>CM022299.1:346861589-348061589 GCA_011799875.1 Thinopyrum elongatum | reverse complement strand
CGTTTCACTCAATTAGTCCACCCAATCTCCATCGCCAGCTCCCCCCTCCCCCAGATCCACAGCAGAACCCTCTCCGGCGCCGGCGTGCTCACCCCGGCCGTGTGCCCGCTCTTCGGCGTCAACCCTGCCTCCACTGCCGTTCCCAACACGCGGCTGCCCGCGCCTTGCCGTCTTCGTTTGCTCGCCAGCCACCCTCGAGCATATCGATCCTGTAACCCTCGCCTCTCCTGTGGTCCTGCCGGGTTTGCATTAAGAAACCTGTTAGTTACTGCTCTCCATCGCGGTGAGGCATATTTCCTCACAATCCCTCTTCCTATTTTGTTCCGTATGGTCCCAAATTGGCTATACAACAACGAAGAGCATATATATGTTCATTATCTACCTTCCTAACTAGTACATATAAGCTGTATTTGTTCCAATAAGTTACTGCCGATTTACAGATCGTGGGCGCCCGAGTCACACAAACTTAACAAATAAGCCGTACATTTTCTAAATTATTGCATGACATGTTTAGACAGCTTGATACCAAGTTGTTAGCTTTATGCTTATCCTCCTTTCTTGAGTTTCGCATGTGTTCTCTGTAGATGCCGAGTAGCAGCGACAACACTCATGCTTCAGGTGATGTATCTTCATCTGATTCCGACAACCCTAGGTCTTCAGCAGATGGTGAGGGATCAAGTAACCTGGAACGGGATAGAGCTGCAGCAATTACCCTTCTGGTCAGGACACAGAGGAACGCTCCAAGGAAGCCCACACACCAGCCTAAAGGTGTATATGAAGTAACCGATATCGATTTAAAGTCTTGGGCTCCAACTAAACCAGATAAAGCACGCACGAGGTTAAGGAGTGTGTGTGTGGATTTGTTGGCAGGGCAAGGCTCAACATTAATCTGCCGGGGTTTCGGAAGGCTGACACAGAAACATGACAAATGATAGTCCGGGAGATCATGGATCACTTCAACGTTCCAGAGCAGTGGAGAATGCAGGTGGAACACGCTGCACTGAAGAAGGCTAGGGATGCTTTGAGAAACTGGAAGCACGTGCTGTACAAGAAGTACTTGAGTGAAGGCCAGGACCCAATCCCCGCATACCCCCAAATTACAAAGGCAGACTGGGCAGAATTCAAAAGGGTCAGGGCAACTATAGAGTTTGCTATGAAGAGTGCCAGGCAATCGGAACTTCAGAAGAGGAACACACACCCCTACCGTATGGCTATGGCAGGATACTACGACATGAAACTGATATGGGACCTGGAGGACAAAGAAGTAGTAGCCGCGGGTGGGAAACCAGCCTTTAGTGAAATCAAGGGCGGACGCGCTAAAGACTACTTGCGGGCACGTGCAAGGAGGCGTGATGATGGAACTTATTACTTTGAAAACTCACATGACGAAAAACTGTATCGTGTGATGTTAAAGGCTTCCCAGATCCCTGGAAGGTTCTACAGGAACTCAGGGCCATGTGACATTCTGTCCGATGCTCTGGAAACAAGAGAGCCCCCTGGCCGTGCAAGGGGTATAGGTGTTAATGTCCCGCACAAGAGGGCTTTCACCTCAGCAAAGAAGAGAGGCTCAACATGAAAAAAGCGAGGAGTGAAATGAAGCAGAATGAATTGTATGAAAGGTTGAGGAAGGACATGTATCCGGCTGTTTGAAAGGATATTGAGGAGTCAATGATGATGCAGAAGACTCTAACACTGACAGATAGCCAGCAAATGGGAGGGGAGGTGGGCATGGAGGATGCTGGTTATTGCGCGACAACACCGCACAAGAGTAGCTGTGCATCAGCTGATCCCAGCGACACTGAGACTGCAGCTGCTCATGATGATGCTATATCTGATCTATCTAGAATGAAAGACAGACTGAAGGGCATGCTTACACATTATGAAGGTACATTAAAATGTGCAACAGCCTGGGTTTGCCCACCCTTCTTGGAAGAGGGCCTCTTGTTGGAAAATGTGCCATTGAAGCCGGGCTGTGTGAAGTGCTATGTGACTGAAGTAAATCCTGGATTCAATGAAATTAACCTGAAGAATGTCCTAGGAGACTTTGATGAGCAAAGGACCTTGGGAGAAACACTGTTACATCACATCCAGTGGCCACAAAAGGAAATAGAGTTCATGGACGAGATCCCTGAAGCCCCGCCAAGAGCAACCAATGCCGCCCCTCAACCGGTGACGCTCTCCTTGCCACAGCAGCTCTCGCATGCTTCCCCCAAAGAACCTAATACTAGTAATCTGATAGCTGATGCATCAACATGTGATCAGCCGGCCCGACTTTGTGCCGTACAGGCCATGTCATCATCCGCCCCAGAGCAGCCAGTGGCAAGGCCTACAACTGCTGAAGACACACCACCGGTTCAGATGCCAGCCGCTGAAGCAGCGGGGGGAGACCCAGCTTCAGCACATGCTCAGCGGACCAACCTGGTGGAACGGACTGCTAAGCAGTCTGATGCTTCGGAACCGCCTGCTAAGCAGTCTGTAGGTCCAGAACCTACTGCTCATCAGTTCGTCGGTCCGCAGCCGCGTGATCAGCATACCAATGCGTCAACACTTCCTGCTCAGCAAACCAACGCGTTGGCACGGCCTCCTCAGCACACCGACAAGTTGGCACCACCTGCGCAGAAACCCGACCTAGCTTCAACGCATGGTCAGCAGTCCGATGCCTCTGCTCCTATAGCCCAGCAGTCCGTCACAGCAGCACCACCAGCTCAGCGGTCTAGCATAGCTAAACCGTCTGCTAAGCAGTCCGTCGAAGCTTCACCGTCTGCTCGGCAGTCTGCCTTTCAGCCAACCAGACCTTGTACCAGAAGTGCTTCAAGTACCAAGAAGGAAGCGGGCAAAAAGGCTGCACCCGTGAGGAAGAGGAAGCACGCCCTGAGATCGAAGAGCAAAGAGAATGATTACCTCGTACTTAAAGCACTCATTGCCTAGAACCAAATTAACAGCAAGTTGTTCGAATCGGGGAGTAATATTATTTCTGACGGCATGGATGATGAAGAAATAACTTTGTTGCTTGCTAAAAATAAAGCAGACGTACTTGAAGCATGCAATTACGTCCATGGCCAGCCATTTCTTGTTGGCGAATACTTTGATGAGTGTAGCTCCAGTTGCCGCGAGTTACATAAATATTGCATGGATCAAATGTTAGCAGGTCATCATGTTCTGCTAGTCCACTACAACAGAGATCATTTCCGACACGATGCTGGTTCCATTAGTGTGAGTTTTGAGGACTTACATCTCTTCTTCAACTTCAACGAGCTCGATGCCACTCTTGTTAGATGCCTGATTTTGTAAGTACTTAACAAACTCTAATCAACTTCTCCATACAAGGCTGTAAATGATAAACAACTAACTTCATTTTATTCCTCTCAGGGGTTTGAACGCACAGAGAAGAAAAAGGGAGAGTGTGTATTTCATAGATCCTGCATTAGCAAATGGCACAACATTACATGGTAAGGATGAACGGGAGTGTGACGCCCCCGACTCAATCGTGCACTAATCATACACGCAAACATGCACGATCAAGCACAGGGACTCACGGGAAGATACCACAACACAACTCTAACACAAATAAACAGAGATCCACAATATTACAGACCAGGGATCACAAAGATCCGAATACATAAGTCAGTCATACAAATAATATCTGAGTACAGACATAGTTAGACAAGTTTTGCCTTAAGAAGGCTAGCACAAACAACGACTCTAGATCGAAAGGCGAAGGCCTCCTGCCTGGGAGCCTCCGATCCTACTCCTGGTCGGCTGGCTCGATCCAGTAGTATGTGCCGTCGGGATCCTCCTGGTAGTAAGCTCCTGAGGTGGCATCTGGCTCCGGGGCTCCATTGTCTGTTGTATCATCAAGTAGGGGAATATAGGGAAAAAGAGTAACAAAGCAACCGTGAGTACTCATCCGAAGTACTCAGCAAGCAAGGATCTACACTACATATGCAACATTATCAAAGGAGACAGGCTGTAAATGTGGACTGGGCTGCAGAAATGTCAGAATAGAGAGATGGCCTAGTCCTATCGAAGACTAGCATCTTCACGAAGTCACCATCTTGCAGCAATAGAAGAGAGTAGAATGGCATTTTATTAAGCAAGCATGTTGAAGCAAGCCTAGAGATCCTTCCTCGACTCCCTGCGAGAAAGCGATCCCGACGCTTTTAATTAAGTAAACAAGTATCCAGTTCAAGTAGTAGATCAGGATATATAAATTGAGCGTCCTTTACTGTAGGACCGGCTATCGATAGATTATTCTTCCCTGCAGGGGTGCACTACTATTACCCAACATGCTCGATCAACTCCGATCGGACACACTTGCTGGGTAATGCCCGGCCTCGGAAGATCAACACGAAGCAGCGCCCTACCTAAGCTCAGCAGAGAGGTCAGCACGCCGGACTAACCTATGCACCCAGAGGTCTTGGGCCATCGCCCTGGGCACCCTGCGCGTTGCGTGGCTGGCCGGGGTGCAGGCGCGGCATTGAACTCATCAGTGAAGTATCCAGACCATTTCCAGCGATCAGCACGCACGGTGAACCGTGATGTCTGAGGAGCTTTTGGGAGAAACGTACGACGTATAGGGCCCCATAAACCATAATCCCGCGTGGTGGTAGTGCGTATAGGGCACGTCGACCCACTCAGATTAAACACCCAAATCTGATAGGCTGATTTAGTAACACGCGGAGACGATCAGAGTTTCTGAAGCTCCGCCACAATATCACACTCGAGTGCCCTTCCGGCACACCCGACATCATAGATCCCCTGCGGGTACCCATCAGGGTCGACCCGCCTGTAACAAAGGTCAAAGTAACCGTATGGTTATAACATCAAGGGGGAAACCCCGAGGAATCACCCTCGGTGAATTCCACTCGATGAAATCATCAGGGTGAACGTATGAGGCATCACCCTCGAGGTTCACACTGAGGGGTTGCACGACAGAGTCGTATCGGAAGTGGAGAAGGAGGAATCACCCTCGATGACCACGATCGAACAACTACACTGCAGAGTATTCATCAGGAGTGCGTTACGAGGTATCACCCTCGGCACTCGATAGTAACTATGCAGAGTCGTACAACTAAGGGGGTGAAGTGATGTGTCGGTCTCTGGTCGACGATCACATCGATCGAGTCGTCGATGATCAAGCAGGGGCAACAAGGGTAAGGTGGTGGGGTCACTGATGGTTCACTACCAACCTATACTAAGCAGTTTAACATAGGCAGGTAAGGTAACAATAAACAGGTTACAAAAGTAGGCTATGCATCAGAATAGGAGCAAACATTAACAGTAGCAAAATCTAATGCAAGCAGGAGAAATGGAATGGGCGATATCTGGATGCTCGGGGGGGGGGGGGGGTTGCCTGGTTGCTCTGGCAAGAAAGAGGGGTCGTCAACGGGCTGCTCTTCTGTAGCGTAGTCGTACTCAGCTGCAACGTCGTCGGTCTCGGCGTCTATCGAGAGAGAAGGAGGGGGGAAGAAACAATAAATTCATGGCAAAAATGCAAACAATATGTATGACATGCCTAAATGCTATGCCGAGGTGTTCTACTACCTATCTAAATGAGTTAGTTAATTTAGGAATTTATTTGGATTTAATTAATTAAAGTTGGGCACTATTCATTTAATGAAATCGGTCTAAAAGTTCCATGTTCATCTAGCTAGGGGCATCTGACAGGAATACGGAGGGCGTATTCAGATTCGTATTGAAATTCTGAGCAACTTTCATATATAAATTATTTTCATCGGAGTCACGGTTTATTTTATATGATTTTCTAAAGTTTTAATTGATTTTCCAAATTTAATTATTTATTTAAATTGGAATTATCCAAAATAGTAAATGATGACGTCAGCATGACATTAGAGTGACGTCAGCAGGTCAAACCCAGCTGACCAGAGTCAAACCTGACAGGTGGGTCCAGTGGGACCCACATGTCATTGACTGAGCTAACTAAACAGGGTCAATCTAATTTACTAAACTAATTAGCAGGTGGGGCCTACTGGTCAGTGAGTGTTTAGTTTGCTAATTAACTTAATTAGCTAATTAATAGTTTATTTACTTATTTAATTAGTTTTATTTATCGGGACCCACATGTCAAGACAGGTGCCAGCCCAGTCAGCATTGACTGGGGTCAACGGGTCAACGGGACCCACCCGTCAGTGACACAGGGGGTCCCACACGTCAGGCCACGTCAGCGGTGGCCGGCAACTCATCAGAATCTCGCCGGCGAGCGCGTTTCGCGGCGGAAATGGACGAGGCGAAGCGCTAGGGAGGTTCTACGAGTCACGGCGAGCAGGATGGACAACAGCAAGGGACCAAATGGTCGCCGGACGGTCGCCGACGATGAGGTCCACGGCGGTGGGCATCGGGCGACGGTGTAGCAGGCGCCAGAGCTCGAAATCGAGCGCGGGGAATGAGGGGAAAGAGGGAGGGGCTCACTGACGTTGCTGGGAAGGCCCGGTGAATCCGGTGGTGGTCGGAGGGCGGCGGAATCCGGCGATGAAGACGACGGAGCCGGGGAGGAAGATGAGGTCGCCGCGGTCGCTGCCGGGGCTCCGAGCTCCAGCTCGAGGTAGCAGGCGGCGTAGGGGACGACGGCGGAGCTGGCGAGCGCATCGGTAAGGAGAGTGAGGGCCAGTGGCCGCGTGCTTCACGGGACGACGGTCATGGCGGCGCTCGGGCGAGGTGGGGAACGAGGGGGAGCGGGGAGGGGGGGGGGAACGGTGGCTAGGGTTAGCCAGGGGGAGCGGGGAGCTGCTCTTATCCCCAGCGCGCACGGCGACGCGCTGTCGAGCGGCGAGCGAGGGGGGGCCGGGTGCATGCGCGCGTGCGGGTGCGAGGTGTTCGACAGCGAGGCAGTGAGCAGTGCGGGAGGTGGGGGATGGCGCGGGGTGGGCTGGGTCGCTGGCTGTAGCAGGCAGGCCCGAGTGCACAGTAGCTTTAGGCCTTTTTCTATTTTTCCTTTTCCCTTTTCTGTTTTTCATTTTTGTTTCCTGTTTTATCTTTTGTTTTTAATCCAAACGACTTTTGTAAAATATGGAACTCACCCATATAACATCAGTGCAATATCCAGCACTGATATAAAAAGGTTTTGGGGCCAAATGTTTTCATAGGGATTTTATTCAAATAAAAAGGTATTAACCAATTCTGTTTTGCTACTGTTAGAGTCACTTAATGAATTTCTTAATTGTTGGTTACAATTTTAGCATTGTCTCTGGAATATTTGTTATTTAATGAACATTTTAGTTTCTGATTTGAACAACTTTTATTTTCCACTTTGAATTTAATTTGAAGTTTGAATTTGGAGTTGAAATGCAATGTGATGCAAATGATGATTAGGCATTGTTAAACTTGCTGACTTGTCATTATCAAAAGTGATCACTGTGGCTAATGGCATGGGGTGTTACAATTCTCCTTATCTAACAAGAATTCTCGTCCCGAGAATTAAGAGGAAGACTGAAAGAAAGAGGGGTATTCTTCACGAAGACGATCCTCGCGTTCCCAAGTGGCTTCATCTTCAGAATGATTCGACCACTGAACTTTAAGGAATTTGATTGACTTTTGACAAGTCCGGTGTTCAGCTTGATCAAGAATACAGATGGGATATTCTGGATAAGACAGATCTTCCCGTAATTCAAGCATTTCATGATCCACAGCTCGAATAGGATCCTTGAAGCAGCGACGGATTTGGGATACATGAAAGACATCATGCACTTGAGAAAGATTGGGCGGCAATTGCAACTGATACGCCACTTCTCCTCGACGGGCAACAATACGGAACGGGCCAATGTAGCGAGGAGCTAACTTGCCCTTGATTCCGAACTGATGAGTGCCTTTGAATGGAGTGACGCGATGGTAAGCTTTCTCGCCGGGTTGATAGACCATTTCCTGGTGCTTTCGGTCATAGTTGCTCTTCTGACGGGACTGAGTAGTTTTCAGATGTTCACGGACAATGCGGACTTGTTCTTCTGCTTGCTGAACAATGTCCGGTCCGATGAGTGAGCGTTCCCCAGTTTCTGACCAATTCAGATGGGTTCGACACTTATGTCCGTAAAGAACTTCAAATGGTGCCATCTTCAAACTAGCTTGATAGCTATTGTTGTAAGAGAATTCAGCATACGGGAGAGATTCCTCCCATTTCTCTCCGAAGGAGATGACGCAAGCTCGAAGCATATCTTCGAGCACTTGATTAACTCGTTCGACTTGACCCTGTGACTGAGGGTGAAAGGCGGTGCTGAAGGACAGATGAGTTCCCATAGCTTCTTGGAAACTATTACAGAATCTGGAGGTGAAGAGGCTGCCACGATCAGAACTGATCTCCAACGGAATACCGTGGACTGACACAATTCGGGAAACATACAAGTCTGCTAACTAACTAGCAGTGATTGTCTCCTTAACTGGCAGAAAGTGAGCAACCTTTGAGAATCGGTCAATGACGACAAAGATAGCATCATGACCCTTCTGAGATCTGGGAAAACCAGTAATGAAATGCATTTGGACCTTGTCCCATTTCCATTCAGGAATATCAAGTGGTTGCAGAGTTCCAGCAGGCCTTTGATGTTCTGCTTTAATGCAGCGGCAAACGTCACACTCAGAAACATAACGAGCAATGTCTCGCTTCATATTAGGCCACCAGTATCTCTGACAAATGTCACGGTACATGTTTGTGCTACCAGGATGAATTGACAAAGGAGTGTCATGAGCTTCTTTCATAACGTGTTCCCTCTCATCCTTGAACTTGGGTACGAAGAGGCAGTGTTGGAAAAATAGGATCCCATCCTTATCAAGAAGGAATTCCAACGGCTTTCCTTTTTCCAGGTATCGCTTAATTCTCTCAACTTCAGAGTCATACCGTTGCATAGTCTTAATGCTGTGTTCGAAATCTGGTTCCACAACCAAGGTATTGAGATGACCCTGTGGAACAATGTGGAGGTTTAATTTGCGAAGCTCTTCATAAAGGAGAGGTTGTGCTTCCTGAACCATAAGATTGTTGCAATAAGCCTTGCGACTCAAAGCATCGGCCATTACATTAGCCTTGCTAGGGGTATATGAAATATTCATATCATAATCAGCAATTGTTTCGAGCCATCTTTGTTGACGAAGGTTCAGATCTGGTTGAGTATATAGATACTTCAAACTCTGATGATCGATCTATATCTCGCAACGGTTACCGAGAAGGTAATGTCGCCTTAGCTTCAGGGCATAAATAACCGCAGAAAGTTCAAGATCATGCACTGGATAATTTTCTTCATGAGGACGCAATTGTCGAGAGGCATAAGCAATCACTTTGCACTCTTGCATTAGGACACAGCCTAATCCTTGACGAGATGCATCACAATATATCACGAAATCCTTTTGGGAATCCGGGGGTGCTAGCACTGGGGCAGATGTTAACTTATCTTTTAGTGTCTGAAAGCTTTCTTGACATTTTTTTGTCCACTCAAATTTAACACCTTTGTGGAGCAGATCAGTAAGTAGCTTTGCAATCTTGGAAAAGTTCTCAACAAATCGACGGCAATAACTAGCGAGTCCGAGAAAACTTCTGACTTGCTTAACATTCTTCGGGGGACTCCAGTCAAGAATAGCCTGAACTTGTTCGGGGTTAACAGCAATGCCATTCTTGGAAATCACATGACCAAGGTAGGTCACTTCAGATAACCAGAATTCACACTTGGAGAATTTAGCATACAACTGATGTTCTCGTAGCTTCTCCAATACAAGCCAAAGATGTTCAGCATGCTCTTCTTCATTCTTGGAATATATAAGGATATCATCCAAATAAACCACGACAAATTTGTCGAGGTAATCTATGAAGATATAGTTCATCAACCGGGAGAAGGTTGCTGGAGCATTTGTTAAGCCAAATGACATGACAGTGTACTCATAAGAGCCATATCGAGTAACAAAGGCAGTCTTCGGAATATCCTCTTCGCGAACACGGATCTGATGATAACCCAACCTCAAGTCTAGTTTCGAGAACACAGAGGATCCGACAAGTTGATCATAAAGATCATTGATCCGGGGCAGTGGGTACTTATTCTGGATTGTGGCCTGGTTAATGGGCCGGTAATCCTGAACCAATTGGTTAGTTCCATCCTTCTTCTTAACGAAGAGTGAAGGTGCTCCCCAAGCAGAGGAACTGGGGCGGATGAAACCTTTCTTAAGTGACTTATCGATTTCTTCCTTAAGTTCAAGGAGTTCATGCGGTGGCATCTTATAAGGACGCTTCGCAATAGGGGTAGTTCCAGGCTTCAAGTCAATGACAAACTCGACAGCCCTAACCGGGGGTATTCCTGGAAGTTCTTCCAGAAAGACGTCTGGAAAATCTCGAACAACAGGAACGTTCTCGATTCCTTCCAGAGGTCAGGCGTTCAAAGCATTCAGGGCATATATCTGAGCTTCAGCATCTTGAGTAATTCGGGCGGTGTAGTTCACTATCTCATCGGAGGGGTGAAGAAGTTGGATGACTTTTGTGGCACAATTGATCGAAGCTATATGAGCTTTCAACCAATCCATTCCGAGGATGAGGTCTATGGTGGAAGACTTCAGGATAATGGGCGAAACAAGGAATTCCAACCCTTTAATTTCAACGGGGACATTGTGTGCCATCATAGTGGTTTGACACTGGCCTCCAGGGGTGCGGATAACTACTGGTAGATTCATCTTTTGAAATGCAATGTCATGCGATAATGCAAATGCTTCTGACATTAATGTATGCGATGCTCCTGAATCAAATAATACAGAAGCGGGTACTAAGTTAACGAGAAGGGTACCCATCACAGTAGCAGGTTGATCCTGGACTTCTTCAATATCAATGTTGTAAGCGTGTCCACGACCATGAGCAGCAAACCCAGTATTATAGTTGTGGGCCTGATTGTTGCCACGACCATTGCCACGACCAGTACAAGGAAAAGCCAACTGATTCTGAGTCTGGCTGCAGTCTTTAGCATGGTGACCTGGTTTGCGGCACTTGAAGCACATACCATCTTCAGGACGAAGAGGAGCATTTTGTTGAATAGCTTGAGCTCTTGGCTGCCTCGGTGGTGGAGGAGGCAGACGTGGTGCAGCATAGTTGTTCTTTGGCGCAGGGGCATTTGGATGGAACACGTTTTTGGGAATCCAGACTCGATGCTTCTGTGCTGAGCCCGAAGATGAGCCAGCATCACGATAGCGCTTCCGCGAGTCCTTGTGTTTCATCTGAGCAGTCTCAACCAGAATAGCCTTATTCACAAGAGTAGAAAAATCGTTGAAGTCTTGAGCAGCAAGGGCAAGCTCGAGGTCTGGGTGGAGTCCATTACGGAACTTCTCTTGTCTACGGGCATCTGTGGCGATGTCTTCTTCAGCATAGCGGGAAAGGTCAAGGAATTCCCGCTGATAAGCTTCGACAGTCTTGTTGCTGTCGGAGTAAATGACCACGGGTAGCCCCATCAGCTCCCTTTGGTATTTCAAGACATCGGGGCAGGCTGCGCCCCTCAAACATCAAGGACAAAGGGCCGCCTTCTTGAGACCGACTGGTCCAAGCAGCCGGTTGCCAGGAGGCGGCGGAGTCCACAAGACGGCCATGAAGTGGGCCGACTCCTAGCAGGCGGTCCTCCTGGGAAGCCGAGTCCTAGCAGGCAGCCCCTCGCGCCCTCAAAGTCAGCGCCAACATAAACATGATGAGATAGGGCATGGCTACAGTACAGGCCTGCCACCCCCGAATCCAGGGCAGAACATGGCCACAGTACAGCACACCAAGCAGGCATCCTGCGCCCAACGCAGGATTGTTGCCATGCCGCTCATGACATCACCCATGGTAGAGGAAGCCATGCTCCCACGACGGGCGGCCAGTATGGCCCGCAGGCGGCGGGCCCTACCTGTCCGTGACAAGCCAGAAGGCGGTGAGCCCAGACCAGTCGGCTCAGTGGGAGGTCGGCTCCTAGCAGGCGGCCCTCCTCCTCCCTTGAAGTCTGTGCGCCATTAACCAGATACGACGGGGTATGGCTACAGTGAGCCCCTGCCAGGCGGTGGGACTGTATCCACGCTCCCCCTGACAAGGCCTTTGTCATCAGGGGCCATGCTACAGCATAAAGCAGTCAACGCGGCTCGTAGACGGCGGGACCCACCTGTTGGCTGAGATCACGGCAGTCGGCGGACCCACCAGGCGGCGGGCCCCGGCAGTCGGCGGAGAAGCCGGCGACCAGTGACGCTGACTACCGGGCCCCACATCTGGCCAAATTACCGTTGTACCCCTTGGGGGTAGGCTTATATAAACCCCCCAGGTCACCCCATGCAAGGGGTTGGCACTTTGGCAGATGCCTCGTCGAGCACCCACAGCACCACACACACACGCAAAGAGAGTGGAGTAGAGCTAGCCTTGCCCTTCTTCCTCCTCCAGCCAAACAGCTCAAGGAGCAAACTTGTAGCTACCTGTTGAGGCAGTGGTCATGCGAAGACCCCGCAGAGCAGGACTAGGGGTGTTATCTCCTAGGAGAGCCCCGAACCTGGGTAAGATTCGCAGGCGTACGCGGTCTCGCTCACTCCCGCTTCTAGAGCCCGGCGACGTACTTTTGTCCCCATCCACGATAAGCCACCCCCTGGCATATGTCGCATGATATCCCCGACATTTGGCACCCACCGTGGGGCTAGGTGCATCGTCGTCCGGAAACACGTTCTGGACGGGAACCCTCTTCCTCCCTGGCGAGCGCAGCCAGCCCGGCACGCCCGACGGCGTTTGCGCCGACACGCTGCACGGCGTGGAAGTTGTTTGCACCGCAAGCAGCCTCGCTGATCTCATCGGCGGGATCCGCCTCTTCGATGAGCCCGCACTCGACACGGGCGCAGCTAGCTCCAAGAGCTGCCTCGTCGATCTCCTCGGCAAGCTTCACATCGCCGACGAGCCGGTCTTCGACCCGGAGTCCGTTGGCTCCACCGACCTGCTCGTCGACATGGTCATCGACGCCGACGTCGCGCTTCCTGATGCCTTCCCCGGTGACGTGGTGATCTTCGACGACCCACTTCTCGCTGCAGACAGCAGCGCCAGCACCAGCACCGTCACTGAGGTGCTGGTCATCAGCCACGACGGAACCTCCGACCAGGCCGGCCGGGACCCGTTGCAGGCGGCAATGCGGGACCTGTCCGCTCCCGTAGCGCCCGGTGCGAGCGGTGAAACGCTGGAAGCATGCCGTATCGCACTTCTCGACAGTGCCAACAAGTTGGCGGCCATGAGACGCCTCATCGAGGCTTACCACCGTGAGATCGACCACGCCGTCTGTGGCACACCGGCTGCTGGCGAACCCAGCCACGTGGGCACGGTCTGGCAGCGCGGCGCCGCCATCGCCAGCATGTTGGGGGCCGATCGCCCGGTCTACGCCATGCCCATGGAGAACTTGCGCGCCGCCCAGGCAGCGACAGACGAGCTGGACCGCCTGGAGGGCGACGAGCGTCGCTACATGACGGAGCACGACCAACAGCTCATCGACGCGGCCGCCGCGCAGCAAGAAGCTGGTCGCCGCATGGTGGAACCCGGCCTACAGGCTGGGAACCTTCCCCCTCACCGAGAGCACGGCGCGACCTCCCGGACACCGACAGCCGGCGCTCGCGACCAAGAGCCGGTTGCTAGCCGCAGCCGCTCCCGCATCTCCATCGAGCGCGACCAAGACGGCCGCCCACAAGCAGTGGAACGGCGGGACAGTCGTCCGCCTTTCCCGCGCAGGGAGAGGTGCGCCTCCCAGCCGCCTGTTGAGCATCCGACTCTCGGAGGCCGGCTGGGCCCCCGTGAAGGAGTCGGAGAGAACGACGCCCGCAACCGGATCGACCGCTTGACTCGGTCCCTGGCGTTGGAAGAAGAAGATGCAATCGGCCCGCCTTGTTTTGGCCCCCGCATTCGCGACGAGCCCTTCCCCAAAGGGTTCTCGCTCCCTCGGGACACTCCTAAGTACAACGGCTCTGTGAAGCCGGAAGATTGGCTGGTCGACTACTCCACTGCCGTCAACATAGTGAACAGCAACAAGCGTGTCGCCGTGAAGTATGTTCCGCTCATGCTCCAGGGCACGGCCCGGACATGGCTGAACAGCCTCAATCCCTACAGCGTCAACAACTGGCTAGACTTCACCGAAGTTTTCATCCGCAACTTCACCAGCACCTACAAGCGGCCGCCCAAGCCTCGCCAGCTCTCCCTGTGCATCCAAGGCCCGATCGAGTCCACCCGCGAATACTTAACGCGGTGGGCCGAGCTGCGCAACTCCTGCAAGGGGGTTCATGTGGTGCAAGCCATTGAATACTTCACTACCGGTTACCGAGAGGGCACCCTACTAAAGCACCGGCTCCTGTGCGACGAGCCGGCCACGCTCGACGAGCTGCTGATCATAGCGGACAAGTACGCCACTGCCGACTCCTCCATGAAGTTGGAACTCCGAGTGGATGCGTCAGGAAAGATGCTCCCTCTGGCCCCTCAGACACCGGCTGGTGATTCCAGTCGGCGCCAACAGTCAAACGACAATAAGCGCAAGGCCCCGCAGCCGGCTACTACCAGCCGGTAGGTGGCGACAGTCGAAGACCAGCAGCCAGAGGAGCAGCCCGGCCCCAAACGCCAGAAGGGCGGCAAGCCTGCCTGGTTGCCCGCCTTCTCGTTTGAGCAAACCCTCGATGCTCCCTGCAAGTTCCACAGCGGCGCGAAGCCATCCAACCACACTACCCGGAAGTGCCACTAGCTCACCCGCATCGCCAGAGGCGAAGGGCTGCCTCCGCCGCCTGCTGGCCCGCCGCCTCCGCCTCCCCAGCAGCCGGCGGTCCGACCAGTCGGCCGATCCAAGATGAGTTTCCTGAAGGGCATGGAGCTTATGTCGTCATCACCAGCATGACTGACGACTGGCACAACCGGCGTCAACAGCGCCGAGAAGTGAATACTATCGCCTCTGAAGCCCCAGAGTTCATGCACTGGTCGGAGAAGCCAATCAGTTGGAGCCGAGCTGACCACCCGGAGGTGATGCCTTCTCTGGGTTCCTATGCCCTGGTGTTGGATGCCACCTTTGCAACAGAGAGGCGAGCTGCTTGTTTCTCCCGAATTCTGATAGACGGCGGTAGCAGCATCAACATTCTCTACCGCGACACCATGGAGAAGTTGTGCATCAAAGAGAAACAGCTCCAGCCCAGCCGGACTGTCTTCCATGGCATTGTGCCTGGCCTATCCTGCTCACCAATCGGCAAGATCAAGATAGATGTCCTCTTCGGAGACAAGGATCACTTCCGCTGAGAGCCAATCTGGTTCGAGGTGGTCGACCTTGAGAGCCCCTACCATGGGTTGCTTGGACGGCCTGCTCTGGCCAAGTTCATGGTGGTCCCCCACTACGCCTACCTCAAGATGAAGATGCCGGGCACCAAGGGCATTATCACCATAGCCGGCGACTACCAGAAGTCTGCCGCCTGTGCCACTGCAAGCAGTCGGTTGGCCGAGTCCCTTGTGATTGCTACCGAGAAACGGCTCCTTGACCGGGTTGTGGCCATGGCCGGCGAGCAGCCGGACCTGTCACCAGATCCCAAGGGGTCAGAAGCTCAGGGCTCTTTCCAACCGGCCAAAGAAACCAAGAAGATACCCTTGGACCTGGAGCACCCGGAGAGGTTTGCTGTCATAGGAGCTCGCCTCGACAGCAAATAGGAAAGCGAGCTCGACGATTTCCTCCATGAGAATCGGGACATCTTTGTGTGGTCTCCAAAGGACATGCCGGGTGTTCCGACGGATTTCGCCGAGCACAAGCTACATGTTAGAGCAGATGCAAAACCAGTCAGGCAACCCCTCCGCCGCCTGTCGGAGGAGAAGAGAGGAATCGTTGGTGAAGAGATAGCCCGGCTTCTAGCAGCCGGCTTCATTATGGAAGTATTCTTCCCAGAGTGGCTTGCCAACCCAGTCCTTGTACTAAAGAAGAACAACAAATGGCGCATGTGTATTGACTACACCAGCCTCAACAAAGCTTGCCCGAAAGATCCATTCGCCTTACCTCGGATTGACCAAGTGATAGACTCCACAGCCGGATGCGAGCTGTTGAGTTTTTTGGATGGCTACTCGGGGTACCACCAGATCAAGTTAAGCCCGGCCGACCGCATGAAGACCGCCTTCATCACACCATTCGGAGCCTTCTGCTACCTGACCATGACGTTCGGCTTGAGAAATGCCGGCGCCACGTTTCAGCGTTGCATGCAGAAGTGCCTCCTCAAGCAACTCGGCAGAAATGCCCATGTTTATGTGGACGATATTGTGGTGAAGACGGAGAAGCGCGGTACCCTCCTGGAAGATCTCAAGGAAACCTTTGATAACCTGCGCCGTTTTCAAATCAAGCTCAACCCAAAAAAGTGTGCCTTTGGAGTACCAGCCGGCCAGCTCCTCGGCTTCCTTGTCTCAGAGCGCGGCATAGAGTGCAACCCTGTCAAGATCAAGGCCATCGAGAGGATGGAGAGGCCCACTCGACTGCGAGACATTCAGAAGTTCACCGGCTGCTTGGCATCCATCAGCCGCTTCATCAGTCGGCTAGGCGAGAAGGCTCTTCCACTGTACCATTTGATGAAGAAAACCACTCATCTCGAGTGGAACGACAAGGCGGACGAGACTTTCCTCCAACTCAAGAAGATGTTGACCAGGCCGCCCGTCCTGGCCACTCCGGCTGCCAAGGAGCCCATGCTTCTCTACATCGCCACCACCAGCTGGGTGGTCAGTACAGTTATGGTGGTAGAGCGCCGAGAGGACGGCAAGGCACAGCCGGTCCAGAGGCCCGTCTACTACTTGAGTGAGGTGCTGTCAGCTTCCAAGCAGAACTACCCCCACTACCAAAAGTTGTGCTATGGCGTGCATTTTGCCGCCAAGAAGCTCAAGCCATACTTTCAAGAGCATCCCATCACGGTCGTCTGCACCGCCCCGCTTGCGGAGATCATAGGCAGCAGAGACGCATCGGGCCGAGTGGCCAAGTGGGCCATCGAGCTGGCCCCCTACACCATCTTCTACCAGCCTCGCGCTGCCATCAAGTCCCAAGCACTAGCCGAGTCCCTGGATAAACCTCCCCGAGCTCGTCCTGATCCTCTCCCTCTCGCCGCGTCATGCCAGAAGCCTCGGCCGCCCCTGGCTCCCTGCAGAGCCGCCGCAGCAAGCCCTTGGCGACAAGCTTGCAGCCGTAGCAAGCTTCTGCCATGGACGGCACCGCCCGAGCCACCCTCGTCTGCCAGCTGCCCCTGGAGCTGCTCGAGCTCATCCACTCGCCCCGACAACCACGCCAGCCATCGCCACGCGCCCTCTTGGCTACAGAACGGCGGTTCACCGATCTTATCCCCGGCCGTAGCCGAACCACCATTGCTCGTCTATTTAAGGGACCCTCGAGCTCTCCCCGACCCTCAGTAGACCCTCTGCTATCCCTATCGAGCCCCCTTAGCAAGCAATCGACTGGGGGAGGTCGTCTTCCCCACCTCCGGTAGCCTCAGCCGTCGCAGCCCTCCGGTAAAATCCGGCCAAACCAGAGTCCCCTAGCCTCTCCCACGCCACCACCCACTCTCCCTCGACACCACGGAGCCACCCCTCCTCGCAACCTTGACTGGGAGTCGCCGTAGGCCACTGCCCCGTTTGCTCCCGAAGGCGCCGTTCATCCCAGAGCTCGCCGCCGGCGACCCCCTTCGCCCCCGAGACCCTTTCGACCACTGGGAGGATCGCCCTGGAGCGGCGGATCCTTTCCCACCCTCGAATGGCTCCTAGGAGCCGTCGTCCGCCGGCGAGGATCGTCGGGCCTCCGCCCCGGCTCGGCCGCGGGAGGAAGGAGAAGGGCGACTGGTCAAATATGACCAGTGGACCCAAGAGCCCCACCCGTCTGTGACTCCAGGCTCGGCTGAGCGTTTTAAGTGAACGCGTAAAGCCCGAAGTACGTCTCTCCCTCTCGAAAGCGTATTCGTTCTGAATCGTTTTCTTTTTCTGTATTTATTTAAAAATCAGAACTTTGACTACTCTTTGACTGGACATATCTTTTAAAATAAAACTCCAAATGAGTTGATTCTTTTTCCTACCTCTCTCAAATTTCACCTAGTTTATTTTAAGATTTATTTCAAAAATAATTAGGACAACTTTTTGTACTGTTTTTTAAAGTTTGTGTTAATTTGAATATTTTCAAAAATAGGAATTGGAGGGAAGATTAAAACTTTCAAAAGTTTTGGAGTGCACCTCACCTCTCTGCACCTTGAAGGCAAGCATCTTGAACTCCATTATGATATAAGCTGTGTGTTGTTTGCTAGAACATATGAACTCCATCAATATGCTAAAATGGAGTAACGTTATTTCATGTGGAAGTCATACTCTTGCATATCAGCATATGGTGAAAATCTTTTCTGTTATATATGTGATATTGGTGACAGTAGCCACTTCTCATGCCACATATGCCTGGTGATAGTTCGGATGGAGTCCGAAGGAAGGTTGTGTTCCGGTGAACACAACCATGTGACTGACATCTCGTTGTGGCGAGGATGTGCAGTGAGGCATGATGGAGCATGAGGGGTGGTGAACCTGTCAGGAAACTGTGAACAGCATTATTGTGCTAACCATGCAGGGAATACATAAACCTCCCGAGTCGACCATAGATCGAGTCTTGCTCCAGTAACCCCCATGCTTGTTTCATACTACCACTTGTCCCTGCCGCCGGTAGGGTACGGTTCAGTAAGTGGTCAACCCCTTTCTTGGCACACACCGTACAGAGAGGCCATGGTGGAATATACCGGGTGCATCCGGTAGGCATGCCACTTGGTCCGGGGGCATGGGTGTTTCCGGTTGGGACCGAGAGGGGGGCACCCCTTAGTAGCGCGCGGTGTAAATTTGATCCCATGCTAATCGAGGTTGTAGCCTCCCCACTTAGAGTTTTGCTTAACTAGTGTCATGGGTGATCCCAGGCACCGGTAAGTTAAGCTGGTGTGTGCGGGTCAGGTGTGTTTTCAATTCAAAGACCGTAAGCGGAATTAGTCCTAGTGGACTAAAGGAATCCATTACTCGTGGGTAAAGAGTACACCCTCTGCAGAGTTTATATCTATTCGAATAGCCGTGTCCGCGGTTAAGGACTACAGTCTGGGATGGGTCAAGTGTCGGTCTTAGTGTCGGTCTTCGGAGGAAAACTTCTAAACCAGAATATTGATCATGACGTGTGACGAATGATGATTGTGATTATTATTATTGTGGATTAACCATTTATATTGTTGTTGAATTGTTGAGTATCCCTAGGATGGTTCTACCACCTGAATACTCATTGTGATTATTATTATATAAGCCCTTTATGTGGCGTCGCACAGACGCCCGACTGTGGCATGCTGATTATTTATTTTTCTTATAAGCCCTTTATGTGGTGTCGCTGAGACGCCCGACTGTGGCATGCTTGTTATTTATTTTCTTTATAAGCCCTTTATGTGGTGTCGCCCAGACGCCCGACTATGGCATGCTTGTTATTTATTTTCCTTATAAGCCCTTTATGTGGCGTCGCTCAGACACCCGACTGTGGCATGTTGATTATTTATTTTCCTTATAAGCCCTTTAGGTGGCGTCGCTCCGACGCCCGACTGTGGCACGCATGTTATTTATTTTTCTTATAAGCCCTTTATGTGGCGTCGCTCAGACGCCCGACTGAGGCATGCTTTATATTATTATCCTTTCGAGGTGTCGCTTCAGACACCCGATCGGTTTATTTTATCTTCATTCTCTGATTGCTTATTCCTGTTTAATACGAATGACCTGCTTACGTGCATCATGAATTTTATTTTGGGACTGACTAAGTGATCGTGGATTATTTCAGTGCATGATTATCATCTGCTATGTTATACCTATTTTCATGATGTTTGCGAGTACATTCAAAGTACTCACTGGCTTGTCCCTGGCTATTGTCTTGGCCAGATTTCTTGCTTGGAGAGGAGCACAACGACGACAGCCCCGGAACCTAGGCAATGGAGATAGCAGCCGCGCGAAGATAGGAGTTATCCAGGTCAGCTGTTCCTGTGGGAAATGGAGTCCCATAGACGCTGATGATCCACAAACCGCTTCCGCCGTCGACCATTAGAAAACTTTTGTTGTACTCATAGACCAGAATGGTCTTGTACTGCATATTTTATATTTTGCTTGGAATTTCTGTATCAAGATTGTGTCTCATCAGCTAACAGTAATCCTGGGGCTTGTGAGCACAAGGACCATTGACTGGGAAATTTATATCTTGGAAAACCGGTCCTGACAGGCTGGGCGTCCACTCCGTCCTCCGGTGCATCGCCTTCACCATCCTCATCTTCCTCGTCCTTGCCTTCGTCGCTTGAGGCGATTTCTTCCGCCGAGTCCTCGCCGTCATCCGGGTTCAGCCCGAACCAGTTCATCGGCACCTCAGCACCCTCCTCGTCCAGCTCGGGGAAGAAGACGCTGGTGTCGGTGTACTCGGCGATCGCCACCGCACGATGGGTGAGCGCAGGCCCCGCTGCCACCAACTCTTCCATGGCCTCCTGCCGGAACGTGGCCAACTAGGCTAGGTTCAGCCCAGGATACCACGCCTTGACGAACTCCAAGGCTCTTCGGGCGCCTGCCCAAGCGGAGGAGCCCCTCCAAGCCTCGAAGCGGCCGATTGCCGCCTCCAACCAGTCGGCGGTCTGACTGGGGGTGCGTGGAGCTTGGCCGCCTGGCCAGAGGGCGGAAACCAGCTGAGACCCGGCACGCTGAAGGCGGCGGAGCAGACGGTGAATCGGCTGCAAACGCGTCCTAACGGCCAGGAGCTGCTCGTTCATGTTCTGAGGCACGTCGGGCGGGATCTCCACTCCTTCCCTCCTACGCTGGTCGTGCCGCGCCTCGATGGCCTGGCTGACGGCGACGGCGTGGCCAGGAAAGAAGTCTACGCAAAAGAAAAACAAAGATTAGAAGCCGACTCCCGATGCAGTCGGCAGCTATTCCAAAGAAAGAAGTTTACCGTCGATCATGTCCTCAATCTCGCCGTAGCCAGCGGCGAGGATCGCCTCCTTCTCGGCCCACTTTGAGCGTTCGATCTCAAACTCGGCCTGAAGGGCGCCTTCCGCCTCCTTGAGCTTCTGGAGCTCCGCCTTGTGCTGGTCTGCCTGGTCTGCCAACTTCTTGGCCAGACGGTCGCGCTCCAGGGCCGCCTTATGGCGCTCCTCCTCCTTGACGCGCAGCTCGGTCTGGACTTCGCCCAGATACTGCTGCAGTGTGGCGTTGGCTCCTGCAAAAATGAGAAAGAGAGGACAATCAACAAAGATGACCAAAAAAGAAAAGTGGTTGCCAGAAGATCCGGCCCGACTGCTCAGCAGTCGGCCTGAATCTCGGGGGCTACACCCAGCGGGTGCGCTGACGCGCCCCCTCGAGGAAGTAGATAGAATGCTTACGCCGGCTTTCGGTGAGGTCGGCGGTCTGCTTAGCCAACTCCTGGACCTGGGAGTTGAAGGTGGCTGCGCGGATGTTGTGGTAGTCCTGCAACGAAGACAAAAGAAGAGAAAACAAGTTAGCACTCGGAACCTACCTTAAAGTTTCGAGCCGCCTGCTCAGCAGCCGGCCCGGAACTCGGGGGCTACACCCAGTGGGTGCGCTGGCGCGCCCCGTTGGAAGACTGCAAGAATCAAAAAACAAAGCAAATAAGCATACCCGAACGGCCGTCCGCGTCGCCAAGGACGCCTTCGTACACTGCTGGAGGGCGGCGCCTTGGGCCTGGAGCTGGGCCTGAACGTCCTGCGCGGCCTTGTTCAGCACGCCCGTCCCGCCCCCAGGCGTCCATTCTGGTGGGGCGGCACTGGTGGCCTCTGCGTCTGGGGCCGATGAGCTCGTGGCCCCGATCTCCTGCGCCCGCGGCGCCAAGGCCGCCTTCGCCACACGCCGGTGCACCAAAGGGCGGACCACGGGAGTCGCCCCCACCACCAACTCGCCACTGACCGGCGGCGCCGGTGGCACGTCAGGCCGATTGCCTCGGGCCCTGGCAGTCGGTGCTTGTGGGGGCACCTCCGCCTCCGAGACGATGGCGTCGCCTCCTCTCCTCTCCACGACCGGCTTGTCATCGCTGGCTCCTCCAGTCGGCACCGGGATCTCTGGCACTGGCGGCGCCGCGCGCAACGGAATGACAAGTTGTGGGGTCCGGCCGCGCGCGGTTTCTTCCGCTTGCGCCCTAGCGGCCGCGTCCGCCTGAGCCTTGGTGGCGGCGTCCGCTTGAGCCTTGGCCGCCGCGTCCACGTCCGCCCACGCTGCCTCGGCTGCCTCCGCCTCCTGCCTTTCCGCCTCCTCCCGCTCCTCGCGCGCCTCCTGCGCGTTCCTCTCTGTCGCCGCCCGGAGGTCGGCGAGCCGGTCCACGCGGCGGGTATTGGCGGAGCCTTCCGCCTCCCCGATCACGGAAGCAGCGGCAGACCGCTCAAGAGTGAGTGGGGCCCTGATTCAAGCAAGACAAGAGAAAACTCAGAAAAAGGTTGCAAGGAAGAAGAAAGGAAAACACAACCAAGCACTTACGCGGACACCATCGGGGGCTGCTTCGGGGCCCTCTGGAACTGGGCTGCTCTTGCGGCGGCCTCTTGCCGCTTGGTCGCGGCGGTCGCGTTCTTGGACTTCTTCGGCTTGCTGCCGAACAGCAACGAGCCGGCTCGGCGCTTTTGTGGGCCGCCTGGTGCGGTCGGCGCGGCTAAGGAGCTCGCACCCACCCTATTGGTGCCGTGCGGGCGGCGTGGCTCGTTCTCCTCCTCATCGTCATCCGGCCAGTCCTCAAGGCTGCCTCCTCCCCCGGAGCCGCCTGCTCCACCGCCGCCACCTGTGGCATCGTCCTCCTCCATGGCGGCCGGCCCCAAGTCGGGGTCTTCCACGTCCCTCCTTGTTCGGTCCGGCATATACTGCTAACCTGGATCCAGAGCGCCGGCGGCCGACTGGGCTGGGAGGACTTGCACCACGGCCGACTGGTCAGGCGGCAAAACAAGAACTCGGGCCAGCAAAGAGAAAAGAATTACAAGACTCACCGCAGGCGGCGGATGTGCGCGGTCGTACGGCCGCATGCCGAACCGCCAGTCCGCCTCCGACAGCTTGCAGTTGGAGATATAGTTGACCAGCCGGACCACCTCCACGTCCGGCAGGTCCCGTGTGCACATCCGGCATGGGTCCCGGTGCCCGCTCATGCAGCTGATGATGTGAGGCCGAGCTTGGAGGCGGAGCACTCGGCGCGTCACGAAGGCAGCCATCAAGTCCGACCCCTTCAGGCCCTCCGACTCCGTCATCGCCTGAAGTCGGGCAAGGGCGGCGGAGGAGGCGGCCGACAGGGAACTCGGCTTGTACTGCCAGTTGGCGCGCGGGCCGGCTGGCGGGCCGGCTGCGTAGGCCGGCAAGTTGACGTAGTCGCTTGTCGGGTGGATGCTCTTGACGTAGAAATAGGATTTCTGCCATAGCTTGGCCGACTGCAGCAGGGAGATGGGCGGGAAGCGGTTCCCGGTGCCCGGGCGCCGCACCGCCACGCAGGCTCCGCACTGAGCCACCTGGCCCTTGGCGGCGGTGCCAAGTTTGAGGTAGAAGCACTCCCCCCAGAGTTCGAGGGTGGGGAGAGTACCGAGGTACCCTTCGCACATGGTGACGAAGGCGGCCAGCAGCACTACCGTGTTTGGCGTGAGGTGGTGCGGCTGGACTCGGTAGAAGTCGAGGAAGGAGTGGAGGAAGCCGCTCGCCGGAAGGCTGAAGCCGCGAAGGAAATGGGACTGGAAGACGACGCGTTCATCGTCCTCCGGCGCCGGCGAGATTTCTGCTTCGGGGGGAACGCGCACCTGCACGTTCGCCTCTCGGGGCAGCCGCCGTGTTTGACAGAGGAAGGAGAGGTGATCATCATGGACGTTGGAGCCGTCCCAGTCGCCGGCTCATGAGCGCGCCATGGATGAAGGAGCTCGTCGCAGGCGCGGCGCGGTGGCGAGCGGGCGAGGCTGCGGCAGAGCAAGGAAGCCGCAGCGAGAGGACGCTCGATGAGGGCGGGCTGCGGCAGCACTTCGACAGGAGGAAAGGGCGCGGCGGCATCGGAGAAGATGTAGAACGGCGAAGGGAGAGGAGGGCGCGCGTGCATCTGCCGCCCCCTCCTCCCCCTACTTATAGCCCCAGGCGGCGAAGCTGAGGGGGCGGGGGCATGGGGGATCGTGGGATTAACTACGCCCACTCCTCCACGTTCCCACGATTGCGGCGCCAGTAAAGGCGCGTATTAACTACCGCAGAAGCCCAACCGTCCACCTCGGCCATAGCGGATCCGCGCGCGTGCCGAGGCACTGTAGCGGCGGGCCCCGGCTTGCGGCGCCGTCCCGTCACGCGTGTGGGCTGGCAGGCCGGCTTGACCTGATGACGCCACGTGGCCGACATGCGCGGGCGGCAAGCCTGACGTCTAGCTAGCATGCCACCTGGTCCCCACCACGACGTTTCAAAATCGCCAGGCGGCTTGCCTGGTCATGGCCGACACCTACCAGTCGGCACCTCAGAAGACGGACGAAGCAGAATACCAGGCGACCCGGAATATGAAGCTGCTGAGGCTTCTCGCCCCTTCAGCCGCAGTGCCTCATCAGCTTCGGGGACTACTGTCGGAGTAAATGATCACGGGTAGCCCCATCAGCTCCCTTTGGTATTTCAAGACATCGGGGTAGGCTGCGCCCCTCAAACATCAAGGACAAAGGGCCGCCTTCTTGAGGCCGGCTGGTCCAAGCAGCCGGTTGCCAGGAGGAGGCGGAGTCCACAAGACGGCCATGAAGTGGGCCGACTCCTAGCAGGCGGCCTCCTGGGAAGCCGAGTCCTAGCAGGCGGCCCCTCGCGCCCTCAAAGTCAGCGCCAACATAAACATGATGAGACAGGGCATGGCTATAGTATAGGCCTGCCACCCCCGAATTCAGGGCAGAACGTGGCCACAGTACAGCGCACCAAGCAGGCATCCTGCGCCCAACGCAGGACTGTTGCCATGCCGCTCATGACATCACCCATGGCAGAGGAAGCCATGCTCCCATGACGGGCGGCTAGTACGTCCCGCAGGCGGTGGGCCCTACCTGTCCGTGACAAGCCAGAAGGCGGCGAGCCCAGACCAGTCGGCTCAGTGGAAGGTCGGCTCCTAGCAGGCGGCCCTCCTCCTCCCTTGAAGTCTGTGCGCCATTAACCAGATACGACGGGGTATGGCTGCAGTGAGCCCCTGCCAGGCGGCGGTATTGTGTCCATGCTCCCCCTGACGAGGCCTTTGTCATCAGGGGCCATGCTACAGCATAAAGCAGTCAACGTGGCCCGTAGACGGCGGGACCCACCTGTCGGCTGAGATCACGACAGTCGGCGGACCCACCAGGCGGCGGGCCCCGACGGTCGGCGGAGAAGCCGGAGACCAGTGACGCTGACTGCCGGGCCCCACATCTGGCCAAATTACCGTTGTACCCCTGGGGGGTAGGCTTATATAAACCCCCCAGGTCACCCAATGCAAGGGGTTGGCACTTTGGCAGATGCCTCGTCGAGCACCCACAGCACCACACACACACGCAGAGAGAGTGGAGTAGAGCTAGCCTTGCCCTTCTTCCTCCACCAGCCAAACAGCTCAAGGAGCAAACTTGTAGCTACCTGTTGAGGCAGTGATCATGTGGAGACCCCGCAGAGCAGGACTAGGGGTGTTATCTCCTAGGAGAGCCCCGAACCTGGGTAAGATTCGCAGGCGTACGCGGTCTCGCTCACTCCCGCTTCTAGAGCCCGGCGACGTACTTTTGTCCCCATCCACGATAAGCCACCCCCTGGCATATGTCGCACGATATCCCCGACAGTTGCCCTGAGTGAGGTTGCGGAACTGGGTCTTCATCCGTTCCATAATTCCCTGAGGAATATATTGGGCATGAAAAGCAGCCTGGAACTCATACCAGGTAACCACTGTTCCAGTGGGAAGTGTACGCTTGTGGGTGTCCCATCATTGAGCAGCGGGACCCTTTAGGAAAAAGGCCGCGAAGGTAACGAAGTTGGCAGGGGCGACATTAGCAGACTCCATCTCGTGAGTGATGTCGCGGAGCCAGTCATCAGCATCCAGTGGCTTGTCAGAGTTGCGGAACTGAGTGGGGTTGAGTCGCATAAACTCTGTCAAAGTTATTGAAGCAGGGTTCTGGTTTTGGTTGTTCTGATGCGGAAACTGAGCCATGATTCCGGTCATGAACTGGCGGTTGAGCTCAAATTCTTGCATCATGGCTGCCATGTAGTTTGGCGGTGGTGGGCGTTTAGGGGCACGACCACGACCATGACCACCTGGTCTAACCATCCTGCTAAGTATCAACAGGGGGTAGTTTAGTAAAAGTAGTTGCGAGTGTTTAGCGACAAGCATGATGTAATTCGACAACAATTAAGTAGTGTAACAGATAATTAACAGTAGTCAATTAAGACATACAGATCCATACACAGAGTCGGGTACATGCGGACAGCATAACGGCGCAAATTCAAAAGCTAGACATACTAGGCGGCGCGCAGGCACGCGGTAAGGAAGTACACAACAAGACATAGCAAAGGCTACATCAACGTCGGAGAAAACCACTGAAACGGGGTAACTGCGATTGCGGACGATGAATGTTCGTCACGGTAGGATCCTGCGCTCCATGTGCACTCTGATGCAGAACCCGGTCTTGAGCTGAAAGAAGAGGTCCACGTGCAGGTGTGTGACCTCCAACAACAGGCCAATCAATACCAGCATACATCTGAGTCCTGCGCGGGTAAAGGATGTGCTCCGGATGTATCCCTGCACGAACGACAGGTAGCAACTGCGTCATAGCATCGTAGAGACGTGCTCGAGTGGCAACCAACTCGACGGCAAGAGCCCAAACAGTGTGATCCAGAGCCTGAGTGCACTGAATCAGAACGCGTGGGTCGTAGCGACGAGGCTCGTACGGGGCACAGATGGCTGTGTAGTATCCAGTAGCATCTCCAGCAGGGGCATAAGGAATGTATCGGAACTCAGAGTCATCCAAGATATCGCTGAACTCTCCTCGGAGACGTGCGACAGCAGAGTAGGCGGCATCATGGACTGCCATCTCAATCGTCACGCCGATACCATGGAAAAGGTGCAGCTCAGTGTCTGAGTCATCTTGCTGATCATAGATACGGACATCAGCATGGTACTGCTCCTGATTGAACTCGCGGTAATCCTCGTAGACCATGTACTCAGGGTACCAACGGTAGCCAAGTCTGGTCAGGAGGGCGATCAGAACAACTAGAAACCCAGGGGCATCACGAGCCCAAGTGCGAAGCACAAGCTGTGTCGTAGGATGTAGTGGAAACAAACGATCCATCTGAAACAGAGGAAATTCAGGATTGTCAAATGACAATGAGAAGTTTAATACTACTCGGAGAGAAAGGTTAAACAAAACAATGGAAAGGAAAATGATTATCCGACTAATCAGATCAATGACAGGGAAATCGCACAGATACCAGCTCTCCGGGTAGACTGGATTTACGAGATCCTAAGCGTCGGCGTTAGTAAAATTTATTTAACCCGAACAGAAGAGAGATCAGAGTCCCAGAGTATAGATAAGGAATAAAAGATCCTAATACCACACAATTAGCGACGTGGGCCCGTAAGCCACACAGCCAAGTTAGTAAACTAGTTTTTCGATGTCTAGACTCAACTTCGACCAAGGAATTTGGAAGGGGGCTTCCTACAGGCAGTCGGCTCTGATACCAACTTGTGACGCCCCCGACTCAATCGTGCACTAATCATACACGCAAACATGCACGATCAAGCACAAGGACTCACGGGAAGATATCACAACACAACTCTAACACAAATAAACGGAGATCCACAATATTACAGACCAGGGATCACGAAGATCCGAATACATAAGTCAGTCATATAAATAATATCTTAGTACAGACATAGTTAGACAAGTTTTGCATTAAGAAGGCTAGCTGCCAGTGCCCTACGCCCCGTAGTGAGCCGCCGTCCCTCCTTCCTTTCCTCTCGGCCCCGTCGTCGTTCGCCGCGCACGCGACGCGCCCGCGCCCTGCTCACCGTGCCCCGCTTTGCCCCGCGCTAGCCACGGCCACGCTGGCTCCCGCGCAGCCCACCCCCGTGCACCGCTCGCGCTCTCGTGCCCGGTCGCCGTGTCCCCCCCCCACGCAGCTCCGCCCGACGCTCGCACCCGCCGTCGACCGCGTCGCCACTGGCCTGCTTGCTCCTCCCCGTGGCCGCGCCTCCGTCACACGTTGCCGTCGCCGCTGCCTGCTTCTGCTCCTGCCTCTGCTGCGCGCGCACCTCGCCGGTCCCGGCCTCGCACTGAGCCGCACCGCACCGTCCTCTGCTGCCGTGCGCCGGCGCCCCCGCGAGGCCACGGCTTCGCCTAGTGCCCCCTGTCGCCGCCACCGGCCGCCCGCACATCGGCGCCCGAGACCCGCGCCCATGCGCCTGCAAACCCGCCCCCGGTTGGCCCCAGGGCCACTTCCAGGTGGGGCCCGACGCCCCTGGCCCTATGACATGTGGGGCCTAGCCCCCAAAATGTTTTAAAAAAATAAAAGAAAATAAAAATGAAATTAATAATTAATTAATTAGTGAATTAATTAAGTTAATTAACTCTGATTAAGTTAATCTAATTAATTAGTTAGTTTAATTAAATAGGAATTAGATTAGTTAATCCCTAATTAACCTAATCAGACACTGATGGGTGGGACCCACACGTCAGTTTGACCCAGTTAACGCCCTGTTGACTGCTGACGTCATGCTGACATCATGATGACATCAGCATACACTGTTTCGGATAATGTTGATTTTAAATTATTAAATAAATTCCAAAAATTAATAAAAACTTTAGAAAATCATATCTTTTAAACCGTAACTCCAATTAAAATAATTTATACATGAAAGTTGCTCAGAACGACGAGACGAATCCGAATGCACGGTCCGTTCGTTCGTCACATGTCCCTAACTATCCGAACATGGAACCGTTCCCCTCCGATCATCTGTTTGACAAATGTCCAGAACCAGGAAAACGTTCCCGGATGGATTCCCCTTTCCTCGGTGACGTGCAACCATATGTTAGGACACACCCGGCGCTGCATATTGTCATGTCATAAATTGTGTAGCACTTGTTTGCTGTGTATTTATCTGTTTCCTCCCCCCTCTTCTCTCTCGATAGACCCCGGTACCGATGCAGTTCCCGAGACCAACGCAGCTCCGGAGCCCGACGCCACCGCTGACGACCTTGCCCTTGCCACCGAGCAACCAGGCAAGCCCCCCTTTTGAGCATCCCGATATCGCCTATTCTTTCTCTCATGCTTGCATTAGAATTGCTGCTGCTACTGCTTTACCTATTCTGATGCATAGCCTGTTTATTGTAACCTGCTATTAATACCTTACCTTCTTACCCTAAACTGCTTAGTATAAGCTGGGTAGAGACCTATCAGTGACCCCACTGATCCCGACTGCCCCGCTGGATAATCCGAAGACCCGATCAACGGGATTGAAGACCAGGCCTCGGCACTGCACATCACCCCCCCCCTTAGTTGTAACGACACTGCAGCGTTAATATCGAGTGCCGAGGGTGAAACCTCTTGTAGCACTTCTGATGTTAACTCTGTAGAGTAGCTATTCGGTCGTGGTCATCGAGGGTGATTCCTCCTTCACCGCTTCCGATAACGACGCCGTCGTACAACACCTCAAGTGTGAATCCATCGAGGGTGATTCCTACGGGTTCACCTTGACGGATACATCAAGAAGGAATCCAACGATTGTGATACCTCGAATTCCCCTGATGTTATGGACACACGGATACTTGGACTGTACTATTGTTACTTGGAAAGGCGGGTCGACCCTGAGGGGTACCCGCGTGTGATGTGAAGACGGGTTGCCTGTATGGTGCCCGAGTGATGAATACGAGGCGTGGCCAGGCATTCTTGGCCCTTGCCGTAAGTCCTTGAGACGGGGTGACGGGGTCACATCGATCGTGAGTCTCTGCTCGTTACCGCAAGCCCGAGTCCACTAACGATTTGGATATTTGATCCGAGCAGGCCTTTGGCCTGATAGCACTAACCATCACGTGGGCATAATATGGGCGTTCTGCATCATAGCGTTAGCCGACAGTTCTGTCAGACGTCCAGTTCAGCATTGTGGCGGGTCAGATCATGCCGTTGGCACTGGTATCCACCCTGCTCGCAACGACCCGGAGTGCACAGGGCGATGGCCCAAGACCCCTGAGCGCTTAGGATGTAGACCAGCGGGGACCTCTCTGCTGAGCCGTAGGTAGGGCTGCGGTGTATCGATTGGCCGAGTCCGGGCATGACCCAGGAAAGTGTGTCCAGCCGGAGTTAATCGAGCGTGTTGGGTAAGTTGGTGCACCCGTGCAGGGAAGAACATGTCTATCGATAGCCGGTCCTACGGTAAAGGACACTCGGAGTTGTATCCCGATCGACACAACTAGACCGTGAGATGATACCTGGATATATGGCTCTGGGATTGCTTCTCGCAGGGAGTCGAGAAGGGATCTCAGGACGAGGTTGATGACTGTATGGCTCTGGGATTGCTTTCTCGCAGGGAGTCGAGAAGGGATCTCAGGACGAGGTTGAGACTTAATGATACTACTACATTATATTGTACTGTTCTACTCTCTTCTTTTGCTGCAAGACCGCTGAAGATGCTAGTCTTCGATAGGACTAGGCCTTCTCTCTATTCTGGCATTTCTGCAGCACACTCCACATATACAGCCTTCCCTTGATAATGTTGCATATGTAGTGTAGATCCTTGATTGCTGAGTACTTCTGAGTACTCACGGTTGCTTTGTTTTCTTTTCCCCCATATCAGTTTGTCGTGACCAGATGACGGAGCCACTAAGACATCTACCCCACCGACGATCGACTACTACTACTATCCCGAGGGTGGTTACTGCTTCGAACTTGCCGTCGACCAGGAGTAGGTTCGCAGGGTCCCAGGCAGGAGGCCTGCGCCTTTCGATCGTAGTGTTTTATTTTGCCCCGCCTTTCTAAAGGCCTTTCTGTTTCTCTTTTAATATCTGTACTCAGATATCTGCTGCTTCCGCTGACGCTTGTATGCCATGGAGCTATGTATTCGAGCCCTCGAGGCCCTGGCTTGTAATATGAAGCTTGTATGACTTTATTTATGTTTTAGAGTTGTGTTGTGATATCTTCCCGTGAGTCCTTAGGCTTGATCATGTGCATTTGCGTGTATGATTAGTGCACGATTGAGCCAGGGGCGTCACAAGTTGGTATCAGAGCCGACTGTCTGTAGGAACCCCCCTTTCCAACTCCTTGGCCGAAGTTGAGTCTAGTAACCAAAAATTGTTTTATTAACTTGGCTGTGTGGCTTACGGGCCCACGTCGCTAATTGGGTGGTATTAGTATCTTTTATTCCTCGTCTATACTCTTGGACTCTGATCTCTCATCTATTCGGGTTAAAATTTTACTAACTCCAACCTTAGGTTCTCGTGATCACATCCACCCGGTGTTCTGAAATTTCCCCCCTTCCTTCAAGATTGCGGGCCAGGTTCTGCTTGCAGGATCCTTTTATCGAGGGCACCCTGTGTTGTCACTTGCAGATTCCTCGCTCCAACAGTTTTCTCCGACGTTGATGTAGCCTTTGCTATGTCTCGTTGTGTGCTTCCCTACCGCGTGCCTGCGTGCCACCTAGATGTCTAGCCCTTCCCTTTCAACTGTCGTAATGCCGGATTGTAACTGAGGCTATGTGTGGCTTTGAATGTCTGGTGCGGATATGATGAAGTATCTATTGCACTTCCTTCTGTTGTGCGTGTTACTTCATGAATCATTCCATACACATGCAGTTTTACTTGCTAAACTGCCCCTGTTGATTTGGCAGGATGGCTGACGATCCCCCACCTCCACCTTATATTGCCGAAATGATGCAGCAGTTTGAACTGAACCGTCAGGTTATGACCGGGATATTGGCTCAGTTCCCAAACCAGAATGCTCATCAATAGCCTACCCCAATAACTCTGCCAGAATTCGTGCGCCTCAATCCGTCCACTTTTCGCAGCTCGACTGATCCAATGGATGCTGATGATTGGCTCCGTGACATTGCCTTCCAGATGAAGTCGGCCAATGTTATCCCTGACAGTTACGTCACCTATGCGACGTATCACCTGAGGGGATCAGCTGCTCAATGGTGGGAAAGTCACAAGGGTATGTTGCCTGCTGAAACAGTAACCACTTGGCAGGAATTTCAGTCAGCTTTTCGTTCATGGTACATTCCTCAAGGTCTGATGGACCAGAAGAAGCAGGAGTTCCGCAAACTCTCTCAGGGTAAAATGACTGTGGATGAATATCAGAGGAAATTTCTTGAATTGTCCCGCTATGCCGAAGATGATGTCTGCACTGACGCACGCAAGCAGGAGAAATTCCGTGAAGGACTGCGTACTGATATAAACCTTGCACTTGCTGTCCATGATTGCACATACTTTGCAACGTTTGTCAGCCAATCTTTCCAATATGAAACTGCTGTGACTAAGTACCAGGAGCCGCTCAAGAGCACTCGTGATGTTGGCTCATCCTCGGGTCAGCCGTTCAGAAACGTCGAGTGTGGATTCCGCACAATGTTTACCACCGACCTGCTCCAACACCAAGGCCGTCATATGTTGCACCTCGTCTATCTTCACCGCCGAGACAGCTAACGGTTCATGATGGACCGCCTAATGCTAAGGCTTCTCCTCAGATTGTACCATGTCCTCCTATTGGTCGTAAGAAGAATTGTCGAAACCGTCGACTCAGGAACCGAAATGTCATACCATCTACTGTTGTACTTGGCCATGCCAATCACGTCAATGCTGAAAAGGCTCAGAAGAAGCTGACTATTGTGCTGGGAACACTCTCTATGAATTCAGTGCCAGCTTATGTTCTTCTTGATTCAGGTGCATCACATTCCTTCGTGTCCCAGCAATTTGCACAATTGCATGGGTTAGCTATGAGCTCATTACCCACTCCCTTAGAAATCATCACTCCCCGTTCCAGGTGGCAAACCAAAATGATAAGTCACAACAATCAGATCAGAATTGAAAGGTTGATGTTCTCTGCTTCCCTTATTGCTCTTGGACCTTCCGACAAAGACATCATTCTCGGTATGGACTGGTTGACCGCCCACAATGCTTTGATTGACTGTGCCGCTAAGAAAGTCCAACTTACCCATCCTTCTGGCCAGACAGTCAAATACTCAGCCCGAACAGTTCAGAATGCCGAGACTCAAATATATGTTCTGAATGCATTGAATGCTTCACCGCTTGAAGGCATCGAGAATGTTCCAGTTGTTCGTGAATTTCAAGATGTCTTTCCAGAAGAACTTCCAGGAATACCCCCTGCGAGAGCTGTCGAGTTTGTCATCGACTTGAAACCTGGCACTACTCCTATTGCGAAGCGTCCTTATAAGATGCCTCCGCACCACCTTCTTGAACTTAAGGAGGAAATCGACACGCACTTAAGAAGGGTTTCATCCGCCCCAGTTCCTCTGCTTGGGGAGCACCTTCACTCTTCGTTAAGAAGAAGGATGGAACTAACCGATTGGTTCAGGATTACCGGCCCATTAACCAAGCCACAATTCAGAACAAATATCCGCTAGGTTGGGTTATCATTAGATCCGAGTTCGCGAAGAGGATATTCCCAAGACAACATTCGTTACTCACTATGGTTCTTATGAGTACACTGTCATGTCCTTCGGCTTAACAAATGCTCCAGCAACTTTCTCCCGTCTGATGAATTACATTTTCATGGATTACCTCAACAAGTTCATCGTTGTATATCTAGATGATATTCTGGTCTATTCTAAGAATAAAGAAGAACATGCTGAACACCTCCGTCTGGTACTGGAAAGGCTCCGAGAACACCAGTTGTATGCCAAATATTCCAAATGTGAATTTTGGCTTTCTGAAGTAACTTACCTTGGACATGTGATTTCCAAGGATGGAATTGCTGTTAACCCAGAACGAGTTCAGGCTATTCTTGACTGGACTCCTCCGAAGAACGTCAAGCAAGTGAGAAGTTTTCTCGGCCTTGCAAGCTATTGCCGTCGATTTGTCGAGAACTTTTCTAAGATTGCTAAGCCTTTGACTGATCTGCTTCACAAGGGCGTTAAGTTTGAATGGACAGACAAATGTCAAGAAAGTTTCCAGACACTCAAAGACAAGCTGACATCTGCCCCAGTACTTGCTCCTCCAGATTCTCAAAAAGATTTTGTGATCTATTGTGACGCATCCCGTGAAGGATTAGGCTGTGTCCTAATGCAAGAGCGTAAAGTGATTGCCTATGGCTCTCATCAGTTGCGCCCACATGAAGAGAATTATCCGATACTTGATCTAGAACTAGCTGCTGTCATCTATGCACTACAGTTGTGGCGACATTACCTTCTCGGTAATCGTTGTGAGATATACACGGATCATAAAAGTCTAAAGTACTTGTTCACTCAGCCATCTCTAAACCTCCGTCAGCAAAGATGGATGGAGGCCATAGCGGACTATGATTTGGGTATTTCCTATACCCCTGGCAAGGCTAACATGATGGTTGATGCCTTAAGCCGCCAGTCTTATTGCGACAACCTCATGGTTAGTCGAGCTCAACCTCGTCTTTTTGAAGAACTGTGCAAGCTGAATCTGCGTATTGTTCCACAGGGCTCTCTTAATAACCTTGTGATACAACCAGATCTTGAGAAAGCTGTTAAGAATGCGCAAGCTAAAGATGCTGAAATTGATCTCATGAAGAAAGATCTTCACCTTGAAAAGTATAGGGATTTCTCACTGTCTGAAGATGGAACCTTGTATTTCAGAAACCGCATTGTCGTACCTCACTTCGAGCTTATGACCGACATGGTCATGAAGGAGGCACATGATACCCCGTTGTCTATTCATCCGGGTAGCACCAAGATGTATCGTGATCTCCGTCAAAGGTACTGGTGGTCTAGAATGAAGCAGGATATTGCTCGGTATGTTGCTGAATGTGATGTGTGTCGCCGCGTTAAAGCAGAACATCAGAAGCCTGCTGGAATTCTGCAACCGTTGCCTATTTCTCTATGGAAATGGGATAAGGTTCAGATGGATTTCATTACAGGACTTCCCAGGTCACAGAAGGGTCACGATGCTATTCTTGTCGTCGTCGACCAACTTTCTAAAGTTGCACACTTTCTGCCTGTCAAGGAGATGATCACTACTAGTCAGTTAGCAGAATTATATATCTCCAGAATTGTTTCACTCCACGGTATTCCGAAGGAGATCAGTTTGGGCCGTGGCGGTCTTTTCACCTCAAAGTTCTGGGAAAGTTTCCAAGAAGCTATGGGAACTCATATTACCTGGAGTTCAGCTTATCACCCCCAATCCCAAGGCCAAGTCGAGCGAGTTAATCAAGTGCTTGAAGACATGCTTTGAGCTTGTGTCATTTCTTTCAGCAAGAAGTGGGAAGAATCTCTCCCGTATGCCGAGTTCTCTTATAAAAACAGCTATCAAGCCAGCTTGAAAATGGCTCCCTTCGAAGTACTTTATGGACGTAAGTGTCGAACCCCTCTGAATTGGTCAGAAACTGGGGAACGACCGCTCGTGGGTCCGGATATTATTAAACACGCCGAAGAACAAGTTCGTATTGTTTGAGAAAATCTCAAGGCGGCTCAGGACCGCCAGAAGAGCAACTATGATCGCAAACGATGGGGTTTGACTTATCAACCCGGTGATCAAGCTTATCTTCGTGTCACTCCTATGAAGGGCACTCACCGTTTCGGAATCAAGGGCAAGTTAGCTCCACGCTACATTGGTCCTTTTCGCATTATTGCTAGACGTGGTCAGGTGGCATATAAATTGGAGTTGCCACCGCAATTCTCTCATATCCACGACGTCTTCCATGTGTCGCAACTTCATAAATGCTTCAAGGAATCTCCGCACCGCACAGTGGATCACGAGATGCTCGAATTGCATGATGATCTTTCTTATAAGGAGCATCCGATCTGCATTCTCGATGAAGCTGAACATTGGACCCGTCAGAAGGTTACCAAGTTCCTCAAAGTGCAGTGGTCAAATCATACTGAAGATGAAGCCACTTGGGAACGCGAGGATAATCTTCATGCGGAATACCCCAAACTTTTTCCTTCTACCTCTTAATTCTCGGGACGAGAATTCTTGTTAGTGGAGGAGACTTGTAATCCCCCTTTTTGATAATGCCGTGTCATCATGATCAGCAGTGCTTAAACATCTATTGGATCATATCTCTTTTCAATTTAAATTCAAAATGGAAATTCAAACTTAAGTGAAACTAAAAGTTGTTCAAATTGGAAAACAAAAATGTGCATCATGTTGCAAATATTCCCATAGCATTTATAAAAATGATTGCAACAATTATTGGAATTGTAGAAGGACTCAAACAACAAGAAACAGCAACAAAATGGCACTATTTAATCCTTTTTCAATTAAATAAAATCCAAAAAAAAAGATATGGACACCAAACCAATTTCTAGCAGTGACTAATAATGCACTCATATTATATGGGCTATTTCCATATTTTACAAAAGTGTTTTGAAATAAAAAAACAAAAGCCAAAACAGAAACTAAAAAGAGAAAAACAAAAAAAGAATTAAAGAAAAAGAAAAAGGCAAAAGGAAATAAAGCAAAAATAAAAAGAAAACAAAACTCCCCCCCGGCCCAACTGGGCCACGGCCTACCAGGCCGGCCCACTCTCCCCTGGCCTATATGGCCCCCCCAGGGACCCCTGAAACCCTAGCTACCCACCCCGATCCCCAGTTCCCCCCTCTCTCTCGTGATCCTGTCTGGATCGGGCGCCCGTCGCCCCGCGCCGTCGCCAACTCCCCGACGCCGCCGCCTCGCCGTACCGCCTCCCTGTCTCCATCAACGTCGTCGTCCCCGTCATCCTCCCCGCGCCCCGCTGCCAGTGCCCTACGCCCCGCAGTGAGCCGCCGTCCCTCCTTCCTTTCCTCTCGGCCCCGTCGTCGTTCGCCGCGCACGCGACGCGCCCGCGCCCTGCTCACTGTGCCCCGATTCGCCCCGCGCTCGCCATGGCCACGTTGGCTCCGGCGCAGCCCACCCCCGTGCGCCGCTCGCGCTCTCATGCCCGGTCGCCGTGTTCCCCCCTACGCAGCTCCGCCCGGCCGTCGACCGCATCGCCGCTGGCCTGCTTGCTCCTCCCCTTGGTCGCACCTCCGTCGCACGTCGCCATCGCCGCTGCCTGCTTCTGCTCCTGCCTCTGCTGCGTGCGCACCTCGCCGGTCCCGGCCTCGCACCGCAGTGCCTCGCAACGAGCCGCACCGCACCGGCCTCTGCTGCCGTGCGCCGGCGCCCCCGCGAGGCCACGGCCTCGCCTAGTGCCCCCTGCCACCGCCACCGGCCGCCCGCACATCGGCGCCCGAGACCCGCACCCGCGCGCATGCAAACTCGCCCCCGGTTGGCCCCAGGGCCACTGCCAGGTGAGGCCCGACGCCCCTGGCCCTATGACATGTGGGGCCTAGCCCCCAGAACGTTTTAAAAAAATAAAAGAAAATAAAAATGAAAATAATAATAAATAAATAAATTAATTAATTAGTGAATTAATTAAGTTAATTAACTCTGATTAAGTTAATCTAATTAATTAGTTAGTTTAATTAAACAGTAATTAGATTAGTTAATCCCTAATTAACGTAATCCGACACTTACGGGTGGGACCCACACGTCAGTTTGACCCAGTCAATGCCCTATTGACTGCTGACATCATGCTGATGTCATGATGACATCAGCATACACTGTTTTGGATAATGTTGATTTTAAATTATTAAATAAATTCCAAAAATTAATAAAAACTTTAGAAAATCATATCTTTTAAACCGTAACTCCGATTAAAATAATTTATACATGAAAGTTGCTCAGAACGACGAGACGAATCCGAATGAGCGATCCGTTCATCCGTCACACGTCCATAACTATCCGAACATGGAACCATTCCCCTCCGATCATCTGTTTGACAAATGTCCGGAACCAGGAAAATGTTCCCGGATGGATTCCCCCTTCCTCGGTGACGTGCAACCATATGTTAGGACACACCCGGCGCTGCATATTGTCATGTCATACATTGTGTAGCACTTGTTTGCTGTGTATTTATCTATTTCCTCCCCCCTCTTCTCTCTCGATAGACCCCGGTATCGACGCAGTTCCCGAGACCAACGCAGCTCCGGAGCCGGACGCCACCGCTGACGACCTTGCCCTTGCCGCCGAGCAACCAGGCAAGCCCCCCTTTTGAGCATCCCGATATCGCCTATTCTTTCTCTCATGCTTGCATTAGAATTGCTGCTGCTACTGCTTTACCTATTCTGATGCATAGCCTGTTTATTGTAACCTGCTATTGATACCTTACCTGCTTACCCTAAACTGCTTAGTATAAGCTGGGTAGAGACCTATCAGTGACCCCACTTATCCCGACTGCCCCGCTGGATAATCCGAAGACCCGATCAATGGGATTGAAGACCAGGCCCCGGCACCGCACATCACCCCCCTTAGTTGTAACGACACTGCATCGTTAATATCGCGTGTCGAGGGTGAAACCTCTTGTAGCACTTCTGATGTTAACTCTGTAGAGTAGCTATTCGGTCGTGGTCATCGAGGGTGATTCCTCCTTCACCGCTTCCGATAATGACACCGTCGTACAACACCTCAAGTGTGAATCCATCGAGGGTGATTCCTCCGGGTTCACCTTGATGGATACATCGAGAAGGAATCCAACGAGGGTGATACCTCGGATTCCCCTGATGTTATGGACGCACGGATACTTGGACTGTACTATTGTTACTTGGAAAGGCGGGTCGACCCTGAGGGGTACCTGTGTGTGATGTGAAGACGGGTTGCCTGTATGGTGCCCGAGTGATGAATACGAGGCGTGGCCGGGCATTCTTGGCCCTTGCCGCAAGTCCTCGAGACGGGGCGACGGGGTCACATCGATCATGAGTCTCTGCTCGTTACCACAAGCCCTAGTCCACTAACGATTTGGATATATGATCCGAGCAGGCCTCTGGCCTGATAGCACTAACCATCACGTGGGCATAGTATGGGCGTTCTGCATCGTAGCATCAGCCGACAGTTCTGTCAGACGTCTAGTTCAGCATTGTGGCCGGGTCGGATCATGCCGTTGGCGCTGGTATCCACCCTGCTCGCAACGACCCGGAGTGCATAGGGCGACGGCCCAAGACCCCTGAGCGCTTAGGATGTAGACTGGCGGGGACCTCTCTGCTGAGCTGTAGGTAGGGCTGTGGTGTATCATTTGGCCGAGGCCGGGCATGACCCAGGAAAGTGTGTCCGGCCGGAGTTAATCGAGCGTGTTGGGTAAGTTGGTGCACCCCTGCACGGAAGAACACATCTATCGATAGCCGGTCCTATGGTAAAGGACACTCGGAGTTGTATCCCGATCGACACAACTAGACCGTGAGATGATACCTGGATATATGGCTCTGGGATTGCTTCTCGCAGGGAGTCAAGAAGGGATCTCAGGACGAGGTTGATGACTGTATGGCTCTGGGATTGCTTTCTCGCAGGGAGTCGAGAAGGGATCTCAGGACGAGGTTGAGACTTAATGATACTACTACATTATATTGTACTGTTCTACTCTCTTCTTTTGCTGCAAGACCGCTGAAGATGCTAGTCTTCGATAGGACTAGGCCTTCTCTCTATTCTGGCATTTCTGCAGCCCAGTCCACATATACAGCCTTCCCTTGATAATGTTGCATATGTAGTGTAGATCCTTGCTTGCTGAGTACTTCTGAGTACTCACGGTTGCTTTGTTTTCTTTTCCCCCATATCAGTTTGTCGTGACCAGATGACGGAGCCACTAAGACAGCTACCCCGCCGATGATCGACTACTACTACTACCCCGAGGGTGATTACTGCTTAGAACTTGCCGTCGACCAGGAGTAGGTTCGGAGGCTCCCAGGCAGGAGGCCTGCGCCTTTCGATTGTAGTGTTTTATTTTGCCCCGCCTTTCTAAAGGCCTTTCTATTTCTCTTTTAATATCTGTACTCAGATATCTGATGCTTTCGCTGATGCTTGTATGCCATCGAGCTATGTATTCGAGCCCTCGAGGCCCTGGCTTGTAATATGAAGCTTGTATGACTTTATTTATGTTTTAGAGTTGTGTTGTGATATCTTCCCGTGAGTCCTTAGGCTTGATCATGTGCATTTGCGTGTATGATTAGTGCACGATTGAGCCAGGGGCGTCACAAGTTGGTATCAGAGCCGACTGTCTGTAGGAACCCCCCTTTCCAACTCCTTGGCCGAAGTTGAGTCTAGTAACCAAAAATTGTTTTATTAACTTGGCTGTGTGGCTTACGGGCCCACGTCGCTAATTGGGTGGTATTAGTATCTTTTATTCCTCGTCTATACTCTTGGACTCTGATCTCTCATCTATTCGGGTTAAAATTTTACTAACTCCAACCTTAGGTTCTCGTGATCACATCCACCCGGTGTTCTGAAATTTCCCCCCTTCCTTCAAGATTGCGGGCCAGGTTCTGCTTGCAGGATCCTTTTATCGAGGGCACCCTGTGTTGTCACTTGCAGATTCCTTGCTCCAACAGTTTTCTTCGACGTTGATGTAGCCTTTGCTATGTCTCGTTGTGTGCTTCCCTACCGCGTGCCTGCGCGCCGCCTAGATGTCTAGCCCTTCCCTTTCAACCGTTGTAATGCCGGATTGTAACCGAGGCTATGTGTGGCTTTGAATGTCTGGTGCGGATATGATGAAGTATCTATTGCACTTCCTTCTGTTGTGCGTGTTACTTCATGAATCATTCCATACACATGCAGTTTTACTTGCTAAACTGCCCCTGTTGATTTGGCAGGATGGCTGACGATCCCCCACCTCCACCTTATATTGCCGAAATGATGCAGCAGTTTGAACTGAACCGTCAGGTTATGACCGGGATATTGGCTCAGTTCCCAAACCAGAATGCTCATCAACAGCCTACCCTAATAACTCTGCCAGAATTCGTGCGCCTCAATCCGTCCACTTTTCGCAGCTCGACTGATCCAATGGATGCTGAAGATTGGCTCCGTGACATTGCCTTCCAGATGAAGTCAGCCAATGTTATCCCTGACAGTTACGTCACCTATGCGACGTATCACCTGAGGGGATCAGCTGCTCAATGGTGGGAAAGCCACAAGGGTATGTTGCCTGCTGAAACAGTAACCACTTGGCAGGAATTTCAGTCAGCTTTTCGTGCACGGTACATTCCTCAAGGTCTGATGGACCAGAAGAAGCAGGAGTTCCGCAAACTCTCTTAGGTTAAAATGACTGTGGATGAATATCAGACGAAATTTCTTGAATTGTCCTACTATGCCGAAGATGACGTTTGCACTGACGCACGCAAGCAGGAGAAATTCCGTGAAGGACTACGTACTGATATAAACCTTGCACTTGCTGTCCATGATTGCACAGACTTCGCAACGCTTGTCAGCCAATCTTTCCAAGTTGAAACTGCTCTGACTAACTACCAGGAGTCGCTCAAGAGCACTCGTGATGTTGGCTCATCCTCGGGTCAGCCTGTTCAGAAACGTCGAGTGTGGATTCCGCACAATGTTTACCACCGACCTGATCCAACACCAAGGCTGTCGTATGTTGCACCTCATCTGTCTTCACCGCCGAGACAGCTAACGGTTCATGATGGACCGCCTAATGCTAAGGCTTCTCCTTAGATTGTACCATGTCCTCCTATTGGTCGTAAGAAGAATTGTCGAAACCGTCGACTCAGGAACCGAAATGTCATACCATCTACTGTTGTACTTGGCCATGCCAATCACGTCAATGCTGAAAAGGCTCAGAAGGAACCGACTATTGTGCTGGGAACACTCTCTGAAAAGGCTCAGAAGGAACCGACTATTGTGCTGGGAACCCAACATGCTCGATCAACTCCGGTCGGACACACTTGCTGGGTAATGCCCAGCCTCGGAAGATCAACATGAAGCAGCGCCCTACCTAGGCTTAGCAGAGAGGTCAGCACGCCAAACTACCCTATGCACCCAGAGGTCTTGGGCTATCACCCTGGGCACCCTGCGCGTTGCGTGGCTGGCCGGGGTGCAGGCGCGACACTGAACTTGTCAGTGAAGTATCCAGCCCATTCCCAGCGATCAGCCCGCACGATGAACCGTGACGTCTGAGGAGCTTTCAGGAGAAATGTACGACTAGAGGGCCCCATAAACCATAATCCCGCATGGTGGTAGTGCGTATAGGGCACATCGACCCACTCAGATTAAACACCCAAATCTGATAGGCTGATTTAGTAACACGCGGAGACGATCAGAGTTTCTGAAGCTACGCCACAATATCACACTCGAGTGCCCTTCTGGCACACCCGACATCATAGATCCCCTGCGGGTACCCATCAGGGTCGACCCGCCTGTAACAAAGGTCAAAGTAACCGTGTGGTTATAACTTCAAGGGGGAAACCCCGAGGAATCACCCTCGGTGAATTCCACTCGATGAAATCATCAGGGTGAACGTATGAGGCATCACCCTCGAGGTTCACACTGAGGGGTTGCACGTCAGAGTCGTATCGGAAGTGGAGAAGGAGGAATCACCCTCGATGACCACGATCGAACAGCTACACTGCAGAGTATTCATCAGGAGTGCGTTATGAGGTATCACCCTCGGCACTCGATAGTAACTATGCAGAGTCGTACAACTAAGGGGGTGAAGTGATGTGTCGGTCTCTGGTCGACGATCACATTGATCGAGTCATCGATGATCAAGCAGGGGCAGCAAGGGTAAGGTGGTGGGGTCACTGATGGTTCACTACCAACCTATACTAAGCAGTTTAACATAGGCAGGTAAGGTAACAATAAACAGGTTACAAAAGCAGACTATGCATCAGAATAGGAGCAAACATTAACAGTAGCAAAATCTAATGCAAGCAGGAGAAATGGAATGGGCGATATCTGGATGCTCAAGGGAGGGGGGGCTTGCCTGGTTGCTCTGGCAAGAAAGAGGGGTCATCAACAGGCTGCTCGTCTGTAGCGTAGTCGTACTCAGCTGCAACGTCGTCGGTCTCGGCATCTATTGAGAGAGAAGGAGGGGGAAGAAATAGTAAATTCACGGCAAAAATGCAAACAATATGTATGACATGCCTAAATGCTATGCCGAGGTGTTCTACTGCCTATCTAAATGAGTTAGTTAATTTAGGAATTTATTTGGATTTAATTAATTAAAGTTAGGCACTATTCATTTAATGAAATCGGTCTAAAAGTTCCATGTTCATCTAGCTAGGGGCATTTGATAGGAATACGTAGGGCGTATTCAGATTCATATCGAAATTCTGAGCAACTTTCATATATAAATTATTTTCATCGGAGTCACGGTTTATTTTATATGATTTTCTAAAGTTTTAATTGATTTTTTGAATTTAATTATTTATTTAAATTCAAATTATCTAGAATAGTAAATGATGATGTCAGCATGACATCAGAGTGATGTTAGCAGGTCAAACCCAGCTGACCAGAGTCAAACCTGACAGGTGGGTCCAGTGGGGCCCACATGTCATTGACTGAGCTAACTAAACAGGGTCAATCTAATCTAACTAAACTAATTAGCAGGTGGGGCCTACTGGTCAGTGAGTCTTTAGTTTACTAATTAACTTAATTAGCTAATTAACAGTTTATTTACTTATTTAATTAGTTTTATTTAGCGGGACCCACATGTCATAGACAGGGGCCAGCCCAGTCAGCGTTGACTGGGGTCAACGGGTCAACGGGACCCACCCGTCAGCGACACAGGGGGTCCCACGCATCAGGCCACGTCAGTGGTGGCCGGCGACTTAGCGGAATCTCGCCGGCGAGCGCGTTTCGTGGCGGTGCGACCTTGGGTGTGGTCGGATTCCGCGCACAGGGTACCATTTTGGGCGCCGTTAGCCGCGTTCGAATGGCAAGACGACGGCGCGTCGGATGGCGGCGGTCGAAGCAGCTGGGGTGGTCTGGGGCGAGCGCTATGATGACGCCGGCGGCGAGCCGTTCGGGTGGTGCTCGTGTTACTCGCATCGGCGTGCATATGGACGAGGCGAAGCGCTAGGGAGGTTCTACGAGGCACGGCGAGCAGGATGGACAGCAGTAAGGGACCAAATGGTCACCGGACGGTCGCCGGCGATGAGGTCCGCGGCGATGGGCATCGGGCGACGGTGTAGCGGTCGCCAGAGCTCGAAATCGAGTGCGGGGAATGAGGGGAAAGAGGGAGGGGCTCACTGACGTTGCTGGGAAGGCCCGATGAAGCCGGTGGTGGTTGGAGGGCGGCGGAATCCGGCGATGAAGACGACAGAGCTGGGGAGGAAGATGAGGTCGCCGTGGTCGCTGCTGGGGCTCCGAGCTCCAGCTCGAGGTAGCAGGCGGCGTAGGGGACGACGACGGAGGTGGGGAGCGCGTCGGCAAGGCGAGTGAGGGCCGGTGGCCGTGTGCTTCACGGGACCACGGTCATGGCGGCGCTCGGGCGAGGTGGGGAACGAGGAGAAGGGGGGGGGAAACGATGGCTAGGGTTCGCCAGGGGGAGCGGGGAGCTGCTCTTATCCCCAGCGCGCGCGGCGACGCGCTGTCGATCGGCGAGCGAGGGGGGGCCGGGTGCGCGCGCACGTGCGAGTGCGAGGTGTTCGACAGCGAGGCAGTGAGCAGTGCGGGAGGTGGGGGATGGCGCGGGGTGGGCTGGGTCGCTGGCTGTAGCAGGCAGGCCCGAGTGCACAGTAGGTTTAGGCCTTTTTCTATTTTTCCTTTTCTGTTTTTCATTTTTGTTTCCTGTTTTATCTTTTGTTTTTAATCCAAACGACTTTTGTAAAATATGGAACTCGCCCATATAACATCAGTGCAATATCCAACACTGATATAAAAAGGTTTTGGGGCCAAATGTTTTCATAGGGATTTTATTCAAATAAAAAGGTATTAACCAACTCTGTTTTGCTACTGTTAGAGTCACTTAATGAATTTATTAATTATTGGTTACAATTTTAGCATTGTCTCTGGAATATTTGTTATTTAATGAACATTTTAGTTTCTTATTTGAACAACTTTTATTTTCCACTTTGAATTTAATTTGAAGTTTGAATTAGGAGTTGAAATGCAATATGATGCAAATGATGATTAGGCACTGTTAAACTTGCTGACTTGTCATTATCAAAAGTGATCACTGTGGCTAATGACATGGGGTGTTACAGGGAGTGGGCCATTAACACGGTCGTCCGTATCTTCGAAAACACGTCCCATGCAGAATCATTTCTCTGGCCATATCATGAACGGTAAGTCAAGTAAACAACCACGCATACACTAATTGTCTTTCAGATTTCTACATAATTCGTAAGTTCATGGCTTTCTTAATATGTAGCAATCACTGGATCTTGGTATTCATTGTTCCAAACATGAACATAGTTTACTACATAGATTCTCTCAGATAGTCAATAAACGCTTAGGATCTGACGCATCTTCAGCAATTCATGGATAGGTATTGAATTCTATGATGTTGAAATTAATTTGCATTCTATCTGGTTCAATAATTGATGTTGTGAAAATTCATCTTCATTTGCAGTGTGTTCGCATTATGGAAAACTAAACCAGGGAACCTGTTCAAGAGGGAACTACCTCTGCAGCACGAGATCGTTTCTCCGGTAACACACCAAAATCTGTTATTTTCGGAAAATGTATCCAATAGTCTGCAAATACCTTTTCTTACGCTAGTCAAATGTTCAAGCTTCTAAATAAACCTCTTTCTATTTCTGTCCAAAGAAAAAAAATACATCTAACACCGGTTAGGTTGTTCCTAACAGGACAAATACATGACTAATTCTGTAAAAAAAAATTAGTGTCCTCAGCAACAAGCAGGGACCAACCTTTGTGGATACTATGTTTGCAGACACATGATCTCCATCTGCAAATCTGCTGATAGTTGTGAAGATGCTCGCGAATTAGTACCAGTAAGTCTATCTTAATTAATATCTTCTACTCCACTCATAAGGCACATTCTGATCTTAAGAATACTGCAGCTCATCTTAGAACCGAGGACCCCTGAACTTCTCCCTGCTGGTGAATTGCTAATGGTTCGGAGATTTATCAGCGACTTGTTCCCGAATCACTACATCAATCCCACTGGTGATAATGAAGATTTCAGCATGCATTCTCCTGAAATATTGAGTAAGAGTTAGCCGCTAAATATATACACATGGATCCATTGTTTTCCATCTGATGAGGTCTTCGTATTTCGTACACTATGATTAATTATGTAATGCATATATATGTCGACAAATCATTGGAATTTAGCTACCATTTGTTCAATTGCAATTGTTGCAAAATCTGATGAATGTTCTTCCTGTGGACACTATTTGTTCAATTGAATATTGTGGCAAATTTTCTTTTTGCATGCCGATTCAACTGGGATATTTTTGTTTTAACCTGGCAATTGCTCCGCACACGGTTCAACTAAATGAGTGTGTGCGATCCACATCGGAAAGCATACATCAATCGTAGCGGAACCATCGGTGATACACAGCAGATCACAGATGATTTGCAGCACTACTACATGTGCGTAGGGGCTCACATTATCGCACACGAGAGCTCGGAGTAAACCATGCCCAATGTAAAATACAATCCCAGTCGTAAATTTTTCAGGAAACATGTGGGATCCCAAACGAAAAGCACACGTCACTCTTACCGCAACCGTCGGTAATACACAACAAATCATAAATGGTCTGCAGCACTGGTATGTGTGCGAAGGGGCTCCTAAACCGTTTGTGATAGAACATTATCGCACACGGTAATTGTTGGGAAACATGTGCGATGGAGTCTTGCATGGCAGACGAGTTCCATAGAAAACTCGTGTGTGATGGGGCACATATCGCACATAGTTCATATGTTGGCCCGTGTGCCTTACATACTTGTTTCCCAAACGGTTCATTACGACACACCGTTTGGTTTCACTGCGTCATTAGAAATGTTTAATCACCAATCCCACACGTGCGAAAGAATTTAGTGTGTGTTGCATCGCATATGATTACATTTGGCAAGGCCTCTGCATCATGGCTCCCTATCCCCGACGGTCTCTGGGTCGTGTGGGAAGGACCCCCCTATCGCAGTCACTCACTTGGCGACGGTTCAAAAGGCCGTCGCGGAAAGGGGTTAAAAACCGTGTGCATAGTACCTCGCTGTACCAGTGCATATTTGCATCAAATCTTTGTTACATTATCTATTTTTAATTATATATTTTTGTACCTTGCTTTCAGCTATATATTGTTCTGTTCTCTCAGTTACTCCCATATTTGCATGTTGCTCTGTTATTTCAATATATCTAATTTACGATCTCAATTTTCATTTCAAGCAGTACATCCCTTGCTTTGCAAGAACACGAGTAGAAGGAAATCTTGGGCTTTACTTTGTTGATGACTCCATGGATGTCATATTGACAACACAACATGGATTTACAATAAAAGTTAGCGTAAAACTTGATAAAGATGGTCACTCCTATTTTGATGCGGACCTTTGGAGAAAAATTTCTAAGTTTGATGAACTGAAAGCTGGCAATAAAATTCTAGTGCATGCACCACAACCTGGTCTAATTAACATGGATGTTTACTTCCCCAATGTTATCATCCGATCACAGTCTGGTCGAGGTTAGTGTTCTTTCAACTTTCTCCATGCTGTCATATTAATTAGCAAAATTAGGGTATTTGTTCTGACTAACTGATCACTATTTAAGCAACCAATTGTGATTTCATTTTCTGACTCCGTTCCTAGGCAGTAACAAATTCTATTCACCAATTTATGACCACTATATATTCTTCTACCATGTTCTGAATAAATAATACCTTTCCACCTTTTAAGTAGGATATGTTGGATGCATAGTTAACGATCTGTATGTTACTTGGCGTACCAAATTTCACTGGAAAGACTTGAAGCATGTCATAAAATTTGATAATCTGACAGAGATAGCACAATGTATGAACGCTGGATTTTGGATGGGATTAATTCTACCTATGGTGCACACATTGAACAAGACCAATTGTGTGCACAAAACGCTAGTACAAAGTCTTATTTTTATGTTGATGTACATAAACTATATATATCTTCAACTATATGTTACAATTGGTTTTTGTTCTACATTGCAACAGAAATTGCCCGCTAGAGCTGTTCCTGAATCGATTTCCCGGCGTGGTCGAATTACACTTGTGCCTGCTAATAACGCCAAAGTGATTGCAAGGTACTGCATTTCCCGCAGAAATGGAACCATTCAAATTAATAAGTTCTCGCTTGTCGTGGCAATGCATCCACATTGGAAAATTGGAGACACTGTTCTACTCATGCTTTACGAAGGCACAAGAGGGTTCTTCCTTTTCATTGACGAGATGCTGAGTCGCCGTGATGAAGTTGCTTCCAGCGGATAGTTGTGGTTGTTGGCCCTCAGCCTCTTAAAATGTGCTAGTTGTTACTATGTTAAGTATGTAGATATGGATCATGTGGTTATCAAAATTGTTAAGTACTGTGTTACCAAGATCCGCCTTTTGTCGAATAGTGTCACTAATATATATGTTACTCAAATGCTATTAGCCAAGTTCTTAAATTTTCATGGAAAGTATTAGTATCGTACACAATTCATTCAGTTTAAGCGTGTGCCGGGTAGCGTAGAGGATGTCCATGTTTTCGACGTGGAGATCAACACCGATTGCCAGAAGGCATTTGCATATTAATTGTCCATATTACATATTCAGATAATATACAGATAGGCCAACCCATACAATTGACATATTTGACATGCATGAAGAAATCAATCAAATATATATACACGGAGGACCTATACCCGAATATTGATAGAATTCGAAATATATTGATAACATATTATCAATAATATGGGCGGGGTAGACCCATACCCAAAAAAATCAATAATAATAATAATAATAATAATAAATAAATAAAAATGCCAGCCATAGAAGCATGTACGCATAAGGGAGCACAAGAGTATAGCTGAAGTTTCAGCCAAGAAGAGCCAAAAGAGTGCATGACTCCATTGCGCACACAACAAGGCACGCAATGTGTGTTGGCTTGTGCAAATTACAAAGCAAATAGCTTTGCTTGCAAGCAACGGAGTAATATATTGGGCTGGTTTGTATACCCAGCCATGTCATAGCAATATTTTACCATGCAATGAGAAGCCGGTCTCTCAGCCACGACAAGGTCTTCTGTCTAGACAAAGTTCTCAGTCTGGATAAAATTCTCAGTCTAGACAAAGTTCTCAGTCTAGACAAAATTATCAGTCTAGCATCGGAGTCACGCAAGGTTGATTGTCCAAACATTGAGGCACTTTGGCGGTGCATGAGGCGTGTCAAGCTACGAGATACTCCAGGCTCCAGCTATGACGCAGAAGAATAAAGAAGGGAGCATCCAGTATCCCTCGCGCGCTATAAAGGAGGAGGACTGAGCGCTGCAACACACACAACTCCAGAGCATCGCAGCACCAGAGCATCCCATCCCTCACACTCCTCAGTAGTCGTAGTAGTAGTAGCCATCTCCATTTTGTAATAAGCCTTTGAGGCATTGTATCATCCAGTGGTGGAGGTAGGCAGAAGGTAGTCTTCTTTTCTCTTTGTAATCCCTTCGGGGTCTCCCGAAAGGGAAATCTGAATGTAAATTATGTTGTCGAAATGAAGTAGTTTCGTGTTTCACTTGATTTTTCTATTATGAATTTATGAGATGAGTTCTTACGCTAGGGATCCTATAGGAGAAACCTCTGCCGGTAGTTCTCTGTTTAGCCTATGTGTGGCGTTTGAATGAGAACCTTGTGGCCGTAGAGAAGTGTTCCCTTCGGGTGGAACTGCCTGAGAAGACGGTAGGAATTCATCGCATAAATTCGCAATATAAACATCAAGTGAAATAACTTAGCTGCTTCTGAAGCAACATAGTGATAAATACGAAGAGTACCGAGTAGGATTAACACAACTGCTGCATACCCGTAGGCCGTCTAGTTGGTTTCGCCAACCCGTAAAAGATCCTGCATATACGCGTAAAATATAATAATTAGCAAATTAATTACAAATCAGTTAATTAAATAATTTTGAAATTTTTAATTACCTAAGTATTTAATAATCTCGTATTTTAAATATTGTAGATTTTAATATAATTATTTCATTTTAATTAATATATTTGTGTGTTGGTATCTCTGCCAGAGTTTTAATCATTGAAAGACTAAAGTATTTGAATTTAGAAGTTAGTACAGGTAGACTGATTTCTACTAAAGAAAATATTACCATACGATGCAGAATAAATCCTTCTGAAGAACATACGTGGCATACTACTCATAGCCAACTAAATTTAATTGTCGACCTCATTCATAACTTTTATATATCTTTGGGAAAAAGGCAAGATAATTTAGACCAAAAATTTGAAAGTCTGCTCAGGGAACATCAAAAGTTAGTAGAAAAATACGCAGGTTTGAATAATAAAATTGATCTAGTTCTACAGAAATTAGAAGAATCGAAAGGGAGAAATCTTATAATTTGTAAGAACAACGACTATATTAAAGAAGAATTTTTATCCATTGGTAAGAATCTAAGTGGTGTCGTAAATAAGAGTAAAGATTCATTACCAGGTGCTGAAATAAGACGCGATATACTTGAAGTTAAAAAGTTAGTACAAGAAGTAAAGACATTAGTCATATCCTAATTACATGAGTGAATATAACCAAGCATTAAAAGAAGTAGAAAAGTACTTAACACCTCCTGTCGGATTTTCAGATCACGATTCACCAAAAGAAGATTCCAGAATAATTATAAGGCAGAATAACACGATTCTACAGCTACTAGTCCAGATTTTGGAGAAGCTAAATACTAAACGAGGTAACCACGAGTTGATATTATCTTCATCCGGAATAGTCTCATCCTCTAAAAATATTAATTCCGAAAAATGGAACTATCTAAAAGCCTCTCTAGAAGAGACAAGACCATCCAGTTAATAAGGCAAGATTCTAGGCCGCTAACCATGATGAATAGGATATCATGCAAGAGTGACGACATAGATAATTTAGAAGACGTTATAGACATGGAACACGAATTAGAAAGATACCAGAGAGACACTTTAAGAAATATAAGACTGCAACAGGTATATCACATGGGTATATTTGAAAGTAAGAGCGGATTATACAGAATATCTAGAGAAGTAGAATTAAGTGTGTTAACACATCCAGTCGATTTAAGAATTGTTAGCAAAAATATTGAGAATGAACTCAAATATTCGGGTTATAAATATATTCACCAAGGCATGTATATTATAGGAGTCAAAGGAATGACAAGAAAGAAATTAGGAACGAAGGTAATAATTACATTGCTAGATAAAAGATGGGAGCCGGTAGACAAAGCATCATTAGGCTTTATGGAAGGAGATATGAATGAAAATAGATTAATAACATATATAGCTCCAGACTTAATGATGCCTGTAAAAGAATTTATTGAAAAAATGAGCTTTGGTTTTCAAACCAAAGGATATGAAGATTTTAAAGGAACAAATTTGTTAGTAAGAATTGAATTCATAGGAAGACTCACTAATAAAAGCAGCTCTAGATACAAAGTAAATGTAAATGATGTAATAGAAAGCATGCAATCTAAAGGCATAAAATTTATGAGCCCTCTTAAAATTGGTTCTGAAGAAAGAGCAGGAGAGGAATGGAATATAAGTGAACTAATAGAAAAGAAAGAGTTGAAGCAGCCAGAAAATTATATAAGCTATCAAAATAGCGAAGGAAGTAGTAGCATTAGATTCCTGAACTATAAATCTGCAGCCTTAGACGAAATAGAACCTCTTATGTCAGAAATAGAGAGTAGTGATAGTAAGAATAAAAGCGTAAAAGAATGCATGGAAAAGGCAGACTTAGAAGATGAGTTAAAGCATTGGGAAGAAAAATTAAAATGTATAAACTGGGAATATAATAATTCAATGACATCAGATTGGCCTAAAATAAGAGAAAGAGAATTATTCTTTATTAGAGAAATTTCGAGATTAAAAAGATTAATGAAGGATAAAAAACCGGCCATTAGTAACTCAGTGGTGCCAAAGAATAATATAAAACTAGAAGAAAATACGAACAATAAAAACAAAACTGAAAGTCACAAGGAGAAAACCCTAAGTGAAGAAGAGCAATGGAATATCAATAATAAGCTATTATTAGAAAGTTATGAAGAAGAAGAAGAACCATGGGATGAATATGAAGATAAAAATTATATTGATTCTGAGCAAAATGCTGACTTTATAAACTCGTTAGATGACGAAAGTCTGCATAATTTAGAAAATGCGATGGAAGCCATGGAAGTAGATTTAGGTCATAATAAAAGAAGAAGAGGATATGGCGATTCTTCTGTAAAGAGTGAAGGAGAAAGAGAGAGACCTACTAGATCAGCTGGGAAATGGCCTCCTGAAAAAGATGACTATCAACCTACATATATCCCTGGACAATATACATTTATGGGTTCTAAGAGAAGAGGTTTTGAAAGAGTAGTGCAGTTCCAAAATTCTAGTAATGATGGTGCTATTCTAAATTTGGCAGCACATAACCCCGTAGATTGGACGAATATAATTAGTGTATGAAAAGGATTGATAGTACAAAAATATATACAAAACCAATATAATATAGGGAATAAGGTGGAAGATATGATAACATATCTTGAAACATTTTTAGGAGACTCCGTAATTTTTTTATGGGAATAATGGGTAGAGACGTATCCCGACCAATATGAAGAATTAAAAAGGGCCGGAAGTAATCCTAATAATTTTGCTAATGTCATATCAAATATGGTCATATAAGAAGATCCAGAATTGGGTCATACCACATTGCAAAATGAAAGGTTGAGAGAAATAGAAAAATTAAATTTAACAAGTTGGAAAGGTATAAAAGAATTCTCTCAATATTATTTATACAATGCCACCATAGCTAAGCAAGGATACAATAAAGGTGTGGTTGAAAGGTATTTTAATAAATTACCAGACCCCTTAGGATCAATAATATTTGAAGAATATAAGAAAGACACTGCAGGCATAGACATAAATATATCTCAAGCTATAACTTTCATGTTTAAACATCTTAGAAAGGTATGTACAAGTATTCAGGCCCAGAGGTCTATGAAGAAGACAGACTATAACTTCTGCAATAAAATCGTCCAAATACCACTAACATATGGCGAAGAAAGACACAAGAATAAGAAATATTATAAACCACAAAGAGATAATAGAAATTTTAGAACAAAGAAAAGATATTTCTTACGAAGATCTGATAATAGAGCCCCATTCTTGCATAAGCAAAATGTTAGAAGATATAATCCTAGAAAATCATATGATAAAACATGTAGGTGTTTCATATGCAATTCACCAGATATTTAAGGAAACTGTCCTAATAAAGATCAGAAGAGGTACTCTATGTAAATTAGAAGCAAGAGAGAGTATTAATTATAGAAGGGTAATGAGAATATATTAGTATGTGATGATGAAATAAAAGCTGACGAGTCAATATACTCCATTATAGAAACAGATGAATTAGAAAATGAAGAGCTAGAAGAAGAATCTAGTGAAGATGAAATAGACTTAATAGATGAATTATCAGGGCTAAAAGTAGAGATGATGAACCAAGTAGATTGTGAACATGATTGGATAAGGGGAAAATATGATTATAATATAAAATGTGCCTTTTGCATATATTACCCAAGTCAAGAGAATAGGTATACATGTAGTTTGTGCTGAAGACAAGCTTGTAACTCATGCCTAAAATCTACTAATCAAAGATGGAGACAAGAAATAGAATATGAGCCTGAAGATAGAATATTATCTTGCAGAGTTAGAAATGTAGAAAATAGACTAAATAAATTAGAAGCAGAACTAGAAGATCTAAAATCTAACTTAGAAAATAACGCAAATATAGAGGAAGAGAACATTGTAGTTGAAGGCACTGAAATGAAAGAGCAAATGATAACGGTAAGAGATAAAAGTGGAGATAGATTAATTCAATTAAGAGATGCTATTACCAATTTTGGAAATAAATATATAGTGAGACTGCCATTTAAACAAGTTCTAGGAATAAGGATTCCTGTTAGAATAGTATTAAAACCAAATATTTCCTATACGATTTTAGCCTTGTTAGATACTGGGTGCACGAAAAATATCATTCATGACAAGTATTTCGTTAGGTGTCCTGAAATAGTAAAAACTATAGATGATAATAAAGCCGAGGTATCTACAGATATGTCGGTTATAAAGAAAATCCATAACCAGTTAGCATATAACATAGAAACATATATTAACGGTACAAATATATAATAGACGAAATCACAATTAGAGATTTATCAGTAATAAATGATGATATGATATTAGGATTAAGATTTTTTACAACATTCTCTCCAGACCACTATTATACATGAAGAAGGTGTTACATTTGTCCCATATCAAGATAATGTCCCACATATCTGAAGTACAAAAACAAAGAAAGGCCATTCAACTAGCTGAAATATCCGACTCGAAAGATGAATATGATACTACAACAGAATTCCCTGAAACCTGTAATGAAGAAGATCTTAGTGAAGCTATAGAAGAATATCATATAGAAAATACTTCCACAGAGTGCATAGGACTACAATCATTTGCACCAAATTGGTATAGAGATATAAAGTCCAAAAAGGATATAGACAAGATAGTGCAAAGGTTAGAAGATATACAAATTATGGGAGAAATACCAATGAAACATTGGGACAAGAACTCCATAATTTGTAAAATAAACATCATAAACCCAGATTATGTAATCAAATCAGGCCCAATTGAAGCTACACCAAAACATATAGAGGAATTTAAGATGCATATTGAAGAATTATTAAAATTAAGAGCAATTAGAGAAAGCAAAAGTCCTCACCGTTCAGCCACGTTCATAGTTAGAAATCACGCTGAAGAAGCTAGGGGTAAGTCTAGGATGGTAATTAATTTTAAAAGACTTAATGATAATACGGTAGATGATGCATACAATATACCTAATAAACAAGAATGGATCAATAGAATACAAGGGGGCAAATACTTTTCAAAGTTTGATTTAAAAGCTGGATTCTGACAAGTGAAGATGGCAGAGGAATCTATTCCTTGGACAGCTTTCACTTGTCCACTAGGCCATTATGAATGGTTAGTAATGCCATTGGGTCTAAAGAATGCACCTACATTATTTCAAAGAAAAATGCAGAACATATTCAATGAGATTCAGGCATTCATATTGGTCTATGTAGATGATCTGCTGGTCTTTTCAAAATCATATAAAGAGCATATAGCTCATCTTGAAGTCTTCTTTAGAAAGGTAGAACAAAATGGACTCATACTATCTAAAAAGAAAATGGAAATTTGTAGAGAGAAAATAAATTTCCTTGGTCATGAAATAGGAGAAGGAAAAATATATTTACAAGAACATATTGCAAAGAAAATTTTGCAGTTCCCTGATAACATGAATGATAAAAAGGTTTTGCAACAATTCTTACGAATTGTAAATTGATAACCCACAAGTATAGGGGATCGCAATAGTTTTCGAGGGTAGAGTATTCAACCCAAATTTATTGATTCGACACAAGGGGAGCCAAAGAATATTTGCAAGTATTAGCAGCTGAGTTGTCAATTCAACCACACCTGGAGATTAATTATCTGCAGCAAAGTAGTATGATAGTTTTGACAGTAGTAGCAACAGCAATAGTAACGGTAACAGTGATAGCAATGATTTTGTAGCAAGTGCAACAGTGACAGTAGCAATAGTAACTTAGCAAGAAAAATATGAGAGAAATTCATAGGCATTGGATCGGTGAATTCGTTGGATGATATTCATCATATAACAGTCATAACCTAGGGCGATACGGCACTAGCTCCAGTTCATAAATATAATGTAGGCATGTATTTCGTAAATAGTCATACGTGCTTATGGAAAGAACTTGCATGACATCTTTTGTCCTACCCTCCCGTGGCAGCAGGGTCTCTATTGGAAACTAAGGGATATTAAGGCCTCCTTTTAATAGAGAACCGGAACAAAGCATTAACACATAGTGAATACATGAACTCCTCAAACTACGGTCATCACCGGGAAGTGTCTCGACTATTGTCACTCCAGGGTTGCCGGATCATAACATGTAGTAGGTGACTATAACTTGCAAGATCGGATCTAGAACATAGATATAATGGTGATAACATAAACGGTTCAGATCTGAAATCATGGCACCCAGGCCCAAAGTGACAAGCATTAAGCATGGCAAAGTCATAGCAACATCAATCTCAGAACATAATGGATACTACGGATCAAGCCCTAACAAAACTAACTCAATTACATGATGAATCTCATCCAACTCCTCACCGACCAGCGAGCCTATGAAGCAATTACTCACTCCCGGTGGGGAGCATCATGGAATTGGCGATGGAGAAGGGTTGGTGATGACGAAGATCAAAGATCCCCCTCTCTGGGGCCCCAAACGGACTCCAGATCTGGCCTCCCGATGAAGAACAGGAGGTGGTGGTGGCTCCGTCTCGTGAAACATGATAATTCTTTCTCCCTGATTTTTCTCTCCAAATATGTGATTTTATAGTATCAGGGTTGAAGTCTGCAGGGCCACCAGGTGGGGACAACCCACCTGGGCATGCCTGGAGGGGGGGCGCCCTGGTGGGTTGTGCCCACCCTGGTGCCCCCCTCCGGTGGTTCTTGGCTCCAGAAATTCTTATTTATTGAATAAAAAATCCTCGCAAAGTTTCGTTGCAATCCGAGAACTTTTATTTCTACACAAAAACAACACCATGGTAGTTCTGCTGAAAACAGCGCCAGTCCGGGTTAGTTTCAATCAAATCATGCAAATTAGAGTCCAAAACAAGAGGAAAAGCATTAGGAAAAGTAGATACGATGGAGACGTATCAACTCCCCCAAGCTTAAACCTTTGCTTGTCCTCAAGCAATTCAGTTGATAAACTGAAAGTGAAAAAGAATAACTTTTATGAACTCTTTTGCTCTTGTTTACATAAATAAGCTTAAGTAGCACCCAGGTTTTCAGCAAAGATTATAACTAACCATGTCGGCAATAACTCTTAAAAATTATATTAACTCATAACACTGGCATAATCAACTAGCGAGCAATAATAAGATATCTCAAACAATCAACACTTTGTCAAAGCAACCATGATATAATATGACAATAGTGGTATCTCGCTAGCCCTTTCTGAGACCGCAAAACATAAATGCAGAGCACCTCCAAAGTTCAAGAAGCGACTAAACATTGGAATTCATGGTAGAAAAGATCCAGTCATGATGCACCCAACATTAGCTATACACAATGCATGAGGATGACAATAGTGCTCTCAGGTTCTGACGCTTATTTGAGAAGGTGATGACACAACATAAAAGTAAATAGATAGTCCCTTCGCAGAGGGAAGCAGTGATTTGCAGAGGTGCCAAAGCTCAAGTTTTAAAACAGAGGTAAATGAAATTTTGAGAAATGCACCCTTCTTATTTACTTCGCGACCATTAGTTATCGGTATCTTCCATGGTAAACACATTAGTGGCGGTTCCCAAGCGATAAAAGTAAAGGTTTACTCCCCCTCCACCAACAATCACACTCCACGGCTTGTCTGAAACAACGGGTGCCGTCCATACCAACAACATTCCTGGGGGAGTTTTGTTTAATTATTTGCAATTTGAATTCGGGACTGGGAATCCCTATTTCCGCCCCTCTTGTGCAAGGATGAGTGAATAAACACTCATCATGAGAATAACCCGCTTAACATGGAAGATACTGACTACCTCCTGTCGCTCTATGAACAATCCAGGCACACAAAAAAGGATATTTATTTGAAGTTTTTCAGAGCTGGCACATGCAAATTTACTTAGGACGGCAGGGTAATACCGCATATAGGTAGGTATGGTGGACTCATCTGGAATAACTTGGGTTTCAGGGTTTTGATGCACAAGCAGAATTCCCACTTAGTACAGGCGAAGACTAGCAATTAGGTTGAGAAGCGGCCAGCTAGAGAGCGAAAACGGTCATGAACATGCATTATGCATAATTAACATTGGATACTAGCATGAGTAGGATATGAACACCATGAACATAAATATCATAGAGGCTATGTTGGTTTTGATTCAACTACATGCATGAACATGTGCCAAGTCAAGCCACCCGAACATTCAGAGGAGGATACCATATCATCATACTACATCACAATTATTTTAATGCAAAGTTGACATCCAAGATAAAACATTATCCACTCCTAGTTACTTAAGCATGGAATGAGAAACTATAATCTCTAAGGGTCATTGCAAACATGTTTGATCACAATGAGCTGAATCATGGATACTAGGTTAAACATATTTACAAAAACAGAACAAGTTGAGTTCATACCCGTTTCTCTCTGCCACAGCCAGTTCATCAAATATCTTCATTATTGCCTTTCACTTGCACGACCGAACGATATGAAAATAATAATAGTGCAAGAGTGCCATGGACTAAGCTGGAATCTGCAAACATTTTATTCAAAAATAAGAAAACAAGGTAATGCGGGCTCTTTGTTAGATCAATAACAATGCATATGAGAGCCACTCAACATTTTCATCGTGGTCTTCTCCTCGGTATGAATCAATAAAAAGAAATTTAGAGAAACACACTGAAATATTTTTGGAGTTTTTTGGTTTTCTGAAAGAAAGCAAATTTAAGAAAGAAAAACAAAAACAAGAAAAACTATTTACACGGAGAGCTCCCAACAAGCGAAAAGAAGAACAAGGAATGTTTTTTGGGGTTTCTTTTTAACTACTACAGCTAGTTATACTAGAAAGAAGCAGGAAATATTTTTGTATTTTCTCAAAGTTTTTTAAACACACAAGAAGAAGGCGAAAAAATAAATCTAGCATGGATAATACAATGAAAAAGTGTGGACACCGACAACTGGAATGAAATGTGTGAACATGAATGTAATGTCGGTGGAAATACGTACTCCCCCAAGCTTAGGCTTTTGGCCTAACTTGGTAATCTTCATCAGTAGCCTGCATAATGGGTCGGAGTGATAGCTCACGGAGGCTCTAGGTGCAGATGTCTCAGCCCGTCGTGCAGCCACCACTGCCGCGTTATGTGCTCGGGCCTCGCTCTCAAGAACGTAATATCTTCCCTTGCTATGAACATCAAAGAGAGAAGGTGCAGGCAAAAAGGTATCCACGATGGACCTTTTATTAAACAATATGTTATAAGTAAAATTATGGGGTTCACCACTAAGGATCTTATGACGTTTCATAGCATCAAAGTCAAGGTATTGCGTGGGTAAGATGGGGTCATAAGGCCAAGGTGAAACACCTAGCTCTCTTGCTAAGCGCGTGGCGTAAATCCCACCATAAAAATATCCACTACCAACATTGTGTTGCAATCTATGTGCCACTATCGCTCCAAGGTTATAACTTTTGTCACCAGTGAGAGCGGTGCGGATAAGGCTCAAATCTGGGGCACAAAGTGTACTACAATCTTGTTTGTCTACAATGCATTGTGAACATATTGCTCAAATTCTTCTTTAATGCCCACACGCACCATATAATCATTGCATGGCCATAAACATGATTTTGTGGTGGCATCTCGAATGGAATTTTCACTTGGTTCAACATAAGACCGGCGAACAGAGCTGCTACTAGAAGATGCCTCCGAGGACCTCCGCCTTGAAGAACTCCTTCCAAAGAGGTTCATCATATTTGCATACAATTTTCTGAAAAAAAATTGGGTCACAAATTTTTATCAACAAAACTTTACAAGATTGATAGCAACTACTCATAGGGATGCATAGAGGCCATATCAAGCATTCAAACTACTTAGACCTCTAAGAATTGAACATCCAAGCTCATCTACAGCAGCACCAAGAGCCACTAATTATTCTAAATATAAACCACTAAAGCAAAAACTAATTGGACTAATGGAGGAGTCACATACCAAGCAACAATCCCCCAAAACAGTTTCAGAAACGGAGCTTCGAGCAAAGAGATCGAAATCCATGGGTTTGAGAGCAAGAACACGAGAGAGAGAGAGAGAGAGAGAGAGCAATGGTGATTTTTTTTCTGGAGGTAGGTGATGATATGGAGTGAAGGGATAAGTTAGGGGGCCCACATGGGGACCACAACGCACCAGGGCACGCCTGGGGGTGCTGGCGCGCCCAGGTGGGTTGTGCCCACCTGGAGCACCTCCCTCTGATGTTATTTGCACCAAAAATTCTTAAATATTCAGAAAAAAAATCGTATTAAATTTTTAGAGCATTTTGAGAACTTTTATTTTGGGGTCATTTTTTATTGCACGGAAAACTCAGGAAACAGGCAAGGCATTTTATTTTATTTTATTTAACTAATAAAAATAGAAAACAAAAGGTAGGGACAGAAGGTAGTGCTTACTAAATTAATCAACTTCATACCTCTCAAAAATGATTCATTAATAAGGTTGATCAAGTCTTATTAACAACCTCTTCCGATTAGCATGAAACCGAAGAACTTTTGTAAAACACTAAGTTACCTCAATGGGGATGTGAATGTCCCCAACAATAAGCATTTCATATTTCTTTTTAACAATAGTTAGGGGTAATTGAAAACTTCCAATAGTGATTGTCGGAGATTTTTCAATAACATTAATACCATTCACTTGGAATTGTTTCTTCGGAAAGTGCACCGTATGCTCATTACCATTGATATGAAAAGTGACATTGCTTTTATTGCAATCATTAACAGCCCCTGCAGTATTCAAGAAGGGTCTACCGAGGATAATCGACATGTTGTCATCCTTGGGCATCTCAAGTATAACAAAGTTAGTCAAGATAGTAACATTAGCAACAACAACAGGCACATCCTCATAAATACCGATAGGTATGGCAGTTGATTTATCAGCCATTTGCAATGATATTTCAGTAGGTGTGAGTTTATTCAAATCAAGTCTTTTATATAAAGAGAAAGGCATAACACTAACACCAGCTCCTAAATCACATAAAGCAGTTTTCACATAATTTCTTTTGATGGAGCAAGGTATAGTTGGTATTCCCGGATCTCCAAGTTTTTTAGGTACTCCAACCTTAAAAGTATAATTAGCAAGCATGGTGGAGATTTCATCTTCCGGTATTTTTCTCTTATTGGTGATGATGTCTTTCATGTACTTTGCATAAGGAGGCATTTTTAAGATATCAGTCAAGCGAGTACGCAAAAAGACTGGCCTTAGCATTTCAGCAAAGCGTTCAAATTATTCATCATCTTTCTTTTTGGTTGACTTAGGTGGAAAGGGCATAGGTTTTCGAACCCACGGTTCTCTTTCCTTACCGTGTTTTCTAGCAACAAAGTCTCTTTTATCATATCTTTTATTCTTGGTTTGTGGGTTATCAAGATCAGCTGCTGGTTCTACCTCAACATCATTATCTGGTTCTTTATTATTTGTTTGAGTATCTTCATGAACCTCATCATTGTCTTTTTCATTTTTAGAAGGTGGGTGTTCACTACCAGATTGAGTTTCAGCATCAGAGATAGAGACTTCATTATCATTATCAGGAGGTTTTTCAACTCCAGGTTCACTAGAGGCATGCAAAGTCCTATCATTTTTCTTCTTCTTTTTATTTTTAAAAGGACTAGGTACATCAGTGTCAACTCTTTGAGAGTCTTGTTCAATTATTTTTGGGTGTCCTTCAGGATAAAGTGGTTCCTGAGTCATTCTACCTCCTCTAGTCATTACTCTAACAGCATGATCATTGATATTATTATTCATTTCATCAAGCAACTCTCTTTGAGATTTAGCAACTTGTTCTAATTGAGTTTGAACCATAGAAGCATGTTTTCCCACACCTCTAACATCATTTGAGATTCTAAATAACAAGTCACTCAAGCGAGCAATCATATCAGAATTGTATTTCAATTGTTTCATAACATTTGCATTGAAGTGATCTTGTTTTCTAATGTAATTATCAAACTCATAAATGCATTGACTAGGATGTTTATTATAAGGAATATCACCTTCATCGAACTTTAGTAAAGAATTTACCTCTACCACCTTAGGTGGTGGTGGTGTTTCAAGCCCATGTATTTCTTCGATAGGTGGTAAATTTTTAACATCCTCTGCTTTAATACCTTTTTCCTTCATGGATTTCTTTGCCTCTTGCATATCTTCAGGACTGAGATATAAGATACCCCTCTTCTCCGGAGTAGGTTTGAGTGGTGGTTCGGGAAGAGTCCAATCATCATAATTTTTCAATATGTTATTCAATAATTCTTCAGCTTGTTCAACAGTTTGCTCCCTGAAAACACAACCAACACAACTATCTAGGAAGTCCCTAAAAGCATCCGTTAGTCCATTATAGAAGATATCAAGTATTTCATTTTTCTTAAGAGGATGATCAGGCAAAGCATTAAGAAATTGGAGAAGCCTCCCCCAAGCTTGTGGGAGACTCTCTTCTTCAATTTGCGCAAAGTTAAATATTTCCTGTAAAGCAGCTTGTTTCTTATGAGCAGGAAAATATTTTTCAGAGAAGTAATAAATCATATCCTGGGGACTACGCACACAACTAGGAGCAAGAGTATTGTACCAAGCCTTAGCATCACCCTTTAATGAGAACGGAAATAATTTGAGAATATAATAGTAGCAAATTTTCTCATTATGAGCAAATAGGGTGGCTATGTCATTCAACTTAGTAAGATGTGCCACAACAATTTCAGTTTCATAACCATGGAAAGGATCAGATTCAACCAAAGTAATTAACTCTGGGTCGACAGAGAATTCATAATCCTTATCATCAACAAAGATAGGTGAAGTAGCAAACTTAGGATCACATTTCATTCTAGCATTCAAAGTCTTTTCTTTATACTTGCATAATAATTTTTCCAAATCATCTCTATCCTTACAAGTAAGAATGTCTCTAGTTGTCTCCTCATCCATAACATAACCTTCTGGTATCTTTGGCAATTCATATCTAGGAGAACTAGGTCTAATAGGTGTTTCAAGATATTCAGTTTCAAGCCCTTCATCAGTTTCAACAATTTCATCAGTTTCAGCATTCTCAAAAGCCTTAGTTCTAGCAAGTTGTTCATCAAGAAATTCACCTAGTGGCACATTATCATCAAGAAAGGTACTAGCATCATCATGAGTAGCATTCATAGTAGAAGTAGCATCATCAATAACTTGCGACATATCAGAATTGATAGCATGTGGCGGTGTTGCAAGTCTACTTATAACAGAAGGTGAATCTAAAGCGGAGCTGGATGGCAGTTCCTTACCTCCCATCGTCTTAGAGGGAAAAAATTTAGTCTTAGCATCCTTCAGATTCTTCATAGTGATACATTGATAATAATCCCAAGTGACTCAACAAATATAACTATGCTCCCCGGCAACGGAGCCAGAAAAAGGTCTTGATAACCCACAAGTATAGGGGATTGCAACAGTTTTTTAGGGTAGAGTATTCAACCCAAATTTATTGATTCAACACAAGGGGAGCCAAAGAATATTTGCAAGTATTAGCAGCTGAGTTGTCAAATCAACCACACCTGGAGATTAATTATCTACAGCAAAGTGATCAGTAGCAAAGTAGTATGATAGTTTTGATAGTAGTAGCAACATCAATAGTAACGGTAACAGTGATAGCAATGATTTTGTAGCAAGCGCAACGGTGACAGTAGCAGTAGTAACTTAGCAAGAACAATATGAGTGAATTTCGTAGGCATTGGATCGGTGAATTCATTGGATGATATTCATCATATAACAGTCATAACCTAGGGTGATACGGCACTAGCTCCAGTTCATAAATATAATGTAGGCATGTATTCCGTAAATAGTCATACGTGCTTATGGAAAGAACTTGCATGACATCTTTTGTCCTACCCTCACGTGGCAGCGGGGTCCTATTGGAAACTAAGGGATATTAAGGCCTTATTTTAATAGAGAACCGGAACAAAGCATTAACACATAGTGAATACGTGAACTCCTCAAACTATGGTCATCACCAGGAAGTGTCCCGACTATTGTCACTCCGGGGTTGCCGGATCATAACACGTAGTAGGTGACTATAACTTGCAAGATCGGATCTAGAACATAGATATAATTGTGATAACATAAATGGTTCAGATCTGAAATCATGGCACCCGGGCCCAAAGTGACAAGCATTAAGCATGGCAAAGTCATAGCAACATCAATCTCAGAACATAATGGATACTAGGGATCAAGCCCTAACAAAACTAACTCGATTACATGATGAATCTCATCCAACTCCTCACCGACCAACGAGCCTACGAAGGAATTACTCACTCCCGGTGGGGAGCATCATGGAATTGGCGATGGAGAAGGGTTGGTGATGACAAAGATCAAAGATCCCCCTCTCTGGAGCCCCAAATGGACTCCAGATCTGGCCTCCCGATGAAGAACAGGAGGTGGCGGTGGCTCCGTCTTGTGAAACGCGATAATTCTTTCTCCCTTATTTTTTCTCCAAATATGTGATTTTATAGTATCAGGGTTGAAGTCTGCGGGGCCACCAGGTGGGGACAACCCACCTGGGTGCGCCTGGAGGGAGGGGGGCGCCCTGGTGGGTTGTGCCCACCCAGGTGCCCCCCTCCGGTGGTTCTTGGCTCTAGAAACTCTTATTTATTGAATAAAAAATCCTCGCAAAGTTTCGTTGCAATCCGAGAACTTTTATTTCTGCACAAAAACAACACCATGGTAGTTCTGCTGAAAACAACGTCAGTCCGCGTTAGTTTCATTCAAATCGTGCAAATTAGAGTCCAAAACAAGAGGAAAAGCGTTAGGAAAAGTAGATACGACGGAGACGTATCATAAATTATGCAAGGAATTATATAGATAACTTGGCAAAGCTTGCTGGACCTTTATATGCTAAATTAAGAAAGAATGGTCAAAGATATTTTAACTCAGAAGATATAAAATTAGTAAGGACCATTAAAGACAAGGTCAAGAATTTGAAACCTTTAGAATTACCATTAGAAGACTATTACTTCATAATTGAAACCGATGCCTCTAAAGTAGGTTGGGGAGCTATATTAAAGCAAAAGCCCAACAAATATTCTCCCAAAACCGAGGAGAAAATATGTAGATATGCTTCAGGAAATTACAAATTAAAGACAGTAAATAATATTGATAGAGAAATTCTTGCGGTGGTTCACGCAATTAATGCTTTTAGATTATATTTAGGATTTAAGGAATTTACAGTACGAACAGACTGTGAAGCAATATGTAGATATTATAATCAGATTAATAGCAAGAAAAGTTCAACTAGAAGATTGGTATTATTCGAAGATACTATAGCAGGGAATGGTTATAAAGTAATATTTGAACATATCAAAGGGAAGGATAATAGTTTGCCTGACATATTCTCTTGCTCCTCAATTTTAAAGAAATGAATAAAGGATCACTTCCTGGAGGATATGAAGCATACATATTTGGAGAAGAGAATAAGCTCAAAATGTTTGCACCAGGCACATTCAACTTCAAGCCCAAAAGTCATATCAATATTACTGACACCCAGAGGTGCATACTAGATAATTTCTGGTATCAATACACCAATAAAAGAGAAGACAAAGGGTACATGCTGGCAATTCTTAATAGCCTAGCTGAATACTTTAATGCATTGAATCAAGGCACCCCCAAAGTGGCACAAAAGGAAATGCAAAAAGAAAAGACGCTATATATAATATTTGGGCTTGTCATTCACACAATGTCCAAAAGAAGGAAGACATAGTCATAATCCTAATTACTAGGGATTAACCAAGCATTAAAAGAAGTAGAAAAAGTACTTAACACCTCCTGTCTGATTTCAGATCACGATTCACCAAAAGAAGATTTCCGAATAATTATAAGGCAGAATAACACGATTCTACAGACTACTAGTCCAGATTTTGGAGAAGCTAAATACTAAACGAGTACACCACGAGTTGGATATAAAATCCTTCATCGGAATAGTCTCATCCTCAAAAATATTAATTCTCGAAAAATGGAACGAACTCTAAAGCCTCTCTAGAGAGACAAGACCATCCAGTTAATATAGGCAAAGATTCTAGGCCGCTAACAGATGATGATAGGATATCTGCGAAGGTGACACATAGATAATTTAGAAGACGTTATACGCATGGAACACGAATTAGAAAGATACCAGAGAGACACTTTAAGAATATAAGCACTGCAACAGGTTATATGACTGGGTATAATTTGAAAGTAAGAGCGGATTATAAGAAATACTAGAGAAGTAGAATTAAGTGTGTAACACATCCAGTCGATTTTAAGAATTGTTAGCAAAAATTTGAAATGAACTCAAATATTCGGGTTATAAATATTCACCAAGGTGTATATTATAGGAGTCAAAGGTAATGACAAGAAAGAAATTAGGAACGAAGGTAGATAATTACATTGCTAGATAAAAATGGGAGCCGTAGACAAAGCATCAATTAGTTTTATGGAAGGATATGAATGAAACATAGATATAACATATATAGCTCCAGACTTAATGATGCCTGTAAAAATTATTGAAAAAATGAGTTTGGTTTTCAAACCAAAGGATATGAAGATTTTAAAGGAACAAATTTTTAGTAAAATTGAAATTCATAGGAAGAACTCACTAATAAAGCAGCCTCTAGATACAAAGAATGTAATGATGTAATAAAGCATGCAACAAAGGCATAAAATTTATGAGCCCTCTTAAAAAATTGGTTCTGAAGAAAGAGCAGGAGAGGAATGGAATATAAGTGAACTAATAGAAAAGAAAGAGTTGAAGCAGCCAGAAAATTATATAAGCTATCAAATAGCGAAGGAAGTAGTAGCATTAGATTCCTGAACTATAAATCTCAGCTTAGAACGAAATAGAACCGTCTTTATGGTCAGAAATAGAGATAGTGATAGTAAGAATAAAAGCGTAAAAGAATGCATGGAAAAGGCAGACTTAGAAGATGATTAAAGCATTGGGAAGAAAAATAAAATGTATAAACTGGGAATATAATAATTCAATGACATCAGATTGGCCTAAAATAAGAGAAAAGAATTATCTTCTTTATTAGAGAAATTCGATATTAAAAGATTAATGAAGGATAAAAACCGGCCATTAGTACTCATGTGTCCAAGAATAATTAAAACTAGAAGAAAATACGAACAATAAAAACAAAACTGAAAGTCACAAGGAGAAAACCCTAAGTGAAGAAGACAATGGATATCAATAATAGCTATTATTAGAAAGTTATGAGAAGAAGAAACCATGGGATGAATATGAAGATAAAATTATATTGATTCTGAGGCAAACTGGCTGACTTTATAAACCGTTAGAATGACGAAAGTCTGCATAATTAGAAAATGCGATGAAGCCATGAAGTAGATTTAGGTCATAATAACAAGAAGAGGATATGGCGCATTCTCTGTAAAGAGTGAAGGAGAAGAGAGAGACCTACTAGATCAGCTGGGAAATGGCCTCCTGAAAAAGATGACTATCAACCTACATATCCCTGGACAATATACATTTATGGTTCTAAGAGAAGAGGTTTTGAAAGAGTAAGTGCAGTTCCAAAATTCTAGTAATGATGGTGCTATTTCTAAATTTGTGCAGCACATAACCCCGTAGATTGGCGAATAAATTAGTGTATGAAAAGGAATTGATTCAAAAATATATACAAACCAATATAAATAGGGAATAAGGTTGGAGAAGATATGATAACAATCTTGAAACATTTTAGGAGACTCCGTAATTTTTTTATGGGAATAATGGGTAGAGACGTATCCCGACCAATATGAAGAATTAAAAGGGGCCGGAAGTAATCCTAATAATTTTGCTAATGTCATATCAAATATGGTCATATAAGAAGATCCAGAATTGGGTCATACCACATTGCAAAATGAAAGGTTGTAGAGAAATAGAAAATTAAATTAAACAAGTTGGAAAGGGTATAAAAGAATTCTCCTCAATATTTATTTATACAATGCACACCATAGCTAAGCAAGATACAATAAAGGTGTGGTTGAAAGGATTTTAATAAATTACCAGACCCCTTAGGATCAATAATAGTTTGAAGAATATAGAAAGACACTGCGGCATAGACATAAATCTATCTCAAGCTATAACTTTCATGTTTAAACATCTTAGAAAGGTATGTACAAGTATCAGGCCCAAGGTCTATGAAAGACAGACTATAACTTCTGCAATAAAATCGTCCAAATACACTAACATATGCGAGAAGAAAGACAAGAATAAGAAATATTATAAACCACAAAGAGATCATAGAAATTTTAGAACAAGAAAAAGATATTTCTTACGAAGATCTGATAATAGAGCCCCATTCTTGCATAAGCAAAATGTTAGAAGATATAATCCAGAAAATCATATGATAAAACAATGTAGGTGTTTCATATGCAATCACCAGATCATTTAAAGGAAAACTTGTCCTAATAAGATCAGAAGAGGTACTCTAGTAAATATAGAGCAAGAGAGAGTATTAATTATAGATGTGTTAATGAGAATATATTAGTATGTGATGATGAAATAAAGATGACGAGTCAATACACTCCATTATAGAAACGATGAATAGAAAATGAAGAGCTAGAAGAAGATCTAGTGAAGATGAAATAGACTTAATAGATGAATTATCAGGGCTAAAGTAGAGAATGAGAACCAAGTAGATTGTGAACATGATTGGATAGGGGGAAAATATGATTATATATAAATGTGCCTTTTGCATATATACCCAAGTCAAGAGAATAGGTATACATAGTTTGTGCTGAAGACAAGGCTTGTAACTCATGCCTAAATCTACTAATAAAGATGGAGACAAGAAATAGAATATGAGCCTGAAGATAGAATATTACTTGCAGAGTTAGAAATAGAAAATAGACTAAATAAATTAGAAGCAGAACTAGAAGATCTAAAATCTAACTTAGAAAATAACGCAATAAGAGGAAGAGAACAGGTAGTTGAAGGCACTGAAATGAAAGAGCAAATGATAACGGTAAAGAATAAAAGTGGAGATAGATTAATTCAATTAAAGAGAGCTATTACCAATTTTGGAAATAAATATAGTGAGCTGCTTTAAAACAAGTTCTAGGAATAAGGATTCCTGTTAGAATAGTATTAAAACCAAATATTTCCTATACGATTTTAGCCTTGTAGATACTGGGTCACGAAAAATATCATTCATACAAGTATTTCGTTAGGTGTCCTGAATAGTAAAAACTAGATGATAATAAAGCCGAGGTATCTACAATATGTCGGTTATAAAGAAAATCCATACCAGTTAGCATATAACATGAGAAACATATATTAACGGTAACAAATATATAATAGACGAAATCACAATTAGGATTTATCAGTAATAAATGATGATATGAATTAGGATTAAGATTTTTTACAACATTCTCTCCGACCCACTATTATACATGAAGAAGGTGTTACATTTGTCCCATACAAGATAATGTCCCACATATCTGAAGTACAAAACAAAGAAGGCCATTCAACTAGCTGAAATATCCGACTCGAAAGATAATATGATACTACAACAGAATTCCCTGAAACCTGTAATGAAGAAGATCTTAGTGAAGCTATAGAAGAATATCATATAGAAAAATACTTCACGAAGTGCATAGGACTACAATCATTTGCACCCAAATTGGTATAGAGATATAAAGTCCAAAAAGGATATAGACAAGATAGTGCAAAGGTAGAAGATACAAATTTGGGAGAAATACCAATGAAACATTGGACAAGAACTCCATAATTTGTAAAATAAACATCATAAACCCAGATTATGTGTATCAAATCAGGCCCAATTGAAGCTACACCAAAACATATAGAGAATTTAAGATCATATTGAGAATTATAAAATTAAGAGACAATTAGAGAAGCAAAGTCCTCACCTTCACCCCACGTTCATAGTTAGAAATCACCTGAAGAAGCTAGGGGTAAGTCTAGGATGGTAATTAATTTTAAAGACTTAATGAAATACGGTAGAATGTGCATACATATACCTAATAACAAGAATGGATCAATAGAATACAAGGGGGCAAATACTTTTCAAAGTTTGATTTAAAAGCTGGATTCTGACGTGAAGATGGCAGAGGAATCTATTCCTTGGACAGCTTTCACTTGTCCACTAGGCCATTATGAATGGTTAGTAATGCCATTGGGTCTAAAGATGCACCTACATTATTCAAAGAAAAAGTGCAGAACATATTCAATGAGATTCGGCATTCATATTGGTCTATGTAGATGATCTGCTGGTCTTTCAAAATCATAATAAGAGCATATAGCTCATCTTGAAGTCTTCTTTAGAAAGGTAGAACAAAATGGACTCATACTACTAAAAGAAAATGGAAATTTGTAGAGAGAAAATAATTTCCTTGGTCATGAAATAGGGAAGGAAAAATATATTACAAGAACATATTGCAAAGAAAATTTTGCAGTTCCCTGATAACATGAATGATAAAAAGGTTTTGCAACAATTCTTACGAATTGTAAATGATACCCACACAAGTATAGGGGATCGCAATAGTTTTCGAGGGTAGAGTATTCAACCCAAATTTATTGATTCGACACAAGGGGAGCCAAAGAATTTTGCAAGTATTAGCAGCTGAGTTGTCAATTCAACCACACCTGGAGATTAATTATCTGCAGCAAAGTAGATGATAGTTTTGACAGTAGTAGCAACAGCAATAGTACCGGTAACATGATAGCAATGATTTTGTAGCAAGTGCAACAGTGACAGTAGCAATAGTAACTTAGCAAGAAAATATGAGAGAAATTCATAGGCATTGGATCGGTGAATTCGTTGGATATATTCATCATATACCAGTCATAACCTAGGGCATACGGCACTAGCTCCAGTTCATAAATATAATGTAGGCATGTATTTCGTAAATAGTCATACGTGCTTATGGAAAGACTTGCATGACATCTTTTGTCCTACCCTCCCGTGGCAGCAGGGTCTCATTGGAAACTAAGGGAATTAAGGCCTCCTTTTAATAGAGAACCGGAACAAGCATTAACACATAGTGAATACATGAACTCCTCAAACTACGGTCATCACCGGGAATGTCTCGACTATTGTCACTCCAGGGTTGCCGGATCATAACATGTAGTAGGTGACTATAACTTGCAAGATCGGATCTAGAACATAGATATAATGGTGATAACATAAACGTTTCAGATCTGAAATCATGGCACCCAGGCCCAAAGTGACAAGCATTAAGCATGGCAAAGTCTAGCAACATCAATCTCAGAACATAATGGATACTACGGATCAAGCCCTAACAAAACTAACTCAATTACATGATAAATCTCATCCAACTCCTCACCGACCAGCGAGCCTATGAAGCAATTACTCACTCCCGGTGGGGAGCATCATGGAATGGCGATGGAGAAGGGTTGGTGATGACGAAGATCAAAGATCCCCCTCTCTGGGCCCCAAACGGACTCCAGATCTGGCCTCCCGATGAAGAACAGGAGGTGGTGGTGGCTCCGTCTCGTGAAACATGATAATTCTTTCTCCTGATTTTTCTCTCCAAAATGTATTTTATAGTATCAGGTTGAAGTCTGCAGGGCCACCAGGTGGGGCACCCCACCTGGCATGCCTGGAGGGGGGGGCGCCCTGGTGGGTTGTGCCCACCCTGGTGCCCCCCTCCGGTGGTTCTTGGCTCCAGAAATTCTTATTTATTGAATAAATCCTCCAAAGTTTCGTTGCAATCCAGAACTTTTATTTCTACCAAAAACAACACCATGGTAGTTCTGCTGTGAAACAGCGCCAGTCCGGTTAGTTTCAATCAAATCATGCAAATTAGAGTCCAAACAAGAGGAAAAGCATTAGGAAAAGTAATACGATGAGACGTATCAACTCCCCCAAGCTTAAACCTTTGCTTGTCCTCAAGCAATTCAGTTGATAAACTGAAAGTGAAAAAAGAATAACTTTTATGAACTCTTTGCTCTTGTTTACATAAATAAGCTTAAGTAGCACCCAGGTTTCAGCAAAGATTATAACTAACCATGTCGGCAATAACTCTTAAAAATTATATTAACTCATAACACTGGCATAATCAACTAGCGAGCAATAATAAGATATCTCAAACAATCAACACTTTGTCAAAGCAACCATGTATAATATGCAATAGTGGTATCTCGCTAGCCCTTTTGAGACCGCAAAACATAAATGCAGCACCCTCCAAAGTTCAAGAAGCGACTAAACATTGGAATTCATGGTAGAAAAGATCCAGTCATGATGCACCCCAACATTAGCTCACACATGCATGATGATGACAATATGTCTCTCAGGTTCTGACGCTTATTTGAGAAGGTGATGACACAACATAAGTAAATAGATAGTCCCTTCGCAGAGGGAAGCATGATTTGCAGAGGTGCCAAAGCTCAAGTTTTAAAACAGAGGTAAATGAAATTTGAGAAATGCACCCTTCTTATTTACTTCGCGACCATTAGTTATCGGTATCTTCTTCCATGGTAAACACATTAGTGGCGGTCCCAAGCGATAAAAGTAAAGGTTTACTCCCCCTCCACCAACAATCACACTCCACGGCTTGTCTGAAACAACGGGTGCCGTCCATACCAAAACATTCCTGGGGGAGTTTTGTTTAATTTATTGCAATTTGAATTCGGGACTGGGATCCCTATTTCCGCCCCTCTTGTGCAAGGATGAGTGAATAACACTCATCATGAGAATAACCCCGCTTAACATGGAGATGACTGACTACCTCCTGTCGCTCTATGAACAATCCAGGCACACAAAAAGGATATTTATTTGAAGTTTTTCAGAGCTGGCACATCAAATTTACTTAGGAGCGCGGGTAATACCGCATATAGTAGGTATGGTGGACTCATCTGGAATAACTTGGGTTTCAGGGTTTTGATGCACAAGCAGAATTCCACTTAGTACGGCGAAGACTAGCAATTAGGTTGGAGAAGCGGCCAGCTAGAGAGCGAAAACGGTCATGAACTGCATTATGCATAATTAACATTGGATACTAGCATGAGTAGGATATGACACCATGACATAAATATCATAGAGGCTATGTTGGTTTTGATTCAACTACTGCTGAACATGTGCCAAGTCAAGCCACCCGAACATTCAGAGGAGATACCATATCATCATACTACATCACAATTATTTTAATGCAAAGTTGACATCCAGATAAAACATTATCCACTCCTAGTTACTTAACATGGAATGAGAAACTATAATCTCTAAGGGTCATTGCAAACATGTTTGATCACAATGAGCTGAATCATGGAACTAGGTTAAACATATTACAAAACAGAACAGTTGAGTTCATACCCGTTTCTCTCTGCCACAGCCGTTCATCAAATATCTTCATTATTTGCCTTTCACTTGCAACGACCGAACGATATGAAATAATAATAGTGCAAGAGTGCCAGGACTAGCTGGAATCGGCAAACATTTTATTCAAAAATAAGAAACAAGGTAATGCGGGCTCTTTGTTAGATCAATAACAATGCATATGAGAGCCACTCAACATTTTCATCGTGGTCTTCTCCTCGGTATGAATCAATAAAAAGAAATTTAGAGAAACACACTGAATATTTTTGGAGTTTTTTGGTTTTCTGAAAGAAAGCAAATTTAAGAAAGAAAAACAAAAACAAGAAAAACTATTTACACGGAGAGCTCCCAACAAGCGAAAAGAAGAACAAGGAATGTTTTTTGGGGTTTCTTTTTAACTACTACAGCTAGTTATACTAGAAAAGAGCAGGAAATATTTTGTATTTTCTCAAAGTTTTTTAACACACAAGAAGAAGGCGAAAAAATAAATCTACATGGATAATCAATGAAAAAGTGTGGACACCGACAACTGGAATGAAATGTGTGAACATGAATGTAATGTCGGTGGAAATACGTACTCCCCCAAGCTTAGGCTTTTGGCCTAACTTGGTAATCTTCATCAGTAGCCTGCATAATGGGTCGGAGTGATAGCTCACGGAGGCTCTAGGTGCAGATGTCTCAGCCCGTCGTGCAGCCACCACTGCCGCGTTATGTGCTCGGCCTCGCTCTCAGAACGTAATATCTTCCCTTGCTATGAACATCAAAGAGAGAAGGTGCAGGCAAAAAGGTATCCACGATGGACCTTTATTAAACAATATGTATAAGTAAAATTATGGGGTTCACCACTAAGGATCTTATGACGTTTCATAGCATCAAAGTCAAGGTATTGCGTGGGTAAGATGGGTCATAAGGCCAAGGTGAAACACCTAGCTCTCTTGCTAAGCGCTGCGTAAATCCCACCATAAAAATATCCACTACCAACATTGTGTTGCAATCTATGTGCCACTATCGCTCCAAGGTTATAACTTTTGTCACCAGTGAGAGCGGTGCGGATAAGGCTCAAATCTGGGGCACAAAGTGTACTACAATCTTGTTTGTCTACAATGCATTGTGAACATATGCTCAAATTCTTCTTAATGCCCACACGCACCATATAATCATTGCATGGCCATAAACATGATTTTGTGGTGGCATCTCGAATGGAATTTTCACTTGGTTCAACATAAGACCGCGAACGGAGCTGCTACTAGAAGATGCCTCCGAGGACCTCCGCCTTGAAAGACTCCTTCCAAAGAGGTTCATCATATTTGCTACAATTTTCTGAAAAAAAATTGGGTCACAAATTTTTATCAACAAAACTTTACAAGATTGATAGCAACTACTCATAGGGATGCATAGAGGCCATATCAAGCATTCAAACTACTTAGACCTCTAAGAATTGAACATCCAAGCTCATCTACAGCAGCACCAAGAGCCACTAATTATTCTAAATATAACCACCTAAAGCAAAAACTAATTGGACTAATGGAGGTCACATACCAAGCAACAATCCCCAAAACAGTTTCAGAAACGGAGCTTCGAGCAAAGAGATCGAATCCATGGGTTTGAGAGCAAGAACACCGAGAGAGAGAGAGAGAGAGAGAGAGCAATGGTGATTTTTTTTCTGGAGGTAGGTGATGATATGGATTGAAGGGATAAGTTAGGGGGCCCACATGGGACCAACACGCACCAGGGCACCCTGGGGGGTGCTGGCGCGCCCAGGTGGGTTGTGCCCACCTGGAGCACCTCCCTCTGATGTTATTTGCACCAAAAATTCTAAATATTCAGAAAAAAATCGTATTAAATTTTTAGAGCATTTGAGAACTTTTATTTTGGGGTCATTTTTTATTGCACGGAAAACTCAGGAAACAGGCAACATTTTATTTTATTTTATTTAACTAATAAAATAGAAAACAAAAGGTAGGGACAGAAGGTAGTGCTTACTAAATTAATCAACTTCATACCTCTCAAAAATGATTCATTAATAAGTTGATCAAGTCTTATTAACAACCTCTTCCGTTAGCATGAAACCGAAGAACTTTTGTAAAACACTAAGTTACCTCAATGGGGATGTGAATGTCCCCAACAATAAGCATTTCATATTTCTTTTTAACAATAGTTAGGGGTAATTGAAACTTCCAATAGTGATTGTCGGAGATTTTTCAATAACATTAATACCATTCACTTGGAATTGTTTCTTCGGAAAGTGCACCGTATGCTCATTACCATGATATGAAAAGTGACTTGCTTTTATTGCAATCATTAACAGCCCCTGCGTATTCAAGAAGGGTCTACCGAGGATAATCGACATGTTTGTCATCCTTGGGCATCTCAAGTATAACAAAGTTAGTCAAGAAGTAACATTAGCAACAACAACAGGCACATCCTCATAAATACCGATAGGTATGGCAGTTGATTTATCAGCCATTTGCAATGATATTTCATAGGTGTGGAGTTTATTCAAATCAAGTCTTTTATATAAAGAGAAAGGCATAACACTAACACCAGCTCCTAATCACATAAAGCAGTTTTCACATAATTTCTTTTGATGGAGCAAGGTATAGTTGGTATTCCGATCTCCAGTTTTTTAGGTACTCCAACCTTAAAAGTATATTAGCAAGCATGGTGAGATTTCATCTTCCGGTATTTTTCTCTATTGGTGATGATGTCTTCATGTACTTTGCATAAGGAGGCATTTTTAAGATATCAGTCAAGCGAGTACGCAAAAGACTGGCCTTAGCATTTCAGCAAAGCGTTCAAATATTCATCATCTTTCTTTTGGTTGACTTAGGTGGAAAGGGCATAGGTTTCTCGAACCCACGGTTCTCTTTCCTTACCGTGTTTTCTAGCAAAAAGTCTCTTTTATCATATCTTTTATTCTTGGTTTGTGGGTTATCAAGATCAGCTGCTGGTTCTACCTCAACATCATATCTGGTTCTTTATTATTGTTTGAGTATCTTCATGAACCTCATCATTGTCTTTTTCATTTTTAGAAGGTGGGTGTTCACTACCAGATTGAGTTTCAGCATCAGAGATAGAGACTTCATTATCATTATCAGAGTTTTTCAACTCCAGGTTCACTAGAGGCATGCAAGTCCTATCATTTTCTTCTTCTTTTTATTTTTAAAAGGACTAGGTACATCAGTGTCAACTCTTTGAGAGTCTTTGTCAATTATTTTTTGGTTGTCCTTCAGGAATAAGTGGTTCCTGAGTCATTCTACCTCCTCTAGTCATTACTCTAACAGCATGATCATTGATATTATTATTCATTCATCAAGCAACTCTCTTTGAGTTTAGCAACTTGTTCTAATTGAGTTTGAACCATAGAAGCATGTTTTCCCACACCTCTAACATCATTTGAGATTCTAAATAACAAGTCACTCAAAGCGGCAATCATATCAGAATTGTTTTCAATTGTTTCATAACATTTGCATTGAAGTGATCTTGTTTTCTAATGTAATTATCAAACTCATAAATGCATTGACTAGGATGTTTATTATAAGGAATATCACCTTCATCGAACTTTAGTAAAGAATTTACCTCTACCACCTTAGGTGTGTGGGTGTTTCAAGCCCATGTATTTCTTCGATAGGTGGTAAATTTTTAACATCCTCTGCTTTAATACCTTTTTCCTTCATGGATTTCTTTGCCTCTTGCATATCTTCAGGACTAGATATAAGATACCCCTCTTCTCCGAGTAGGTTTGAGTGGTGGTTCGGGAAGAGTCCAATCATCATAATTTTTCAATATGTTATTCAATAATTCTTCAGCTTGTTCAACAGTTTGCTCCCTGAAAACACAACCAACACAACTATCTAGGAAGTCCCTAAAAGCATCCGTTAGTCCATTTAGAAGATATCAGTATTTCATTTTTCTTAAGAGGATGATCAGGCAAAGCATTAAGAAATTGGAGAACCCTCCCCCAAGCTTGGGGGAGACTCTCTTCTTCAATTTGCGCAAAGTTAAATATTTCCTGTAAAGCAGCTTGTTCTTCTATGAGCAGGAAAATATTTTTCAGAGAAGTAATAAATCATATCCTGGGGACTACGCCACAACTAGGAGCAAGAGTATTGACCAAGCCTTAGCATCACCCTTTAATGAGAACGGAAATAATTGAGAAATAATATAGCAAATTTTCTCATTATGAGCAAATAGGGTGGCTATGTCATTCAACTTAGTAAGATGTGCCCAAACAATTTCAGTTTCATAACCATGGAAAGGACAGATTCAACCAAAGTAATTAACTCTGGGTCGACAGAGAATTCATAATCCTTATCATCAACAAAGATAGGTGAAGTAGCAAACTTAGGATCACATTTCATTCTAGCATTCAAAGTCTTTTCTTTATACTTGCATAATATTTTTTTCCAAATCATCTCTATCCTTAAAGTAAGAATGTCTCTAGTTGTCTCCTCATCCATAACATAACCTTCTGGTATCTTTGGCAATCATATCTAGGAGAACTAGGTCTAATAGGTGTTTCAAGATATTCAGTTTCAAGCCCTTCATCAGTTTCAACAATTTCATCAGTTTCAGCATTCCAAAAGCCTTAGTCTAGCATTTGTTCATCAAGAAATTCACCTAGTGGCACATTACATCAAGAAAGGTACTCATCATCATGAGTAGCATTCATAGTAGATTAGCATCATCAATAACTTGCGACATATCAGAATTGATAGCATTGGCGGTGTTGGAAGTCTACTTATAACGGGTGAATCTAAAGCGAGCTGGATGGCAGTTCCTTACCTCCCATCGTCTTAGAGGGAAAAAATTTAGTCTTAGCATCCTTCAGATTCTTCATAGTGATACATTGATAATAATCCCAAGTGACTCAACAAATATAACTATGCTCCCCGGCAACGGAGCCAGAAAAAGGTCTTGATAACCCACAATATAGGGATTGCAACAGTTTTTTTAGGGTAGAGTATTCAACCCAAATTTATTGATTCAACACAAGGGGACCAAAGAATATTTGCAAGTATTAGCAGCTGAGTTGTCAAATCAACCACACCTGGAGATTAATTATCTACAGCAAAGTGATCAGTAGCAAAGTAGTATGATAGTTTTGATAGTAGTAGCAACATCAATAGTAACGGTAACAGTGATAGCAATGATTTTGTACAAGCGCAACGGTGACAGTAGCAGTAGTAACTTAGCAAGAACAATGAGTGAATTTCGTAGGCATTGGATCGGTGAATTCATTGGATATATTCATCATATAACAGTCATAACCTAGGGTGATACGGCACTAGCTCCAGTTCAAAATATAATGTAGGCATGTATTCCGTAAAGTCATACGTGCTTATGAAAGAACTTGCATGACATCTTTTGTCCTACCCTCACGTGGCAGCGGGGTCCTATTGGAAACTAAGGGATATTAAGGCCTTATTTTAATAAAGAACCGGAACAAAGCATTAACACATAGTGAATACGTGAACTCCTCAAACTATGGTCATCACCAGGAAGTGTCCCGACTATTGTCACTCCGGGTTTGCCGGATCATAACACGTAGTAGGTGACTATAACTTGCAAGATCGGATCTAAACATAGATATAATTGTGATAACATAAATGGTTCAATCTAAATCATGGCACCCGGCCCCAAAGTGACAAGCATTAAGCATGGCAAAGTCATAGCAACATCAATCTCAGAACATAATGGATACTAGGGATCAACCCTAACAAAACTAACCCGATTACATGATGAATCTCATCCAACTCCTCACCGACCAACGACCTACAAGGAATTACTCACTCCCGGTGGGGAGCATCATGAATTGGCGATGGAGAAGGGTTGGTGATGACAAAGATCAAAGATCCCCCTCTCTGGAGCCCCAAATGGACTCCAGATCTGGCCTCCCGATGAAGAACAGGAGGTGGCGGTGTGCTCGTCTTGTGAAACGCGATAATTCTTTCTCCCTTATTTTTTCTCCAAATATGTGATTTTATAGTATCAGGGTTGAAGTCTGGCGGGCCACCAGGTGGGGACAACCCACCTGTGCGCCTGGAGGGAGGGGGGGCCCTGGTGGGTTGTGCCCACCCAGTGCCCCCCTCCGGTGGTTCTTGGCTCTAGAAACTCTTATTTATTGAATAAAAAATCCTCGCAAAGTTTCGTTGCATCCGAGAACTTTTATTTCTGCACAAAACAACACCATGGTAGTTCTGCTGAAAACAACGTCAGTCCCGTTAGTTTCATTCAAATCGTGCAAATTAGAGTCCAAAACAGAGAAAAGCGTTAGGAAAAGTAGATACGACGGAGACGTATCATAAATTATGCAAGGAATATAAGATAACTTGGCAAAGCTTGCTGGACCTTATATGCTAAATTAAGAAAGAATGTTCAAAGATATTTTACACTCAGAAGATATAAATTAGTAAGGACCATTAAAGCAAGGCAAAAATTTGAAACCTTTAGAATTACCATTAGAAGACTATTACTTCATAATTGAAACCGATGCCCTAAAGTAGGTTGGGGAGCTATATTAAGCAAAAGCCCAACAAATATTCTCCCAAACCGAGGAGAAAATATGTAGATATGCTTCAGGAAATTACAAATTAAGACAGTAAATAATATTGATAGAGAAATTCTTGCGGTGGTTCACGCAATTAATGCTTTTAGATTATATTTAGGATTTAAGGAATTTACAGTACGAACAGACTGTGAAGCAATATGTAGATATTATAATCAGATTAATAGCAAGAAAAGTTCACATAAGATTGGTATTATTCGAAGATACTATAGCAGGAATGGTTATAAAGTATATTTTGAACATATCAAAGGAAGGATAATAGTTTGCCTGACATATTCTCTTGCTCCTCAATTTTAAAGAAATGAATAAGGATCACTTCCTGGAGGATATAAGCATACATATTTGGAGAAGAGAATAAGCTCAAAATGTTTGCACCAGCACATTCACTTCAAGCCCAAAAGTCATATCAAATTACTGACACCCAGAGGTGCATACTAGATAATTTCTGGTATCAATACACCAAAAAGAGAAGACAAAGTACATGCTGGCAATTCTTAATAGCCTAGCTGAATACTTTAATGCATTGAATCAGGCACCCCCAAAGTGCACAAAAGAAATGCAAAAAGAAAAGACGCTATATATAATATTTGATGGGAATAGCCAGGAATATATATATATATATATATATACTATATATATATATATCTATATATATATATATATAATATATATATATATAATATCATATATATATATATTATATTAATATATATATGAGCTTTGAAAGTTTTTAAAAGAGAAGTTTGAGGCAAGGCGAAAGAAGGAAGACTTATCTGGAAAATATGATGATTACAATGAGCCCTAAAATGGGCAAGAAGCCTAATTGGCAAGATTATTATATAGACCCAAAAGCCAAAGATATATCGAAAGTCGGAGAGGCATAAGTAGCAATATGACAACTCTATCTTTTCCTAAATATACAAAGGGAGAGGCATCAAGCTCCGAGAAGGTTAAGAAGAGAAATTCCCCTAAATATGAGACATACAAAGAATGCCTTATTAAAGGAGTTGATCCTTTGGACAACGAATACATAGATACAAAGATAATGAATTTTTTTAAGAAGTTGCAAATCAATGAAGGCATAATTGAAGGAATAAATTTTAAAAGAATTACAAGAAGAGATGAATGAAAAAATTGAAGAGCTAAAGAAAGATGATCAAAAATACGATTTCACATTTCTGAGATAATCATATGGACATTGCCAGGCACGGGCAACCAATTGAATAAAAGAAGGCAAGATAAAATCGATATGAATATCAATTATTTAGGCGCGGAGGACCTATACCCGAATTATGATAGAATTCAAAATATTTGTAAGGTATTATCAATAATATGGGTGGGTAGACCCATACCCAAAACAAAATCAATATAATAATAATAATACAATAAAAATGCCAGCCATAGAATCATGTACGCATAAGGGAGCACAAGAGTTAGCTGAAGTTTCGGCCAAAAGAGTGCTGACCTCCATTGCCCACACAACAAGGCACGCAATGTGTGTTACTTGTGCATATTACAAAGAAAATAGCTTCACTTGCGAGCAACGAATGAGTATATTGGGCTGGTTTGTATACCCACCATGTCATAGCAATATTTTACCATGCAACGAGAAGCCGGTCTATCGTACGACAAGGTCTTCTATCTAGACAAAGTTCTCAGCCTAGACAAAATTCTCAGTCTAGACAAATATATTATCAGTGTAGCATCAGAGTCACGCAAGGTTGATTGTGCAAACATTGAGGCACTTTGGCGGTGCATGAGGCGTGTCAAGCTATGAGATACTCCAGGCTCTAGCTATGACGCAGAAGAATAAGAAGGGAGCATCCAGCATCCCTCGCATGCTATAAAGGAGGAGACTGAGCGTTGCGACAAACACAACTCTAGACTCCAGAGCATCGCAGCACCAGAGCACACACATCCCTCACACTCCTCAGTAGTCGTAGTAGTATTAGCCATCTCCAGTTTGTAGCCTCTCGTGCTTGGGATATCAGTCCTGTGGTGGAGGAGTAAGCTCTCCTGGTGGAGGAAGCAAAGGTGTCATCTCTTTTCTCTTTGTAACCCTTCGGGGTCTCCCGAAAGGACATCCATATGTAATTATGTTGTCAAAGAGAGTAGTTTCATGTTTCACCCCTTGTTGTTCCTCATTACTATTCGATCTTCTTTTCACGTATTTATGAGTTAAGGAAGACTTATCATGGAAAAAATATGATGATTACAATGAGCCCTAAAATGGGCAAGAAGCCTAATTGGCAAGATTATTATATAGACCCAAAAGCCAAAGAATATATCGAAAGTCGGAGAGGCATAAGTAGCAATATGACAACTCTATCTTTTCCTAAATATACAAAGGGAGAGGCATCAAGCTCCGAGAAGGTTAAAGAAGAAAATTCCCCTAAATATGAGACATACAAAGAATGCCTTATTAAAGGAGTTGATCCTTTGGACAACGAATACATAGATACAAAGATAAATGAATTTTTTTAAGAAGTTGCAAAATCAATGAAGGCATAATTGAAGGAATAAATTTTAAAAGAATTACAAGAAGAGATGAATGAAAAAATTGAAGAGCTAAAGAAAGAATATGATCAAAAATACGATTTCACCATTTCTGAGATAAATCATATGGACATTGCCAGGCACGGGCAACCAATTGAATAAAAGAAGGCAAGATAATAATCGAATATGAATATCAATTATTTAGGCGCGGAGGACCTATACCCGAATATTGATAGAATTCAAAATATATTGATAAGGTATTATCAATAATATGGGTGGGGTAGACCCATACCCAAAACAAAATCAATAATAATAATAATAATAACAAATAAAAATGCCAGCCATAGAATCATGTACGCATAAGGGAGCACAAGAGTATAGCTGAAGTTTCGGCCAAAAGAGTGCATGACTCCATTGCCCACACAACAAGGCACGCAATGTGTGTTGACTTGTGCATATTACAAAGAAAATAGCTTCACTTGCGAGCAACGGAGTAATATATTGGGCTGGTTTGTATACCCAGCCATGTCATAGCAATATTTTACCATGCAACGAGAAGCCGGTCTATCAGCTACGACAAGGTCTTCTATCTAGACAAAGTTCTCAGCCTAGACAAAATTCTCAGTCTAGACAAAATTATCAGTGTAGCATCAGAGTCACGCAAGGTTGATTGTGCAAACATTGAGGCACTTTGGCGGTGCATGAGGCGTGTCAAGCTATGAGATACTCCAGGCTCTAGCTATGACGCAGAAGAATAAAGAAGGGAGCATCCAGCATCCCTCGCATGCTATAAAGGAGGAGGACTGAGCGTTGCGACAAACACAACTCTAGACTCCAGAGCATCGCAGCACCAGAGCACCACATCCCTCACACTCCTCAGTAGTCGTAGTAGTATTAGCCATCTCCAGTTTGTAATAAGCCTTTGAGGCATTGTATCATCCAGTGGTGGAGGTAAGCAAAAGGTAGTCTTCTTTTCTCTTTGTAACCCCTTCGGGGTCTCCCGAAAGGGAAATCCATATGTAAATTATGTTGTCAAAATGAAGTAGTTTCATGTTTCACTTGGTTTTTCTATTATGAATTTATGAGATGAATTCTTACGCTAGGGATCCTATAGGAGAAACCTCTGCCGGTAGTTCTCTGTTTAGCCTATGTGTGGCGTTTGAATGAGAACCTTGTGGCCGTAGAGAAGTGTTCCCTTCGGGTGGAACTGCCTGGGAAGACGGCATGAATTCATCGCATAAATTCGCAATATAAACATCAAGTGAAAGAACTTAGCTCCTTCTGAAGCAACATAGTGATAAATACGGAGTACCGAGTTGGATTAACACAAGTGCTGCATACCCGTAGGCCATCTAGTTGGTTTCGCCAACCCGTAAAAGATCCTGCATATACACGTAAAATATAATAATTAGCAAATTAATTACAAATCAGTTAATTAAATAATTTTGAAAATTTTAATTACCTCAGTATATAATAATCTCGTATTTTAAATATTGTAGATGTTAATATAATAATTTCATTTTAATTAATATATTATATATATAGGGTGGGTCTATTCTAATAACACCCCTTAAGACCTTATTCTAATAACAACTGGCTTATTCTCCTAACACCCGCCCCGCTGAACCACATTCTTCTCTCCGCCGGACGCCTCCTCGCCCACCCCCCGCGGTACTACGCCCACCAGCCCTGATCCAATCCATCTTCTTCCACCTCTCGCACCGCCCACAAGCCCCCAATCCACCAACCTCCTGCGCCACTCCCCGCCCACCAGCCGGAGTCAACCCCACCGCCCCTACCAACCACGGCGCGGTGCCTCCTAGATCCACCGCCAAAGCTCCACCCCATCCCCCCTACCCAGCCTCCCGACCGCCTCTGCGCGCCCCTACCTCCACCCACACCGGCGCAGCGCCTCCCAACCCAACCCGACAAGCGACGCACCTCGAAGTGGCATGGTGGTCGCGAGATGGAGGCTGCGCGAGCCGTCGTCATTTCTAGCTGTCATGGGTGGCCAGGAGATGGAGGCACCGCCACCGATTGGCTTGCCGGTGCGGAGCGATTGGATCGCCGGCAACCGCGTGCGTGGTGCGTGAGCTACCGCAAGGGACTAGAGCACTACTGCGGCTTCATGAAGGTTGCCGCTGCGGTGAATCAACACATGCGCCATCTCCATGAGCACGACCTCTGAGCATGAAAAGGTTCGACTGCGAGCGTGATGGCATGGTGAGCTCCCTCGTTGAGGACACCTCCAGCACCCTCCATCTACCTCCCCGTCGGCGCCCCTGACCTCATCCTCCGCCTTGTTACTCCGCCTTCAGGCCAGATCCGCCACCACACAATGGATCTAGCACCCCTGCCCCCTATTTCTCCTCGCCGGGCAAGGTGCCGGGGCTACTCCCTAGCCGGCCATCCTCTGTTCCCCTTTTCCTCCTTTCCCCCTTCATCGCTGGAGCAGCACGGGCGTGGCGGTGCAGTGCACTGCGACTCCACGTGCAGTGCACTACGACTCCATGTGCAGTGCAGATCAATTATTGCTCGCCTACCGTTCAATCGTAGTAGATCCCAGCCATGCAGTATGGCGCGCGTGTGTGTGCAGTCCGTGGCGCGTGGCTAGATGTGATGCTCACATACTCTGTTAGATGTGCAGCTCACTGTACATAATTTTGCAGCTCGGGAACGAATGAGATGTGGCTAGATGTGCAGCTCACTGTATCTAAAGTTGCAGCTCAGGAACAAACGAGATTTGCAGCTGACTGTACATAATTGTGCAGCTCGCTAGACCCTGTTCGAAGTTCTAAAAAAAGTGCAACCCCTTAGTGGTTCACCTTGTAGAAAAAGAGAAAGAAATCCCCACGGGAGGTTCACTTCTTTCTCGAATGCAATTTGTTTTGTTTGTGGGACGATTGGAAAAAGTAGTTCACTCCAATTTGTGTAGTAGCTCATTACCTCTATGTATGAAGTGCAATTTATTTTGTGTGTTTCAAAAATCACTCGATTGCATCAACACATGCAGTGCATTTGGTCCTCGGATGTGGTTCACTTTTGAGAGTGATGCTGTTCACTTGCGCAAAGCGTGGAGGTGTGAAAAAAATTAGCGAAACAAAAAATAGTAATGCGGTTCACTTCGATGTATGTCGAGGTTCCTTTGCACTCGTCTCTGCAGTCCACTCTTGTTCATAAAAAATGTTGAAAAAAGGACAACAAAAACTCGTTCGAGAAAATTTACGTCCGACAAAAAATAAATCAAGAAGTTCACTTGACTGTCTGATGCAGTGCGGTTTTCAGTATGAAGCAGTGCGTTCTTCTGTCTGATGCAGTACACACGTTGATTTTGGTGTCGCGAAAAACAGAGTGTCCGGATTTGGGTAATTTTGAAACTGCTCTTAAACTGCAAGGAATTAGAGAAAGTTTTCTACATGAAAAAATTGTGTCTCGTCTATATCTTTCCAACGCCGTATGATTAGAATGATTTCGACAAGCCATTTGTAAAAAATCGCGAAAAACGGCCGCTGCGACGCGTCTTCCACCACACCATTTTCAAAATTAATTTAAAACCATAAGGAATCTCATAAACTTTTGTACAAATGAAAGTTGCGTCTCGTCCATAGCTTGAGCGAAAACAATACCAAAAAATTGCAAAAAAATTTGAAATATAGAATTTCACAATTTAGTAATTTTGAAACTGCTCTTAAACCAACGAATTAGAGAAAGTAATAGATATAAAAAAGATGCGCCTCAATGATATCTTTCCAATGACGTATCATTTGCTTCATTCCGACGAGCGGTTTAGAAAAAAACGCGAAAAAAATGCTCGCTGCCAATCATCGTGAGCCGTACAATTTTCAAAACTGCTCTTAAACCATGAGGTATCTCGAAAAAAATTTCTACATGACGAAGTTGCGCCTAGTCCATAGCTTCTCATTGGTATGTTACACGCCTCGTTCCGATAAACGGTTTAAAAACTAGAGTGAAAATAGTATCGAAAAAACATCGCGTGCAGTTTTTTCCGACACGAAGTTCACTAGTCTCTGTATTGCAGTGCCTTTGCTACAGAAAGTGCAGTGCCCTCGCGTTGAGGGTGCAATGCGGAAGTGTTATCAGAATAACTATTCTGCTAATATTATCAGAATAGACTGGCTTTGTATATATATATATATATATATATATATATATATATATATATATATAATTTACAATAATATAACGAACCGCGCGCGCACAAAAGAGCTACTGTGCACCTGACGCCGACCCAGCACGCACATCAACCATCGTCCATCAGCGTGTCGATCATGGGCTCATTGGGAGCGGAGGCCGCCAAGTCGATGACCTACACACCTTGATTGATCAAGGCTGGGGCGGCAGACTCGACATCGAGGATCGCCGGTACTGCCTCGGGGCAGTGCTCATCAGGGTGCGTGACCGCTAGGTCTGCCCTGGCGACGTCCGGCGAGACGACGTTGGCTCTCGCCAGGGCTGCCGTGACGGCCCCCAGGCTTTCCCCGGCGACGTACGGCGCTGCGCCCTCATCCATCTCGGACATAAGTTTGCACCTCTTGCGGCGGCCGCCATTGCCGCAGTTGTCCTTGCGGCGTCGCGGTTCCTGCTCCGCCGCACTCCGCGCCAAGCGAACAGTATGTGGCGATCCCTGTCGGCTTTTAGAACGACCCTGGCTAACCTGGCGGCTTGCTCATACCGCGTTTCCTGCTTCATCTGGCCGTCGTCGGGAGAGGCGGCGGCATGGCCATCGACCGCCAAGCCGACCATCGTGCCTTCAGCCTCGATTCTGCTGTCGCGCAACTCCATCCCGTCGTTGACCATTGGGGGTTTGCCGGTATGTGTGGGTAACTAGCTAGCAAGTGGACCAGTAGCGAGTCGCCGCCGCCGGCCATTGCTATGGTTATTTATAGCTAGCAGCTGGCTAGGGGATTGGGGATTTTACAATTCACCCCTATGGAGTGCGGGAAGCCTTCGCTGGAGCGCGCGAAGACTAAGTGGAGCACACAACCCAACAACCGTATGTGGTGTCACGTGTTATCACACACCTGTTAACATAAGGAAACGTATGCATAACTTACTAATCATCGCACATGAGTACTCGCACACGCATCATGTGCGATACTCCTAGCCATCGCAAGCAACTAGTATGCATTTTTCAAAGTTTTTTCTACACACAGAATCGCACACGAATTAACTATAGTAACCATCTGTGTTATATTTTCTCATCGCAAACAGTTCATCCGAGTGGGCTGTTTACCGCGTATCACACACATCTTGTTTACATGAATCATTTGTGTTCTTTTGGCTCATCGCAAACAGTTCATCTATGTGAACTGCATGCCGCATATCACACACATCTTGTTAAGTTGAACCATTTCTGTTGTGCTGCCTAATCGAAAACAGTTCATCCGAGTGAACTGTATGTAGTATATTGCACACACCTTGATCTCGCTGACCGTTTCTGTTGCATTCCCTAATCAGAAACAATTCATTTGACTGAACTGTATGCTGTATATCGCACAAACCTTGATATGGCTGCCCGTTTCTGTTGTTCTGGCTCATCGCAAATAGTTCTTCTGGGTTAACCATATGCCACGCATCGCACACGCAACTATAATTTGAATCGTGTTTGATGTCTCCGCCATCGCAAACATTTTGTATCTTTTTGACGGTTTTTCACATCACCATTTGTGATTAATGCATCACACATAGTTTAGTCAAAGGGTCTCTGATTGTAGTGTCGCGTTTGGACCATCCTACAGTAGTGAATCCTCTGTCAAGACCGAACTCGAAAGATCTAGCGCTGTTGTGATTTCCTCCCCCATGACGTCGGATCTGGCAGAGGAACAGCAGACGCCTTCCGCCCAAATACCAGCACTATACCAGGCATGGGGTGAAAGTTACGCTTTATCAGACCAAGCCTAGAGCTTGGATCCGATGGCACAAAGCGGTGGCCAAGCTAGCCAGGCGCCGCAAAAATTACCAGGGCCGATGTTAGATTGACCTTAGGAAAACTCATCTGGCAAACCGATGTCAGATCAGATTGGAACGAAATTTTCACTCACACCCACCACCCATTTCGAGTATCGCCTAGATAAATCGGGTCCAACCGACATATGGGATTTAGCCCTTGTTATGGAAAACACAAAGGAGACGACCCATCAATTTGGGACATGTTTTCTGTTTGTGAAAAATGAAATTCTGGATTGCACGGATCAGGAAGCCATAGTGGCATTCTGCCTCAATATCTAGGACGAAGTGATTCGAAGATGTCGGCGTACGACACCTATGGGATCCCAAGGGACCCCTTTACGATTCGGCAGGGTGAGAGGTATGCACAAAGAGCAGAACCAACGATCAACGCGGGGCGATTTTACCCAGGTTTGGGCTGCTAATCAGCGTAAAACCCTACTCCTGCCTTGTTTTATTAAGAGTGTTCTTCAGCCCAGGCTCCAGGAGCGCTTGCGATGAATAGTATGTTCAAAGAGCAGCTACGCATGCAGAATGGGCCAGAAGATCCTCCTTTCCCATAGCAGTTGCCTTGGGCCTCCTTTTATACGTTCAAAGGGGTCACCACAGTGGCAAAATGTACATACATTGAGGTGTAAAGTAGCTACAGGGTTATCATACCTAACCACTGACGGATTAGGACGAATGCATTTAATGCACCGTGAGGTGTCCGTTTAGGTGTCCTCATCTTCTTGGGGATGGAAAAAGGAGCCATCCCATCAGCACCGCTTAAGCTCTCCTCCACTGGCACGTCTCCACGCATCCAAAGAAGGACCCAGAATGTCAGGCTTGTTGCTGTGCCGAAGCGGTGGCACAGTGGCAGAATCTTGCCGGGCGTTGAATCTTGCCGGGCGCGGAATCTTGCCGGGTGCAAAATCTTGCCGGGCTTCTGCAGGCCACCCCGGCAAGATCTTGCCGGGGAGGCTGGCTTTCGGTCTTCAGCTCTTCTTATCTGCTGATCCCCAGATCCTTGACTTGGGTGTTCCTTCGATAACTTGAATTAACCTCCAACTGTTCCCTGACAAGCCTGGCCGCGAGTATGGCTACCACTGCCCGTGCACAAGTACGGGGTACTAATGGCCCAATACTTAGTACACCGACAGGAGCCCCCGGGCCTAGGCCACACACGAGTGCGAGGCGTTGTTGGGCTAGGCCCAAACAGTGCACGGGCACGCGTGGCAGGGGATTAACTGCTCGTAAATATCCCGCTTACTGTGCCCCCCACTACGCACGCTAAGTGCGTGACGTGGGAAGCGTGCGCTGAAAGGCTGCAACTGCAGCGCGCCTGCAGAGGCGTATTTACATTGGGGACTAAAAGAGGCGGCCTCGCTCCTTCCCCATAAAAAGGGAAACTGCAGATGCGCAACCTATTTACCCCCTCTTCTTCTCAATCTGGACTCCGCCATTATCTTCCCCCTTCTCGAGCTCAACGCCGGACTTCTCCTCATCCGCTCTCTTCGCCTCGACGACAGAAGGTGGTCCGCGGCAGTGACTGGAGTGATCTCACCGCGGAGGACGAGAGGCTCACGATTGCCACCACCAGAATTCTTCGCCTAAAAGCTGTCGGGCTCACAATGGAGATGATTGGCTTCGATTTCCTCCGCCGCCGCATCGCCCCCCTATAGAGCAGGGGAAGACCAGCTTGGGAGTACCGAAATGCAGCGGACATCATGAGGCTGCGTCCTGGATTGAACAACAATTTGACGGCCATGCAGCTCGGCGCTCTCCGCCACAAATTATTCCAGCGCGATGACAAACATCGGTTGCCGGCAAGAATTATCCCTTTGTGCAACAACTCCGCCCTGGGGTCAATCATTGCCTTCATGCCAATGTTCAACGCCCATGGCCTTGACGCGACTTGGGCCGAGCCAACCAAGGAGGAAGCACAAAAGTTCTTCGACAACTTGTCGGAGAGGGCCATCCGGGAAGAGACGGACCTCATTCGCGCCACCACTGATGAAGAAGTGGCGTATATTGCCACTAGGGTGGAAGTGGCGAATCTTGCCGCGGAGGCCGGCAGTGTTGGTTTCACAGAATGGGAAACCAACAACGCGGATGTTGTGATGGAAGAAGATCTTTTCGGGGAGGCTGGGGCTGCCGGGGAACAGGGCAGCGCGGCCGCCGAGGGCTCGTCCGACGAGGACGTAGCTGAAGAAGAGCCACAGGAGGAGCCCCCAGCTCCGAAGAAGACTAAGCGTGTTCTTCGAAAGGCCGCTTCTGGCATCCCGGCAAGCCAACCCTCTTCGAGTAGCGAGGCTCCCGGCAAGGAGGCGGCCGGCAAGACTGCGCCGCGGCAAGGAGTTCGACAGCAACCTGCGCGGTGCGCGAGACACACACCTGCGGCAACTGCCGAGGCGGCAGGGGCGTCTCACGCAACCGCACCGGAGGTTGAGGTGGCGGAACCACGCCGACCTCCTGCGCCTGCCACAGCCAAGCGACCCAAGTCCCCTCCTCCGCCTCCCCACACAGACACTGCAATGGAGGTCGATTTCGACATCTCCAGCTTCAGCCCGGAACAAGAAGAGGAAGAGTAAGTATCCTGTTATAGCCTTTATCTCCCAAATTTTCGGAGTAATCTCATAGCCTTGCTTTGTCCTGTCTCTGCAGTGATGCAGAAACCTTGGCGGAAAGGGCGACAAACAGGTCGAGGACTTCCACGGGCGACGAGCCCCCGGCTGGCTCTACGAGCGCGCCGGAAATTGTCGTCGTCAGCCCGAGGCTCAGCCCTCAACGCAGCCCCAGCGCAGCCCCCAATGTGAGTCTTCCACTCATTTCCTGCTGGCAGGCGCTGAGGTTTCTACCCTTGCCGCTGATATCTTTGGGCTTGCAGGAGAAGAACAGCAGCAGGGAGAGGTGGAAACCGCCCCCGTCGTGCCGCCTCCGTCAACCGCACCGCCCACAAGCGCATCCCTGGCAAGAGTTACCACCGACGAGCCTATCTTGGTTGAGGAGGAGCCGGTACACATGGATACCGGCAACATTTCCCAAGTAGCCAACATTGCCGGGAGGGGCGAGGCCACCTCTCAACAACTTGACGTAGGTAACTGTTTGCCTTAGAGCGCCTGTTATCCTTTTCTTTATCTTTTTTTCTTTTTGTCTTCTTGAACTTCAATCTTGATCTTATTTTGTTTCCTTCCTTCGTCCTCCAGAATTCCCTATGATGGAATACATGGACGTCGACGTTGTCATCGAGGAGACCGCCAGAGACGCCGCCGCCGAAGCTGACAGGATCGCCGCTAGCGAGGCCGCCAAGGACGTCGCTGTCGAGGTCGGCGAAACTGTCGCCGAGGAAACCGCCAAGGATCCTGCTGAGAGGGCCGGCGAGGAGACTGATGACCACACTGACGGCATTCCTGCCGCAGGAGCGCCAGGCGCTACATCGGCCACAGAGCCCCCAGCCACCGGCGAGACAAACATCGAGGACCAACCATCGACATCCGAAGCTCCCTCATCGAGCAAATATCTCAAGGTTGGCGACAACTTATTCATCAACTTGCCGGGCACGGCAAATATTGAAACGCCGACCGAAGGGGAAACCTTCGATGAAGAAATAATCGCCGTTGCCGGGCTCAAAATTGTTGATGATCCAAGCACCTGTAGTGGCAAATCTGAAGAGGATCAGCTCCTCTAGGCCATGGGCGAAAATTTCCGCAAGCTCCAAGCACTCCACCGGGCTCGAAAAGAGAAGGCAGATTCCAGGATGGCAGTTGTCGAAGAAGCCGAAGCAGGCCTTCAGAAGCGCGTTGAGCAGACACAGATCTGGTACACCGAGGCTCTTCAGGAGTTGACTGCTAGCCGGGAACAAGTGAGCCAAAGCTGGACGGAGCTCCTCTTGAAACAATCTGACATGGAGAAGGTGCAAGAGGAAGCTGCACAAAGAACTGCCGCTGAAGATGCTCTCCTGATGGAGCGTTGCATTGCGCTTGATGCCCACGAGGAAGATCTTGCCGCACGTGAGGAGGCGTTCACCGCCAAGCTTCGCGGCAAAGATGAGGAGATCGACAAGCTTGTCGCGCAGCGGATCTAGGAGCTGGAGCAAAAGCACAAGGAGGCGCTCGAAGCTCTAACTGTAGATCACGTCGGCAAGCTCAAGGAGGCCGTTGATGCTGCTGAGGCTGCAGAGGCCGCCAAGAATGAGCTGAGCGACAAAGTGAAGAAGCTGGGAGAGGATCTTGAAGAACACGGCAAGGAGCTCTCGACGCTCAAAGGGGACAGGGAGAAAACTCTCCACAGCCTGGCGGAGATGCAAGTTGCCATGTCCGACAAGACCAAGCAGCTCACTTCAGCCAACGATGCCTGTGCCGATCTGAAGCTAAAGCTGACCATGCTGGAGAAGTCCCTCAAGGATGGCAGAGCCCGCGAGAAGGCCCTAAGCAAAGATCTTCAGGAAGAGAGGAACTTGCTTAAGAGCGTTGCTGCCGCCCAAATTGACTATGAGAAGGGTGTGAAAATCTGGACTGATTGCCTTATCGACACCGCGGAGAGGCTCACAGCACAATTGTCAACCATGGGCCAGGATGGCCTGCAAAACTTCAGGTATTCCTCCGAAGAAAGGATATCTTCGAGCGCCAGGTTGACCATGTTCTTCGAAAGCATCATTGATGCTTTGAAGCTTCTACAGTCCAACCGAGCGAACCAACTGGCCAATGAATCCCGCAAACTTTGCCGGGCCGTCCTCCGCAAGGTACTCGTCAAGGTAGTGCATAATAACCCTGGCGTTGATCTCTCCAACGTGCTCGACCACTTGCCGAAAGATGCAGATCTCAAAGCACTTAAGGAGCTTGTCGCGCCCATCCTTGAGAAGGTAGATTCGATCAAGAGGATGGAGGGCCAACGCAGGGACTAGCCACCTCATTTTTTTCCTTGTCGCCACCATTCCATGCCAAAAGACAATCAAGTCTTATGTTAGAACTGCGACAATTTATTGATGTAATATAACTTGCGTATGTTTGGGTGTATGCATGCTATTTCCCTTGTCTGAATCCTTTATGTACGGAGTACACCCTACGCTTACTGAAAACTTGCCGGCGTGCAACCTGCCGCGAGCGCTGGGTACGGGACTTCAGCAGCCTGCTGGAGGTGCAGCGGCCGGCAAGACACCTTGGCGTTCTTAGTGCAGCCACTTAAATTGTTGAGCGGACTCGAAACAAAATAAGGGCGCAACCGATTATGACAAGGATTCCTTCGCATGCAGGTTTTCCATACAAAAGTCGAAATCATCTAAGGAAAATAACTTCATAATAAAAGAAACTTGCTTTAAGTTTTATAACTTAGCTTTCTGTCGCTGTTCTTCCTCCGGTAAGGCGTCAATTCTGAACGTCGCCCACTGGTACTCATATCTTCCTTCCCCCCCGGCAAACGTGCGCGTGAGGAATCCTTCTATCTTTTGAGAAAAAGAAAGAAGAGAAAATAAAGATATGGAACCTTGGCGGTCCGTTAGTGCTTACCGGGAACAAGTGTCATACAACATCTTAGACAAGCATGCATATATATATATATATGAACACGGAAATCGATAAGGAAATGCACAACACTTAAACTTATTCATCTGGGCTCAGGGTCTGCGCCTGGCTTTGTACAAAGGATCACATGCCTTGCCAGCAAGACTTGTACAAAAAGGTGGTTGCCGGGGGCCCCTGGCAACCGCGCCTTATGGGTAGAACTTGCGAAGATGCTCGATATTCCAGGAGTTGCTCACTGGAACGCCATCTTCGGTCTCCAGGCGGACAGCGCCGGGCCTGGTGACTCGTACTACCCGATAAGGGCCTTCCCACTTTGGCGTCAACTTGTTTGAATTCTTGGCGGACTGAATCCGTCGAAGAACAAGGTCGTCTTCCTCAAGACTTCGGGCATGAACTTTGCGGCTATGGTAGCGGCGCAAAGCTTGCTGGTAGCGTGCAGCTCGCACAGCAGCCTAAAGACGATTCTCCTCAAGGAGCACATCGTCATCTTGCCGCAGTTGCTCTTGCTCAAGCTCATCATAAGCGAGCACTCGAGGTGATCCGTATATGAGTTCCATGGGGAGAACTGCTTTCGCTCCGTAAACCAGAGAGAAGGGCGTCTGGCCGGTGGCTCAATTTGGTGTCGTTCTGATTGTCCAAAGAACCACCGGCAACTCATCAATCCAGCGTCTTCCGCATTTTCTCAGCTTGTCAAAAGTTCTGGTCCTGAGACCATGCAGCACTTCAGCATTAGCCCTCTCTGCTTGGCCGTTGCTTCTCGGGTGAGCAACAAAGGCAAAACAAATTTTGCCGCCAAGGTCTTGGACGTACTGCATGAAGGTGCGACTTGTGAATTGCGTGCCGTTATCGGTGATGATCCTGTTGGGCACACTGAAATGGCAAACTATTCCGTTGAAGAACTTGACGGCTGATTGTGCTGTCACCTTTCTCACCGCTTCCACCTCCGGCCACTTTGTGAACTTGTCTATTGCAACGTACAAGTACTCAAAGCCCCCGGTAGCACGGGGGAAGGGGCCCAGTATGTCGAGCCCCCAGACCGAAAATGGCCAGTGGAGAGGGATCGTCTGAAGAGCTTGAGCTAGCTGATGTGATTTCTTTGAATGAAACTGGCACGCTTCACACTTGGTTACTAGTGCAGTTGCATCCTGGAGAGCCGTGGTCCAAAAGAAACCTTGCCGGAATGCTTTCCCGACAAGTTCTCTTGATCCTATGTGAGAGCCACATATGCCTCCATGTATCTTTGCCAACAGCTCTAGTCCATCCTCCCGAGGAATGCACTTCAATTTCACACCGTTTGGTCTCTTTCTGTACAGGACGTCATCGACGAACTGATACATAGCAGACTGACGGGCTACTTTTTCCGCTTCTTCTTGTTCCTCAGGGAGTTCCCCTGTCTGAAGGAAATGGACAATGTGCTGCGCCCATGCTGGAGCCTGGGGCTCAGCAGCTAGGACTAAAGGCATCTCTTCCGCCAGGGGAACATTTGTCTCAAGGGCGAAAGCGTGAGGTTCCGCCGGAGCCTGTTGTTCCCCGGCAGGCTTGTCGCTGATCCCGGCAAGTTCCTTGCCGGCGGCTCCAGGGAGCTATGTCGGAAAGTACTATCTAGAATTCAACTTTCTTCTCTTTTCTTGTCTCATTGATGGTGCCACAGATGGTTGAGTCAAATGGAGCACAAAAGTTCCTGGTTCCACAGGCAACTTGAGGGCAGCACGCTTTGACAGGTCATCAGCAATACTGTTTTCGGCACGAGGAATGTGCTTCATTTGCAGACCGTCAAAGTGCTCTTCCATTTTTCTCACTTCATCCACGTAAGCTTGCATCAATGGACTCTGATAATTCTTATTAACTTGCCTGACAACAAGCTGCGAATCGCCTCTGATGACGAGCCTCTTGATATCAAAGTCTGCCGCGATCCTGAGACCAGCAAGCAGCCCCTCATACTCCGCAGTATTGTTTGTCGAACTCTCCTGGGGGAAATGCATCTGGATTACATACTTGAGGTGCTCTCCGGTGGGTGCGACAAGTAGCACGCCAGCACCGGCGCCTTGCAGCGAAAAAGCCCCGTCAAAGTACATAACCCATTCTTGGTCAATTTCCTTGCCGGGGAGAGTCGTTTCTTGAACCTCTTCATCTGGCGTTGGGGTCCATTCCGCAATGAACTCTGCCAAGGCCCTACTCTAAATTGTCGAAGTACTTTCAAACTTGAGACCAAAACTTGACAATTCCAATGCCCACTCCACAATCCTGTCGGTTGCCTCTGGATTTCGCAAAATCCGCTATAACGAAAAGCGAGTGACGACGGTGATTTCATGTGCTTGAAAATAATGGCACAACTTCCTCGAGGTCATAAGGAGGCCGAAGAGCAACTTGTGCACACCAGAGTATCTTGACCTAGCTCCTTGCAAAAGGGAGCTAACAAAATAAACTGGGCGCTGCACCATCTTTTTCTTTTGCACTGGTTCTTCTGACTGCGCAGATCCTGTCTTGCCGGGACCAATCTTTGCCGGGGAAGATCCTGCTGTGTCACTTGGCGGTCCTGCCATTGGTGTTGCCTCCTCATCAGCTTCTCTCTGCACCACTAACGCAGCACTAACCACTTGATTTGTCGCTGCCAGGTACAACAGCAATGGCTCTTTTGGTTTAGGCGCGACTAGTGTCGGCGGAGAAGAAAGGTATCTCTTCAAATCTTGTAGCGCAGCCTCCTCTTTCGGAGTCCATTTCATTGGACCTGCCTTCTTCAAAATTTTGAAAAAGGGCAGGGCGCGCTCAGCAGATTTGGAAATAAACCTGCTTAGGGCAGCAACACAGCCGGCAAGACGATGTACATCCTTGACGCGTCTTGGCGCTTCAATCTGCTCAATAGCTTTGATCTTGTCGGGGTTCGCTTCGATCCCTCGCTGAGATACAAAAAACCCGAGAAGCTTGCCAGAAGGGACACCAAACACGCACTTCTCAGGATTGAGCTTTAAGTTAATCTTGCGCAGATTTGCAAATGTTTCTTCTAGATCTTGTATGAGCGTCACTTTGTCCTTGGTTTTGACCACTATGTCATCCATGTATGCCTCCATATTTCTATGGAGCTGAGGCTCAAAACCAATTTGGACCGCTCTCGCAAATGTAGAACCAGCACTTTTCAACCCGAAAGGCATTCGTATAAAACAATACGTACCACATGGGGTGATAAATGCGGTCTTTTCTTCATCTTCTTTTGCCATGAAGATCTGATGGTACCCTGAGTAGGCATCAAGGAACGACAGTAGGTCACAACCAGCAGTGGAGTCCACAATCTGGTCGATGCGCGGCAAGGGAAAGGGATCTTTTGGACAGGCTTTATTGATATTCGTATAATCAATACACAGCCTCCATTTCCCATTCGCCTTGCGCACTACAACCGGATTGGCCAGCCACGTTGGGTGAAGCACTCCTCTGACCAATCCTGCCGCTTCTAGCTTCCTGATTTCTTTGGCAATGAATTCTTGCCGCTCCAAGGCTTGCTTCCTGACCCTCTGCTTGACGGGCCGTGCGTGAGGACAGACAGCAAAGTGGTGCTCAATTACCTCCCCGGGAACACCGGGGATGTCAGACGGTTGCCATGCAAACACGTCGACATTCGCCCGCAGGAAGGCAATGAGCGCGCTTTCCTATTTGTCATCTAGGGTGGAACTTATGGTGAAAGTTCCTCCCATTCCATCCTCCCTGACGGGCACCTTCTTGGTCTCTGGTGGAGCAGCCTTGGATTTCTTGTTCTTGCCGGTGGAACTCTCTGGTACATCCTGAACGGAAGCGCAGCACTCCGAGGAGGTGCGCTTGCCGGAGTTTGCGCCAAGATTCTTGCCGGTCTTCTTCTTCTTCCCCCCGGGAGTTCCAGCGGCAGGAGCAGATGCCTTGATGGCAGGTGCTGCAACTGCTTCCTGGTAGAGTTGGTCGGCATAGATGAGCGCATCCTTTTTGTCGGAATGAATAGTGATGACACTCAATGGCCCGGGCATCTTCAGCACATTATAAGCATAGTGTGATGCCGCCATGAACTTAGCCAGTGCTGGGCGGCCAAGGATCCCATTGTATGACATAGGGATCTTGGCGACATCAAACACTACCTTCTCTGTCCTGTAGTTGAGCTCGCTACCAAATGTCACCGGTGGCGTAATCTTGCCCTTTGGCTGGGTCCTTCCTGGATTGACCCCTTGAAACATGCCCGTTTCCTCGAGATCTTCATCAGGAATTTGGAGCCTCTTGAGCACGTCCGGCGAAATTAGGTTTAGTCTGGCCCCACCGTCAACTATCATTTTCATCACCTTGAGGTTGCGGATTGTCGGCGAGACCAACAATGGCAAGCACCCGACCGTGGTTGTGCGATCAGGGTGATCCTCGGCGTAAAAAATGATAGGCGTGTTGGACCACTTCAGGGGTTTACGTGCATCGACCGATGGCTCCGTTGCATTAACCTCTCACACCCACTATTTAAGTCGACGGTGGGAAGAATGCAACGAGGTGCCTCCGTCGATACACATGGCCTCTGTAGCTTTCTGAAATTCTTGCTCACTGGACTCATCATCTTCTTCATCACCATCATCACCCTCTTCTTTGTCACGGCCCCGAGCGGGCCTCTCCCTCTGTTGCTTGGCCTTGCCGCGGTGACCCCCTCGGCCACTGCGCTTCTTGCCGGACCCCTCAGCACCGTCCTGGGCCTTCTCCTTGTCTCGTCTCTCATACTCAGCTCTCTGCTTCTCGGCAAGCTTCTCAACTTGCCGACAGTTTTGGAGATCGTGGCCCTTGGTGCGATGGATCTTGTAATACTGCTTGCCGGAGCTTTCCGACTTGTCGGCAGCCGCCAAGGCCTGGCAGGAGGCGCACCCAGCAACTTCCTTGCCGGGGTCGTTGGCCTTGGCCTTCTTGGTGGTGCCGGGGTTGCCGGATTCCTCGACAGCAAGCACGGCCTTGCCTCTGCACTTCTTGTTCCGCCGCTGGCCTTTCTTTGGCGGGGTCATAGCATCTTCATCTTCTGACTCGCCCCCTGCGCCAACAGCCTCGCCAGGGAGTTTCCTCCCTTCTTCAGCCCGAGCGCACTTGTCGGCCAAAGCGTAAAGCTCGGTAATACTCCTGACCTTGTTCATCGCCAGCTCTTCACGCATTTTGCGGTTACGCATGTTCTGATGAAACGCGCTAACAACAGCGGCAGGGTGAACATCAGGAATATTGTACTACACTCGGCTAAATCTCTGGATAAACTTGCGCAGGGGTTCGCCCTCCTTCTGAGGGATGAGATGCAAATCACTCTCTTGGCCAGGAGCTTGGTGGCCTCCAACAAAGGCGCCAACAAACTGATGGCACAGATCTGACCAAGAAGAAATAGAATTCTCCGGCAGATGCATCAACCACGACCTGACGTTGGGCTTGAGCACCAACGGGAAGTAGTTGGCAAGTATCTTGTCGTCTCAGCCCCCGGCAGCCTGCACCGCAATGGTGTAGATGCTCAAGAACTCCGAGGGGTGAGTCTTGCCGTCATATTTCTCCGGCACCTCTGGCTTGAAGGTTCGGGAATTGGGCCACTGGACTTGCCGCAGCTCACGGGTAAACGCTGGAGTACCTACCTCATAAGGCAAGTCACCTGCGTCCCCTGGCGAAGGCTTGTCAACAGCGGGCCCTGCGCGCTTATCAGATTGATGGCGCGCTTCCCATCGCTGCTCGATGGTAGTTCGAGCGTCCTCTTTGCTTCGTTCCTGGAGAACTTGACGCTGGTCGCGGCGCATCCGCGGATCGGACGACGCCGTGGAATCATCATCATGGCCATCAGTCCACCGGGTTGTCGACCGCGGCTGGTGTCGTGGAGGGGAGTGCACTATGGTCGCACCTCCTCCGGTCTTCTCCGCATCGGCTCGCGCCGGATCGATGGACCGCCATTGTGAGGGCCCTGCCTCCTACGGCCCATCTTTGTTGGCGAAGCCAATGAGGCTCTGGATAGTAGATCGCCACTCCTCCATCTTCTCCGGAGCAAGAGGGAAATCGAGGAGTAGCTGCGCATGTGCCAAAGCTTCCGCTGGCGTAGCCGGCGGCGACAGGTGTGAGGTACGTGAGGTGCTCTGACTCCTAACAACGTTAGAAGGAGCACCGTCACGATCACGCGACCGTGCACCACTTCCACCAGCAGTTTGACGTGCATGCTGGGCCTGCGCACCTTGGGATCGGTGCATAGAAGTCCTTTCATGGGGACGCCCTGAACCACCAGCGCCATGGCGCTACTCATCGCACACGACCTGGGAAGGCCGTGACGCTTGCGCCGGCGCGGGAGTCCTAGAAGGCGTCCTCCGAACTCTGGAGTTCGTCACGTCGCCCGCAGGTAGCACAACTCCATCTCTAGATCCAGCGGCGTGTGGGTTGCCGTTGCCGCTATGAACGATGCCGCTCGCCTGGCTCGGATCACCGGAACGCCGTGGAGGCTCTAAACCTCTTCCTTCTGCATCCACACCATCACCCGTACGCGAAGGCACAGGCAAAATGGATGTAGATGGTTGCGCCGTTGCGGCACTCTTCTTCTTGGGTGGCATGATGATGAAGATGATGAAGAAACTAAGGCGCCGATCACTGGATCAGGTTCGCACAACCTTCTTCCCCTACCTGGCGCGCCAAAGATGTCGGTGTACGACACCTATGGGATCCCAAGGGACACCTTTACGATTCGGCAGGGAGAGAGGTATACACAAAGAGCAGAACCAACGATCGACGCGGGGCGATTTTACCCAGGTTCGGGCCGCTAATCAGCGTAAAACCCTACTCCTACCTTGTTTTATTAAGAGTGTTCTTCAGCCCAGGCTCCAGGAGCGCTTGCGATGAACAGTACGTTCAAAGAGCAGCTACGCATGTAGAATGGCCAGAAGATCCTCCTTTCCCGTAGCAGTTGCCTTGGGCCTCCTTTTATATGTTCAAAGGGGTCACCACAGTGGCAAAATGTACATACATTGAGGTGTAAAGTAGCTACAGGGTTATCATACCTAACCATTGACGGATTAGGAAGAATGCATTTAATGCACAATGAGGTGTCCGTTTAGGTGTCCTCATCTTCTTGGGGATGGAAAAAGGAGCCATCCCATCAGCACCGCTTAAGCTCTCCTCCACTGGCGCGTCACCACACATCCAGAGAAGGACCCAGAATGTCAGGCTTGTTGCTGTGCCGAAGCGGTGGCACAGTGGCAGAATCTTGCCGGGCGCGGAATCTTTCCGGGCGCAAAATCTTGCCGGGCTTCGCAGGCCACCCCGGCAAGATCTTGCCGGGGAGGCTGGCTTTCGGTCTTCAGCTCTTCTTATCTGCTGATCCCCAGATCCTTGACTTGGGTGTTCCTTCGATAACTTGAATTAACCTCCAACTGTTCCCCGACAAGCCTGGCTGCGAGTATGGCTACCACTGCCCGTGCACAAGTACGGGGTACTAATGGCCTAATACTTAGTACACCGACAAAAGAGAAGTCTTTCGGCAACGCTTGAGGATGTTTACCGAACTCTTCGACGTAGTGACAAAGTATTTCGTGATGGAGGACGCCTGGTTAGCCAATCAATGGCATAAAAACACTAGCTCGGTACTATCCGATTCATGGGAAGAAAGAAAGCAGGCACCCGCACCACAACCAATGATCGAAGCATGCCAACACCGATAAACATGATGATTAGCCTTCTGAAAAGAAAGGTCGGTCGAGTGGCAGTAGAGCTAAATCACTTTTAGATACTATACTCGACGAACCATGTGCAATCCACTCCACCTATGTAGATCAACCAGCCACCCACAAACTCAGAAGCTACTGGGTCATTAGGCATGTGCCAAAAGGAGGAGTGGAGTTCCTCGATAACCCCAACACTCAAATAAGCCAAGGTGTAGCCATCAACCACCATCAAGGATAGTACCCGTCAAGGGTTCAGGATGTGATCATGATTTATGAGACTCATTCCTAAAGAAACCAACCAAAAATAGCTTTTCATGAGATCTGTCACGTTGAGGACGTAACAACATCGGAAAAGAGGTGGTCAGGCATTCCGATCACCTTTGGTCATCAAGAACAACTAATGGAAGTCCACAACCTAGGAGTAGCTACGCTCGTCCTCGATATCATTGACAGTTATCATCTGTCCAAGGTCTTGATGGACGGAGGTAGTAGCCTCAACCTTATCTACCAGGATACCTTGTAAAAGATGCAGTTCGACAGACCCCGCGTAGAGCTGAGCAGGACAACCTTTAAAGGTATAGTCCCCTGAAAAGAAGCACAGTGCACTGGAAAAGTCACGCTTGACGTGATGTTCGGATCTCCCAACAACTATCGAGTCGAGGAGTTAATCTTCGACGTAGCTCCATTCCGGAGTGGCTACCACGCGCTGCTCGGGCGGCCTGCGTTTGATAAGTTCCAAGCCATGCCCCTCTACGCATATATGAAACAAAGATGTTGGGGACAAACAGTGTGATTATAGTAAACACCAACCCCAATTGTTCATTCAGAGTTGAGGACTGCAGCTTTAGCCCTCGAGGCAGAATCCAAGGCCCTAGCAGTCGAGGAGTTATACGAGCTATGGGCAATAGCTGACAAGGATGACGTTATCCTTGATAAATGCTCCAAGTCAACATCATTCAAACTAGCCAATGAGATTGTCAAGTTCCAGGTCCATCCTAATGACCCCTCTAAAATAGCCTCTATTGGAACTAGCTTGGATGCCATGCTGGATGGGGCACTCCGTAGTTTTCTTGAAGAAAACTGGGATATATTTTCCGACATCCCTCAGATATGTCAGACATCCTCGGGAACCTTGCAGAACATAGCCTTAAGATAATCGATGGATTTAAACCACTCAAACAGGCACTGCGAAGGTTCTCTGAACCCAAACAACAAGCCATGGGGGAAGAATTGGTCAAATTGTTGGAGGCTGGATTTATCCGAGAAGTTAAACACCCAGACTGACTGGCAAACCTAGTCATGGTGTCCAAAAAGGATAAATCTTGGCGCCCATGCGTCGACTTCAAGGACGTCAACAAAGCCTATCCTAAAGATCCTTTCCCTCTACCTTGGATCGAACAGATCATTGATGCTATGGCTGGGCATGACATGCTATGCTTTCTATCCCCGAGCCGCTTTATATCCCTGTACTGGATACTTAAGCAGACCGGGGGCTTTAGGTGGACCCCTGAGGTCACCTCGGCTCTGGAACAAATCAAAAAACTATTGGCAACTAATCATGCCCTAGCGACTCCACACCCCAACGAGCCAATGATGTTATAATATATCTCGGCAACCAACCAGGTGGTGAGCGTCGTCCAAGTCGTCGAGCGAGACATGGATTACCACAAGCTAAAAGTGCTGAGGCTAGTATATTATGTTTCTGAGGTACTCAGTCCATGCAAAACCAGGTACCCACATTACTAGAACATAGCCGATGTAGTTTTCATGGCTTCCCAAAAACCATGAGACTATTTTCAAGAGTGCTCGATAACCGTCGCCTCGGAAGTGCCGCTTAATGACATCATAAATAACCGGGATGCAACCAGTCGAATTGAGAAGTGCTCCATAGATATCCTTCCTTTCAAAATCCTCTACCGACCACGTCGGGCTATTAAATCCCAGGTGTTGGCCGACTTCTTAGCCAAATGGACACAGGTTGAGCTCCCTAGAGAGCACATAGCTTACTCCACCTAGGTAATGTACTTCAATGGTTCTAAAATACTCGCCGGACTCGGAGCGAGGGTGGTTCTCATTTCACCAACCTACGACACCATGAAGTACATACTACAGATCATGTACACATGTTCCAACAATGCGGCGGAATATGAGGTACTTCTTCATGAACTCCGGATGGCAGTGATGATAACCGACAAGTATAGGGGATCAATTGTAGCTTTTTCGATAAATAAGAGCGTCGAACCCAACGAGGAGCTAAAGTTAGATTTTATATTCCCTTCAAGTTCTATCGACTATTGATACAACTCTATGCACACTTAACGTTCACTTTACCTAGAACAAGAAGAAAACTAGAAGTACTTTGTAGGTGTAAAGGGATAGGTTTGCATGACAATGAAGAGTGTGGAAATAAAAATTAGGTGCTTTTCTAATTAAAGTACATTTAAATTAGTATAGCGAGTGTGGAAAAGTGGTGATAGGATTTGTGGAATTTTCTCTAAGCAACTGGCTGAGTTACTAGACTAATAGCAAGTTTTTATGTGGGAGAGGCCACTACTAGCATGTCATCCCTTACTTGGAATTCTATGCACTTACGATTGGAACTATTAGCAAGCATCCACAACTACTAACATTCATAAGGTAAAACCCAACCATAGCATTAAGATATATTGGTCCCCCTTCAATCCCGTATGAATCAATTTCTATGGTAGGAAGAAGCTTTTGTCACTCTTGCCTTCCCCAATGCATAGTACTATCAACATAAAACTAACCCCATGGTGTGATCCACATGCGCGCTCATATGATGGGCACCAAAGGACAACAACATAACCACAAGCAAATTAAACCAATCATAGCAATTCACCGATCACCCAAAGGACAACAAAAATCTACTCAAACATCATAGGATGGCAACACATCATTGGATAATAATATGAAGCATAAAACACCATGTTCAAGTAGGGGTTACAGCGGGTTGCGGGAGAGTGGACTGCTGATAATAGAGGAGGGAAGGTGATGGAGGTGTTGGTGAAGATGACGGAGTTGTTGGAGTAGATCACCGTCACTAGGAGAGAGGGGGAGAGCCCCCCTTCTTCTTCTTCCTTGGTCTTCCCCCTAGATGGGAGGAGAGTTCCCGCTCTGGTCCATGGCCTCCATGGTGGCGGAGGGGCAGGATCCCCTCCTAGATTGGACCTCTCTTTGTTTCTCTTCTGTTTTGCGTTCCTGTCTTCTGGCCCTTCACCGTTTCTTAAATTCTCGGAGATCCGTAACTCCGATTAGGCTGAAATTTTAACAAGATTTTCTTCCGGATATTACATTTCTTGCAATGAAAGAAGGTCACCAACCGCCTTACGAAGGGGCCACAAGCTTTCCAGGCATGCCTGGGGTAGGGGGTGCATCACTCGGGCTTGTGGGCTCCTCGGGCATCGTCTGGCGTTGATTCTTTTTCCCAAAAATCACATATATTCCAAAATAAATCTCCGTAAATTTTTATCGTGTTTGGACTTCATTTGATATGGGTATTCTGCGAAACAAAAAACATGCAACAAACAAGAACTGGCACTGGGCACTGGATCAATATGTTAGTCCCAAAAATAATATAAAATGTTGCCAAATGTATATGAAAGTTGTAGAATATTGGCATGAAACAATCAAAAATTATAGATACGACGGGGATGTATCATCATCCCCAAGCTTAATTCCTACTCGTCCTCAAGTAGGTAAATGATAAAAAGATAATTTTTGATGTGGAATGCTACCTAACATAATCTTGATCATATAATCTAATCATGGTGTGAATATTAAGACATGAGTGATTCAAAGCAATAGTCTATAATTTGACATAAAGACATCAATACTCAGGCTTCCCAACAAACAATCATGTCTTTCAAAATATCAATGCTAAAGAACATTATCCCTACAAAATCATATAGCCTTGTCATGCTCCACCTTCTTAACACAAAGTATTTATCATGTACTACCACGGTGTCAGCCAAGCAATTTGTTCATACTTTTTAACGCCCTTCACCTTTTTCAACCCCCACACAATACATGAGCGCAAGAAATGGATATAGCACTATGGGCGGAATAGAATACGATGGTAGAGATTAGTATGGAGAAGACAAAAAAATAAGAAAGTCTCATGTCGACGTGGCTAATCAATGGGCTATGGAGATGCCCGTCAGTCGATATCAATGCGAGGAGTAGGGATTACCATGCAACAGATATACTAAGAGCTATAAGTGTATGAAAGCTCAGCTGAAAACTAGTGGGTGTGCATCCAACTTGCTTGCTGATACATCTCCAACGTATCTATAATTTTTGATTGTTCCATGATATTATATTATCTATTTTGGATGTTTTATATGCATTAATATGCTATTTTATATTATTTTTAGGACTAACCTATTAACCTAGAGCCCAGTGACAGTTTCTGTTTTTTCCTTGTTTTTGACTTTTACAGAAAAGGAATATCAAACGGAGTCCAAACAGAATAAAACTTTATGATGATTTTTCTTGGACCAGAAGACACCTATATGACTTGGAGAGAGGGCCAGAACAGTCCCGAAGAGGCCACAAGCCTCAAGGGCGCGCCCCAAGGGGGCGCCCTGAGGGCTTGTGGCCCCCTCGGGAGTCCTCCAACCCTAATTCCACCTCTATATATTCTCAAATATTCCCCAAACATCAGAAGCATCCACCAAAATACTTTTCCGCCGCCGCAAGCCTCCGTTCCCGTGAGATCCCATCTTGGGGCCTTTTCCGGCACTCTGCCGGAGGGGGTTTCGATCACGGAGGGCCTCTACATCAACCTTGTTGCCCTTCCGATGATGCGTGAGTAGTTTACCACAGACCTACGGGTCCATAGCTAGTAGCTAGATGGCTTCTTCTCTCTCTTTGATCTTCAATACAATGCTCTCCTCGATGTTCTTGGAGATCTATTCGATGTAATCTTCTTTTGCGGTGCGTTTGTTGAGATCCGATGAATTGTGGATTTATGATCGGATTATCTATGAATATTATTTGAGTCTTCTATGAACTCTTTTATGCTTGATTAAGATATCTTTGTATTTCTCTTCGAACTATCGGTTTGGTTTGGCCAACTAGATTGGTTTTTCTGGCAATGGGAGAGGTGCTTAGTTTTGGGTTCAATCTTGCGGTGTCCTCACCCAGTGATAGAAGGGGTAGCGAGGCACGTATTGTATTGTTGCCATCAAGGATACAAAGATGGGGTTTATATCATATTGCTTGAGTTTATCCCTCTACATCATGTCATCTTACTTAAGGCGTTACTCCGTTCTTATGAACTTAATACTCTAGATGCATGCTGGATAGCGATCGATGTGTGGAGTAATAGTAGTAGATGCAGGCAGGAGTCGGTCTACTTGTCACGGATGTGATGCCTATATTCATGATCATTACCTTAGATATCGTCATAACTTTGCGCTTTTCTATCAATTGCTCAACAGTAATTTGTTTAGCCACCGTATGTTTTCTTTCAAGAGAGAAGCCTCTAGTGAAACCTATGGCCCCCGGTCTATTTTCCATCATATATTTTCGGATCTATAAACCAAAAAAACCAAAAATACCTTGCTGCAATTTATTTATATTTACTTTAGTTTGCTCTTTTATTTATCTTTTATACCTATCTCTATTAGATCTCACTCTTGTTCGTGACCGTGAAGGGATTGACAACCCCTTATTCGTGTTGTGTGCAAGTGTTTGTTAGTTTGTGCAGGTGCATAGATTGGAGACTTGCTTGTGCCTCCTACTGGATTGATACCTTGGTTCTTAACTGAGTGAAATACTTATCTCTACTTTGCTGCATCACCCTTTCCTCTTCAAGGGAAAAATCAACGCAAGCTCAAGAAGTAGCAGGAAGAATTTCTAGCGCCGTTGCTGGGGAGGTTCTACATCAAGCCTACCAAGTACCCGTCATAAACTCTCATCTCTTTGCACTTACATTATTTTCCATTTTCCTCTCGTTTTCCTCTCCCCCACTTCTAAAACATTTTCAGAAAAACACAAAAATATTTGCCTTTTTATTTGCCTTCTTTCAGTTTGCCTTTTCGTTTGCCCTTTTGTCTTACTTGGTTTGTTTGCCTGTTTGCTTGCCATAATTGTGTATTTATTCAAAATCAGGAAGCAAAGAATTTATGGATCCTCATCCACTTGCTAATCTTTTTAAGAGATCCAATAATAATGAACCAATTGCTAGTGAGTTCAGTGCACTAGATTATCTTTATGAAGTTTTGCTTGAAATTCGTGAATCTGAAAATTGTGATGAAGTGCTTAAAGAGGAAATTTATGAAGTGATTCATGACAGCTCCTTGAATGAAAAGCATGATTGCAATGGTGTTATTATAAATTCTATTAATGTTAACTGTGCTAATAATATGCAAAACCCCAAGCTTGGGGATGCTAATTTTCTATGTCCACTACTTGTTGTAATCATCATGATTGGGGTGATTCTTCTTATGATCTTGAAAATCTATTTAAGACTCATGATGAATATGTTTGCGATAATATTGAAAGTGGGTTTGGAAGATTGTCAACTCTAGGTAATAATGATCCCACTACTTTGGAGATTGATCAATCTTATGAATTTTTTGATAAAAGTGGACTTGGAGAAGTAATGACTTTATTTTATGTTGATTCCACTATTTTGGAAGAGTGTCAACTTTGCATGCATGTGGATCATGAAGAGAATATTTCATGTGATAGCTATATTGTTGAATTTGAATATGATCCCACATGTAATTATTATGAGAGAGGGAAATATGGTTGTTGGAAATTTCATGTCACTAAATTACCTCTCATTATGTTGAGATTGCTATTGTTTCTTTCTTCTTCCTTGCATATTCTAGTTTTTGCTTATCTTGATAATTTGTATGCTTATAAAATGCCTATGCATAGGAAGTATATTAGACTTAAATATGTTTGTCACATGTTTTATGATGCTCTCTTTTGTTTCAGTTATTATCTTTCATGTGAGCATTATTGAAATCTCAATGCCTAGCTAAAAGGCTTTAAAGAAAAGCGCTTGTTGGGAGACAACCCAATTTTTTTCCTTTCTGTTTTTATGAGAATACACATTATTACTTCTTTATTAATTGTGTTTTAGTGTTTTAATAAGTGGTTGAGCCAAGTAAGACCTTTGGGATGATCTATGGTGATAGTTGATTTGATCTTGCTGAAAAACAGAAACTTTTGCATCCAGTAACAGAATTGTTTAAATTCACAGGAGCGTGTTCTGGATCTGAATTTTTTACAAAAGATTGATACACAAATTTCCCAGGTTTTCCTAATTTTTCCGAATTTTTGGAGTCACAGAAGTATACGAAATTTCTAGATTACTACAGACTATTCTGTTTTTGGCAGATTCTGTTTTCTATGTGTTGTTTGCTTATTTTGATGAATCTATGGGGAGTATGGGGGGGGGGGGTGGGTATGAACCATGGAGAAGTTGAAATACAGTAGATATAACACCAATATAAATTTATAATGAGTTCACAACAGTACCTAAAGTGGTGATTTATTTTATTATACTAACGGATCTTATGAGTTTTCTGTTGAGTTTTTTGTTGTGAAGTTTTCAAGTTTTGGGTAAAGATTTGATGGACAATGGAATAAGGAGTGGCAAGAGCCTAAGCTTGGGGATACCCAAGGCACCCCAAGGTAATATTCAAGGAAAACCAAGCATCTAAGCTTGGGGATGCCCTGGATGGCATCCCCTCTTTCGTCTTCAATCCATCGATAAATTTACTTGAGGCTATATTTTTATTCACCACATGATATGTGTTTTGCTTGGAGCATCTTGAATGACATGAGTCTTTGCTTTTTAGTTTGCCACAATCATCCTTGCTATATAGACCTTTTGAGAGGGACACACATTAATCGTGAATTTATTAGAATACTCTATGTGCTTCACTTATATCTTTTGAGCTAGGCAGTTTGCTCTAGTGCTTCACTTATATCTTTTTAGAGCACGGCAGTGGCTTTATTTTATAGAAATTTATGAACTCTCATGCTTCACTTATATTATTTTGAGAGTCTTTAAACAACATGGTAATTTGCTTAGGTTATGAATTTAGTGCTAATATGATGGGCATCCAAGAGGGATATAATAAAAACTTTCATATAAAAAGCATTGAACATATGAGAAGTTTGATTCTTTGCATTTGTTTTTAGAAATAAAGATGGTGATATTAGATTCATGCTAGTGAGTAATTATGGATTGGTAGAAATACTTGTGTTAAAGTTTGTGATTCCTATAACATGCACGTATGGTGAACCGTTATGTGATGAAGTCGGAGCATGATTTATTTTTTGATTGTCTTCCTTATGAGCGGCGGTCGGGGACGAGCGATGGCCTTTTCCTACCAATCTAACCCCCTAGGAGCATGCGTGTAGTACTTTTTTTTATGGCTAATAAATTTTTGCAATTAGTATGTGAGTTCTTTATGACTAATGTTGAGTCCATGGATTATACGCACTCTCACCCTCCCACCATTCCTAGCCTCTCTAGTACCACACAACTTTCGCCGGTGCATTAAACCCACCATATACCCTTCCTCAAAACAGGCACCATACCTACCTATTATGGCATTTCCATAGCCATTCCGAGATATATTGCCATGCAACTTCCACCGTTTCGTTTATTATGACACATACCATCATTGTCATATTGCTTTGCATGACCATGTAGTTGGCATAGTATTTGTGGCAAGGCCACCATTCATATTTTTTATACATGTCACTCTTGATCATAGCACATCCCGGTACACCGCTGGAGGCATTCATATAGAGTCATATCTTGTTCTAGTATCGAGTTGTAATTCTTGAGTTGTAAGTGAATAAAAGTGTGATGATCATCATTATTAGAGCATTGTCCCATGTAAGGAAATGATGATGGAAGCTATGATTCCCTCACAAGTTGGGATGAGTCTCCGGACTTTATAAAAAATAAAAGAGGCCAAAGAAGCCCAAATAGAAAAAGGCCAAGAAGCCAAAACAAAAAAATGAGAGAAATGAGAGAAGGGACAATGTTACTATCCTTTTTCCACACTTGTGCTTCAAAGTAGCACCATGATCTTCATGATAGAGAGTCTCCTATTCTGTCACTTTCATATACTAGTGGGAATTTTTCATTATAGAACTTGGCTTGTATATTCCAATGATGGGCTTCCTCAAATTGCCCTAGGTCTTCATGAGCAAGCAAGTTGGATGCACACCCACTTAGTTTCTTTTTGAGCTTTCATACACTTATAGCTCTAGTGCATCCGTTGCATGGCAATCCCTACTCACTTGCATCGATATCAATTGATGGGCATCTTCATAGCCCATTAATTTGCCTAGTTGATGTAAGACTTTCTCCTTCTTTTTGTCTTCTCCACAACCACCATATTATATTCCACCTATAGTGCTATATCCATGGCTCACGCTCATGTATTGTGTGAAAGTTGAAAAAGTTTGAGAACACCAAAAGTATGAAACAATTGCTTGGCTTGTCATCGGGGTTGTGCATGATGAAATACTTTGTGTGATGAAGATGGAGCATAGCCAGACTATATGATTTTGTAGGGATAACTTTCTTTGGCCATGTTATTTTGAGAAGACATGATTGCTTTATTAGTATGCTTGAAGTATTATTGTTTTTATGTCAATATTAAACTTTTATTTTGAATCTTACGGATCTGAATATTCTTGCCACAATAAATAAGATTGCATTGATAAATATGTTAGGTAGCATTCCACATCAAAAATTCTGTTTTTATCATTTATCTACTCGAGGACTCGCATGAATTAAGCTTGGGGATGCTTGATACGTCTCCAACGTATCTATAATTTTTTATTATTCCATGCTATTATATTATCTATTTTGGATGTTTTATATGCATTAATATGATGTTTTATATTATTTTTGGGACTAACCTATTAACCTAGAGCTCAGTGCCAGTTTTTGTTTTTTTCCTTGTTTTTGACTTTTACAGAAAAGGAATATCAAACGGAGTCCAAACGGAATAAAACTTTACGATGATTTTTCTTGGACCAGAAGACACCTACATGACTTGGAGAGAGGGCCAGAAGAGTCCCGAGGAGGCCACAAGCCTCTAGGGCGCGCCCCAGGGGGGCGCCCTGAGGGCTTTTGGGCCCCTCGGGAGTCCTCCAACCCTAATTCCACCTCTATATATTCTCAAATATTCCCCAAACATCAGAAGCGTCCACCAAAATACTTTTCCACCGCCACAAGCCTCTATTCCAGTGAGATCCCATCTTGGGGCCTTTTCCGGCACTCTGCCGAACGGGGATTCAATCACGGAGGGCCTTTACATCAACCTTGCTACCCTTCCGATGATGCGTGAGTAGTTTACCACAGACCTACGGGTCCATAGCTAGTAGCTAGATGGCTTCTTCTCTCTCTTTGATCTTCAATACAATGTTCTCCTCGATGTTCTTGGAGATCTATTCGATGTAATCTTATTTTGCGGTGCATTTGTTGAGATCCGATGAATTGTGGATTTATGATCAGATTGTCTATGAATATTATTTGAGTCTTATCTGAACTCTTTTATGCAAGATTAAGATATCTTTGTATTTCTCTTCGAACTATCGGTTTGGTTTGGCCAACTAGATTGGTTTTTATTGCAATGGGAGAGGTGCTTAGTTTTGGGTTCAATCTTGCGGTGTCCTCACCCAGTGATAGAAGGGGTAGCGAGGCACATATTGTATTGTTGCCATCAAGGATAAAAAGATGGGGTTTATATCATATTGCTTGAGTTTATCCCTCTACATCACGTCATCTTACTTAAGGCGTTACTCCGTTCTTATGAACTTAATACTCTAGATGCATGCTGGATAGCGGTCGATGTGTGGAGTAATAGTAGTAGATGCAGGCAGGAGTCGGTCTACTTGTCATGGACGTGATGCCTATATTCATGATCATTGTCTTAGATATCGTCATAACTTTGCGCTTTTCTATCAATTGCTCAACAGTAATTTGTTTACCCACCGTATGTTTTCTTTCAAGAGAGAAGCCTCTAGTGAAACCTATGGCCCCCGGTCTATTTTCCATCATATATTTTCAGATCTATAAACCAAAAAACCCAAAAATACCTTGCTACAATTTATTTATATTTACTTTAGTTTGCTCTTTTATTTATATTTTATACCTATCTTTATTAGATCTCACTCTTGTTCGTGACAGTGAAGGGATTGACAACCCCTTTTTCGCGTTGTGTGCAAGTGTTTGTTAGTTTGTGCAGGTGCATAGATTGGAGAATTGCTGGTACCTCCTACTGGATTGATACCTTGGTTCTTAACTGAGGGAAATACTTATCTCTACTTTGCTGCATCACCCTTTCCTCTTCAAGGGAAAAATCAACGCAAGGTCAAGAAGTAGCACTTGCTCGAAGACCTCGGGCATTTGAGGAAGCCCATCATCGGAATAAACAAGCCAAGTTCTATAATGAAAAATTCCCAGTAGTATATGAAAGTGACAACATAGGTGACTCTATATGAAAAACATGGTGCTACTCTCAAGCACAAGTGTGGTAAATGATAGTAACATTGCCCCTTCTCTCATTTTCTCTCATTTTTTGTTTTCTCTTTTGTTTTCTCTTTTTTTTGTTGGGCTCTTTTTGGGATCTTCTTTTTTTTATTTTGTCCGGAGTCCCATCCCGACTTGTGGGGGAATCATAGTCTCCATCATCCTTTCCTCGTTGGGACAATGCTCTAATAATGAATACTGATGATCATCACAGTTCTATTTACTTGCAGCTCAAAAAAATTATAACTCGATACTTAGAACAAAGTATGACTCCATATGAATGCCTCTGGCAGTGTACCATCATGTGCAATGATCTAGCGTAGCAAGGATATCAAAAAACGGACAAGCCATGAAAATATCAGGCTAGCTATCTTACGATCATGCAAAGCAATATGACAATGAATGCTCAAGTCATGTATATGATGGTGATGGAAGTTGCATGGCAATATATCTCGGAATGGCTATGGAAATGCCATAATAGGTAGGTATGGTGGTTGTTTTGAGGAAGATATAAGGAGGCTTATGTGTGATAGAGCGTATCATATCATGGGGTTTAGATGCACCGGCGAAGTTTGCATCGACTCTCGAGGTGAGAAAGGGCAATGCACTATACCGAAGAGGCTAGCAAATTGCGGAAAGGTGAGAGTGCGTATAATCCATGGACTCACCTTAGTCATAAAGAACTCACATACTTATTGCGCAAGTTTATTAGCCCTCGAAGCAAAGTACTACTACGCATGCCCCTAGGGGGAGGTTGGTAGGAGTTAACCATCGTGCGCCCCCGACCTCCATGCAAAGGAAGACAATCAATAATAAATCATGCTCCAACTTCTTAGCATAACGAGAGACTATACGTGCATGCTTCAGGAATCACAAACCTTAGCACCATATTCCTACTAAACCACAATCATTCACCAGTACCTCCCAGATATTATCATCTCTATATCGCAAAACTATTGCAAGGAATCAAACATATCATATTCAGTGATCTACAAGTTTTATGTAGGATTTTATGACTAACCATGTGAATGACCAATTCCCGTTGACTCTCTAAACAGATATAAGTGAAGCATGAGAGTTTAGTTCTTTCTACAAAAGACTTGCCCGCGCTCTAACAAATATAAGTGAAGTAAAAGAGCATTCTACAAACGGCGGTTTTTCTATGTAGAGAAACACGCAATCCAAACTTCAAATGATATAAGTGAAGCACATGAAGCATTCTATAAAGCCATACTCAAAAGATATAAGTGAAGTGCATAGAGCATTCTATAAATCAACCAAGGACTATTTCATACCAGCATGGTGAATTTATTAAAATAAAAATAAAAAGCACACGACGCTCCAAGAATTCACGCATATCATGTGAACAAAACAAAAAACAAAACATACCGATACTTGTTGAAGAAAGATGGGATGCCTTCCGGGGCATCCCCAAGCTTAGATGCTTGAGTCTCCTTGAATATTTACTTGGGGTGCCTTGGGCATCCCAAGCTTGAACTCTTGCCTCTCCTTATTCTCCTCATATCGATACCACCTCGATCTTCGAACACTTCATCCACACAAAACTTAACCAAACTTTTTATTAGCGGGGTTAGTACATATAACATCAAATCCCATCATGTACTACTATAACATTATTGTATAATTATAATCAAACATTACCCACTATATGCTATCACAATTCTATGGCTCCCAAGTCAATGGGTGTAACACCCCCATTGTCATGCTACAGTGACCACATGGTAATGATGCCAAGTCATCATCTTTACATCCTAAGAAATGCAGTTAAGAAATAATTCAACTCAAATTCAAAATTCAAATAGTAAGTGAAATTTGAAAATCTCCAAACTTGCTGGCAAAATAGTTCATAATTTTGGAAATAATGCATATGAAATTATGGTAGAGGAAAAGAACAATACTTGTTTGCCCATTTGGGAGCTAGCACGAAAAACAGTACCAAAATAGTAGCATTTAATCCTTTTTCAATTAAACAAAATTCAAATGAAATTGTCATGCTGCCAAACCTTTTGTGGCAGTACTAGCTTTTGCCTAGTATTTATTCTGGCCAATAGCACTTTTTGCAAAAGTCATTTAGTGCAAGAATTAAATGGAAAACAAAGAGGAAATAAACAAACAGAAAAAGAAAAAGAAAAATGGAAATGCCCACTGTGCACTTGGGCTTTAGTTGCACAGTGCACGTGGCCCAGTCCACCACCAGCCTTTCCCCTACCTCGCTATAGGAGGCAGAGCATGTGCATGGCGCACATCCACGACGGCCATGGCCATGGATGGCCACCACATGCCCCTCCCCATCCCTACAAATATGTCTAAAAGAAACCCTAGCCTGCCCTCGTCCTGTTCCCCCTCGATCCCCTTCGTCCCCCTCCTCTTTGGTTCGATTCGAGCTCATGAGTTCGTTGCGGTGACCGCACTCGTCATCGTCATTACCGTGTCCACCATCATCACCTTCACGTGGGAGGACGTCCAGGAGGTCCACTGCGGTCGGCTTCGTCCGCCCCGAGCACCAAACCGAGCCGGCGCGACCCATGCGCTCGCCATCACATCGTCTTCATCGCGTACATCACCGTTGTCCATCGTTGATTCCCACCGTTTCGGTCCACCCCGACCCTCCCCGAGCACGCCAATGAACTCGCAGTGAGCAAATCCTTCGGGTCCCCTCTTTACCTGCCTCGATTTGTCATCGTAGGCATCTCCCCGCGAGCACTAGTTGCCATGGCCACCGAAGCATGTCCGTCCAGGCTCGCCCGCCCCTGGGCGCGACCGTGCTTGCACCCCATGGCGTAGTGGACGTGCACACCCTGGTCGTGCGCCTCGCCCGCGCCCGCCTCTGCCGACTGACGCACCACCCGTGCTGCTGCTGCTCTTGGCACGCATTGCTATGTTGCTCGTTGCCTGCTTGGTACCCTGCTGCTGCGCACGCCCACAGCCGCCTCCGCTCGCTGCCAGCTGCTCCAGTTCATGCCGCTGCTGGCCGTAGCCACCGTGCGCTATGCATGCGTGTGAGCCAGCGATGCGCAACTGGCTGTGCTATTTCCTAGCGTTGTCGGATTCAGGGCTCCGCAGACCCAAGAAGGTTCGAACTCTGGGGCGTGTGCGAAGATCCCAACCTCTCTAGTCACAAATCCTCACCCCTTGGCCTAGCTACGTTGAGTTCGTGTGAGCGGGGAAGAAGATGAACACAACAGTTTACCCAGGTTCGGGCCACCTTGCGGTGTAAAACCCTACTCCTGCTTTGTGGTGGATTGGCCTCACGAGGGGATGAGGATGAACAAGTACAGCAGATGAACAGCCTCGCGAGGGCTACGGTGGTGAGGGCAGAAAGGATCCGATCCCCCTCTCTGGTAGTGGCTAACCTATATTTATAGTGGCCTTGGTCCTCTTCCCTCAAAACTTAGGCGGGAAGGGATCCCACAACGGCCAATTTGAAAGGGGACAAGAAGTACATCTAATCTTGACGAATGGTGGTCTTCGCCTGCAAAGCTTCTGGTCGTGACGCAGCGGTGGGCTCGGCGATGACATCCGTCCTGCCGAGCTCGTGGTCTTGGTCTTGTTGCACCGAAATGGAAACCTTTGGAGGGCTCCTCAGGAACCCACGCCTGTCCTTGCTCCCTTAGCATCGAAAGGGAAACTACCTCTTCTGCACCCGCTAGCGCCCGCCTGGCCTTGGTCGTCATGGCTCACGTCATCGCAGCCTCGGGAGGGTGGGTACCTGCATAGAAATCTCCGCTCCTCGGGAGGCAGGCTGGGGAGGACGCTCCCTGGAGGTCTTGTTGTCGTTCACCTCGCGAGGCCAGGGGGCCCTCGCGAGGGTCTTGTCTTGGGGGCTTTGCTGCTGGGCCGTACTAGGCCGTTGATGGGGCCACGCCATGGGCCGCAGGCAGGCAGGTCTGGGTACCCCCGATCCCAAAACGCCGACAGTAGCCTCCGGGTACAAGGTGCGCTCGGGCTGGCTTCGAGGCGAAGACAAGGGGCAAGGGCGAAGCGCTGCGGGCCCCAAAATTGCCTGCGGGCCAGGCTTGATGCGTGGCGCACGATGGGGTACGGACGCCTCCACTTCCCCACATTACCTCGGCAACCGCCCCGATTTGACAGCAGCTCAGTGCATGCAACAGGGCCATCATTACCCGGAACGCGGAGGGTCACCGGTTAGCCTTCACTTGCCTATAAAAGGGCGAGGGGGCGGAGCCCCCTTGCCCATCTTCGTCTTCTTGCTCTCCTACTCCGAACCTCTGCCACGACTCCCATGGTGCCAGTGAGGCGGTTCTCTACCGCCGAGAAGGGGAAACCCCCATGGAGGGACCGGGCTCGCTGCCGCCCAAGAGGGGCCGCGGCCGCCCTCGCAAGTATGCCGTGATGCCGACGGTAGTTCCTCGGGGGCGCGGCGTACCCCGGTGAAGGCCAGTGCCGTCTCCGGCAGCCGCGAAAAGGCTCCCTCCCACGCGGGTGGCTGCAGTAGTCACGGTGGCCGCAGCCATGGGGGGAAGCCTGTTGCGGCCGTTCGGCCACTGTGCCCGCGATCCCACTCGGCCGACGCGGCCCAGGAGTTCGTGGTGTGGGCGGAGAGGCCCGCCGCCACCTGGTTTCAGCTCCCCCGCTACTTCATGGAGGCACTGCCAGCCGGAGGGCCTGCCGGCCTTTGGCTGCAGGCCGACGTCTAATGCAGTAGGGCCTCATGGGTGGAGGTCGAGGTCACCCCCGTAGGCTATGTGTTCCTGAACCACGGGTGGCAGGCGTTCGCCCGCGCCCGCAGCCTGCAGGGGAGGTGTACCCTCCATTTCAAGCATGACGGGGCAGCAAAGCTCTTCGTCCGGACCTTCGGGGAGGATGGAAGATGTCTGGCGTGCTGCCCAGAGGACGATGACGACGATGGTGACCATCCCTCCGACAATGACAGTCGGTAGCGCGGCGATATCCTCGGCGGTGAATTTGCCCTTGGCGACAGCCGCAGCTCCTCCGGCAACAGTGGCTCCTCCTCCGGGGGAGCACGAGCAACGACGATTACGACGAGCCACCACGCCACCGTGCCTGGACCAGGGGGCGGCGAGCCACCGCGTCGCCGCGCCCCCACTCGGGAGGACATCGAGCCGTCTCTCCATTGCGCTCCGGTGAAGCGGGAGGATGACTCCGACTGAGCGCGAGCGTTGCCAGAGCCAGGCCTCAGGAGTTACGGTCCCCGTGAGGCCGCCTTTTGCTTTTTTTTTTCTTCCAGCATCAAGAACCACAGAGAGCCCCGCTGGGGCGTGTAATGAACCATGGCGCTCGCGCCTTTATGTTAATGTTTTATTTCGTATCTTAACATCCGTGTTGCTACCAATTGAAAGATTCCTGCCGATCGCGATTAGGATAACTTAGCTTGGTGTGTTCGTGGTGGACTCCCACGTCGTGAGGGCGCGCTCCTGCGGGTCTTCAACCCCATGCGCACCTCCCGTTTCCTCACGGTGCAGCTGGGTCACCACAGCAGCTTGGAGGTCTTGTTGGGGGCGCTTCTTCTTGGGGACCAGTCGGCTCCGGAGCCTTACGAGGTGCTCGCTCCTCACGGTGCTCCTGGGGAGGTTAGGACCGTGCCGGAGGTGCCTTCATCAGGCACTACGCCCCGCGAAGGACTTATGCGAGGTCCCTCGATGGTGAACCTAACCGTGGCTGTTTTTGGGCATCCTTCTTCCGGCGATTGTTTCGCGCTAGAGCCCCCGAGTGAAGGTCGAGCCCCCGAGCGAAGGTCGATCGTCGCTGGTACGCCGGGTCATGATGCCCGGCGAGGCCAGGAGGTGAAGGCTCAGGAGGACATACGTGCCCGTTGGCTCGCTCGAGGACGTCGCATGAGGATTAGGACGCCAAGGTCTTGGCGAGGTGTGCGCGTGGGCGAGCCTAGGTGGCGACCTGGGCCGGGTCAGGTGTACACAGCGTGCCCAACCCCCGCTCGCGAGACGGGCGGGAGGGAGCGACGGGCAACTGCCACTCCCCTTAAAACAAGATTCGAAAGAACAAGTGCCGCAAGGAGAAAAAGGTTCCCATCCCTTTCAAATAAAGACGCAAAAACTTCGAATTTCATTCCAAGAAGTGGCAATTTGGTTACAAGAGCAAACCAAGAAAATGCCGCGTCCGGCACCTATACTAGTCTTCTAGTCTTCCCGCCAGCACGGAGCATGGGGCTTCCACTAGGCGTGGGCATAGTCGCTGAAAGACCGTGTCGTCCGCCAGCGCGGAGCATGGGGCTTCCACTTGGGCGTGGGTGGGAGCCCCCGTGAGGCCCAAGGGCGCCGCTCAGGAGACTCCAGGGCGTGTACAACCCCACTCATTATTACGTGAGAGTGTCACGGGTAGAACTTGCGGAGATGCTGGATGTTCCAGGAATTCTGGATGGGGACCCCGTCCGGCTTCTCCAGGCGCGCGGCTCCAGGCCTGGAGACGCGGGCGACCCTGAACGGGCCCTCCCACATGGGTGAGATCTTGTGGAGCCCCTCCGTAGATAGCACCCACCTCAGGACGAGGTCTCCCACCTCGAGGGTCCTGGAGCGGATGCTACGGTAGTGGTACCGCCGCAGCGCCTGCTGGTACCTCACTACACGGAGTGAGGCTTGGCGGCTGGGCTCCTCCCCGAGCACGAGATCTGTCCACCGCTAGGCGTCCTGGCATGCCTCACTGAACGCCAAGACCCGTGGGGAGCGATGCTTGACCACATGCGGGAGGACCGCCTCTGCCCCGTAGACGAGGAAGAACGGGGCCTCGCCAGTGGGCTTAGTCACGGTGGTGCGAATGGACCACAACGCTGACTGAAGCTCACCGAGCCAACCCCTGCCGCAGGCCTCCAGTTTCTTCTTGAAGCTCCTCGTCTTGAGGCCCCTCAGGACCTCCGCGTTGGCATGCTCAGCCTGGCCGTTGCTCCGTGGGTGTGCCACCGAAGCGTAGAGTATCTGCATTCCAAGGTTATCACAATATGTCCTGAAGAGATTGCTCGTGAACTGAGAGCCATTGTCAGTAATGATACGGTTGGGGACCCCGAAATGGCTCACGAGGCCCTTGATGAACTTGATGGCCGAGCCAGTAGGGATAGTGCGCACGGGCTCCACCTCCGCCCACTTGGTGAACTTGTCAACAGCAGCGTAGAGGTAGCGGTACCCACTGGCCGCTCGGGGAAACGGGCCCAGGATATCCAGCCCCCAGACCACGAAGGGCCATGAGAGCGGGATGGTCTGGAGACCTTGCGCGGGCTGGTGAATTTGTTTGGCGTGGAACTGGCAGGCCTCACAGGATCGCACCAGCTCGGTGGCGTCGCTAAGCGCCATGGCCAGTAGAACCCCCTGCGAAACACCTTACCCACGAGGGTGCGCGATGAAGAGTGGTGTCCACAATCTCCACCATGGATGTCGGCCAATAGCTCGCGCCCTTGCTCCTCGGATATGCACCGCAGCGAGATGTTGTTGGGGCGCCTGTGGTACAGCTCGCCGTCCTGCAAGCAGTAAGCCGTGGCCTGGCGAGCCACGTGTTCTGCATCCTCTTCCTTCTCCGGCAAGGCGCCATTGTACAGGTACGCCTTGAACTCCTCGGTCCAGTCGCCCGCCTGAGGCTCCATTGCCAGGTGTAGGTGGGCTCCTGAGGTCGGGCCACAGGCTGGGGCGCCCGAGCTTGGGACCGACGGTAGTTCCTCCTGGAGAAACGCCGAGCCTGCGGTCGGGGGAACCGCCGAAGGCTTGAAGAGCCTCTCCTCGAAGACGCCGGGCTCCTGAGGCTCGCGGCAGGACGCCCTCCTGGCAATGTCGTACTTTTAGATTCTGTCGCGGGTGGTACTTTTATGGAAATTACTTTGGGTGAAGCTACTAAATTGCTAGACAATATTATGACAAATTATGCACAATGGCATACCGAAAGAGCTCCTACTAGTAAAAAGGTTAATTCGGTTGAAAAAATTTCTTCTTTGAGTGAAAAAGTTGATGCTCTTATGAAATTGGTTGCTAATAAAAGTGCTCCTATTGATTTTAATGATGTGCCTTTGTCTACCTTGATTGAGCAAAATAGTGATGCCGTAGATGTGAATTTTATCTCTCGAAACAATTTCAATAACAATGCTTATAGAGGTAATTTTAATCCTAGGCCTTTTCCTAGTAATTCCTCTAATAATTATGGTACTTCCTATGGTAATCCTTCTTATAATAATAATAGGAACACTTTTGATTTTGAGAATAATATTAAAGAATTTATCAATGTGCAAAAGAATTTTCATACTACGATGGAAGTAAAATTGAGTAAGATTGATGATTTGTCTAGAAGTGTTGATAGAATTTCTCATGATGTAGAAAATCTCAAGATGAAAATTTTTGTGCCTAAGGTTGAAGAATCTATTAAAGCTTTATATGTTTCTATGGATGAAAGTAAGAAAAGAACCGCTATGCTTAGAGCTAGAAGAGAATTTTTAGAAAAAGCGTTTTACAGTGATTGCTTTCATAAAAATGATGAAGATCTTAAAGTGATTTGTGTTTCTTCTATTGATTCCTTGTTTAGTAAAATTAAAATTGATGAAAAAGGGACTGAAGAAGACTCAACTTTAGCTCGAAGGCGTCCCGATAATTTGGAGGGTGAAAATCTTGTTGAGAAAATTGATAAAAGTGGGTTTGGAGAGGTCAAAACTTTAACTAGTGATGTGTCCACTCTTTTGGATTACAAAGACTTTAATTATGATAATTGCTCTTTGATTGATTGTATTTCTTTGTTGCAATCCATGATAAATTCACCCCATGCCTATGAACAAAATAAAGCTTTTACTAAACATATTGTTGATGCTATGATGAAAGCTTTGGAAGAAAAGTTGGAATTAGAGATTTCAATTCCTAGAAAATTACATGATGAATGGGAACCTACTATCAAAGTCAAGATTAAAAATTATGAGTGTTTTGCTTTGTGTGATTTGGGTGCTAGTGTTTCTACAATTCCGAAATCTTTATGTGATGTGCTTGGTCTTACAGATATTGAAGAATGTTCTTTAAATTTGCACTTGGCGGATTCTATTATTAAAAAGCCTATGGGAAGAATTAATGATGTTCTTATTCTTGCAAATAGGAATTATGTGCCCATAAATTTTATTGTTCTTGATATTGATTGCAATCCGTCTTGTCCAATTATTCTTGGTAGACTGTTTTTGCGCACTATAGGTGCCGTGATTGATATGAAAGAAGGGAACATCAAATTCCAATTTCCTTTGAGAAAGGGTATGGAACACTTACCTAGAACAAGAATTAAGCCACCATATGAATCAATCATGAGGGCATCTTATGGATCTAGAAACAAGGATGACAACACTTAGATCTTTGCATTATGCCTAGCTAAGGGCATAAAACGATAGCGCTTGTTGGGAGGCAACCCAATGAATAAAATTTAATTTCATCTTTTTCTTTCTGTTCTTGAGTGTTTGCACAATTATGCTACTGTTATGATTGTGTCCTTTATGTTTTAATTAGTGTTTGTGCCAAGCAAAGCCTTTGGGATAGCTTTGGTGATAGTTGATTTGATCTTGTTGGAAAACAGAAACTTTTTTGTCCAGTAAAATAATTTTAGAAATTCATAGAAGTGACGAAAAATTCGGAATTGTTTACATAAGATTTATATACAAATTTCCTCTGTTTTCCTAATTTTTCAGAATTTTTGGAGTTATGGAAGTATGAGAACAATTCGTATCTTTTCAGACTGTTCTGTTTTTGACAGATTCTGTTTTCTTTGCATTGTGTGCTTATTTTGATGAATCTATGGTTTGTATTGGAGGTTATAAGCCATGGTAAAGTTAATATATAGTAGATATAATGCAAGAACAAAATTTGAATGGGTTTTCTACAGTACTTAAAGTAAAGATTGGTTTTCTTATACTAACGGATCTCACGAAGGTTTTGTTGAGTTTTGTGTGATTGAAGTTTTCAAGTTTTGGGTGAGATTACGATGGATGAAGAAATAATGAGTAAGAAGAGCCTAAGCTTGGGGATGCCCCATGGCACCCCAAGCCATTATCCAAAGATAAGCAAGCAAATAAGCTTGGGGATTTTCAAGTGGCATCCCCTCTTTCTTCTAACGACCATCGGTATTTTACTTGGAGCTATATTTTTATTCGTCAAATATCATGAGTTTTGCTTGGAGCGTCTTGTATGATATGAGTCTTTGCTTGTTTTGCTTTTGCTTTTTAGTCATGAATCCTTGCTGGACACACCTATTTGAGAGAGCCAAAATTATGCTATGACTTGTTAGAATTGCTCTCTATGCTTCACTTAAATCTTTATGAGCTATAGAATTGCTCTAGTGCTTCACTTATATCTTTTTGAGCACGGCGTGCTTTAGAATTTTTGAAGAAATGATCTCATGCTTCACTTAGATTTATTTGAGAGATTGTAATTTTTTTTTACAAATTCCCTCTTGCTTCACTTAAATTATTTTGAGAGAAGAAAATTTTATGCTCATGTTCTTCACTTAGATTTGTTTGAGCTATCAAAAGCAACAAATGAAATTAGTCCCAAAGTGATAGATATTCAAGAGGGATATAATAAAAACTTTCATGAAGATCATTGGACAAAATAAACTTGATTCCTTGTAATAGTTTTGCGATATGTTGATATAATATATGAGTCATGTGGATGAGTAATTATGCTTGAGTAAGAATATTGGTGTTAAGGTTTGTGGTTCCCTATGCAAGCACGAAAGTCAATAGTTATGCAATGAAATTACATCCTACTTGTGGTGCATTATTCGGTGTTAGTTATGCTTAATGCTCGCTTATGAGATTTTTCGTTTCTTGGATGGATGCTTCTCAATCTTTAGCTAGCCTTTATTTGCACTAAGTATGATATCTACTTGCGCATCCAAAATCCTTAAACCAGTTTTGCCATATGAGTCCACTATACCTACCTATATGCGGTATTTCCGTGCCATTCTAAGCAAATTTGTATGTGCCATCTCTAATTTCAAAATAAATTTCTCTTTTGTGTGCTTGTACCGCTCATGAAACGGTAGGGGGTGGCTGATATATTTCCATGCTAGATGTGTTATTCTCAAGATGAGTGTTTATTCACTTGTCATTGCACGAGAGTACGGCAAAGGTATTAGGGATGCCCAGTCCCAAAATGAAAAATGAATTTACTTTATGTTGTCAAATAATAAATTCCTTGGAAAGTGTTGGTATGGACGGCACCCGTGGATTCGGTTAGCCGTGGAATGTGAAAGTATGGTGGAAAAAGGAATAAACTTTATTTTCTATTTGGGAACTGCCTATGATATATCTAGCAGGGAAATTATTGGGAACTACTCGATCGTTTTCGTTGATAGGAAATGCATGCCAACCAAAATGTTTTATCTCTACTTTTTTCGCTTTGAGCTCTGGCACCTCTACAAATCCCTACTTCCCTCTGCGAAGGGCCTTTCTTTTACTTTATGCAATTTTCATTTTATTTTGAGTCTCCATCCTCTCTTATAAAGCACCAACTAAGGGGCACTATGATCGTACTTGAGCATTGGGTGTAGCTAATATGCAAGTGTGTTTCATAAATGGATCAATGATTGAGCATAATGGGCTAGGGATAACTTGCTTTAGTGTTGATATTTTGAAAGACATGGTTGCTTGTTGATATGCTTGAGTATTGAAATCTTCATGTCAAAACTAGACTATTGCTTTGAATCATATAAAAGTCCAAATGTCCATTCTACAAAGAAAAGAATATGTGATGAACATGTTAGGCAGCATTCCACATCAAAAATTCTGTTTAAAAAAAACCATTTACCTACTTGAGGACGAGCAGGAATTAAGCTTGGGGATGCTGATACGTCTCCAACGTATCTATAATTTTTTATTGTTCCATGTTGTTATATTATCATTCTTGGATGTTTTACAATCATTTTATAGCAACTTTATATCATTTTTTGGGACTAACCTATTGACATAGTGCCCAGTGCCAGTTGCTGTTTTTTGCTTGTTTTTTACTCCGCAGGAAATCAATACCAAACGGAGTCCAAATGCAGCGAAACTTTTTGGTGATTTTTTCTGGACCAGAAGAGACAAGTTGGGCCAAGAAAGTACCTGAGGGGGGCTCCGAGGGGAGCACAACCCACCAGGGCGCGCCTGGGGGCCCAGGCGTGCCCAGGTGGGTTGTGCCCACCTCGGCCGCCTCCTGCACCACCTCTTTGCTCTATAAATACCGCAATATTCCAGAAACCCTAGGGGAGTCGACGAAAATCAATTCCATCCGCCGCAAGTTCCAGAAACCACAGATCCAATCTAGACACCATCACGGAGGGGTTCATCATCCTCATTGGTGCCTCTCCGATGATGCGTGAGTAGTTCATTGTAGACCTACGGGTCCGTAGGTAGTAGCTAGATGGCTTCCTATCTCTCTTTTGATTCTCAATACAATGGTCTCTTGGAGATCTATTTGATGTAACTCTTTTTTTGGTGTGTTTGTTGGGATCCGATGAACTTTGAGTTTATGATCAGATCTATGTTTTTATCCATGAAAGTTATTTGAGTCTTTTGATCTCTTATATGCATGATTACTTATAGCCTCATATTTCTTCTTCGAATCTTTGGTTTAGTTAGGCCAACTAGATCGATTTTTCTTGCCATGGGAAGAGGTGCTTTGTGATGGGTTCGATCTTACGGTGCTTGATCCCAATGACAGAAGGGGAACCGACACGTATGTATCATTGCTATTATGGATAACAAGATGGGGTCTAGTTATACATAAATAGATCTTGTCTACATCATGTCATCGTTCTTATTGCATTACTCTGTTTCTCCATGAACTTAATACACTAGATGCATGCTGGATAGCGGTCGAAGTGTGGAGTAATAGTAGTAGATGCAGGCAGGAGTCGGTCTACTAATCTTGGACGTGATGCCTATATAATGATCATTTCCTGGATATCGTCATAATTATTTGAAGTTCTATCAATTGCCCAACAGTAATTTGTTTATCCACCGTATGCTATTTTTCTCGAGAGAAGCCACTAATGAAAGCTACAGCCCCCGGGTCTATTTTCTCATCATATATTTTCAGATCTATTTTGCTATTTGCCTTTTTATTTATTTGCCACTTTTATTTTCAGATCTATATTATCAAAAACCCAAAAATAAATCGCTGAATTTTATTTGCTTTTATTTGCATCTATCAATCTATTACAACTTTCTCACGTCCGTTTGCCAATTTCTGGTGCCGTTACCCGAAAGGGATTGACAACCCCTTTAACACATCGGGTTGCAAGTATTTGTTCTTTGTGTGCAGGTGTTGTTTACGTAGTGTTGCTTGGTTCTCCTACTGGTTCGATAACCTTGGTCTCATCACTAAGGGAAATACCTACCGTTGCTGTGCTACATCATCCCTTCCTCTTTGGGGAAATACCGACGTAGTTCAAGCAAACATCACACACCATCAAGTGGTGCTCGATCATATCCCATGGGACGCCAACCAAATCTGATGCTTCCCTTGCAAACACATCCTTGTTTGCCCTAAGGAAGCCAACCAACGCCTCCTCTTGCTCCTGGGGGAGGCCAGCGCCTATGGTGAAGGTGGAGCCTGAGCCCCCATCGCTGACAGGTACCTGCTTCGTCTCGGCTCGATCCTGAGAGAACAACTGCTTCTTCTTTGTGGGCGCGGCCTCCAGAGGCTCGACGGCGCTCGCCACACTGGAGCGCGAGGCCGCCGCGGCCTTGTGGACGGACTTGAGGGCTCTAAGCGTGTCCTTGGTGTCCCCGACTACGAAAATGATGCCGCTGCTCCCGGGCATCTTGACGATGTTGTAGCCTGGGTGCGTAGCCGCCATGAACTTGGCGAGGGCCGGATACCCCAGAATGGCGTTGTACGGGAGGCCGATGCGGGCCACATCAAAGTCGATCAACTTAGTGCGGTAGTTGTCGCGAGTGCCGAAGGTGACGGGGATGCGCACATGCCCTAGGGGAGTGGTGGAGCCTTTGGTCACCCCCGAGAAGGGCTTAGTGGGCGCGAGCTGGTCGTAGGGCACCTGGAGCATGTCGAAGGCCTCTATGGAGAGGACGTTGAGGCCGGCGCCACCGTCGATGAGGGTCCGAGTAACCGCCACGTTATTGATGGTAGGCGTGCACAACATGGGGAGCGCACCAGCGGCAGCTATAGTCTTGGGATGATCCCTGAAGTCGAAGGTGATGCCGGTCTCCGGCCTAGCACTGCCCTGCGTGACCTCCTGCTGTGGCTAGAGAGCGCCTACCCAGCGAAGGAGCTGCTTGACGTGGTGTCCGGACGCGGGCGCCTGCGACCCATCGAGGATACACGCGATCGTGTGAGGTTGGGGGGCCACGAAACACGCGATGAGCAGACCGCGGAGCTCCTCCCAGGTGGACACCATGGCCTTGGGGAGGCCTTGGAGCCAGGAGCACGGCATCTCTGCGAGGGCTAGAGGGAGCCTGCCGGCCATGGCTTTGTCGTCGCCGCCGGCCGCCTAGATGGCCTGTGCGTATAGCCGAAGGAACTCCTTGGGGTCGGCCGCACCGTCGTACCACGGGGGCAGCACCGGCCTAAACTTCGCTGGCCACCGCACCCGACGCAGCTTGGGGGTGAAGGTCGGGTAGCCCGCGATGTCTCCATGGGCCACCGGCAGCCAAACCGATGATGCAGCGTCCGCCATGGAAACCATGAGGCGGGGCGAAGCGCGGTCGACAGAGAAGTGAAACCTCGACACGCCCCTACCTGGCGTGCCAAATGTCGGATTCAGGGCTCCGCAGACCCAAGAGGGTTCAAACTCTGGGGCGTGTGCGAAGATCCCAACCTCTCTAGTCCGAACTCCTCACCCCTTGGCCTAGCTATGTCAAGTTCGTGCGAGCAAGGAAGAAGATGAACACAACAGTTTACCCAGGTTTGGGCCACCATGCGGTGTAAAACCCTACTCCTGCTGTGTGGTGGATTGGCCTCACGAGGGGCTGAGGATGAACAAGTATAGTGGATGAACAGCCTCGCGAGGGCTACGGTGGTGAGGGTGGAAAGGATTCGATCCCCCTCTCTAGTAGTGGCTAACCTATATTTATAGTGGCCTCGGTCCTCTTCCCTCAAAACTTAGGCGGGAAGGGATCCCACAACGGCCAATTTGAAAGGGGACAAGAAGTACATCTAATCTTGACGAAAGGTGATCTTCGCCTGCAAAGCTTCTGGTCATGACGTAGTGGTGGGCTCGGCGATGACATCCGTCCTGCCGAGCTCGTGGTCTTGGTCTTGTTGCACCAGAATGGAAACCTTTGGAGGGCTCCTCGGGAACCCACGCCTGTCCTTGCACCCTTAGCACCGAAAGGGAAACTGCCTCTTCTGCACCGCTGGTGCCCGCATGGCCTTGGTCATCATGGCTCATGTCATCGCAGCCTCGGGAGGCTGGGTACCTGCATAGAAATCTCTGCTCCTCAGGAGGCAGCCTGGGGAGGCCGCTCCTCTGGAGGTCTTGTTGTCGTCTGCCTCGCGAGGCCAGGGGGGCCTCGTGAGGGTCTTGTCCTGGGGGCTTTGCCGCTGGGCCGTACCTGGCCGTTATGGGGCCACGCCATGGGCCGCAGGCAGGCAGGTCTGGGTACCCCCGATCCCAGAACACCGACAAGCGTGACCAGCCATGTCTAATTAGGATATGGATAACTTAATTAGGGACTAATTTAGTCTATGACAAGTGGGGTCCCTGTAGTTAGATAGTTTAATTAATTGATTAGTTAGCCTACAGCTTATGACGTGTGGGACCCCTCTGTTAAATACCCTTTAAATATAACATGTGTCACTAACCTGTGGTTCCCCATTGACTCTGTTGACCAGTCAACCATGACTGGTCAATTGTTGATTGAACCCCCTAGCCCCACCTGTAATACACTCTGGCTAGAGTAGCACTAGGTGACAAAAGTAATTATGTTTTTATTTCGAATTAATAATAATTCCAGGAAATCAATAGAACTTTGGAATTTCATAGAAAATAAACCGTAACTCTGATGAAAATAATTTATATATGAAAGTTGATCAGAAAAATAAGACGAATCCGAATTTGTCATCCACATACCTGCCACATGCCTCTAACATAACAAACATGGAACCTTCCCCTCTAGATCGTCTGACTGATAAATACCTGGAGCTAGGAAATATTCACAGATATTTTCCCGCTCCGTCTGTAACGCGTAGCACGGCATTAGGTCACCCCTAGCATAGCCTACCTAATTGTCATGCATCTGAGTGCTTTATATTTACTGCTTTTTCCCTCTCTTCTCTCTAGTAGACCCCAAGGCCGACGCTGCTCCCGAGTTCGACTACACTCCTGACGACCAGCCCCTTTCAGCAAAGCTTCCAGGCAAGCAAAACCCCCTTAATCATTCCTATATTGCCCATTCTTTCTCTCATGCTTGCATTAGATTTTGCTACTGTTGTTCGATAGCTCCTATTCTGATGAATAGACTACTTTTGTAACCTGCTATTGATACATTACATGTTATCTTATATGCTTAGAATAGGTTGGTTAGTGATCCATCAGTGACCCGTCATCCTTGTCCTTGTTGCCTCGCTTTGTTACCAAAGACATTGATCAACGTGGTCGATGTGCAGAGACTGACACATCACCGCACACCCCCCTTAGTTGTATGACTCTGCAGAGCTACCAACAAGTGCCGAGGGTGATACCTCATATCGCACTCCTGATGATATCTCTGTAGTGTAGTTAATCGGCCATGGATTTCAGAGGGTGATTCCTTGTTCACCATTCCTGATGACGACTTTGTCGTACAACACCTCAAGTGTGAACCCTTCGAGGGTGATTCCTCCAAGTTCACCTTGATGGTTACATCAAGTAGGAATCCATCGAGGGTGATTCCTTGGATTTCCCCCTTTATGTTATGGACACACGGTTACCTTTACTTTACCTCAGAACCTTGTTGAAGTCGGATCGACCTCGATGGGTACCCATGAGAGATGTGAAGTCCGGTTGACCGTGAGAGTACCCGCGAGATAATTATGTGGGACGACCGGGCAGTCTTAGCCCTTGCTGTAAGTCCGCGAGACGGGGCGACGGGACCACAGATCATGGATCGCTGATCGTCTCCGCGCGCTCCCAAGACACCAATGGCTTTGGATATGTGATCTGAGTAGGCCTTTGGCCTTTTCGCACTAACCACCATGCGGGAATAAGTATGGGCACTCGGCGTCGTACGATTCTTCCGAAAGCTCTCAGACATCAGCAGTTTAGCGGCACGCGCCCGGGTGGTCCACGTAAGCACCTACTTTGTATAAAGAGGTAGCAAAGACTGATCTTGGGCATCCTTGGAACGCGCAGGATTGCAAAAGATGATTGGACCATGACCCCTTCGCATTTAGGATGTAGACTGGTGTGCTGGCCTCTTTGTTGAGCATAGGTAGGACTACGGTGTGTCGATCAGCCGAGGCCGGGCATGACCCAGAAAAGTGTGTCCGGTCAAAGTTAATCGAGCGTGTTGGGTAAGTTGGTGCACCCATGTAGGGAAGTATATCTATTCGAATAGCCGTGTCCACGGTAACGGACGCTCGGAGTTGTATCCCGATCTATTACTACTAGAACTAGATTCTGGAGACAATAAATGGATATGGTGGCTCCGAGATCGCTTTCTCGGAGGGAGTCGAGGAAGGATCTCTAGGCGTTACTATAATATACTTGTTACTCTATAATATGCTAATCTGCACTCTTCTAATGCTGCAAGACACTGCAAGATGCTAGTGTTTGATAGGCTAGGTCTTCCCTTCTATTCTGGCATTTCTGTAGTAAAATCCAAAGATATAGCCACATTCCTTTGATACCGATGCATACTTAGTATATATCTGATGTAAGTCTCGCGAGTACTTTGGATAAGTACTCACGGTTGCTTTGCTACCTCTTTTCATCTCTACCCGATTGCTGTGATTAGATGACGGAGCCCAGGAGCCAGCTGATCCCGCCGACGACTACTACTACCTCGACGGAGCCAACTACTACGTGGAGACCACCGACGACCAGGAATAGTTAGGAGGCTCCCAAGCAGAAGGCTTACTCCTTTTCGATCCAGATGTCGTTGTTTTGCTCAGCCTTCTTAAGGCAGACTTGTTTACTCATGTCTGTACTCAGATAATGTTGCTTCCGCTGACTCTTGTGTATTCGAGCTTTTGTATTCGAGCCCTCGAGGCCCCTAGCTTGTAATATAAAGCTTGTATTATTTTAATGTGTGTCTAGAGTTGTGTTGTGATATCTTCCCATGAGTATATGATCTTGATCGTGCGCATTTGCGTGTATGATTAGTGCACAATTAAGTTGGGGGCGTCATAAGTTGGTATCAGAGCCGACTGCCTATAGGAAGCCCCTTTCCAACTCCCTGGCCAAAGTTGAGTCTAGTCTTTGAAAAACTATTTTACTAACATTGTTGTGTGGCTTACGGGCCCACATCACAAATGAGTGGTATTATGATCTTTTATTCCTCGTCTTTACTCTGGGATTCTGATGTCTCTTCTATTCGGGTTAAAGATTTTGCCAACTCTAACACTAGGTTCTCGTATCTACGTCCTCCCGAAGAGCCCCTTCGTTGCAGATGATCACCTGCTTCACCAGTAGATTCCGAAGATACTCTTCGATGTTTTCCCAAGACCCTGGTGCCCACCGCCTTTGCAATTTCCTACCACTGATATATCCTTATGGATAACGTCATACACTTGCCGTTCATAAAATCATTCCCCGTTGCTCTTGTTATTACAAGATGCCCCAAAATACTCTCTGATGTCCCAAGAATCCTTTGAGCTTATTGCCTTGCAGTTCATTACCGCATGAAAGCCCTTACAGATAATTCCTCACAACTATCGGGGATTTGTTCATCCCCAGTTGTTCATGTGTTTCACAAAATTCTTCGAAATGCTATTCGATCTTCCGAAATCCTCAGTAGCCTATTGCTCTTGATCTTCCTTACCTGCTTGCATTATGGTTAATTCCATATGTGTAGCAATATTCATTAAAATCCTTTGTGATTGTCATTCTGGTCCTATTGATTCAACATGTGTGCGAATTCTCGCAATCATCAATCAATCCTTAGAAATTATCTTTCTGGCTCAGACATCGTTCTGGATAGGAGCTGGTTCTTGCCCAATCAAGATTTGATCGGTTGTGCCTCTAAGTCTGTTCAACCCACTATTCAAGAATTCATCTGATTAATCAATTAATGGGCCAGTTAATCGCTATTCGTAGGATGGCCGAATCGAATATAGCACCTATTCATCGCGTTAACTTGTCAGGCCGATTAACTTGCATATGAGACCGATTAATAGGTTGTCAGGGCGATTAATCGTTGCTGGCCCATTAACTTAGGGGCAAACAAAGCTCAAATTTTTTGCCTGTAAGCCCTCCCATTCCCCTCTCTCCCCTAAATAGCTAGGGTTTGACCAAATCGTAACATTTTTGGTATATTACATAGTTGAGAGCTTGAGAGTATGGTATAATACCTTAAAAAATTATATATATGTTAGTAGATTTCTATTTAATTTACCGATTAATGTTTGACCGATTAATCTAGTTAATAGGCCGATTCACCGATTAATCGCTACTCCGAAGCCGACCAAGCAGCAACCAGTTAACGATTTCCTTAACAATGGTTCAACCTATCCATCTTTGATCAGAGCATCTGATTCTGATACACCGATTTAGAAATCATAATTTCTTTGTATTTAAGCATCGAATTATTCAGATGTTTCAATAATCCAATGCCTTTGCATTCTTCTTCTTCTGGTTGAACACCGATACTCACATCAGATTCTTTGCGGTCTGCCAGATCCTTTGGTGGCTTATTATCAGACCGTTCCTGCATACTCTAAAAGCTTTGAGTTCTTCCCTTGATACCTATGTCTTTAGCAATGGTATATCCTCTACTTCTTGCCGTCTGTACTCCGCTTCGAGATGGTAACTGTGCCCCTATAAGTGTGTTGTATAGATTCATACAATGTCCCGGTGGATTGTATCTATGCTTTTGACATCTGTGTGAACCCGAATGTTTTCACGGGTCATACTCCTCTGGTAATTCACCAGTTAGATTTTCACATTCAAATCATTTTTAACAGAGCAGTGAATGAAAGGTTATGCATTGGAGAAGTGGGAGTTGACCTTGAACTTTGTGTTCATGCCCATGGACACGATGTAGATCTTATCATGGAAGCTTCTCTTAAAATTAATTATCCCCCTTGGTATAAGTTCATCTTATATATGGGATTTGGTCTTTTGCAATTGTGGTTCTGACTATATTATTCTTCTTTGATCCCATTTCTCGGACAAGTTAAAGCACTTGTCTTCTACAGATCAATACACCTGTCCAACCTCTATTCTGCCCTACCTTCGAGTATTATCCTCTGGTATCTTGATAATATCACAGAACCATGTTGCTTATTGTGAGTCTTCATCAAGTATTATTTCTCGCCGATCCCAATTTTTCCTGGGTTCTGAGTTGTTAATCAATCGAGGACACCGATAAGTGAATCGAGACCGCACTATGCTCCAACAACTCTTAGTAAACTTCATTGCTTACAAGTTTGTACTCAATCATGTCATTCCCAGCCGATTTTCTATATCATCATCGTCATGCTAAAGCTTGGCCATGCTAACTTTGTCCTTCATCCTCGGAACACAACTCCAACAGTACACTAAGCTTACATCGAGCTTTCAACGTCATGTTGGTTGTCTTGAAAGGCAATTTTGATTTTGAGCTTGCAATCTTGTCTATGGTTTCGATAACCTTTCGCTTCATCATTCCTTTTGCTTGATGTAGTCGATGATCGATTACATCTTCATGAAACCTCTCGACAAATGTGTCATGATCATCATCAACATTCTGAGCTCTTCTAGGATATCAATCGAATTCATGATGAGAAATACCATCCTTGCCCCCTCGATGATTTGTGTTAACATCGATAACATTGTTGCATTCCCTCCAACACAAAACTTGTTCTTGTTTTGTGTTGTACCTTGAATTCCTTGATATCCAACTTATGTTATGTTCTACCTTGGAGTATTACCATATTTTATGTCAATAATGTTGTGAGAATTTCACCACCTCTTAAGAATTCTTGATACAAGTGATACTTCTCGCCATCTCTATTCATTCTTGGTCCCCATGTTGTTTCTAACCGGAATACCAACAAGTGAACGGTGATGCCTGGATTCAAACTTCTAGCAACCCTATTGCTTGTAAGTTAATGACCGATAATTTCATGCTTTGTGTGTTGGCTATTGAATCAACATTCTAACATTGATCATGCTACTTAGTCCATATTTCGGGTGCACCTTTCACTACTGCAGGATGCTGCTAACACAACACTATGATCAGAGTCCCTTTGATGAAACTGTGTGCAATGCATTAATCGCAAATGGTGATGTAAAAAAACCATAAAAAAAGATGCAAAACATTTGTGATGGCGGAGACATCAAACACGGTTCAGATTTTAGTTGCGTGTGCGATGCAGGGCATACGGTTGATCCATACGAACTGTTTGCGATGAGACAGAACAACAGAAATGAGCAGCCATATCAAGGTGTGTGCGATATACGACATACAGTTCACTCAGATGAACTATTTGCTATTAGGGAATGCAATAGAAATGGTTAGCCAGATCAAGGTGTGTGTGATATACGGCATACGGTTCACTCAGACGAACTGTTTTCGATTAGGGAACACAACAGAAATGGTTCAACTTAACAAGATGTGTGTGATATGCGGCATAAAGTTCACATAGATGAACTGTTTGTGATGAGCCAAAAGAACACAAACGATTCGTGTAAACAAGATGTGTGTGATACACGACAAACAGCCCACTTGGATGAACTGTTTGTGATGAGAATTATAACACAGATGGTTACTACAGTTAATTCGTGTGCGATTCTGTGTGTACAAAAAACTTTGAAAAATGCAAACTAGTTGCTTGCGGTGGCTAGGAGTATCGCACATGATGCGTCTGCGAGTACTCGTGTGTGATGATTAGTAAGTTACACATACGTTTCCTTATGTTAACACGTGTGTGAATTTGCAATATGGACAATTAATATGCAAATGCCTTCTGGACATCGGTGCTGATCGCCACGTCCAAAATATGGATGTCCTCTACTCTACCGCTCTACCAGGCACACGCTTAAACTCAACGAACTGTGTACGATACTAATACTTTCCATGAAAATTTAAGAAATTGGCAAACAACATTTGAGTAACATATATATAGTGGTTACACTATTCGACAAAAGGAGGATCTTCGTAACACGGTTTTGACAACCATATGGTCCATATCTACATACTTAACATAGTAACAACTATCACATTTTAAGAGGCTGAGGGCCAACAACCATATGGTCCGTATCTACATACTTAACATAGTAACAACTAGCACATTTTAAGAGGCTGAGGGCCAACAACCACAACTATCCGCTGGAAGCAGCTTGATCACAGCGACTCGGCATCTCGTCAATGAAAAGGAAGAACTCTCCTGTGCCTTGGTAGAGCATGAGTAAAACAGTGTCTCCAATTTTCCAATATGGATGCATTGCCACGACAAGCGAGAACTTGTTAATTTGAATGGTTCCATTTCTGCGGGAAATGCAGTACCTTGCAATCACTTTGGCGTTATTAGCAGGCACAAGTGTAATTCGACCACGTCGGGAATCGATCCAGGAACAGCTACAATGGGCAATTTCTATTGAAATGTAGAATAAAAACCAATTGTAACATATCGTTGAAGATATATATAGTTTATGAGCATCAACATAAAAATAAGACTTTGTACCAGCGTTTTGTGCACACAATTGGTCTTGTTCAATGTGTGTACCATAGGTATAATTAATCCCATCCAAAATCCAGCATTCATATGCTGTGCTATCTCTGTCAGATTATCAACAAATTTTATGACATGCTTCAAGTCCTTCCAGTGAAATTTGGTATGCTTAGTAACATACAGATCATTAACTATGCATCCAACATATCCTGCTTAAAAGGTGGAAAGGTATTATTATTCAGAAGAATATATAGTGCGTATAAATTGGTAAATAGAATTTGTTACTGCCTAGGAACGGAGTCAGAAAATGAAATCACAATTGGTTGCTTAAATAGTGATCAATTAGTCAGAACAAATACCCCGATTTTGCTAAGTAATATGCCAGCATGGAGAAAGTTGAAGGACACTAACCTCGATCAGAATTTGATCGGCTGATGACGTTGGGGAAGTAAACATCCATGTTAATTAGACCAGGCTGTGGTGCACGCACTAGAATTTTATTGCCATCTTTCATTTCATAACACTTAGACATTTTTCTCCAAAGGTCCGCATCAAAATAGGAGTGACCATCTTTATCACGTTTTACGCTAACTGTCATTGTAAATCCATGTTGCGTTGTCAATATGACATCCACGGAGTCATCAACAAAGTAAAGCCCAAGACTTCCTTCTACTCCTGTTCTTGCAAAGCAAGGGATGTACTGCTTGAAATGAAAATTAAGATCGTAAATTAGATATATTGAAATAACAGAGCAAGATGCAAATATGGAAGTAACTGATAGAACAAATCAATATATAGCTGAAAGCAAAGTACAAAAATATATAATTAAAAATAGATAATGTAACAAAGATTTGATGCAAATATGAGAGTAACTGAATGAACAATACATCATAAATTTGCCTAATATAGGAAAAAAATCGGCTTCGACATCTAGGCTGCACGTGGCACCGTACCTTTTATCCAAATGTAGCAATAGACGGTATATGTACACAAATTTAGGCCATGCCAACCATGGTAGGGTGAGATTGAACATACCGAGCGCTCCCTGAAGTCATCTGGAATGGTGAGATAGAACTTCGTTTCCGACTGGTCGCGACCACACTTGCCCGATTTGTGCTCGCACTGTGGACACATGAAAGAAAACCCTCGAATCAGCTAGAAGAAAAATGAATCCACTGCGATTCCTGCCAGTTGATTAACAGCGACGGACGGACTGCGATAAGAGATGAGTGAATATTTCACTAAACTGATTACCTTCTCCATGAGAAAAATCCCTGGCCCAATCCCGCAGAAAACCCCAATCGACCAGAGTATAGAATGTCGGTGCAAGTCGGTGCAGATAGGCGGCGGCAAGCGGTAGGGGCGAAATCCCATGCCGTTTGGAGCGCGATCTCCGCCCGCTGCCGACAGCCATCGAGCTTAGGGTGGCCACCGTGATAGAAGTTGATGAGGTGCGGAGTTGCGGAGGAGTCCGCGGCGAGTGGGTGGGGACGAAGTGGGCGAGGGTTTTCTTTTTTCCTTTTGCATGTGTGGGTGAACACACATAGTTCGCAGAGGCAACGGAGATGAATCGTGTGCGATAGTAAATCACCGAGATTGAAGGTGAATCCAAATTTCCTTTGTCCTTTGTCCATGAGTTTTTTTCTACGATGAACATAAACCCTGCAAATCACCGTGTTCAAATTTGGCACTTTTCCCGGTTCATTTACCATATTTAGGGGATTATGTGCATTTTCTAGGCATTAATGCACATAATTCAAATACAAACAATAGGTGCATGAAAAGGTGCACAAGAACGGTCTGGAAAACCATGCTCGTGCTATTTAGTAAATTCCCATGCCTTTTACAAGGAATGGGCAGAGATTTCATGGAAATGTGTGGCAATAGTCAACCACAAACGCGTCGTTTATTGGTTTTTCAACTGTAGAAAAATGAAATACATACTTGAAAAACATGGCGGCCAGCATGGTGCCACGGTATGGCCTCACCATGCCCTAGTAAAAATTTGAGAAGGTTTGGCTTATGTCGTCGTGCACGCCCTTCATAAATCGAACCATCACCGAGGAAGTTTCATGGTTTCGAGGGGGAAATCACCAACATTGAAGGGGCCGGGAATCCAAATTTCCTTCCTAGTTTGTAATTCAGTTTTTTCTACGATCAACATACCCCCTCCAATGCAACGTGTTCAAATTTGGCATTTTTTCGGGCTCATTTACCATATTTAGGGGATTATGTGCATTTTCTAGGCATTAATCCACATAATTCAAATTCGAACAATCGGTGCTTGAAAAGGTGCACAAGAATGGTCTGGAAAACTATGGTCGTGGTATTTAGTAAATTCTCATGCCTTTTACAAGGAATGGGCAGAGATTTCAAGGGAATGTGTGGCAATAGTCAACCACAAATGCGTCGTTTACTGGGTTATCAACTATAGAAAAATTAAATACGTGCTTAAAAAACATGACGCCTGGCATGGTGCCATGGTATGGCCTCACCGTGCCCTGGTAAAAAGCTGAGAAGGTTTGGTTTATGTCATCATGCACGCCCTTCATAAATCAAACCATCACCGAGGAAGTTTCATGGTTTCGAGGGGGAAATCACCAAGATTGAAGGGGAATCCAAATTTCCGTCCTAGTTTGTCATTCAGTTTTTTCCCAACGATCAACATACCCCCTCCAATGCAATGTGTTCAAATTTGGCATTTTTCTGGGATCATTTAACATATCTAGGGGATTATGTGCATTTTCTAGGCATTAATGCACATAATTCAAATTCGAACAATCGGTGCATGAAAAGGTGCACAAGAACGGTCTGGAAAACCATGCTCGTGCTATTTAGTAAATTCTCATGCCTTTTACAAGGAATGGGTAGAGATTTCAAGGAAATGTGTGGCAATAGTCAACCATAAACGCCTTGTTTACTGGGTTATCAACTATAGAAAAATGAAATACATGCTTGGAAAACATGACGCCTGGCGTGGTGCCATGGTATGGACTCAATGTGCCCTGGTAAAAATTTGAGAATGTTTGCCTTATGTCGTCATGCACGCCTTTCATAAATCGAACCATCACCGAGGAAATTTCATGGTTTCAAGGGGGAAATCACCAAGATTGAAGGGGAATCTAAATTTCCTTTGTCCTTTGTCCATGAGTTTTTTCTACGATGAACATACGCCCTGCAAATCACCGTGTTCAAATTTGGCACTTTTCTGGGTTCATTTACCATATTTAGGGGATTATGTGCATTTTCTAGGCATTAATGCACATAATTCTAGTTCAAACAATCGGTGCATGAAAGGGTGCACAAGAACGGCCTGGAAAACCATGCTCGTGGCATTTAGTAAATTCTCATGCCGTTTACAAGGAATGGGCAGATATTTCGATGAAATGTGTGGCAATCACTACTAGGGAAAAGCCTAGTAGTAGCGCGGGTCAAATGCTTATCAGTAGCACGGGCAGCCGCGCTACTGATACGGCGCTACAGCTAACGCTTAGCAGTAGCGCGTGTTGACCCGCACTACTGCTATCTAGGGATAGCAGTAGCGGTCGTCGCAAAAATGCGCTGCTACTAATATCTGTAGTGCCCTAGTATAAAAGGCGCTACTGCTATGACCTCGCTGCTACTAAAGCCATACCCCACGCTACTGTTATTAGTTTCTGGAAAAAAATCTGCTCCATATTTTGTGCTGCTGAATTTTGTTTAGGGTTTTATACAATAGTCTCCAGCATATCATACACATACAAATCTGACCATATCATACACATACAAATAGTCTCATCAAATCGATCATGTCATCGTCATAATCATCATCCAACACAAAATGATGTCTCTCATCATCATCTCGAAATAGCGATACATGTTATGAGATGTCTGGAATACTTGTAACTACATCATCATCCATCTAAACAATTATATAGACAAGAAGAGCTATCACTACGAGGGAGAGCCGAACTATGCAGTACATGAGGCGGCGGTTATGAATCCTCTCTCGCGTTATCGTGAACCTTAAGTAACTAGCTTCTGCTTCTTGTCTGCTTTTGAACCCTTTATGGCTGGTGCCCGAGAACCGCTCGGATCATTTACCCTGCACATAATCATCATTTTCCAAATAGGACATGTCCAAAACATCACATGTCCAAATTCCAAATATGACATGTCCAAATCACATGTCCACATATCACATGTCCACTTCAAATTTGCATATAACAGGAAGAAAAATATAGAACTTATAGAAAAATGCAAGAAGTTTTTTTAAATAGCGTTCATACCACCTAATTATATCACATGTCCAAATTCTGTTTTTTTAGAACTTGAAGAAAAATATAGAACTTGAAGAAAAATATATCACATGTCCAAATTCTGTTTTTTTAAATAGGGTTCATACCACCTAATTAACTAGGGTTCATACTGATTCTGGTTTTTTAAATAGCAACAATTGCTTTAACTAAAAAAATTAAATAGCAACAATTGCTTTAACTAAAAAATAGCAATAGTTTGAAACCTAGGGTTCATACTAACTACCACTAAAAAATAGCCACTAATCTGTCCTAGGTTTTTTTTAACTAGGGTTCATACTACCTAATTAACTAGGGTTCATACTAATTCTAATTAAATAACTAGCACTAAAAAATAGCCTAGGGTTCATACTAACTAGCACTAAATAGCTAGGGTTCATAATAAGAGAGAGAGAGCAGAGCAGAGAGCAGAGAGCAGAGAAGAGGGGAGGGGAGGGGAGAGTGCTTACAGAGGGCGGAGAGAGAGATGGGGCCGGGGGAGACGGCGCCACCGAGGCGTGGCGAGGCGGGGTCGGGGGAGACGGCGAGACGGGGTCGGGGGAGACGGCGGCGAGGCGGGGTCGAGGGAGACGACGGCGGAGAGCGAGGGCAGGGGCTCCGGCGAGGTCGAGGAGGAAGAGGCACAGGCGCGCGGCGATGTCGAGGGCAGACTCCGGCGGAGAGCTAGGGCAGGGGCTCCCGTGAGGGCGAGGGCAAGCGCAGGGGCTCCGGCGGCGGCGACAGGGGGAGAAGAGAGAGTGGGGAATTGGGGGAGGAAGCAGAGGAGGGAAGTCCGCGCGGGGGGTTATGTCAAAATAGCTTTAGCAGTAGCGTGGGAAATGAAAACACGCTGCTGCTAAAATCCGTAGCAGTAGCGCGCTCCTCACAAACTTGCTACTGCTAAGCTGGGCCCGCCCTGTGGACAAGTTCAAACTTAGCAGTAGCGCCCTACCCTAAAAGCACGCTACTACTAATTTGTTAGCTGTAGCGCGGTTTGCAGAAGGGCGCTACTAATATACCTAGCATGTCGACAACGGTGTGGCAATTATAGTAGTAGCGTGTTTTATTCCTGCAGCGCTACTGCTAAGTGAATAGCAGTAGCGCCCTTTCTGACCACGCGCTACTACTAAGTAGCAGTAGCGCCTCATTTTAACACGCGCTACTGGTAAGATTTTGTGTATAAGGTTTTCCCTAGTAGTGAATAGTCAACCACAAATGTTTGTTTATTGGGTATTCAACTATAGAAAAATGAAATAAATGCTTGAAAAACATGACGACTGGCATGGTGCCATGTATGGCCTCACCATGCCCTGGTAAAAATTTGAGAAGGTTTGGCTTATGTCGTCAAGCACGCCCTTCATAAATCGAACCATCACCGAGGAAGTTCCATGCTTTCGAGAGGGAAATCACCAAGATTGAAGGGGAATCCAAATTTTCTTCGTTCTTTGCCCTTGAGTTTTTTTCTACGATGAACATACACCCTGCAAAATCACCGTGTTCAAATTTGGCATTTTTTCGGGCTCATTTACCATATTTAGGGGATTATGTGCATTTTCTAGGCATTTAGCGCATATAAATCCAATCCAGCTATAGCTGCACGGGTGTGATATGAGGGACGTGGATTGTCGTTTGATCACGGCGCATCCTACGGTGCACACGCGTGATCCGCGTTACTGGGGTTCCAGCCAATCATAACGCAACACACAATAGGCTCAGCGCGCACTGTTTCTGGAGGCGACAGAGATGAACCATGTGCGATAATGAATGAGCAAGATTGTAAGGGAAGCCAAATTCCCTTCGTCCTTTGTCGTTGAGCTCTTAAAAACCACCGCACTGTACGGTTGTCCGGCCACTCCGTCCCAGAGCTCTATCCAAGCGTCGTTCATGGCACCGCGGCGCACAGTAACTGGTAAGGAAGCGATGGCATCCCGCCGCGCCGAGTTCATCGCCGCCGGCGGCGGCACAAGTACGTGGGCGGACTTTGATGCTGCCATGGCCGAATGGGCGGTGGATCTAGAGGCGGCCAAAGCCGCACAGAAGGAGCGGAAAAGGCAGAAAGCAGTCAAGAAAAGAGAGTCCCGCCACCGCAAGAAAGAAGATGCCGCACGCCGTGCTGAGGAGAGCTCGGCGGAGATCAAAGCACGGTGGGCTGCCGCCTACAGGGCCGGGAAGGAAAACGACGGCTTCTAGCCAACATGCCCCGATGGTAGCATGTGAGAAGTAGTTAGTGCGTGTGTCGCCCGTAAGTTTGTATAATTAATTACGAGCATCTACCAGTACTACATACGAACTAGTTTTAGAGCAAATTATCAGTAGTACTTTAAGTTGGTACTATCTATTATTAACGTAAAATGTCGGTAAGCGCATCCTTTGAGGGCTTTGAGCGTTGATTAGCATGTGTTCACTGAAGTTTTTTAGCCGCACCCCGGCCCTAAATACTTCCGAAACGTCCGCCCGCAGCCACCGAAGACTAGAGCTGGCCGCAACTAGTTTTTAGTCCCACCTCGCCGCGCGAGTTGGCTGCACACCGGCTTAAATTGCCATGCCGGCAGATGGCAGCAAGCTTCTCTTTTGTTGCATAGGATCAAATCTGGCTATGCAAGCGACGCAGGTTGACACTTGATTGCATTTCATAAACCGATGATTGTTCATCGGGTGTCACCTTGCCTCGTTCATGTACATTGAATAATCCTGATACAATGAAAGAGATTTTTCAAATTAGGTGCGGTTGGAGATGCTGATAGATATAAGAATTATTAGAAGATGACAAAACACACGGTTTCTATGGCGTACCCGTTGCGTTTTATTGCGTTAATGATCCATAAGTCAGTTACTTGTGTGATGTTTCCTAATAAAGCAAGCACACCATTGACCGAAAAAATCAACTACACATGTACATTTTTTTGGAGACGGGATCTGTCAATTTTCTCTTTTCTCGCACACGAGTATTTTACGCGCTTCGTCTGCGTTGTGTGTTTCCCCCGCCCAAGTTTCAAGTTTTGCAGCGAAATTTTCATTAGGCGCGCGATTTCAGAATTTATTCCTCCCACCACATCCCTACCCATCAAATTTCCTTAGTATCTCCCCCCTCCCCCTACCGGCAGCTCAAACCACCGCCGCCACAACCACGGCTTCATCCACATCTACGTTCTGCCCGAGCATCGTCGATCCAGTCAGGTAACCCACTGATCTCTATCACGGCCCCAGTCTGATTGCTTAAATGGCGCCTGCGAAACATCCTCATGCCTCCAAATCCCCACCGCCCCTACCTCCAGAGCATCACCACGCAAGCCCAACCACATATCACGTGGAGGTCGAGGAGCTGATGGCGGTCGATGGCGCGATGGCCGCTGTGCGTGTTGACCCGTAGGAACACCTCGCCTCCACCGCCGATGACTTGGTGCAGGCTCTAGCCCAGATGAAGTGCCCCAGCGACTTACCAGGTATGATCTGACCAGCTCAATCTTACCAATACCACTTGCAATGGCTATGTTTTGTACGGTTGATGTATTAAGCATGTTCGTGCCTTGTTTATTTCAGTTCTGGACACTGTGTGATGTTCAAGTATTAACTGTCCAGCTCAATTTCACCAATACCAGCAACAAACTTACTACACATGACTCAGGATATCACTAGAGATGATGCCCATTTGCTATTTTTGGTGGATGCTAACCCTGTTGTACTTAACATGCATGTCCATGTACTTATGCAGGGTCATAACGGGCGATGCTGTTGTTTGCCATCGAGGTTAGCTCCATCCCATGTCTTACAGTATTTCACATCATTTATGCAATTGCAGTTTAACTTCTAACATTTACTGGTTGCCTGTAGGTACACATGTCAGCGGCACTGATCCACGCTTCGACCCGGAGGAACAGCTCGCCTCTGCCGCCGCTGACTTTGGGTGGGCTCTGGCCAAGATGAAGTGCCCCAGCAACTACCTCTTAGGACTTACCAAGTATGAACTCACCAGTTCAATCTTACCAATACCAGTTGCAATTAATGTCTAATGTTTTTGTACGGTTGATGTATTAGGCATGTTGTAGTAAACATGCCTAACACATTTTAGCTATTTTCCCTACCTTTTTATAGACAACTGGGCCATTCTCTGCTCTGGCAGCACCTGCCTTGCGATGTTTAACTCTGGCAATTGCATTTTTATCAGTACCGGTTTCAATGGCTATTAAGCCTGTTGCAATTAACAGTTGTATCCATTTTTAAATAGTTGTATTTCAATGGCTACAAACTTACAAAACATGACTTAGGATGCTGTTAAGCCTGTTGCAATTAACAGTTGTATCCATTTTTTAATCTGACCCTTTGCTACCGTGCTACTCTCTGTAATGAAGATATACTAGAGATGCTGCCCATTTGTTATTTTTAATGGATGCTAACCCTGTTGTACTTAACATGCCTTTCCATGTACTTACGCAGGGCCATAATGTGACGCCCCCGATTCAATCGTACACTAATCATACACGCAAACGTGTACGATCAAGATCAGGGACTCACGGGAAGATATCACAACACAACTCTAAAAACAAATAAGTCATACAAGCATCATATTACAAGCCAGGGGACTCCAGGGCTCGAATACAAGTGCTCGAACATAAACGAGTCAGCGGAAGCAACAATATCTTAGTACAGACATTAAGTTAAACAAGGTGCCATAAGATGGCTAGCACAAACTGGAATACAGATCGAAAGAGGCGCAGGCCTCCTGCCTGGGATCCTCCTAACTACTCCTGGTCGTCGACGGCCTGCACGTAGTAGTAGGCACCCTCGGTGTAGTAGGGGTCGTCGTCGATGGTGGCATCTGGCTCCTGGGCTCCAACATCTGGTCGTAACAACCAGGTATAGAAAGGGGGAAAAGGGGGAGCAAAGCAACCATGAGTACTCATCCAAAGTACTCGCAAGCAAGGATCTACACTACATATGCATTGGTATCAATGAAATGGTAAGTTTCTGTGGACTGAACTGCAGAATGCCAGAATAAGAGGGGGGATAGCTAGGCCTATCGAAGACTACGCTTCTGGCAGCCTCCATCTTGAAGCATGTAGAAGAGAGTAGCAAGTGCAGCATCAAGTAACATCGCATAGCATAATCCTACCCGGCGATCCTCCCCTCGTCGCCCTGTGGGAAAGCGATCACCGGGTTGTATCTGGAACTTGTAAGGGGTGTGTTTTATTAAGTATCCGGTTCTAGTTGTCATAAGGTCGAAGTACAACTCCGGGTCGTCCTTTTACCGAGGGACACGGCTATTCGAATAGATAAACTTCCCTGCAGGGGTGCACCACATTGCCCAACACGCTTGATTACTCTGGCCGGACACACTTTCCAGGGTCATGCCCGGCCTCAAAAGATCAATACGTCGCAGCCCCACCTATACTCTTTAGAGAGGTCAGCACGCCGGTCTAAATCCTATGCGCGCAGGGGTCTCGGGCCCATCGCCCGTTGCACACCTGCATGTTGCGAACGCGGCCGGAAGCAGACCTAGCCCCCTTAATACAAGCGCAGGTGTTCCGGTCCAATCCGGCGCGCGCCACTCAGTCGCTGACGTCTTGAAGAGCTTTGGCTGATACCACGACGCCGAGAGCCCATAATTGTTCCCGCGTAGTTGGTTAGTGTGTATAGGCTCGTAGCCAGACTCAGATCAAATACCCAGATCTCGTTAAGCATGTTATTTGAAGTATCCGCGGACGCCGACCAGGGACCAGGCCCACCTGTCTCCTAGGTGGTCACAACCTGCCCTGTCGCCCCACCACAAAGAATCACACGGGGGCTGTCGGGAACCCAGGCCCATCACCACCTGGATGGAGCCACCTGCCCCTTCAGCCCCCACATCCAAACAGTAACATAAGTAGTGTGATAGTATATAGTATATACATGTGACCACCTCCCGAGTGATCACGGCCCGATAGTATAGCATGGCAGACGGACAAGAATGTAGGGCCACTAATGTAATTATAGCAACCTATACTAAGCATTAGGATTGCAGGTAAAGGTGTCAACAGTAGTAGCAAAGACAGGCTATGCGGCAGAATAGGATTAACCGAAAGCAGTAACAGCTACACTACTCTAATGCAAGCAGTAGAGGGAAAGAGTGGGCGATATCGGGATGAACAAGGGGGGTTTGCTTTCTTGGAAGCTCTGTTGCACAGGAAGAAGGGTCGTCCGTGATGTAGTCGTACTCAGTGGCATCAGCGCCGGTCTCGGGGTCTACCGGAGAAGAAGAGGGGGGAGAAACAGTAAATACAGACCAAACAAAGCATCACAAAATATATCAAGGCAATACGCGGTGCCAGGGGTGATCTAACGCAGGGATAGGTGATACCGGCGAAGGGGGAAAACATCTGGGAAAGTATTCCCGGTGTTTGGCATTTTGGACAGACGAACCGGAGGGGAACGGATGCATGTTCGCTATGCTAGGGACGTGTGGCAGACGAACGGTCTGCGTATTCGGATTTGTCTTGTCGTTGTGAGCAACTTTCATGTACGAAGTATTTTCATCCGAGTTACGATTTATTTTATATTATTTTTCAAAGTATTAATCCATTTTTAGAATTAATAGAATTAATTAAATTAGGAAATGCAATTATGATATCAGCGTGATGTCAGCATGATGTCAGCGGTCAACTCCGACCGTTGACCAGTCAAACTGACGCATGGGTCCCATTTTTGTCATTGCCTCTGATTAAATAAACAGAGTTAATTAGTTTAACTAAGTGATTAGGTTAATTAACAGGATTAATTAGGTTAATTAATTATTTTATTTATTTATTTATTTTTAATTTTATTCCTCTTTTTTTTAACGTTCTAGGGTGGGCCCCACTATCATTTGCCCAGGGGGCCATAGCGGGCACGCGGGTACGGGCACATGGGCGCTTGCCCAGGCCAATGGTGGGAGGGTGCCGGCGGCGGGCGCCCGCGCCGGGCGCGGGAGGCCAGAAGGGGTGCAGCCAGTGGCGGGGATGACGGCCACGGCGCCTGTTGGCGGCGGCATCGGGCGGCGACGCGGGCGCGAGGCCAACAGCAGCCGCAGAAGTGCGGTGGCTCGGAGTGGAGCAGGCACGGGCAAACGAGGCGTGCTGGGAGGGGCTCACGGCGAGGGGCAGGAGGACGCGATGGAGGCGACGGTGGGGCGAGCTGGGCGGTGCGGCTGGCCGAGGTGAGCGCAGGCAAAGGGGATGGTCCAGGCGCGGTGCGGGGTCGGAGTGGAGCCCCGAGGCACTGGACGCCGGAGCGAGCGGGGAGCGGCGAGCTGGGCGATGGTGTCATGGGCACGGACAGCGCCAGCGGTAGCGGCGAGCAAGGCCGCGGCCACGCGCGGGTGCTGTGCACGGTGGGGTGGCCGCGAGGCGAGGGTCGGGCGAAGCTGCGGAAGCACGCGGGCGACGGCGGGTGGCAGCAGCAGCTCGCAGCGGCGAGCAGCAGGGGGAGGCGAGCATGCACGGTCGACAACGACGACTACGGGGTGGAGGGGAAGAGGAGAAGGAGGGGGCCGGGGCTCACCGAGCCCTGTAGTTGAGCAAAGCGTGCTCGGGGAGGAGGCGGGGTCGGCGCGACGAGGCGGAGGAGCTCCGGGCGACGAGCAGCGACGGCGGAGGAGCTCCAGCGAGGTGGCACCAACGATCAGCGACGCGGCGTCGAGCCCCGATCCAGATCAGGATCGGCGGGGAGAGAGCGAGCGAGTGGGGGGGAGTGGGGGTGTCGGTGGGTTAGGGTTTGGGTAGTGGGGGGTTATGGAGAGTGAGGGGGGTTGGGCCGGCCTAGTTAGTGGGCTGGCCAGCTGGCCCAATTGGCCAGGGGTCTTTTCTCTTTTTTTTTCTTTTTTTCTTTTCTGTTTCTTTTAGTTGCTGTTTATTCTAGCGTTAACAATATACCAAAGTGGCACCAAAATTGATGTTACCAATTATGCCACTGCCACATTAATTTGCTACTCAAACCAAAAATAGTTTTGTATTTATTTATTATTTAAAAGTATTTAAATAATAGTTTTTGCTACTATTTTATTCATCTTATCGTATTTAAATATTTTATAAAAGTGTGGTTTCTTCACCAACATTTAGTATGGCTTATTTGCCACAAACCGAACATTTTAGTTTTAATGTTTCAAAACTTTTGTTGTTTGCCTTCTTTTGAATTAGTTTTGAACTAATCGCGAGATTAACAACAGCAACCGAGGTGACGTGGCATCATTAGCAGAGGTTCACTGTAGCTTAATTATCCGGGCGTTACACATAATGGGCGATGCTGTTGTTTGCTGTCGAGGTTAGCTGCATCCCATGTCTTACAGTATTTTACATCATTTGTGCAATTGCAGTTTGGCTTCTAACATTTACTTGCTTCTTGTAGGTACACATGTCGGCGGCACTGATCCACTCTTCGACCCGGAGGAACACCTCGCCTCCGCTGCGGCCAACTTGGGGCGGGCTCTTGTCCATATGAAGTGCCCCTGCAACTACCCCTCAGGACTTACCAAGTATGAACTCACCAGTTGAATCTTCCCAATACCAGTTGCAATGGCCATGTTTTGTACGGTTCATGTATTAAGCATGTTGTAGTAAACTTGCCTAGCCCGTCGTATCTATTTTCCCTACCTTTTTATAGACAACAGGGCCATTCTCTGCTCTAGTAGCACCTGCCTTGCGATGTTTAACTCTGACAATTTCATTTCTATCAGTACCAGTTTCAATGGTTATACTAGGTTGTGTTGTAGTAAACAATTCTATCCATTTTTTAATCCGTCCCTTTGCTGCCGTGCTACTCTTTCGCAATGAAGATATCACTACAGATGCTGCCGTTTTATTACCATTTGCTATTTTTGGTGGATGTTAACCCAGTTGTAGTTAACATTGGCTTTCCATGTACTTACACAGGGCTACAATGGGCGATGCTGTTGTTTGCCGTCGAGGTTAGCTGCATCCCATGTCTTATACACCATCTGTTCCTAAATATAAGTATTTTTAGAGATTCCAATATAGACTACATACGGAGCAAAATGAGTGAATCTAGATTCTAATCTAAACTATGTCTATAATTCTATATACATCCGTATGTAGTTCATATTGAAATCTCTAAAAATACTTGTACTTAGGAATGTAGGTAGTTGTATTTTACATCATTTGTGCAATCTCAGTTTAGCTTCTAACATTTACTGGTTGCCTGTAGGTACATATATGAGCGGTACTGATCCATGCTTCGATCCCTTTTGCGTATGGGGCAATGAGATATTCATGAACAAGCGTCAAGTGAGGAAACTAAGAAATATTGTTAGGCGAAAGAAACGGGTGATGGGAATTAAGCTCTTTATTTACACTTTGTCCAAGACAACAGTGAACTTTAGGGTGGTAAGTAATGTGTTGCCTTTTCCCCCTGCCCACAACAAGTTACTCTATTAGACCTGAGTATCTGAAATTTTTCTCTTTTCAGTGGTTTCCGAAGCTATTTACTGATGATTACCTTGCAAACTACATGACCGGAGTGGAGGCAACTAAAGTTAAAGTATATAATTCATGCTACCAAGATAATGCTCTAGAAGTCTTCCTGAAGGCAGTGAAGGATAGGCGGGCGATCGTCACAAGGGGTTGGACAAAAGTTGTTCATGCCTATGGCATGCAGGAGGGCACATTATGGGCATTCCGCTTATTCAACACCATCGGCAGCCAAAATGATTTACACTTGTCTCTTCATCTTTACCGCCTCTAAATATTGTGGTTCATCATAGTTAATTACTGTCTAATCCTGTAATTACTGAACATATTGTACTGAGAATTTTATTTATGGATTGGTTGTTGAACCATTGTGCTGAGAATTTGAATTCCATGTTTCATATTTCAAAATTTCCAATTCGAATAATAAATTACAGGGGAAAATAAAATTATATAGGAGCGAATAAAATAATGTGCACACGGTTAGAAAGAAAACAACGTGTGCGATGAAAAATAGAGAACTGTCGGTTCTTTGACGTGAAACGTTTGCGATGCCCGACGGACGCACACACGGTTTCGTCTCATATGCGTGTGCGATTCATGGTAATATAGAAAACATTTCAAACATGTGTGCGTGTGTGATAGGAATACCTATCGCACACAGTTATGAAAATGGACATGTTGACGTTAGTAGAGGCACCGCACACATTTTACATTCTTGAACTGTGTGCGATAACGTACCTATCGCAAACACATTGGTAGATTAAATGTTGATGTCCACATTTTTCACACGACTATAGCGGCGTAATCGTTTGGGATGTCTCTCAGATCAGAAACGTAACGTCGAGACGTAACGTGTGGGACTGGGGCGACTTCTCATATGTTTATTCTACGGCGATCGTCAGTAGCCGCTCGCCTATCCCCGATGGTTTTTGGGTCGTGTGGGAAGGACCCCCCCTATCGCAATCACTCACTTGGCGACGGTTCAAAATGCCGTCACGGAAAGGTGTTAAAAACCGTTTGTATAGCACGTTACGGTACCAGTGTTTCAATCAATGTTTAATTGTGGATGTTTTCCTTGAGCATACGTCAGTATATCATTTGATCTGGTAAAGGCTATCTCCTTGTTCAAATAATTTTGGAAATACATCCTTATTGAATTGTCGATGGATTGTTGCTGAGCCCATCGGCCACATCCTCATCTTCTCCGTGGTTCATGATGAACATTTAAGATCGTGTTGGAAACTTCAGAAAGCATTATCTTTGTGCCTAGCTCATGAAGAATATGTTTGATGCAAGAAGTGTCTCCTCCAAGTTCGTGTGCATTTGATGCAAGTTGCCATCGTGAATATGAGAAGGTTTTGTTTCGCTTCCTTTGGAATCATCCCAAATCAATCATGCATGTGTGAAGTATTCTATGGTTTGATAGATTTGCTACCTTCACTCCATATGTATTCCCTAGCATGCCAAGCCACTGATTGATTTGTTCAAGGAAAAGAAGTTCCTTCATAAGAGCTAATCCGGACTTACACCTGGACTTTGATAACCTCGATGATGGTTCCTAACCAGAACTTGGTTGCCTTTTCGCTACAAGACTTTCATGTGGTCATGATTATCTTGGGCAGTGTGCTCATGTGTGTCTTGCAATCCAGCTCATGTTTCGAAACTTGCTTCCATAGTTCATTTCCCAAGAATCTTGCAACGTCATCTCGTCAATTTGTGTTGCACCATTTTCTTCTCAGGCATCCTGAGTCTGAGGTATCCTAACACCAATCAGATCTGGATCTCGGGTAGATATGATGGTTGGAACATTTTCCAAGAATTATAACATTGGTCTTTATGTAACCCGATAAGGTGATGTCATGTCTAGCACACCTGGCCGAAGGACATATTGTTATAATATCTTCTTTAACAAGGTTAACCATTCTCCCATGAGGAAACTGTAAGATTTATTCTAGAAGTTGATCCTGATGGATCCTTGTGTTTCCAAACTCTGACCTTTAAATGATGACCATGTTGATGCTACCCCGAAGCATTACTGTGGTACACCAAACATCTACAGGAACATTGGGAGCACATTGCTATATGTTTGTTGATCAATTATCCAAACACCATGGTATGGGTAACATCATGAATTTCCTCGCCCCTTTACCGAAGTGGTTATCTACTTGTTGTCCTGTCATGTATATCCTGCTCTGCTTGTTCTTGTGAAGGATATACTCCTAATACTTGTGTTTAAACACATTTTCCTTTCCATTGGTCTGTTTAATCTGATAATCACATTTTTCTTTCCATTGTTTTGTTTAACCTTTCTTGTGATCATATGATCTAAGTAGAAATAATTCCCTGCTTATGTAAATACCTCAGTGTACAACTCTGTCAGTAAGACCCTGTTACTATTGTTGATGACATTTCAGTAACACCGATGGACGAGAAATTTGCCTATTGGTCTGCCTCGCCTTGCGAGCAAGAAAATGGTTCTCTTCGTTCCCCGCCCTTGGTACCGACGTTGTTGCCAACATAGTTGACAGACTTTCCTCTGACATGCCTTGCTATCATTACCATGCAAGATGTCAAAACCGCCCTGCCACTTATACTCCACACTAACCATAGTTCCATAGGATCAAAACCTGACTCTTCTGTACATCCCTGTTTCCAAAGTTATTCCTCGCGCTTGGCTTCGTATGTAACTCACGAGACACCCTCATAGAGTTCTATTCTAGTATCAGATGCAGTGTTATTTCCGTTGCTCTGAACCCCTTTCACGCTTTGTTTCAGGCATCGAATGATTGCCTGCCCGCTTGACACTTCTTATTGTACCTTCTTACTTTGATCTCAATGTTTTTCTTCAGTTCAATTCGAGAGATACTTTCTGCCACATTCCCAGAGCTATCTACCAGATAATCAACCTTGTAAGGTCTGTTCTCCCGAAGTTACCCCTTGTCCTTTCGTAAGTACGATGAAGACCCCGAAGAAAGGATGACAACTTCATCGTGATGACCTGGAGCAGAGAAATGAAGACATGAATGCAAGGGATCAACTTCTTCGGGAAGAGCAACCAAGAATGAGAAGATCTGTTAGAATTTCATAACCAGAACTTCCCCCTTTACTCCACCTCTTAAATCTCGGGACAAGATTTTCTTGTAGTGGAGAAGATTTGTAACACCCCCAGTGTCATGCTATAGTGACCACATGGTAATGATGCCAAGTCATCATCTTTACATCCTAAGAAATGCAGTTAAGAAATAATTCAACTCAAATTCAAAATTCAAATAGTAAGTGAACTTTGAAAATCTCCAAACTTGCTCACAAAATAGTTCATAATTTTGGAAATAATCCATATGAAATTATGGTAGAGGAAAAGAATAATACTTGTTTGCTCAATTGGGAGCTAGGACCAAAAACAGTAGCATTTAATCCTTTTTGAATTAAACAAAATTCAAATGAAATTGTCATGCCACCAAACTTTTTGTGGCAGTACTAGATTTTGCCTAGTATTTATTCTGGCCAATAGCACTTTTTGCAAAAGTCATTTAGTGCAAGAATTAAATGGAAAACAAAGAGGAAATAAAGAAAAAGAAAAAGAAAAAGAAAAATGGAAACGCCCACTGTGCACTTGGGCATTAGTTGCACAGTGCACGTGGCCCAGTCCACCACCAACCTTTCCACTACCTCGCTACAGGAGGCAGAGCATGTGCGTGGCGCACAGCCACAACGGCCATGACCATGGATGGCCACCATGTGCCCCTCCCCATCCCTACAAATATGTCTAAAAGAAACTCTAGCCCGCCCTCGTCCAGTTCCCCCTCAATCCCCTTCGTTCCACCTCCTCTCTGGTTTGATTCGAGCTCATGAGTTCGTTGTGGTGACCGCGCTCATCGTCGTCATTACCACGGTCACCGTCGTCGCCTTCACGCGGGAGGACGTCCAGGAGGTCCACCGTGGCCGGCTTTGTCCGTCCCGAGCACCAAACCGAGTCGGCGCGACCCGTGCGCTCGCCATCACATCGTCTTCATCGCGTACATCGCCCACGTCCGTTGTAGATTCCCACCATTCCGGTCCACCCCGAACCTCCCTGAGCACGCCAATGAACTCGTAGTGAGCAACTCCTCAGGATTCCATCTTTACCCGCCTCGATTTCTCGTCATAGGCATCTCCCCGCGAGCACCAGTCGCCATGGCCGCCGAAGCATGTCTGTCCACGCTCGCCCGCACCCCACAGCGTCGTGGCCACTCCCTGCGCACCCTAGCCGTGCGCCTTGCCCGCGCCCGCCTCTGCCTACCGACGCTTTGCTCGTCCCCGCTGCCTACCGCCCCTCACTTGTGTGCTGCGTGCCGCCGCTGCTCTTTGCGCGCACTGCTATGTTGCTTGCTACACTGCTGTTGCGCACGCCCACAGCCGCCTCCGCTCACTGCCAGCTGCTCCAGTTCATGCCGCTGCTGGTCGTAGCCACCGTGCGCTGTGCGTGCGTGTGAGCCAGCGATGCACAACCGGCTGTGTTATTCCCTAGCGTGTCCAGCCATGTCTACTTAGGATTAGGATAACTTAATTAGGGACTAATTTAGTTTATGCCAAGTGGGGTCCCTGTAATTAGTTAGTTTAATTAATTTATTAGTTAGCCTATAGCTTATGACGTGTGGGACCCCTCTGCTAAATACCCCTATAAATATAACATGTGTCACTAACCTATGGGTCCCCATTGACCCTGTTGACCAGTCAACCATGACTGGTTAACTGATGACTGAACTCCCTGGCCCCACCTGTAATACACTCTGGCTAGAGTAGCACTAGATGACAAAAGTAATTATGTTTTTATTTCAAATTCATAATAATTCCTGGAAATTGATAAAACTTTGGAAATTCATAGAAAATAAACCGTAACTCCGATGAAAATAATTTATATATCAAAGTTGATTAGAAAAATAAGACGAATCCGAATATGTCATCCACATACTTGCCACCGTCCTATAACATAACAAACATGGAACCTTCCCCTCTAGATTATCTGACCGATAAATGCCTGGAACCAGGAAAATATTCACAGATAGTTTCCCGCTCCGTCTGTAACGCGTAGTACGACATTAGGTCACCCCTAGCATAACCTACCGACTTGTCATGCTTCTGTGCTGCATCTGAGTGCTTTATATTTAATGCTTCTTCCCTCTCTTCTCTTCGGTAGACCCTGAGGCCGACGCTGCTCCCGAGTTCGACTACACTCCTGACGACCAGCCCCTTTCAGCAAAGCTTCCAGGCAAGCAAAACCCCCTTGATCATTCCTATATTTCCCATTCTTTCTCTCTCATGCTTGCATTAGATTTTGCTACTATTGTTCGATAGCTCCTATTCTGATGCATAGCCTGCTTTTGTAACCTGCTATTGATGCATTACCTGTTATCCTATATGCTTAGAATAGGTTGGTTAGTGATCCATCAGTGACCCCTCATCCTTGTCCTTCTTGCCTCGCTTTGTTACCAAAGACTCGATCAACATGATCGATGTGCAGAGACCGACACATCACCGCACAACCCCCTTAGTTGTATGACTCTGCAGAGCTACCATCGAGTGCCGAGGGTGATACCTCGTATCGCACTCCCGATGATATCTTTGTAGTGTAGTTAATCAGTCGTGGATTTCAGAGGGTGATTCCTCGTTCACCACTCCTGATGATGACTTTGTCATACAACACCTCAAGTGTGAACCCTTTGAGGGTGATTCCTCCAAGTTCACCTTGATGGTTACATCGAGTAGGAATCCACCGAGGGTGATTCCTCAGATTTCCCCCTTGATGTTATGGACACACGGTTGCCTTGACTTTACCTCAGAACCTTGTTGAAGTCGGGTCATCCTCGAGGGGTACCCGCGAGAGATTTGAAGTTGAGTTGACCTGAGGGTACCCACGAGATAATTACGCGGCACAACCAGGCAGTCTTAGACCTTGCCGTAAGTCCGCGAGACGGGGCAACGGGACCATAGATCGTGGAACACTGATCGTCTCCGCGCGCTCCCAAGACACTAACGGATTTGGATATGTATCTGAGTAGGCCTCTGGGCTTTTTGCACTAACCACCATGCGGGAATAAGTATGGGCACTCGGCGTCGTATGATTCTTCCGAAAGCTCTCAGACGTTAGCAGTTTAGCGGCACGCGCCCGGGTGGTCCGCATAAGCACCTGCTTTGTATAAAGAGGTAGCCAGGACTGATCCTGGCCATCCTCAGAATGCGCAGGATTGCAAAGGATGATTGGCCCATGACCCCTTCGCATTTAGGATGTAGACCGGCGTGCTGGCCTCTCTGTTGAGTTGAACCTAGGGAGGACTATGATGTGTCGATCAGCCGAGGCCGGGCATGACCCAGAAAAGTGTGTCCAGCCAAAGTTAATCGAGCGTGTTGGGTAAGTCGGTGCACCCCTGCAGGTAAGTATATCTATTCGAATAGCCGTGTCCATGGTAAAGGACGCTCGGAGTTGTATCCCGATCTATTACTACTAGAACTGGATGCTGGAGACAATAAATGGATATTATGGCTCCGGGATCATTTTCTCACAGAGAGTCGATGAAGGATCTCTGGGCATTACTATAATGTACTTGTTACTCTATAATATGCTAATCTGCACTCTTCTAATGCTGCAAGACGCTGCAAGATGCTAGTCTTCAATAGGCTAGGTCTTCCCTACTATTCTGGCATTTCTGTAGTAAAGTCTAAAGATATAGCCCCATTCCTTTGATACCGGTGCATACTTAGTATAGATCTGATGTAAGTCTTGTGAGTACTATGGATGAGTACTCACGGTTGCTTTGCTACCTCTTTTCTCCTCTACCCGATTATTGCGATCAGATGACGGAGCCCATGAGCCAGCTAATCCCACCGATGACTACTACTACCACAACGGAGCCTACTACTACATGGAGACCGCCGATGACCAGGAGTAGTTAGGAGGCTCCCAAGTAGAAGGCATGCGCCTTTTCGATCTAGATGTCATTGTTTTGCTCAGCCTTCTTAAGGCAGACCCAGATAATGTTGCTTCCATTGACTCTTGTGTATTCAAGCTTATGTATTTGAGCCCTAGAGGCCTCTGGCTTGTAATATAAAGCTTGTATTATTTTAATTTGTGTCTAGAGTTATGTTGTGATATCTTCCCGTGAGTCTCTGATCTCAACAATATTTCAAACATACGCAAATAATGAAACTATAACAGCAATCTTTGAAAATAAGACAATCTGTAAAGATGCAGATGCTACATATACTTCCCTAACTCAAAAAATTCTGAAAAATTAGAAAAAAAAACAATTTGCATAGCAGTACTGTGTAAAAATTTCAGAATTTTTGCATGTTCTAGTAAAAAAATGTAAATTCACGCACTACGGAAAAAGTTTTTGTTTTTGCACCGCACACACCAAACAAGCAATTTAAACATCCTAAAGTAAATCTTGGCACATTATTTTTATAATACAATGGATTTTTACAAGGGGATAATTATTTTTGTTGAAAAGTTTTTGTAATTCAAGATTCACAAAGTTTCCATTGGCATGAACAAGTTCAAGGATATCCCCACTTCCATGGTGCTTGTCTTTCTCACTTTCACTTTTATTTTTAAAAAGTTTTTAGGTTCCCCTATATATTTTTTGTTTTTAAACTTTTTAAAAGCACTCAACAGAATAAAATGACTCTCTAAAACTTCTAGGTTATCTCCCTGGCAGTGCTTTCTTTAAATCCATTAAGCTAGGCATACAGTGCTCAAGTAATTGATCCACTCGGATCCCAAGGTATATCAAAGCCAATTTTAATTAACAATGATTTGTAATTTAGTAGTGAGCACAAAGCAACATATATGACATAATGATGAAGTCTAACTCTCTTCCTATGCATCGGCATGTCATAAAAGAACAACTCGTGCACATCAAGTAAAGGCCAATGCATAGTATAAACAGTTTCTTGCAATTTTATCGTATTGGAAACATAGAGAGGCGGAGATGTAGTTCCTCTCTCATAATAATTGCAATTAGGAGCAGCAAACACATGCATATTATATTCATCAAAATCATCATGTGCAACGCTAAAACACAACCCATCAATATAATCCTTAATAAGTGCAAACTTCTTCTATATAGTGTAGTTGGGAGAATTCAAAAAGATAATAGGACTATCATGTGTGGGTGCAATAGAAACAATTTCATTTTTAACATAAGGAACTATAGCAAGTTCATCTCCATAAGCATATTTCATATTGGCATCTTGGCCACAAGCATAGCAAGCATCAAGTTCATCAAAAAGGGATATTTCAAATGAATCCAAGGGATTGTAGCAATCATCATAGCGTTCATCCATCGGTAGGCACGAAGGGAAATTAAACAATGTATGAGTTGAAGAGTTACTATCATTAGAAGGTGGGCACGGGTGATCAATCCACTCTTCCTCCTTTTGTTCTTGGCTCTCCTCCTCATCTTTTTCATCTAATGAGCTCATAGTTTCATCAATCTTTTCTTCCATAGATTCCTGCAAAATATTAGTATCTTCTTGGACAGCGGAGACTTTCTCAATAAATTCTTTAACATATGGATTAGAAGCATAGTTTTCATAGCAATATTTAAGTATGACAAAATTTTCACATTTATAAAGAGTAACATCATACTTTTCAATCAAAGAAGCAATTTCATAGGCACCCTTAAAAGAAATAAATTCTTCAATTTGTTCAATATCATAGTAATTATAAACACCTTTGGCATAAGAAGATAAGATTCCATTATCCTTAAACTCACATTGGAAGGGAACGTGGCTTTTAGGTGTGACGCCCCCAGCTCAATCGTGCACTAATCATACACGCAAATGCACACGATCAAGCCTAAGGACTCACGGGAAGATATCACAACACAACTCTAAAACATAAATAAAGTCATACAAGCTTTATATTACAAGCCAGGGGCCTCGAGGGCTCGAATACATAAGCTTGCGTATAAGCGTCAGCGGATGCATCAGATATTTGAGTACAGATATAAAAGAAAGCACAGATAGGCCCTTAAAAGGCAGGGCAAAAGAAAACACTACGATCGAAAGGCGCAGGCCTCCTGCCTGGGACCCTCCGAACCTACTCCTGGTCATCAGCCAACTCGTAGTAGTATCCACCCTCGGGGTAGTAGTAGCGATCGTCGGCGGGGGCAGCTGTATCCGGGGCTCCGTCAGCTGGTTGCATCAAATGGATATGGGGAGAAAAAGAAAGCAAAGCAACAGTGAGTACTCATCCGAAGTACTCAGCAAGCAAGGATCTACACTACATATGCAACATTATCAAAGAGAGGCTGTATATGTGGACTGGGCTGCAGAAATGCCAGAATAGAGGGAAGGCCTAGTCCTATCGAAGACTAGCATCTTCAGAGGTCTTGCAGCATTAGAAGAGTGTAGATTAGTACAACATAAAGTAGTAGTATCATTAAGTCTCAACCTCACCCAGAGATCCTTTCTCGAGTCCCTGCGAGAAAGCAATCCCAGAGCCATACTGTCATCAACCTCGTCCAGAGATCCCTTCTCGACTCCCTGTGAGAAGCAATCCCAGAGCCATAGTATCCAATTCTAGTTGTATCGATCGGGATACAACTCCGAGCGTTCGTTACCGAGGATCCGGCTATCATAGATTAGTTCTTCCCTGCAAGGGTGCACCAACTTACCCACCACGCTCGTTTAACTCCGGCCGGACACACTTTTCCGGGTCATGCTCGGCCTCGGTCAAACGTCGCACCGCAGCCCTACCTAGAGCTCAGCAGAGAGGTCCCCGCCGGTCTACATCCTAAGCGCTCAGGGGTCTTGGGCCGTCGCCCTGTGCACTCCGGGTCGTTGCGAGCAGGGTCGATACTAGCGCCAACGGCATGATCCGACCCGGCCACAATGCTGAACTGGACGTCTGACAGAGCTGTCGGCTGATACCATGATGCCGAGTACCCATATTTATTCCCGCGTGATGGTTAGTGCTATCGGGCCAAAGGCCCACTCAGATCAAATATCCAAATCATAGTGTATTGGTAGTGCGGTAATGAGTAGAGACTCACGATTGATGTGACCCCGTCGCCCCGTCTCGAGGACTTGCGGCAAGGGCCAAGAATGCCCGGCCACGCCTCGTATTCATCACTCGGGCACCATCCAGGTCCACCCGTCTCCATATCACTCGCGGGTACCCCTCAGGGTCGACCCTCCTTTCCAAATAACAGTGTAAAGTCCAAGTATCCGTGTGTCCACAACATCAGGGGAATCTGAGGTATCACCCTCGTTGGATTCCTACTCGATGTATCCATCAAGGTGAACTCGGAGGAATCACCCTCGATGGGTTCACACTTGAGGTGTTGCACGCCAGCGTCGTTATCGGAAGTGGGGGAGGAGGAATCACCCTCGATGACCACGGCCGAATAGCTACTCTACAGAGTTAACATCACGAGTGCTACACGAGGTATCACCCTCGACACTCGATAGTAACGCTGCAGTGTTGTTACAACTAAGAGGGGGTGATGTGCGGTGCCGGGGCCTGGTCGTCGAGTCTTCTGATAATCCAGCGGGGCAATCGGGACAAGTGGGGTCACTGATAGGTCTCTACCCAGCCTATACTAGACAGTTAGGATAAGCAGGTAAGGTTTCAATAGCAGGTTACAATAAACAGGCTATGCATCAGAATAGGTAAAGCAGTAGCAGCAGCAATTCTAATGCAAGCATGAGAGAGAAAGAATAGGCGATATCGGTATGCTCAAGGGGGGGTGCTTGCCTGGTTGCTCTGGCAAAGGCAAGGTCGTTAACGGTGGCGTCGGGCTCCTGAGCTGCGTCGGTCTCGGGAACTGCATCGGTACCGGGATCTACCAAGAGAGAAGAGGGGGAAGAAACAGATAAATACATAGCAAACATAAGCAACACAGAGCAGGCTATGCTAACATGCAGTGCAGGGTGGCCTAAAGACATGTCTAAACCATATTAGTTACTTTAGGATTTAAGTTGGAATTATTAACTGGTGTATATGCACTATTCATCTACCGAAAACAGGCTAAAAGTTGTGGGTTCACCTATGTAGAGGGTCCCGACACGGAAACAGATAGCACGGTTGGATTCGTCTCGTCGTTCTAAGCAACTTTCACATATAGAACTTTTTCATCGGAGTTACGGTTTATTTTATATGATTTTTCAAAGTTTTATTGATTTTCTGGAATTTACTGGAATTAATTTAAATTCGAAATTAAATTGGAAAACGCTATGGGTACCCAGCTCTGTGTACATAGAGTGTACACAGTGGCTGACCAGTGAGCCAGGTTGACCAAGTAAACCGCCCAGTCAGCAGTGGCTGACGTGTGGGCCCTCTGCTGAGTCAGCAGGGCACAGTCAGCAGACCTTATCCGTTTGAATAGTAAAAGTGGGCCCCACATGTCAGTTTATTAATTTTAACTAAATCATTTTCATTTGGCTAATTAATTACATGGGGCCCAACTGTCAGTTAGTGTTTAGTGTCGGGGTTAGTGGCTAATTACGCCGGGCCCACACGTCAGTGGCCCAGGTCGGTGTTTAAACTGCGCGCGCGTCGGCGACGGCGCTCCGGCGTGGCAGAACGCCGCAGCGAGGGTCGGATCTCGCCCACAGGCGACCAAATCATGCGCCGCGACCACCGATGGAATGAGGAGGCTTGCGCGCGTCGATCGGTGGCAGCGGCGTGGCCTGCATCGGTCGGGAGTGGCGTCGGTGATGGACAAGGGCGGCGGCGACATTCGAGAGCACGGCGGGGATGGGGTTAGGGGCACGGCTAGGCGAGCCAAAAGGCTCTTCGGACTCTTGCGAGCCCCAGGAACGCAGCGGTGCACTCGGGCGCGAGCTTGGCCGGGCGTGGCCGCGTCGGTGAAGCGACAGGCGGTGGCCGGAGTACGGTTGCGGGGCAGCTAGCTAGGGGGCTCCCGGGGGCAAAGAGAGAGAGAGAGAGAGAGGGGATTCGAGGTGGTGCTCACGATGGTGCTGTAGGGAGAGGCAGTGGGCTCGGGGAGGTCCGGTGGTGGCAGATCGGCGGCGGCGATCTTCGGCATCCGAGAGGGGAGGCGAGGTCGTGGGCGAAGAAGCAGGGGCTCCCGGCTCGAATGCGGAGCTGTAGGAGGCGTAGCCGACGACGGGGAGGCCGGTGGGCACGTCGGGGAGGCGAACGGAGCTCGGTGGCCGCGAGCTCAACGGAGCGCGCCCATGGCTGCGCAAGGGAGGAAGGGAGAGAGAGGAGCCAGAGGGGTCAGGGGATTGCGAAGTGGCGTCCTTATCCTCTAGGCGGGCGCGGGGCTGCGCGGTGTCGAGCGAGGAGAAGGGGGGGGCCGGGGCGCGGCGTGCGGTGCGGGCGACAGCGGCGCGCGGTGAACAAAGAGGTAGGGGACGAGCGAGGGGAGAGGGCTGGGCCGCACGGGTGACTAGAGCCCAGCCACAGTGGGCTTTTCCCCCTTTTTCTCTTTCCTTTTCTGTTTTCTTTTGTTACACTGCTTTGCAAAATGTGTGGGCTTGTATATAGCTCTATAAAATATGTGAACTAGCCACATAAATATAGTGCAATATTTGTCTCTGCTAGAAATTGGTTTGGAGGCAAATGAATTTTATTTGGATTTTAATTAAATGAAAATGGATTAAATATCTCTGTTTTGTTGCTGTTTGAGGCACATAATTAATTTAGCAAAAGTTGATTATAATTTTAGAATTGTCTCTGGATTATTTACAATATTATGAACATTTTAGTTCCTGGATTTGAACAACTTTTATTTGCACTTTCAGTTTGAATTTCCATTTGAATTTGAAAATAGATATGATCCAGATAATGTTTAAGCACTGTTGATCATGATGACATGGCATTATCAAAAGTGGGATTACTGTAGCTAACCCCTGGGGGTGTTACATTTAGGGTCTTCAGAACAACAAGTAAGATCATGTATTTCGCATAAATTCCAAGCATAGCAATGCAAATTATTAATATGATGCCATAAGAGTTTCCTTTTTGAGACAAGCGATGTGACACAAAATAAGCATGCTCATTTAATGATTTTCCCTCAACTAAGCTAGTTGGGTTTTCAGCACGAGCACAAAGGGATCGAAGATGATCCAAGTAAAGCTTCAACAGTATGATAGATTTTGGGTGGTTCTTCAACCTTTGGTTTAGCAGGTACAACTAATTTTTTGGTATTTTACGTTTCCTACCCATAACTAAAGATAGAAAACAACAGCACAAAATAAAATCTACTCAGTGATAAAGCAAACAAGCACACACGAGAATATTCACCCCACGCTATTGATGGCAACGACGCTAGAAAAAGGTCTTGATAACCCACAAGTATAGGGGATCAATTGTAGCTTTTTCAATAAATAAGAGTGTCGAACCCAACGAGGATCTAAATGTAGAGTTTATATTCCCTTCACGTTCTATCGACCACCGATACAACTCTGCGCACACTTAACATTCACTTTACCTCGAACAAGAATAAAACTAGAAGTACTTTGTAGGTGTAAACGGATAGGTTTGCAAGATAATGAAGAATGTGGAAATAAAAATTAGGTGCTGTTCTAATGAAAGTACAATTAAATTAGTATGCGAGTGTGGAAAAGTGGTGATAGGATTTGCGGAATTGTCCCTAAGCAATTGGCTAAGTTACTAGACCGTTAGCAAGTTTTTATGTGGGAGAGGCCACTGCTAGCATGTCATCCCTTACTTGGAATTCTATGCACTTATGATTGGAACTATTAGCAAGCATCCACAACTACTAACGTTCATTAAGGTAAAACTCAACCTTACCATTAAGATATATTGGTCCCCCTTCAATCCCGTATGAATCGATTTCTATGGTAAGAAGAAGCTTCTGTCACTCTTGCCCTCCAATGCAAAGTCCTATAAACATACAACTAACCCTATAGTGTGATCCACATGCGCACTCATATGATAGGCACCATAGTACAGCAACATAACCACAAGCAAATTAAACCAATCATAGCAATTCACCGATCACCCAAACGACAGCAAAAATCTACTCAAACATCATAGGATGGCAACACATCATTGGATAATAATATGAAGCATAAAGCACCATGTTCAAGTAGGGGGTACAGCGGGTCGCGGGAGAGTGGACCACTAATAATAGAGGAGAGAAGGTGATGGAGGTGTTGGTGAGGATGACAGAGTTGTTGGAGTAGATCGCCGTCACACGATATTGCCCCGGCGGCGTTTCGGCGCCACCAGGAGAGAGGGGGAGAGAGCCCCTGATACGTCTCCAACGTATCTATAAATTTTTTATTGTTCCAAGCTATTTATTTCTCAATCTTGTATGTTTTATATACATTTACAAGCAACTTTATATCATTTTTGGTGACTAACCTATTAACTTAGTGCCTAGTGCCAGTTGTTGTTTTTTGCTTGTTTTTGACTTTGCAGAATATCAGTACCAAATGAAGTCCAAATGCCACGAAACTTTTTGGAGATTTTTTACTGGCAATAAGAGACCCTAGAAGCTTCGGGAGGGAACGAGAAGACGAAGGAGTGGCCCACTAGGCACCAGGGCGTGCCAGGGGCCTGGGCGCGCCTTGGTACCTAGTGGGGCCCACAAGCCTCTATTTGACCCAACTCCGCCTCTATAAATACACTAAAATCAGAAAACCTACCAGGAAGTCCAGAAATTATTTTTCCGCTACCACAAGTTCCAGAACCATGAGACCCCATCTACAGGCCTTTTCCGACACTCTGCCGGAGGGGGAAATGAGCATGGAGGGGTTCTTCATCATCCTTGCTGCCCCTCCGATGATGCGTGAGTAGTTTACCACAAACCTACAGGTCCATAGTTAGTAGCTAGATGGCTTCTTCTCTCTTTTTGATCTTCAAAACAATGTTCTCCTCGGTGTTCTTGGAGATTTATTTGATGTACTGACTTTTTGCGGTGTGTTTGTTGGGATCCGATGAATTGTGAGTTTCTGACTAGATCTATCCATGAATATTATTAGGGTTTTCTCTGAACTCTTTTATGCATGATTTTTATAGCCTCATATTTCTTCTCCGATTTATTGGTTTGGTTTGGCCAACTAGATTGATTTATCTTGCAATGGGAAGAGGTGCTTTGTGATGGGTTCGATCTTGCGGTGCTCAATCCCAGTGACAGAAAGGGACATGACACACATGTATCATTGCTATTAAGGGTAACAAGATGGAATTTATTTCATATGTGAGTTTATATTGTCTACATCATCTCATCTTGCTTAAAGCATTACTCCTTTTTTCCGTGAACTTAGTACACTAGATGCATGCTGGATAGCAGTCGATGTGTGGAGTAAGAGTAGTAGATGCAGAATTGTTTCGCTCTACTAATCTTGGACGTTATGCCTATATAGATGATCTTTGCCTTGGATATCGTCATAATTATTTGCTTTTCTATCAATTGCCCAACAATAATTTGTTTACCCACCGTATGCTATTTTCTCGAGAGAAGCCTCTAGTGAAAACTATGGCCCCGGGTCTATTTTCTATCATATATTAAAACCAAAAATACCTTGCTGTAATTTTATTTTATTTTGTATTTTTATCAGTGCTATCTATCGAAACCTATACAATTTAATCTTGCTCATAACCGTTGAAGGGTTGACAACCCCTCTACGCGTTGGGTTGCAAGTATTTGTTCTTTGTGTGCAGGTGTTGTTTACATAGTGTTGCTCGGTTCTCTTACTGGATTGATAACCTTGGTTTCATAATTGAGGGAAATACTTACATCTACTGTACTGCATCATCCTCTCCTCTTCGAGGAAATCCCAATGCAGTTCACAAGTAGCAGGAAGAATTTCTGGCGCCGTTGTTGGGGAGACATGATCAACATCTATCAAGTACCTACGCATAAACTTTCATCTCCTTGCATTTACATTATTTGCCATATGCCTCTCGTTTTCATCTCCCCCACTTCTAAGAAGTTTTTACAAAAATACAAAAATATTTTTCATTTGCCTTTTTCTTGTTTGCTTCTCTGCTTGCTTGTTATCTTGTTTGCATAGTCACGATGTCTCAAGAAAATACAAAATTGTGTGATTTTTCTAATACTAATAATAATGATTTTATTAGTACTCCGATTGCTCCTCCCCCAGCTAGTGCGGAGTCTTATGATATTAATGCCACTTTGTTGAATCCTGTTATGACGGAACAATTTTCCGGTAATTCTAATGAGGATGTCGCGTCCCATCTAAACACTTACGTAGAATTGTGTGATATGCAAAAGAAAAAAGATGTGGACAATGATATTGTGAAATTAAAATTATTCCTGTTCTCTTTGCGGGATCATGCAAATTTTTGGTTTTCATCTTTGCCGTGAAATAGTATTGATTCTTGGGACAAGTGCAAAGATGCTCTTATTACTAAGTATTTTCCTCCCGTGAAAATTATTTGCCTCAGAAATCAAATTATGAATTTCAAGAAACTTGAGCATGAACATGTTGCCCAATCTTGGGAAAGGATGAAACTAATGATAAGAAATTGCCCTACTCATGGTTTGAATTTGTGGATGATCATACAAAAAATTTATGCGGGATTGAATTTTGTTTCTAGAAATCTTTTAGATTCTGCCACGGGTGGATATGGAGATTACCTTGGGTGAAGCCACCAAATTACTTGATAATATCATGGCAAATTATTCACAATTGCATACTGAAAGAGCTCCTACTAGTAAAAAAGTGAATTCTACTGAAGAAATTAGTACTTTGAGTGATAAAGTTGATGCACTTATGAAATTGGTTGCTAGTAAAAATGCTCCTATTGATCCTAATGTTGTGCCTTTGTCCACTTTGATTGAGCAAAATAATGATCCCGTGGATGTGAATTTTGTCTCGCGAAACAGTTTTAATAGTAATGCTTATAGAGGTAATTTTAATCCGAGTCCGTTTCCTGGAAATTTCTCTAATAATTATGGCAATTCCTATGGTAATTATTACAATTATAATAGTATGATGCCCTTTGATCTTGAAAGTAATATTAAATAATTTATCAATGCACAAAAAGTTTTAAACACCATGATAGAAGAAAAATTGAGTAAAAATGATGATATGTCTAGGAGCATCGATAGAATTATTCATGATGTGGAAAATCTTAAGACTAAAATTTTGCACCAAAGATTGATATCAATGAATCAATTAAAGCTTTATATGTCTCCATGGATGAGAGTAAGAAGAGAACCGCTATGCTAAGAGCTAAACGAGATTTTTTTAGAAAAAGCGATTCCTCCCGATTTTTTCCGTAGTAATGATGAAGAGGTTAAAATGATTGGTGTTTCTTCTATTGATTCCTTGTTTAGTAATGTTAAACTTCATGATAAGGGGACTGAAGAAGAGTCAACTTTAGTTAGAAGGCGTCCCCATAATTCATAGGGTGAAAATTTTGATGAAAAAACAACTAAAAGTGGGTTTGAAGAGGTAAAAACCTTAACTAGTGATGTGCCCACTCTCTTGGATTACAAAGATTTTAATTATGATAGTTGTTCTTTGATTGAGTGTATTTCTTTATATAATGAATGGGAACCCACCATCAAAGTTCAATTCCTAGAAAATTATATGATGAATGGGAACCCACCATCAAGGTCAAGATTAAAAATTATGAGTGCAATGCTTTATGTGATTTGCGTGCTAGTATTTCCACAATTCCGAAATCTCTTTGTGATGTGCTAGGTTTTACCAATATGGATGAATGTTCTCTTACTTTGCACTTGGCGGATTCTACTATTAAAAAACATTTGGGTAGAATTAATGATGTTCTTATTCTTGCAAATAGGAACTATGTGCCCATTGATTTTATTGTGCTTGATATTGATTGCAATCCGTCTTGTCCTATCATACTTGGTACACCGTTTTTACGAACTATAATTGCCGTTATTGATATGAAAGAAGGGAATATTAAATTTCAGTTTCCTTTAAAGAAGGGTATGGAACACTTCCCTAGAACTATAATTAAGCCACCACATGAGTCAATCATGAGGGCCACCTATGGAACTAAACCAAAGATGACAATACTTGAAACTATGCATTATACCTAGCTAGGGGCATAAAACAATAGCGCTAGTTGGGAGGCAACCCAATAGTTATATTTTAATTTTTTGTTTTCCCTTTATGTTTTTAATAAATATAAAATTATGCTACTGTTATGATTGTGTTTTAGTGTTTTAATTAGTGTTTGTGCCAAGCAAAGCCTTTAGGATGATTTGGGTGATAGTTGATTTGATTTTGTGCATTAACAGAAACTTTTGCGTCCAGTAGCAGAATTGTTAAAAAATTCTGAAGCGTGATAAAATTCTGAATGTTTTACACATGATTTATATGCAAATTTCTCACGTTTTCCTAATTTTTCAGAATTTTTGGAGTTACAGAAGTATGGTCAATATTCAGATTATTACAGACTATTTTGTTTTTGACAGATTAAGTTTTCGTTGCATTGTGTGCTTATTTTGATGAATCTATGGATTGTATCGGGGGGTATAAGCCATGGTAAAGTTAGAATACAGTAGGTATAATGCAATATGAATAGGTTTTCAATAGTACTTAAAGTGGTGATTTGCTTTATTATACTAACGGATCTCACGAGGTTTTTTTGAGTTTTGTGTGATTGAAGTTTTCAAGTTTTGGGTGAGATCGCGATGGATGAAGGAATAAGGAGTGGCAAGAGCCTAAGCTTGGGGATGCCCGAGGCACCCCAAGGTAATATTCAAGGACTCCCAAGCAACTAAACTTGGGGATGCCCCGGAAGGCATCCCCTCTTTCTTCTAACGACCATCAGTAATTTTGCTTGGAGCTATATTTTTATTCGTCACATATCATGAGTTTTGCTTGGAGCGTCTTGTATTATATGAGTCTTTGCTTTGTTTGCTTTTTAGTTTGTCACAACCATCCTTGCTGGACACACTTGTTTGATAGAGCCACACACATATTATGATTTGTTAGAATACTCTATGTGCTTCACTTAAATTTTTGAGCTAGGCAGTTGCTCTAGTACTTCACTTATATCTTTTTGAGCACGGCGGTGGTTATATTTTAAAGAAATAAACTCTCTTGCTTCACTTATATTATTTTGAGAGTTTGAAGAATTTTAAAGAAATGTGCTCTCATGATTCACTTATATATTTTTGAGAGTTTGAAGAATTTTAAAAGAAATGTGCTCTCATGCTTCACTTATATCTTTTTGATAGTTGAACTTTTTTAAGGAAATTTGCTCTCATGCTTCACTTAGATCTTTTTGAGAGTTGATAATAGCAATGGTAATTTGCATAATATATGAATTTGGTCCCAAAGTGATAGATATCCAAGGGGGATAGTAAGAATGTTGGTGTTAAGGTTTGTGATTCCCTATGCATGCACGTAAAGTCAATAGTTATGCAATAAAGTTATATCCTACTTATGGTGCATTATTCAGTGTTAGTTATGTTTAATGTGTGTTTATGACTATTTTCATTTTTTGGTCGGTCGCTTCTCAATCTATTTACTAGCCTTCAGTTGTACTAAGCGGGAATGCTGCTTGTGCATCCAAGTCATTAAACCCAAAGTTGTGCCAAATGAGTCCACCATACCTACCTATATGCGGTATTTCCATGCCGTTCCAAGTAAATTTGTATGTCCCAACTCTAATTTTCAAAATGAATTTCCGTTTGTGTGCCCGTACAGCTCATGAAGCGGCAGGGGGTGGCCAATATTTTCCATACTAGGTATTTTATTCTCACGATGAGTGTTTATTCACTTGTCATTGCACGAGAGTGTGGCAGGTAATAGGGATGCCCAGTCCCGAAATAAAAAAAATACTATGATAATAAATTCCTTGGAAAGTGTTGGTATAGAAGGCACCCATGGATACGGCTAGCCATGGATTGTGAAAGAATGGTGGAAAGGAAATAAACCTTACTTTCTGTTTGGGAACTGCCTATAATTTGCCTAGCATGGAAGATATTGGGAATTCTCGGTCATTTTCGTTGACAGGAAAAGCATGCCTCTCAAAATAATTTATCTCTCAATTTAATCTATGAGCTCTGGCACCTCTACAAATATCTGCTTCCCTCTGTGAAGGGCCTATCTTTTTACTTTTATGCAATTTTTATTTTAATTTTGAGTCTCCATCTTCTCTTATAAAGCATCAACTAGGGAACACTATTGTCATACTTGTGCATTGGATGTAACTAATATTTGAGTGTGTTTCTGATAGGTGGGAACCCGATGAACGAGTTCACGCCCGAGGGTGGCCCGATCTTCACGTCGTAGGATCGAATCGGGAGGGATAACTAGCTCCAAGAAGCTGGGATAACTAGCTTTATACCTGCCAAGGTTGGATGCAACCCGTACGTTGGGGATGGCTGACCGAAGCTACAAGTACTCCAACCCGCTGTCCGAACAATCGCAAAACCAAAAATCGAGACTAATCCACACAAAACAGCTGGAACCGTAGAGCACGAATCAGGGGGAACCAAAGGCTCCTTCTCACGAATCCGAATGAACTCACAAGAGCAAAGGTAGCAAGGATCTCTCGGATCTCTCTAGCAGTCTTGCTGCATAAGCTTGTAGCTGAATGGTTTGACAAAAGGTTTTCTAGAGGATGGGGGAGATGGGGTTTTATAGCAGGGACAACCCCCCTTAGCTAGGTGTGAAACTGGTTTCAAAACTAAGCAGGTTTGCATGGCTTTCTTGGGTGAATAAGCAGGCAACTTTGGGAGTTGTTGGAGAGCTCCTCGGAAATTCGCGAAGCCTTGACAGCCTGGACACCTTCCACGAGAATGACTAGAGCTTTTGACTCACAACTCCAAATGATGTGAAGTTTTTTGCATTGGAAAGATAATTTGATGTAGCTTCTGTTGATGTACTTCTATGGCCCCGTCTCTCCACCACATGGGTGTGGCAAAACAAAACATTAGAGGTAAAACTGACAGCATCAGCTTCACTTGAAACTTGTTTTCTCCAAACTTGTTCCTCCAAACCGGTTGCTTTAAGAGCTCATAGGTTGTTGGATTTCTTCCATGTGATACCTAAGTTCAAACAACAACAATGGGGATGAAACCATAGTTGTGTCATCGAGGTTACAAGGTAAACTTAAGTTAGCATTCACCTGGTCTCTTATTAGTTTGGCGCGACTTCTTGTGATTGGACCTATAATTATTGGAGACTTGTTCGATGGTTGTGGTGTCCTTATCAGTTTCATGAATGGATCAATGATTGATCATAATGGGCTAGGGATAACTTTCTTTAGCATTGGTATTTTGAAAAGACATGGTTGCTTGTTGATATGCTTGAGTATTGACGTCTTCATGTCAAATTATAAACTATTGCTTTGAATCTTTCAAGTTCAAATGTCCATGCTACAAAGAAAAGAATATATGATGAATATGATAGGTAGCATTCCACATCAAAAATTCTGTTTTTATCATTTACCTACTCGAGGACGAGTAGGAATTAAGCTTGGGGATGCTTGATACGTCTCCAACGTATCTATAATTTTTTATTGTTCCATGCTATTTATTTATTTATCAATCTTGGATGTTTTATATACATTTAGAAGCAACTTTATATCATTTTTTGGGACTAACCTATTAACTTAGTGCCCAGTGCCAGTTTTTGTTTTTTGCTTGTTTTTGACTTTGCAGAATATGAGTACCAAACGAAGTCCAAATGCCACGAAACTTTTTGGAGATTTTTTTCTGGCAATAAGAGACCCTGGAAGCTTTGGGAGGGAACAAGAAGACAAAGGAGTGACCCACTAGGCACCAGGGCACGCCAGGGGCCTGGGGCGCTCCCTGGTACCTAGTGGGGCCCACAAGCCTCCGTTTGACCTAACTCTACCTCTATAAATACTCTAAAATCTGGAAACCTACCAGGGAGTCCACGAAATGCTTTTTCCGCTGCCGCAAGTTCCAGAACCACGAGATCCCATCTACAGGCCTTTTCCGGCACTCTGTCAGAGGGGGAAACAACCACGGAGGGGTTCTTCATCATCCTTGCTGCCCCTTCGATGATGCGTGAGTAGTTTACCACAGACCTACGGGTCTATAGTTAGTAGCTAGATGGCTTCTTCTCTCTTTTTTATCTTCAATACAATGTTCTCCTCGGTGTTCTTGGAGATCTATTTGATGTAATGACTTTTTGCGGTGTCTTTGTTGGGATCCGATGAACTGTGAGTTTATGATCAGATCTATCCATGAATACTATTTGGGTTTTCTCTGAACTCTTTTATGCATGATTGTTATAGCCTCGTATTTCTTCTCTAATTTATTGGTTTGGTTTGGCCAACTAGATTGATTTATCTTGCCATGAGAAGAGGTGCTTTGTGATGGGTTCGATCTTGCGGTGCTCAATCCCAGTGACAGAAAGGGACATGACACGCATGTATCATTGCTATTAAGGGTAACAAGATGGGACTTATTTCATACGTGAGTTTATCTTGTCTACATCATGTCATCTTGCTTAAAGCATTACTCTGTTTTCCATGAACTTAATACACTAGATGCATGCTGGATAGTGGTCGATGTGTGGAGTAATAGTAGTAGATGCAGAATCATTTCGGTCTACTAATCTTGGAATTGATGCCTATATACATGATCATTGCCTTGGATATCGTCATAATTATTTGCTTTTCTGTCAATTGCTCAACAGTAATTTGTTTACCCACCATATGCTATTTTCTCGAGAGAAGCTTCTAGTGAAAACAATGGCCACCGGGTCTATTTTTATCATATATTAAAACCAAAAATACCTTGCTGCAATTTTCTTTTATTTATTTTATTTGGTATTTTTGTCAGATCTATCTATCAAAACCTATACAATTTAATCTTGCTCATAACCGGTGAGGGATTGACAACCCCTCTACGCATTGGGTTGCAAGTATTTGTTGTTTGTGTGTAGGTGTTGTTTCCATAGTGTTGCTTGGTTCTCCTACTAGATTGATAGCCTTGGTTTCATAACTGAGAGAAATACTTATCACTACTGTACTGCATCATCCTCTCCTCTTCGAGGAAATCCCAACGCAGCTCACAAGTAGGAGCCCCCTCCTTCTTCTTCGTCCTTTGTCTCCCCCTAGTTGGGAGGAGAGTTCCCCCTCTGGTCCATGGCCTTCATGGTGGCGGAGGGGCAGGAGCCCCTCCTAGATTGGATCTCTCTCTCTCTATTTCTCTTCTGTTTCGCGTTCCTGTTTTCTAGCCCTTCACCGTTTCTTAAATTCCCGAAGATCCGTAACTCCGATTGGGCTGAAATTTTAACAAAATTTTCTTCCGGATATTATCTTTCTTGCAGCGAAACAAGGGAACAAACCGCCTCACGGAGGGGCCAAAAGCTTGCCAGGCGCCCCTGGGGTAGGGGGGCGCGCCCCTTGGGCTTGTGGGCCTCTCAGGCATTGTCTCGCATTGATTCTTTTTCCCAAAAATCACATATGTTCCAAAATAAATCTCCGAATTTGTATCGCATTTGGACTTCATTTGATATGGGTATTTTACGAAACAAAATGCATGCAACAAACATGAACTAGCACTGGGCACTGGATCAATATGTTAGTCCACAAAATAATATAAAATGTTGCCAAAAGTATATGTAAGTTCTAGAATATTGGCATGAAATAATAAAAAATTATAGATACGATGGAGACGTATCAAGTGACAATGGGTATCCAATGTCTGGAAGTCTGAGGTGACTCCAAGCTTGCAATCTCTCAGATCAATGGTGATTTTGACGCTAAGGACCCAAAGATGTCAGCCTACCAAGATGCAGTAATAGCCATATCGGCTCGTTTCGAGGGCCAAGAATTTCATCACATTCAGCAGGACAACAATCAAGCTATAGATATGCTCGCAAGGATGGGTGCACGACGTGAACCCGTGCCCCAGAACACCTTCCTTGAACGGTTGTTCAAGACATCGGTCAAGTGGAAATGTAATGACGAGCCCAGCATACCATCCGATAACCTAACCAGCGAGGTGGTCACCCTGCCTACCATAGAGCCAGACAAGGATGTAGTTGGAGGACCAGAACTAGAAGAAACCTCCTTGGCCCATGAGATCATGGCGGTAATTGCACCATTCACCAAACCGCTCCTTGCATACTTGATGCACAAGGAGTTGCCTGAGGACCAGATAGATGCACGAGGCATCAATCAACAATCTGCCACTTATAAAGTTCACGAGGGAAAACTTTACAAGCCCAGTGCCACTGAAGTCCTTCAACATTGCATTTCTGAAGAGGAAGGTGATACGTCTCCAACATATCTATAATGTTTTATTATTTCATGCTATTATATTATAAATCTTGTATGCTTTATATGCCAATTTATATTATTTTAATGGACTAACCTATTAACTTAGTACCCTGTGCCAGTTCTTGTTTTTTTTTCCTATTTTTTGTTTTGTGGAAAAACCATACCAAACGAAGTCCAAACACGATGAAACTTTACGGTGATTTTTTCCAGACCAGAAGAGACCCTAGAAGCTTCAGGGAGAGAAAACAAGATACACGAGGACTCCACAAGCTCAAGGGGCATGTGGGCCCCCTGGCCTAATTCCTAGACTATAAATTCCCATATATATTCCAAAACACCCGAAGCGAGACCCGAAACAATCTTATCGCTGCCGCAAGCCTCTATTCTTACGCGATCCCATCTGGAGGTCTTTTTCGGTAATCTGTCAGAGGGGGAAGCCATTGGGGAGGCAATGTTCATCGTCCTTGGTGCCTCCATGATGATGTGTGAGTAGTTCCCATAGGACCTATGGGTCCATAGCAGTAGCTAGATGGCTCTCTCTCTCTCTGATCTTCAATACAATGATCTCTTCAGAGATCTACTCGATCTAACTTTTGCGATGACTTTGTTGGGTTCTGATGAATTGTGGGTTTATGATTATATTATTCATTGAAATTATTTGAGTCTTTTCTGAGATTTATCTATGTGTGATTTAATAGCTATTTATGCTTTCCGATCTATGGGTCTTCTTTGGCCAATTAGACGAGTAGGTCTTCAGAGAGAGTGGTGCCTAGTAGTGGGTTGAATCTTGCGGTGTCCTTACTCTGTGATAGGAGGAGTTGCAAGGCACGCATTTTATTGTTGCTACTAAGGATAAAACGAAGGGGTTCGAATATATTGCTTGGTATTACTTTGTCTACATTATGTCATCTTGCTTAAAGCATTACTCCGTTTGTCATGAACTTAATACTTTGAGATGCATGCTGGATAGCGGTCTTGGGGTGGAGTAATAGTAGTAGATGCAGTTGGATTATACGGTCTACTTCTCACGGAGATAATGCCTATATATGAATCATGCCATGAAGAATCATAACAATTACTATGCGCTATTCTATCAATTGCCCAACAGTAATTTGTTTACCCATCGTTGCTATGCTTATGAGAGAGATGCCTCTGGTGAACCTATGGCCCACGGGTCCATACTCCAATATTACTAAAACCCTAAAATTGCTTGTTTTTTTTATTTACTTCTATTTTATTTGTTTACCTACCACCGCCAGATTTAATCCTTGCAATTGGCGAGAATAAGGGGATTGACAACCCTCTTGCCTTCGTTGGGTGCAATCATTTGCTTCGTGTGTGTATGTGCGAGTGTCGTTTACGTTGTTTGTGTACCGTCTCATATTGGTTCGTTAAACCTTGGTTCTTAACCGAGGGATATACTATCTACTACTATCCTACATCACCCTTCCTCTTCGAGGAATCCCAATGCTATCACAAGTAGCAGAAGAATTTCTGGCACCATTGCCAGGGGGCTTCATCAAACAACCTAGGTTCCTTCACTCACATTTATCAATTTGCTTGTTTTTACTTTCCTTGCCATTTGCCTTTTTATTTTCCTTCTTTTTTTCATCTCCCCCTCCTTCTCTAAAAATAAAAAAATGCAAAAAATATTGTGTTGCTATCTTTACTTGCTATTATGGCTAGTTCTTAACTCGTTGCGTCCACTCCCGACTTCGAGTAGATATTTCATTAGTAGATACATGATTATCTAACTGAGCAAGAGTTAAAGCTTGAGTTTCAGATATTTGAATACATTGGGTCTCTATCATATGAGATTGTTTATCAAGATTCTTTACCGCTTGGCTTAACCCATCTACCTCTCGTGAGAGATATGTTATTACCTTTCCATTATGATAGATACATCTTCAGAAGTCTCTGTTGAAGTTATCTTGATGGAATTTAAACTTGTTCATTGTGTCTTGGAGCTCATCTTCCTGATGATAAATAGGGAATATATCCACTATTTCATTGATAACTTGTTCAACAGGCTTACCTTTCTCTTGAGTTACCTTCTTGAATTCTTTCGTGTCTTCAATATGGTCTATCTTTCCAGTTGGTTTGATAGGTTCTTCAATATTCCATTGCTCATTTGTGGATACAATCTTCTTAATATGTTCTTTCCCTTCTTCGAGGGGCAATGACATGAATTGTCCACCTGCACTTAGATCAAGAATGGATTTTGATTCCTCATTAATTCCATGATAAACATATGTAGTATAACATACTTAGCATAACCATGGTTAGGACATAAGGTTAAAAATTTAGAGTATCTCTCCCAAGCTTTATATAGCGTTTCTCTGTCTTCTTGAACAAATGAAGTGAGGTTTCTTCTCAAATTAGTAATCTTTGAGCTCGCAAGGAATTTAGCCATAAACCTTTCAACACACATTGTTGGTACAATATTTGCCCTCTTGTGTTTTTGAGATTGTTGACAGAAACAGGCGTGGACTGATTTGTATGCTAGTGCACACAGAGAGAAATAGTCCATGCAGAACTGAAGAGAATGTTGTCTCCGGTGCCAAGTTCGAGGAACTTCGCCGAAGAAAATCTGCGTTGCAAACAATAAATAGCTACATCTATTGAAGACATGTATACGAGAAGATTGATGTGAAGGAGTTAACCCCTGGAAAATTTATTGCTGATGTGAAGCAATTGGTTCGGAGATTATGTCCAAAGAAAATTGACTGCAGCGAGTGGAAGTCAAACCTATGCAAGTTTGAGTCATAGGACCTCCGTACTATTAAGAGGAGTATACGTTCTCGAAGCTTAGATCTATTGTGATGCTTAGCCCAAACCTATGCAAGATGCGAGAGAAATCTCTTTATGCTTCGAATGATTACCTGGTAGCAGTAGATGTTGTTCTTCGTGCTGAAGGAGATGTCCTTCGAACTAAGGAGCTAGCATTACTTGCTCTGCAAGTAATGTTACCATTGTGCTCAATTTCTGACTGTTGGACTCGTGTCGTTTAGCCATTAGCTGCTCCACATGTCCAATTTGGTCATTTCCCTTCAGGGAAGGCTACGGCTATAAATAGCCACCCCGCTCCAACATTGTCCATTGGCTGCTCCGCTTAAGATATCCGAGAAGATTGACTGAGCACCCCCCTCTCTGAGTGATTTGAGTTTACGATCCACCGAGAGAAAAATCAAGAGCCCAAAACTTAGACAGTGGTAGAGCATCACAGTAGTTCTGAGTTTAGAGTTCTTGTACCTATTACCCTTGAGAGCTGCGCACTCTATAGATGGATAGGTGTTGGCTTGAGTGTCAAAGAGTTTTTGTCTTCACCGAGCAAGATCTTCAGCAACCAAGAGTCGTTGTGGTTCGTGAAGGTCGGTCGAATGTTTGGAGATCGCCGACAAGTATCTACCATGAGTGAAATCAACTAGAGTCTGATCAGCTCCGAGTTGAAGGAGAATAGGGCAAAGAGAGTTTATCTTCTGTGTTAAATCACAACCCCTCCAACCAGACGTAGTCCTTTGGAAGAAGGGCGAACTGGTCTACCAAATCTCTCTGTCGCCATCGAGCACCACTAGTTCAATCTACTTTACTGCATTACATTCGGCAGTTTACTTTCTTGCTCTGTGTCGATAGTTTATCTGATCATTATCTATCTATTGCATATCATTCTTCTCCATAACTTCTATCGTTCTCATCATTCATGTTAGTGGTCCCAGTCGTATGAACTTCTCCTCGCACTTATTTCATTAAGTCTGGAGTGTTTTCTCTGTGTTATTTTCTTCATCTCGTCTCTGTTAAGTATCGTATTCTTTCCTCGCAGTTCATATTGTATTTTCTCTCATGTTACCGTTTCTGCTCGCATATTGCATTACCATCGTTATCATCAAACCTGTGATATCCTATGCTCGATCTATTATTGCATCCTATCTTGATAGTTTTGTTCCTCAATAACATGCTTGATTGAGTTCATTTCTATCGAACCCTTATTTCCGCTGCTGTGTTTGGGATTAGTTCAAAATATTCGGAAGAATTTTTGAATCTCCCATTCACCCCCCTCTGGTCGATATGCTCTCGATCCCAACAATTGGTATCAGAGTAGGTTCTCCCTGTCTCTGTTTATTAAAGGTTTAACCACCTTGGAGTTTTGAGTATGTCTTATGCAGGTAGATCCTCGCACTCTGAAAGGTTTCCTATCTTCGATGGAAATGACAACATCTACTGGAAAGAGAGAATGAGAATCAGACTTCAAGCCATCAACATAGATCTTTGGCGGATTGTAGAAAATGGATACACCATTCGGCACCCTGATGCTCCAACTTCTAATGACAAAGCTATACTGCATTTGAATGCTCAAGCAAAAGATATTATCTGTGAAAGTATCTCAAAAGACATTTTCATTCAGTTCCGAAAGCTTGACACTGCAAAGCAACTCTGGGATGCCATAAAAAATGCTCATGAAGAATTCATTACCAGAACAGATTCTCACACTCAAATGCTTCGTGCCATGTTTGCTGGTTTCAGAAGTCTTCGTAAGGAAAGTGCTATGGAACTCAGTGATCGGTTGACCAATATAGTTGAAAGACTTCATCAACGAGAGTAACAGATATCACTAATAGAGACGTGGTCAACAAGCTTCTGAGTGCCCTTGATGCAACCTTCGATCCAATCGTAGCTGAAATCAAGCAAAGACCAGACTATGAAGAACTTCACTACGTTGAGGTCATGACACTGTTATCTATTCATGAAGAAAAGATGGAACTTGAAAATGGAGCTCAAGAATCTTCTTCGAAAAGTGAAGGGGAAATTCTCTCACACTATGGCAGTTCACAAGAAGAAGAAGATGTCGAGAATCAACACACTATTACAAGGGAACTAGAGATGCTCACAGAAAGGCTAAGTGATCTCAGAAGACAGAATTTGTGTCTCACAAATGATGATGAATTTGACTTGCCTGAATCTACAAGAAAGTTACCACCGAAAGAAATGAAGTGCTTCAAATGCAACAAATTCGGTCACCTGATAGCATACTGTCCTTGCTGGGATACAAAACCAAGCAACAAATGGATTCAGTCGAATAGATCGTCACACTAAGCTCTCGAAGAAAAATGAATCTACCTCATCCTCTTCCATGATACCAGTCACTGACATAAAAGCCAGAGCAACCATCGAATCAAATATAAAGAGAATATCGTAGCTGAATAGAGCATGTGCTGATATGAACTTGGAATCTGAAGATGAGACATCCGAATCAGAATCAAGAAATGAAGAGCTACACAGAAGGCTAGGAAGAAGCAATGCTTTCATTGCCTATGAATCATCCGAGAAATCACTCAAATCAAACACTGATGACGATGCTTCAAGTGATGATGAACCTATCGCATTCTGCCTCATGGCAAAGACCTCTAAGGAGCAGGTATCAGCAAAACACCGAAAGTCTATGACTAAATATTCTCCTGAATACCTTGCCTATGCTAAAGTGGTTAAAATTGCAAAATCTCAACAAGATGAGCTTGAGAAACTTGAGAACAATCTTAGGAACACCGAAGGATTACTGGTCGAAGAGATGGAGAAGAATCAAAAGTTGATCAAAGAGCATGATGCTTTTTCTTCAACTATTGATGATCTTTCCAATTGATATGATTCCCTCACAGTCGACTACGAGAGTTTATCAGATGAACTCCTTAACGGGAATCAAGAACTTGAGTCACTGAGGGAATCTCATAACGAGCTTGCGAAAGAGAAAGCTTCTCTCTTTGCCAAGCAATCTAAACAGCTTCCTGATGATTTTGTGCCTCCTCGCTTAAAATGCCTAGAACGCTGCAATGTTGATTCTAATGCTGGAATGTCTAATGCTGTCATCGATAATATTGCAACAACTACGGAAGATATTTCTAACCCCTCTTCCGAGGAAATTGTCGCTCTCTCTGATGAAAATTGCAGATTAAAGAACTTGCTTGAGACAGGAATGCTAAAGAGCCTCAAAGGGCATCAAACTCTCTATGACATGCTCAATAAGTCTATACTACACAAAAACCCTCGAAAGGAAGGTTTGGGTTTCGAAAGAAAACTCAATGTTGATGGAACCTATTGGACTCCTGAGCAATTCCTCGAACGAGTTGGGTTCTTGCTAAAAGTAAAACACTCGTACCTGCAATTCTGTCTGGTTATGACTCTTCCAATTCTGTTATTTCTGACGAGTCTGATGACTCAAACTACAAATTCTTCAAACAATAGAATGGTAAGGTTTTCTCTCGGTATGTTGGAACTAACTATAGGTCTGGCTCACCCAAGAAGCAAATCTGGGTGAAGAAGTGCATCATTGAAAATTTATCTATCACCGCTAACCTGAATATGTAGAGTAATTCTCTTTGAGGAAATGGTTATCATTCGCAGATTGGCACTGAAACTTCCTCGAATGGATATGGGTCAAACCTTCAACAGAAGGAGTATTTGCGTACCTCCTTGAATCATTATACTCATGTCTCTAGAAACAACTTCAATGCTTATTCATATAATTACTCTCGAAATGCACAGGTGATCTATAGATCTCTCCGAAGGAATGTTTCTGCTCAAACTAAGCGAATGAGATGCTCGCCGCCCACTCAAGTGTGGGTTGCGAAGAAGAACTAACCCTTCTTGCATGAACTCTCTCAGGGATTCTACTCGTCTATTCTTAGCCCTGAGACGTATATTGTTGGTGCTCGTTCCTTGTATTTATTTGCTTTTTGTTCGTGTGTTTGTCTTTTTTCTCTCTGTTTATGTTTTGTCTGATGAACAACTCACTCATAGCACCATGATTGTGTGTTTCCTCTCTTTTGGCTGAGTGTTTTGTTTCGGACCCTTTTATCCCTATATTCTCCCTCATCCACTCTATGCTGTCTGTCATAAGCATGCAATTTGATCTGAAGAAAATTTCTATCCGATGTCCTTGGTCGCAAAAGAAATCAACTTTGAACTTTAATTTGTTTTTGGCGTTTGCACTTTCTTTAAACCCTTCGGCCTCCTGCTCTCGTCCCAAGTTTTTCACAGGAAACGGTTGCCATGTGCCCACGGTCCCCACGATCATGATTGTGTCCCTTGAATGTGGAATGTCCCGCTTCTGAGGGTCGTAGATTTCAGAGAGGTGGTTCTGCTCACTAGCTAAATACACCTCCCGGTGTCTTCTTCCTCACTTGTTCCTCAAACCCTCATCCACCTCTTCCCGAGCCCGAGCTCGAAGCAACTCCGATAAGGTGCCTTGTCGTGCGACTCCGGTGAAGTCTCGGCGCAGTTGATCATGCCCGTGCCGTAATCTTTCCTTCCGCATTGCTATAGTTGATCCAGGTTGCCAAGTTAGGGTGCTTAGATCTGGAATTGCTCCTGTCCCCTTCTCTGTTCTTAGGGCAGCTCTTTCCGATGCCATTTCCTTTGATTTATTTCATTGCGGTAGATCTTTAGGAATCACTAGATTATGACTGGTACGGTTTGTAGATTTTCCTTCGTACTAGTTCTCCTCGATCTAGGGTTCATGAGTACTTATCCGAAAGATTAGATAGTTTTGAATAGTCTGGTACTCTCTATGGCTAGGTTAAAATCTATCAAAGACATCTTCTCTAAAAAGCTTCATTTTCCCTCGTTCCTATGTTCCTTCTGAAAGACATCTTCCTATGTTCCTTCCTAAAAACATTCATTTTCGTTCAAAAAAGCTTCTGTGCATGTTTATGACCCTACCCCATTTTCCCTCGTATCTATTCTTTTCACATGTTGGTCATGGCACAGAGTTCGAATGAGTATATAGATTCTGAAGGAGATTTGCCTCAGTATCCTCCAAGATCCGACTGAATGAGATTGACTGGATAGGAGGAAAATCATCAAAGCCTCCCAAGAAACCAAAGAAGAAATCCGAGTCTGAATCCTAAGAAGATGATGAAGAGATTCCCTCTGCTCACAGTCAGCCCGAGGATGAATTGGTCACTGACGCCCTAACCATGTTCTCCAATGGAAATCCTAAGAAGGGTGGTCGTGGTAGAGAGAAGAATACAACAACAAAAATGTCTGAACCAGATGGGTACAAAACTCCACCTGGAGTTGAAACTACAACTGAACGCAACAACAGGCTGTAAAGGATTCGCCGTCACTGGGCAAAGAAATGGTTCAACTATGAAAATGCTCCCGATAAGTATCAGATACTATTTGTGTTGGTGCAATATTTGCCCTCTTGTGTTTTGGAGATTGTTGACAGAAACAGGCATGGATTGATTTGTTTGCTAGTGCACACAGAGAGAAATAGTCCATGTTGAACCGAAGAGAATGTTGTCTCCGGTGCCAAGTTTGAGGAACTTCACCGAAGAATGTCTGCGTTGCAAAGAAGAATGAGCTACATCTGTTGAAGACATGTAGATGAGGAGATTGATGTGAAAGAGTTAACCTCTCGAAGATTTATTGCAGACGTGAAGTAATTGGTTTGGAGTTTCTGTCTGAAGAAATTTGACTGCAGCGAGTGGAAGTCGAAGACTAAGTGAAGACGTAGTATTCATTTTGTTGTTCTTCTTTCATTCTTTTGAGTCATAGGACCTCCGTACTATTAAGAGGGGTATAGGTTCTCGACGCTTAGATCCGCTGTGATGCTTAGCCCAAAACCTATGTGAGACTAAGAGAAATCTCTTTATGTTTCAAATGATTACCTGCCAGCAGTAGACGTTCTTCTTCGTGATGGAGGAGATATCTTTCGAACTGAGGAGTTAGCATTACTTGCTCCGCAAGGAATGTTACCGTTGTGCTCAATTTCCGACTGTTGGACTCGTGTCGTTCGGCCATTGGCTGCTCCACATCTCCAATTTGGTCATTTCCCACCAGGGAAGGTTGCGGCTATAAATAGCCACCCCGCTCCAACGTTGTCCGTCGGATGCTCCGCTTAAGATTTCTGTGAAGATTGATTGAGCATCCCCTCTCTGAGTGATTTGAGTTTAAGATCCACCAAGAGAAAAATCAAGAGCCCAAACTTAGACAGTGGTTTAGCATCATAGTAGTTCTGATTTAGAGTTCTTGTACCTATTACTCTTGAGAGTTGCGCACTCTCTAGATGGATAGGTGTCGGCTCGAGTGTTGAAGAGTTGTTGTCTTCACCGAGCAAGATCTTCAGCAACCAAGAGTCATTGTGGTTCATGAAGGTTGATCGAAGGTTTGGAGATCATCGACAAGTATCTACCACGAGTGAAATCAACTAGAGTCTGATCAGCTCTGAGTTGAAGGAGAATAGGGCGAAGAGAGTTTATCTTCTGTGTAAAATCACAACCCGTCCAACCAAACGTAGTCCTTTGGCAGAAGGGCGAACTGGTCTACCAAATTCATCTGTCGCCATCGAGCACCACTGGTTCAATCTACTTTGCTGCATTAGATTCAGTAGTTTACTTTCGTGCTTTGTGATGATAGTTTATCTGATCATTCATTATCTGTTGCATATCATTCGTTCCTAGCATTTTTGTCATTCCTCCATGTTATAGTTTGTTGCTCAACTCATTGCTTCATCTTCTTTCTGTTTAGTCTTTCCATTCATATCCATATATCTCTTCGCACTTACCAAATTAAGTCTGGTGTGTTCTTCTCTGTGTTGCTTGCATTCATGTCGTTGTTGATCTATCTTATACATTTCCTTCACAATTCATTCCTGTTTATCTCTCATGCTTCTGTATCTGTTTGCTTATTGCATTAGCATCATCATTGTCAGACCTATGATATCATATGCTCGCACCATTATTGCCTCATACATCGAGAAATATGTTCCTCAATAGAGTGACTGATTAAGTTCATTTCTACCGAACCTTATTTCTGCTGCTGTGTTTAGGATCAATTCAAAACATTCGAAAGATTTTTTGAATCTCCCATTCACCCCCCTCTGGTCGATATACTCTCGGTCCTAACAATTGGTATCAGAGCGGGTACTCCCTGTCTCTGTTTATTAAAGGTCTAACAACCTTGGAGTTTTGAGTATGTCGTATGCAGGTAGATCCTCGCACTCTGAAGGTTTTCCTATCTTCGATGGAAATGACTACATCTATTGGAGAGAAAGAATGAGAATCAGACTTCAAGCCATCAACATAGAACTATGGGAGATTGTGGAAAATGGATATACCCTTCAACACCCTGATGCTCCAAATTCTGATGACAAAGCTATGCTGCGGTTGAATGCACAAACAAAAGATATCATCTGTGAAAGTATCTCGAAGGATATTTTCATTCGGTTCCGAAAGCTTGATACTGCAAAAGAACTCCGTGATGCCATAAAAAATGCTCATGAAGAATTCATTACCAGAACATATCCTCACACTCAAATGCTTCGTGCCATGTTTGCTGGTTTTAGAAGTCTTCGTAAGGAAAGTGCTATGGAACTCACTGATCGGTTGACCAACATTGTTGAAAGACTCCATCAGCGAGGAGTAACAGCATCACCGATAGAGATGTGGTTGTCAAGCTACTGAGTGCTCTTGATGTAACTTTCGATCAAATAGTAGCTGAAATCAAGCGAAGACCAGACTTTGAAGAACTTCACTACGTCGAAGTCATCACACTATTGTCTATTCACGAAGAAAAGATGGAACTTGAAGATAGAGATCAAGAATTTTCTTCAGAAAGTGAAGGGGAATTCTTTCACACTATGGCAGTTCACAAGAAGAAGATGTCGAGAATCAACACACTATCACAAGAGAATAAGAAATGCTCACTGAAAGGCTGAGTGATCTCAGGAGACAGAATCTGTACCTCACAAATGATGACGAACTGGATTTGCCGGAGTCCTCGAGAAAGTTACCTTCGAAAGAAATGAAGTGCTTCAAGTGCAAACAGTTCGGTCATGTCATAGCAGACTGTCCTTGTTGGGATAGAAAACCAAGCAACAAATGGATGTATCTTCACGGAAATGGACTCACTCAAATGGATCGTCAGACTAAGCTCTTGAAGAAAAATGAGTCTTCATCATCCTCTTTAATGAGACTAGTCACTAACATGAAAGCAAGAGCAACCATTAAATCAAATATGAAGAGATTATCGCAGCTGAATAGAGCATGTGCTGATATGAAAATGGACTCTGAAGATAAGACATCTGAATCAGAATCAGAAGATGAAGAGCTTCACTGAAGGATAGGAAGAAGCAATGCCTTCGTTGCTTATGAATCAACTGACAAATCACTTGAATCAGACACCGATGACAATGCTTCAAGTGATGATGAACCAATCGCCTTCTGTCTCATGGCAAAGACCTCTAAGGATCAGGTATCAGCAAAACACCAGAAATCTATGAATGAATATTCTTCTGAATACATTGCCTATGCTAAACTGGTTAAGATTGCAAAATCTCAACAAGATGAGCTTGAACAACTTGAGAAAAATATTAGGAAAACCGAAGGATTACTGGTCGAAGAGATGGAGAAGAATCAAAAGTTGATCGAAGAGCATGATGCTTTTGCTTCAACTATTGATGATCTTTCCAACCAATATGATTCCCTTATAGACGACTATGAGAGTTTATCAGATGAACTCCTTAACAGGAATCAAGAACTCGAGTCACTGAAAGAGTCTCATAACGCGCTTGTGAAAGAAAAAGCTTCTCTCTTCACCGAGCAATCCAAACGACTTCCTGATGATTTTGTGCTCCTTGCTTGTAATGTCTAGAACGTAGCAATGATGTTTCAAATGCTGAAACATCCAATGTTGTCATCGAGAATATTGCAACAACTACGAATAATGTCTCTAACCCCTCTTCCAAGGAATTTGTTGCTGTCTCTAATGAAAATTGCAGATTAAAAAGCTTGCTTAAGACAGGAACGCTAAAGAGCCTCAAAGGGCATCAAACTCTCTGTGATGTTCTCAAGAAGTCAATATTGCACAAAAACCCTCGAAAGGAAGGTTTGGGTTTCGAAGGTTGAAGGAACCTATTGGACTCCCGAGCAATATCCTCGAATGAGTTGGGTTCTTGCCAAAAGAAAAACTCTTGAACCTGCAACTCTGTCTTGATATGATTCTCCCATATCTGTTGTTTTTGACGAGTCTGATGACTCAAACTATAAATTCTTCAAACAACATAATGGTAAGGTTTTCACTCGGTATGTTGGGACTAACTGCAGGTCTGGTGCACCCAAGAAGAAAATCTGGGTAAAGAAGTGCATCATTAAAAATTTATCTGTTACTGCTAACCTGAATATGCAGGGTAATTCTCTTCGAGGAAATGATCATCACTCACAGATTGGCACTGAAACTTCCTCGAATGGATATCGTTCAAACCTTCGATAGAAGGAGTACATGCGTACCTCCTCGAATCATTATGTTCCTATCTCTGGAAAAAATTTCAATGCATATTCATATGATTACTCTCAAAATGCACAGGTGAACTACAGGCATCGAAGTAATGTCCCTGCTCAGATGAAGCAAATGAGATACTCGCTGCCTACGCAAGTGTGGGTTGCAAAAAAGAACTTACCCTTCTTGCAGGAACTATCTCAGGGATTCTACTCGTCATATCCTTAGCCCTGAGATCAATATTGTTGGTGCTCAGTTCTTGTGTTTATTTGCTCTCGTTTGTCTCTTTGTCTGCATCTCGCAGTGTTTGTGTTTTGTCTGATAAACAACTCATTCATAGCTCCGTGTTTTTTGTGTTTTCCTCTCTTCTAGCTGAGTGTTTTGTTTTGGACCCTTTTATCCCTCTATTCTTACTCATCCAATCTATGTTGTCCGACATAAGCATGCAATTTGACCTGAAGAAAATTTCTATCCGACGTCCTTGGTCGCGAAAGAAATCAACTTCGAACATTTACATCATTTTTGGCATTTGCCCTCCTTCAAACCTTTCGGCCTCCCGCTCTCTTCCCGAGTTTCTCACAGGAAATGGTTGCCATGTGCCCACGTTCTCCACGATCGTGATCATGTCCATCGAATGCGGAACGTCCCGCAATTGTGGGTCGTAGATATCGGCAAGGTGGTTCTTCTCACTGCCTATAAATACCCCTCATCGTATCAGGCGTGGATCTTCTTCCACCTTGCTCCTCAAACCCTCATTCGCCTTCATCCGAGCCCGTGCTCGAAGCAACTCCGGCGGAAATCTTCGCCGTGCTACTCCGGTGGAACTCCATCGCAGTTGGTCACGCCGGTACGGTAATCTTCTTACCCGCACTGCCGTAGTTGATCTAAGTTTCCAAGTTAGGGCACTTAGATCCAGAACTACTCCTGTCATCCTCTCTGTTCTTAGGGCAGTTCATACCGACGCTATTTCTCTTGATTTATTTCACTGCGGTAGATCTTTAGGAATCTCTAAGATTTAACTGGTACGGTTTGTAGATTTACCTCGTACTGGTTCTCCTCGATCTAGGGTTCATGTGTGCTCATCCGAAAGATTAGATAGTTTTTATTCTGCCTTGAATGCTCGTTGGCTAGTTTAAAGTCTATCGATGATATCTTCTCTAATAATACCATGAAGTACTATGTTTCTTCCAAAATCTTTTCATTTTTGTTCAAAAACCTTCTGTGCATGTTTATGACCCTACCCCATTTCCCTCGTATCTATTCTTTTCACAGGTTGGTCATGGCACAGAGTTCAGATGAGTATACAGTTTCTGAAAGAGAATTGCCTCAGCTTCCACCAAGGTCTGAACGAATGAGATTGACTTGAGGAGGAAAATCTTTGAAGCCTCCCAAGACACCGAAGAAGAAATCTGAATCTGAGTCTGAATCCAAAGGAAATGATGAAGAGATTCCCTCTGCTCACAGTCAGCCCGAGGATGAATTGGTCACTGACGCCCTAACCATGTTCTCCGATGGAAATCCTAAGAAGGGTGGTCGTGGCAGAGAAAAGAATACCACTGCAGAAATGTCTGAACCAGATGGGTACAAAACTCCACCTGGAGTTGAAACAACAACTGAACGCAACAATAGGCTGCAAAGGATTCATCGTCACTGGGCGAAGAAATGGTTCAACTATGAAAATGTTTGTGAGAAGTATCAGATACTGTTTGCATTCACACCACCATGGAATGCCTGCATCGCTGAGAATTGCATTGGGCCAGACGATGAAAAAGTCAGACCACCTCAGCCTTCAACTACTCATCCTGAATCCCTCAAAACCATTGCTAATTTTCCCAAAGTAGTTGCTAAGAGGGTGAAGGCCAAAGCCAAGCGTGATGTTAGTGTAGCAAAGAAAAATCAAGTTGAAGCGAGAAATGTTGCTCTGACCCAGCAAGACGTCCAGAAGAAGAAGGAGAGAGCCTCTACCTCTAAGGGAAGCAAGTCTAGGAAATATGCTTCCCCTCGAGCTCCCCGAAAGAAATCTGTTGCCAAGAAATCAAAGAAGGCTGCTTCTAACTCATCTGATGAGTCTTCCGATGAAGATGCTCCCGAGGAAATTCCTATGTATGATCAACGTGCCCTTCTTAACAAGCCATACAAGACTCCCTCACCAGTGAAAGTTTCACCCCCTCTAAGGAAATCTCCAAGACATGCACCCACTCCAGTCACTGACAAACCTTCAGGTTGTGCCGCTCCAACAGCGAAGAGAAAACTGTTGTGTGAAGGAAAAGTTGAAGCTTCTGCTAAGAAGGCCAAACCCAGTGTTCCTACTTCCACAGAGGAACAAAAATATGACTTCAACCTCATGATTGATGTGATTGAGAGTGCTTCTTACGATGCAAAATCTAATGATTTAAGTTGTCTGGAACTTCCTGATGATGTTACCAAAATGGTAATGAAACATTTCATCAAGCTGAAGAAAATAACCAAGAAACTGAACCAGGTAGTCAAAGATAAGCAAGTCCTCGAGCGAATGAGAAGAGAGGCCAACACTGAATCCGAAAAGAAACAGATGAACAAAGAGATTGTTGAAATCACAAAGGCTCTCAGTCTGATGCGGAATGACAAAATTGATTGGCACTCGCGGTTGAAAATGGAAGTATCACAGTTGTGTGATAGGAGAAATGATGAAATTGATCGCAAGGCTGGTCTTGCTTGAAGGAGAATCAAGGAAGAAAAATGTCAGAAGGCCAAAGCCAGAGCAAGCAAACCAACGGAAATCAAGGATTGCCGCCTTCAAGCTGTTGCTTCTGATGCTCCAATTGATTCCAGTACTCCCTTGCAGCGGGTTCCACCATCTCCAATTCACGAAGATGAACCGGTGCAGCAAACTGTCCATGTGGAGGTTATCATTCCTACTCCAGCAGCACAAGAACCTGATGTGGTTGACATCTTCTTGAATCAGACTGACGAAGATAATGCTCAGCATGAGGAGCAATCACCAGTTGATGAGGCTGACGAAGAAATAGAAGTTGACAAGCTAATACGTCTCCAATGTATCTATAACTTTTGATTGTACCATGCTATTATATTATCTATTTTGGATGTTTTATATGCATTAATATGCTATTTTATATTATTTTTTGGGACTAACCTATTAACCTAGAGCCCAGTGCCAATTTCTGTTTTTTCCTTGTTTTTGAGTTTTACAGAAAAGGAATATTAAACGGAGTCCAAACAGAATAAAACTTTATGATGATTTTTCTTGGACCAGAAGACACCCGTAGGACTTGGAGAGGGGGCCAGAAGGTTTGCGAGGTGACCACAAGCCTGCCAGGCGCGCCCTGAGGGCTTGTGGGTCCCTCGGGGGTCTCCTAACCCTAATTCTTGCACTATAAATTCCCAAATATTCCCAAACCACCAGAAGGGTCCACCAAAATACTTTTCCGCCGTCGCAAGCCTCTGTTCCCGTGAGATCCCATCTTGGGGCCTTTTCCGGCGATCTGCCGGAGGGGGATTCGATCACGGAAGGCCTCTACCTCAACCTTGCTGCCCTTTCGATGATGCATGAGTAGTTGACCACAGACCTACGGGTCCATAGCTAGTAGCTAGATGGCTTCTTCTCTCTCTTTGATCTTCAATACAATGTTCTCCACGATGTTCTTGGAGATCTATTCAATGTAATACTTTTTTGCGGTGTGTTTGTTGAGATCCGATGAATTGTGGATTTAAGATCAGATTATCTATGAATATTATTTGAGTCTTCTCTGAACTCTTTTATGCATGATTAAGATATCTTTGTATTTCTCTTCGAACTATCGGTTTGGTTAGGCCAACTAGATTGGTTTTTCTTGCAATGGGAGAGGTGGTTAGTTTTGGGTTCAATCTTGCGGTGTGCTCACCTAGTGACAGAAGGGGTAGTGAGGCACGTATTGTATTGTTGCCGTAAAGGATAAAAAGATGGGGTTTATATCATATTGCTTGAGTTTATCCCTCTACATCATGTCATCTTGCTTAAAGCATTGCTCTGTTCTTATGAACTTAATACTCTAGATGCAGGTAGGAGTCGATCGATGTGTGGAGTAATAGTAGTAGATGCGGAATCGTTTCGGTCTACTTGTCATGGACGTGATGCCTATATTCATGATCATTGTCGTAGATATCGTCACAACTTTGGGCTTTTCTATCTATTGCACAACAGTAATTTGTTCACCCACCATATGCTATCTTCAAGAGAGAAGCCTCTAGTGAAACCTATGGCCCCCGGGTCTATTTTCCATTATATATTTTCAGATCTATAAACCAAAAAACCCAAAAATACCTTGCTACAATTTATTTTAGTTTGCCTTTTTATTTATCTTTTATACCTATCTCTATTAGATCTCACTCTTGTTCGAGACCGTGAAGGCATTGACAACCCCTTTTTTGCATTGAGTGCAAGTGTTTGTTAGTTTGTGCAGGTGCATAGATTGGAGACTTGCTTGTGCCTCCTACTGGATTGATACCTTGGTTATTAACTGAGGGGAATACTTATCTCTACTTTGCTGCATCACCCTTTCCTCTTCAAGGGAAAAATCAACGCAAGCTCAAGAAGTAGCAAGAAGAATTTCTGGCGCCATTGCCGGGGAGGTTCTCCATCAAGCCTACCAAGTACCCATCATAAACTCTCATCTCTTGCATTACATTATTTGCCATTTGCCTCTCATTTTCCTCTCCCCCACTTCTAAAACTTTTTCAGAAAAACACAAAAATATTTGCCGTCTTTTCGTTTGCCTTTTTGTTTGCCCTTATGTCTTACTTGGTTTGTTTGCCTGTTTGCTTGCCATAATTGTGTATTTATTCTAAATCAGGAAGCAAAGAATTTATGGATCCTCATCCACTTGCTAATCTTTTTAAGAGATCCAATAATAATGAACCAATTGCTAGTGAGTTGAGTGCACTGGATTATCTTTATGAAGTTTTGCTTGAATGGTCCTGCTTTCAACGAACAAGTTCATCATTCGAAACTTGCATTCTTTGGAACCAGCCCCTATGATGGAGAGAGAACGTCCTTGCACCAAGGTTCTGGACTAAGGAACATGTCGTGTATTATGCTCGCATTTTGTATGAAAAGAATCTCATCTTCAAGCACAAGATTCTTGATTTTGCTGAGCTCGAAAGTTTACCTTGCTTTCATCACACCATCGAGCAGATTGAACAGGTTTTCCGGAAGAGTTTCCTTCGCTTCAATCATGGCTAGAATCGTGAAGTAATCCTTCAGTTCTATGCCACTCTCTATATCTCAGGGGACCTTGCGAATTGCAGCACATGGATTCTTGAATGGATGACTGGAGAAGAAAAGATCAAATGCTCGGCTGGCCAGCTCTTAGCGCTGTTGAATCTTCCTTAGTGCGAATTTAATGCTGCTCGAGAACATAGACTACACTATTGGGAAGTAACCGAAGATCAACTTCATATGCTGATGGACCCCAAACTTCTTGGAGACGAATGCACAGAAGCAAATCCAAAGAAGCTGGCGTATGAGAACAAAGTGTTGTTCTATATTCTCTGTAATTCTCTCACGCCAACCAACAGGCTAGAAACCATCAATGGCATCATGGGAAATGCACTGCTTGCCACTGCTAAGGGTATTCACTTTGATGTCCCAGATCATGTTTGCCATCGTGCAACTTATTGAGGAAAAGTTCTTCTGCCCACATGTCCCGAAAGTTTTCATGCCACCAGTTCGTGACACTCTTCGAATTGTGAAGGACATTGGCAAAGGGAATATACCTATTGATGCTACAGCTCCTGCATCTATGTCTGCTCCTACTATAGCTCCGAAGGTCAAGAAAGCAAAAGTTGAAATCCCTCATGAAGAGTATCCTTCACTGTATGAGATTTGTATTTGCACTCAGCAAGCCCTGGAAAGCCATATCAAGCTCGACCGGAAAGAGAAGCTGGAAATGATGACTGAGCTAAATCTGCTTCATAATTTATCTCGTCAAGCTCTTCTGTATGAGAAGGAACAAAAGAAGCACTCCTGGACCCTTCTGCGCAAGCATTACACTCGCAAGCAGCTTTCAGCCAAGGGTATCGAGAAGGAATATGATCATCTGGTTTGAAGTTCCTCGCATCCGAAGGCAAACCCCAGTGCTTCCTCAGCGTTCTGCGTCCACTGGCCTGCTGTTTGTTGTACCTGATGATAATCTTGAAGACACATCGGGAACATTTATTTACAAGCCAGATGCACCTCGCAATGCTACTCCTGAAGCTAATTCCAAAGCCCATGCTACGTCTCCAACTCCTGCTTCGGCCTCAACCATCGCTCGCGCTGCTTCTCCGAACAGTTCGAGTTCTGATTCTGAGGGTTATTCAGACGAGTAGTTCCTCGCATGCATTCTCTTTCCTTTTTGACACTTGTTGACAAAAGGGGGGAGAAGAACATCGAGTGATAGATAAGCGGGTTATTTGCAGGGTGTTTCCATTCGCCATTTGCTTGTCTCTGAACAATTTGGTTTCGTCAAACTATTTGCTTTTGCAACATGGAGCACCACCTGTGGTGTTGAAAGACTTGGTCGTCATGTACCGTTAATAACCCCCCTGCAATGCTATTTGCTTCAGTTATCTGTATTTGCAGGTGCTATCGAAAGTTTACTTCCTTGCAATAATTATCCTCGATACTTATCTATCGTGCAGGGAAAGTAAAAGTTCTTCAAGAAGAACAGGAAATCATGCTTCTCTGAGAAAGAGACATTTCACTCCTTGAAACTATGTGTGTCTTATGGTTAGACGTTCTATATTGATTATCTCTCGCTATCTAACCTTGCAGGAGAAGAAAGCGAAATCTCCCTATCTGTTTCATCAGCTGTTTTTCCTCGCATATCTCCATTACTACATCCTTGTTGCGGGAAAACCACGTCTGAAGCATATCTACTCCGAGTAGTATACCTGTGATTCCCTTGCTCTGGTCTTCCTCGAAGTATCTAACTTGCAGGGAACTTATATCTCGTGTGGATTCAAACCATGTTCTGAGAAAATCCTCATGGCTTATCCTTCGTCACAAATCATTTCAAATTATTCACTCTATCTAACTAATCTTTTTCAAAGATTGTGTGTGACAGGAAACACCTCAGACACTATCGAGTGCATTGTAAGAGATCACGAATGAGATCATATGTTAATTTCACTCATACGAAGAATCATCTCGCTACCTTCCGATCTATCTCCTATGCATACATTCAAGGGGAGTGTGTTTATCTTCGTAATTATCTCTCGTCCTTCATTATCCTTCGCATTCCATTTCATTTTGTTATCTATCTTTCAATGTGTTCTGTTTTGTCAACAATCGTCCAAAAAGGGGGAGATTGTTGGTGCAATATTTGCCCTCCTGTGTTTTGGACATTGTTGATAGAAACAGGCATGGACTGATTTGTTTGCTAGTTCTCGTGGTAGAACAAGGCCACCTATGCGGCCGTCGGCCCCTTTGTGGTTCGGCAGGGGGGAGGACGCATTGCACAAAGAGTGGAGGCCATGGGACAGCACGGCAGTGTTGACGCTGGTGGTTTTTACCCAGGTTCGGGCCGCTGAGAAGTGTAAAACCCTACTCCTGCTTTGGTGGATTGATGGAGAGACCGTGGAGAACGCGCGGCGCTCAAGCTCGACAAGGTCGCCTCGGGGAGAGCAGCTACGCGCGTATGAGTACACGAGGGTCTGAATCCTTTCCAAGGTTGTCGTGGTCCTCCTTTTATAGGCTAAGGGGTTACCATAATGGCAAAACGGTAATTATCCAGCGATTAGATAGCTAATAGTGCTATCATACCTAACTCTGGCAGTTAGGACAAAACGCATTAAATGTGCTGCCATGTGTCACGCTGTAGATGTGGCCCGGCAGGCCTGCCGCACCGCTCTAGTCATCTTCCATGTGTCTACTTGACACACCTCTAGACGGGTATCATATAGAGGTGATCTTCTTCCTAAATGGCTGCCACGTGCCAAATGACAGCCACTTAGTTATCTCGGGGCTCGACACCGCACCGATGGATGACTTGCGTTGCGATGCGGTGGAGCGATGGAGCCTTGGTGGGGATGCATGCCGCCAGTGGCCCCGGCAATCCTTGCCGGGGAAGTCTTGGGACTTGTCTTCAGGGCGGCCTCGACTTGACCAGGCTCGCCTGCCCGGTAAGGGAGGTTTTTCCTTAGTGATACCTTGTTGTCTTGGCTTGTCTTGGTCTTCTTGATCCGCCCTTTGATTCCTCAAAGGGCTATTTTCCTAGCTTGGTCCTGTCTTGAATGCTTGGGGTTGCTTGCATTTCTACCACTTGAGCCTGTGTACAGTCCGGGCAACATACGTGAAGGTTTGTTGCACCGACAGGAGCCCCCGGACCTGGCCCAAACGTGCTGCCGAGCATCGTTGGGGTAGGCCCTATCAGGTACACAAGCAGGGCTCTTGCGCTGATATTCTCTTTTTCTTGATATTTTCCTTGCTTCTTCATTAACCTGTGCTTGAGTCAGTTTTTGGTTTTTCCGTGCGTCGTGCGATACCAAACGTGGTGGGGGCAAGCCTGTTATGGCTTGTGAATGACTTTATCCCACGGGGCGGTAACTACCATTTCACTCATCCCACTACGCCCGCCCTTTCCGCCACGTACGCCACATGCACCGCGCAGGATAGGTAATGGACGTGCATGGCACAGGGAAGAGCGCTATGACAGGAACCCAAACTCTCCGGATTGGTGCAAAAGGGCGGTCAATGGGTTCGGCCACCGTCCGCAGCTTGGACGGATCAGATCCAAAGGATCCCTTGGGAGTAGGTGGAGAATCAGCCCCAGGCCCCGGCTCGCCTATAAAAAGGGAGCACTAGGGGCAGTGGAGGCATCTATCCACGTACTCCTGCCTTCTTCTTCCTTGCCTCCTTCTTCGTCATTCCTAAAGGGAGAGACCTGGGCCAGGCCCCGGGTCTTAGCTTGGGAGTGATGACTCCGAAGGCTAGTGTCACCGCTCGGGGAGTGAGTCTGGTCCAGGGCCATGGGAGGCGCGGCGACCGTAGTAGGGGCGGTCACGGTTCACGGTGGCGCGTCAGCGAACACCACACCGACCCCGGTGTGGAAGGCATTGCGCTTCTTCATGGTGGCGGAGTGCTCGCCCCTCCCACACGGGCTCGCCGTCCGGGGAAGAGGTGTCGCCTCTCCTGCAAGCTCTCGAAGCTCGCCAACCCGTCGGCGGAGTCCTCAGGGCTTCCGATGCCCGCCCGTGGGATCGCGCTCGGGATCTTCGGTAATCCCAGCACTGCTCTCTTCGGCGAGGTCGGGGGTGACGCTGAAGATGGCGGCGCCCTCCTGCCCGCCAAGGTGGGGAGTGGTACTCTCCGCGCACCTCGGGCGCCGCCGCCACCGTCAGCCGCTTCTTCGGGGGAGGTGACGGGCCAAGGGCTCAGCGTCCTCTTGAAGCAACAGTGATGAGGAATAAACAGGTGAAGGCGGAGAAGGCGGGTGGCAGGCCATCAAGTCAGAGTACGATGGCACCGATGCCTTCGTCTCGTACTGCCGGCCTGCTGCTCCGTCTTTCCGCTCTTCCCCTTCCTCCCCGGCACCATCATCACCAGCTTCTTCCAGACGGTTGCCGGGGAGGGGACGCTCTCTTGGTGCCTTCGCCTCCTCTAGCAATCTTCCAGATGGGCCCCGGCAGGCTCTCCCCGCCGGTGTCCATGTTGGCGTGTCCCGCTGGTCCTGGTGGTGGTGACGAGGGCACCACTCAGTTGCTCTCTCTGTCTCCCTCCTTCGCAGCCTCGCCACTCTCGATCTTGTCAGGCTGCTCCCGGCGGGCTCCGACGGGGTCAGGCTGAGCTTCTGCCCAGGCACTCCTTTTTCCCTCTTTGCCTCGCACTGTAGTTCCTAGGAGGAGAGGGACAATAAAGGGATTACGGGGCACTTATCTTTTTTCAATCTAAAACATGTAGGCGTTTGCCAAACTTTAGTTTCAAATATGTAATCTCTTCTATCCATGTTTGTACTCTATAAGCCTTGTACTCGTTTATCCGCATATTAATGAAAAAAGACGGTCTTGCCGGGTACTTGTGCATGTACTATATCCATGCAGAGGAGGAATGCCTCTATAATTTTAAGTACACAAGTTTTCTCCGGGAAGCTATCCTACCGATGCCTTCCATTTGTTGCCACGGCGCTTGGCCTGCCGGGCACAAAAATATGGAAGGGGACCGGCCCCTCGTCGAACCCCCTTCGTCAAAAGCCACTACAACCATCCTGACCGAAGCAATGTTCGGGTCAAAGGATGGGAGCACAAATGCTTCGAAGGTGACGAGGTTTCTCTATGCACAAGTTTTCTTCTTACAGAGACATGTATGGATAAAAAGGAACTTATCTGTTTGGCTTGTTGGGGATCAATATGTAAGCTTGTTTCCGTTTCTTCTTCTTGGGACTGAGTCCGCGGCAAGAGTCCTGCAGTTAGTGCAGAGGAAAACAAAGCAACATATGATCACATCTATATGATCATGACATGCTCTTGTTATGCTATGCATGCATGCAGGTTTTTGGGGGCCCCCCAGCGCTTTGTTTTATTGTCTATGCTCAGGGTCTGCGCCTGGCTTTGTACAAAGGGTTACATGCGCATCGGCAAGGCTTGTACAAAAGGGTGGCTGCCGGGCAGGGCCCGACAGCCGCGCCTTACGGGTAGAACTTACAAAGATGCTCAATGTTCCATGAGTTTTGCAACTGAATGCCATCTCCGGTCTCCAGATGGACTGCGCCAGGTCTGGTGACTCGTACTACCCGGTAAGGGCCTTCCCACTTTGGCGTCAACTTGTTTGCACCCTTGGCGAACTGAACATGCCTAAGGACAAGGTCGCCTTCCTCCAGGCTCCGGGCATGAACGCTGCGGCTGTGATAGCGACGTAGGGCTTGCTGGTAGCGTGCAGCACGCGTAGCAGCCCGGAGACGGTTCTCCTCAAGGAGCACGGCATCGTCATGCCGGTGCTGCTCTTGCTCTACTTCATCATAGGCAAATACTCGAGGTGACCCGTATATGAGTTCTGTGGGGATCACTGCTTCTGCCCCATAGACTAGGGAGAAGGGAGTCTGGCCGGTAGCTCGATTTGGTGTCGTACGGAGGGACCAAAGAACCACCGGAAGCTCGTCGATCCAGCGTCTGCCGCACTTCCGCAGCTTGTCAAAAGTTCTCGTCTTGAGTCCTCGCAGCACTTCAGCGTTCATCCTCTCAGCTTGTCCATTGCTCCTGGGATGAGCAACAGAGACGAATGAAACCTTGCTTCCGAGGGTTTGAACATATTGCAAGAAGGCGCGGCTTGTGAATTGGGTGCCGTTGTCAGTGATGACTCTGGCGGGTACTCCGAAGCGGCACACCAATCTCTGCAAGAACTTGATAGCTGATTGTGTGGTCACCTTTCTCACAGGCTCCACCTCCGGCCACTTTGTAAACTGGTCAATTGCAACGTACAAGAATTCAAAGCCACTGGTAGCATGGGGGAAGGGGCCCAAGATGTCGAGCCCCCAGACCGAAAATGGCCATGACAAAGGGATCGTCTGGAGAGCTTGAGCAGGTTGATGGATATTCTTGGAATGGAACTGGCAGGCTTCACATCTGGTGACTAGCTCGATTGCATCTTGGAGGGCCGTGGGCCAGTAGAAACCTTGCCGGAAAACTTTTCCGACCAAGGCTCCTGATCCAATATGGGAGCCGCACATGCCTTTGTGTATCTCTGCCAACAGTTCCTTCCCCTCTTCCTGGCAAATGCACTTCAATTTCACACCGTTGGGCCTCCTTCTGTATAGCGTGTTGTCGACAAACTGATACATACTGGCCCTCCGGGCTACTCTTTCAGCTTCTTCTTGCTCTTCGGGAAGTTGTCTTGTCTGGAGGTAATGGACTATGTGTTGTGCCCAAGTTGGAGCCCGGGGCTCGACAACAAGGATCAACGGCACCTCCTCGTTCGTGGGAGCGCATATCTCAACCGCAAGAACTGGTGGTTCGGCGGGAGGGTGCTACTCACCAGGCGAAGTGGAGTTGTTCCCGCCAACCTCTCTGCCGGGGGCTTCGGGAAGCTCTGCCGGGAGATGCTTGACGGAGTCCAGTTTCCTCCTCTTTCTGGCCATTGTCGTCGGGGATACTGAGGGTTGAGTCAGGTGGAGAACAAAAGTCCCTGGTTCCACAAAAACCTTCTGTGCAGCGCATTTGGACAGATGATTAGCAATATTGTTTTCCGCACGTGGCACGTGCTCTGTTTGCAGTCCGTCAAAACGCTCCTCCAACTTCCTCACCTCTTCGATGTATGCCTCCATCAATGGACTCTGGTAATCCTTGTTCACTTGCCTCACCACAAGCTGCGAGTCTCCACGGATGATCAACTTCTTAATTCCCAATTCTGTTGCAATCCCGAGCCCGGCAAGGAGCCCTTCATATTCTGTAGTGTTGTTGGTAGCTTTCTCCTAGGGAAAATGCATTTGGACCACATACTTGAGGTGTTCTCCAGTGGGTGCGACAAGGAGCATGCCAGCCCCTGCACCTTGCAGTGAGAAGGCACCATCAAAGTACATGATCCACTCTTGGGGGGCCTCCTTGTTGGGGATAACTATTTCTGGTGTTTCTTCATCTGGGGTTGGTGTCCATTCCGTGATGAACTCCGCCAATGCTCTACTCTGAATGGTTGACGTACTCTCGTACTCTAGACCAAAGCTCGACAATTCCAAAGCCCATTCTACTATTCTGCCAGTGGCCTTCGGGTTCCTCAGTATGCGTTGCAAAGGGAAGCGGGTGACAACTGCGATCTCGTGGGCTTGGAAATAGTGGCATAGTTTCCTTGAGGCCATGATGAGGCCAAAGATCAACTTTTGCACGCTAGAGTACCTTGATCTAGCCCCCTGCAATAGGGAGCTGACAAAGTAGACTGGCCGCTGCACCACCTTCTTCTTTGCCACGGCCTTGGAATTGTCTCCATTATCCTGCTCTTCTTTCTCCTGATCTACATCGGACCTTGCCGGGATAGGTTCACTTTCCTCTCCGGAGGGGGCAGTAGCTGCGGCTACTCCTTCATCCATATCCCGCTGCGCCACCAACGCTGCACTAACCACTTGATTGGTTGCCGCTAGGTACAACAGCAACGGCTCTTGTGGTTTAGGAGCGACCAAGGTGGGAGCAGAGGAATGATAGGTCTTCAAGTCTTGAAGCGCTGCTTCTGCCTCCGGTGTCCACTTCATTGGCCCTGCCTTCTTCAGAATTTTGAAGAAAGGCAAGGCGCGCTCAGCAAACTTGGAAATGAACCTACTCAGTGCGGCAACACATCAGGTCAGGCACCTCACATCTTTAACTGTTTTGGGTGCTTGAATCTGCTCGATCGCCTTGATCTTGTCGGGGTTGGCCTCTATCCCCCGATGGGATACTAAGAAACCAAGTAGCTTGCCGGAGGGAACACCAAACACACACTTCTCAGGCTTCAACTTCAAGTTGATCTTTGCGTAGATTCGCAAAGGTCTCTTCCAAGTCCTGAATGAGAGTTGATTTGTCCTTGGTCTTGACTACTATGTCATCCATGTAAGCTTCAATATTCCTGTGCAATTGAGGCTCAAAACCAATTTGCACTGCCCTTGCAAAGGTGGGTCCAGTGCTCTTCAACCCGAAAGGCATCCGCACAAAACAGTATGTGCCACACAGGGTTATGAACGCGGTCTTCTCCTTGTCCTCCTTGGACATGAAGATCTGATGGGTATGCATCCAAGAAGGAAAGCAGATCACACCCGGAAGTGGAATCTACGATCTGGTCAATGCGCGGCAAGGGGAACGGGTCCTTTGGGCATGCCTTATTCAGATCCGTGAAGTCTATGCAAAGCCTCCATTTCCCGTTCGCCTTGTGCACCACCACTAGGTTCGCCAACCATGTTGGGTGCAATACTCCTCTGACCAACCCAACTGCTTCAAGTTTCTGGATCTCCTCGGCAATGAACTGTTGCCGCTCCAAAGCTTGCTTCCTGACTTTCTGCTTGACGGGCCTGGCGTGATGGTAGACAGCTAGGTGGTGCTTGATTACTTCCCTGGGAACACCGGGGATGTCAGATGGTTGCCAGGCAAACACATCTACATTCGCCCGCAGGAAGGCAACGAGCGCGCTTTCCTATTTGTCATCAAGGGTGGAGCTGATGGTGAATGTACCACCAACGCCATCTAGCACTGCCGGGACCTTCTTCACCGTAGGTGAGGCAACTTTGGGCTTCTTGCTAGTGGAGCTCTCCGGCAAATCATCGACGGGTGCAGCACACTCCGAAGAGGTGCGCTTCCCGGATTCCTTGTCGGTATCCTTGCTAGCTATCTTCCCTTTCTTACTTTCCTTGGCGGGAGCTGCAGCTTCCGCGACCTCAGCGGTGACTGCGTCTTGGTACATCTTATCCACGCATATGATTGCGTCCTTCTTGTCCGACGGAACGGAAATGACGCCCATCGGCCCTGGCATCTTCAGTGTGTTGTAAGCATAGTGAGATGCAGCCATGAATTTCGCCAGGGCTGGACTACCGAGAATTCCATTGTACGGCAGTTGAGATCAACCACATCAAACGCAACCTTCTCTGTCTGGTAGTTCAATTCCCCTCCAAACGTCACTAGCAATGTGATCTTTCCCTTAGGACGACTCCTGCCAGGGTTGATCCCTTGGAAAGTGCCAGTAATCTTGAGCTCTTCATCTGATATTTGAAGGTTGCTAAGCACCTTGGGGGAAATCAGATTCAACCTAGCCCCACCGTCAACCAACATCTTCGTGACCTTGAGTTTGCGGATTGTTGGTGAAACCAACAATGGCAAGCACCCTACCGCGGTGGTGCAGTCAGGGTGAACCTCTTCTTCGAAGATGATGGGCGTGCGGGACCATTTGAGCGGTTTCCAGGAGTTTGTTGCTGGCTCTACGACATTGACCTCATGCACCCACTATTTAAGCTGGCGGTGAGAGGAGTGCAAAGATGCGCCTCCGTCAACACACAGGGCCTCAGTGGTTTCTGGAACTCTTGCTAACTGGTTTCCTCTTTGTCCCCTTCATCACTTTCGTCCTTGCCTTCTTTCTTCTCACGACCTCTTGTAGGCCTCTCTGGATGCTGGGCAACCTTGCCGCGGCGGCCTCCTCTGCCGCCTCGGCCCTTCCCGCCAACTCCTTCTTGGTCTCTTTCCATGTCACGCTTCTCATATTCAGCCTTCTGCTTCTTGACAAGTTGCTCAACTTGGTGACACTCTTGGAGATCGTGGCCCTTGGTCCGGTGGACCTTGAAGTACGGCCCGTCAGCCTTCCCAGCCTTTTCGGACACCGCAACCTCCCGGCAATCAGTGCACGCGGCAACTTCCTTACCGGGGGCTTCGTTCTTGGCCTTCTTGCCGGTACTAGGAGTGCCAGAGCCCTCAACAGCCAATACTGCCTTTTCCCTGCGCTTCTTGTTGCATTTCTTGTTCTTCCTCTTCGGGTCAGCGGCATCATTGTCATCCTCTGAGTCGACTTCGACGCCATCCTCTTCTCCGGGGAGCCGCCTCCCTTCCTCTGTTCGGGCACACTTATCCGCCAAAGTTTACAGATCATTCACAGTCTTGGGCAACCGAACGTTCATCTTGGAACATATCCTCCTGTTACGTACGTTGGACTGGAACGCGGCAATCACAGCTGCCGGGTGGATGTCTGGGATGTTTCTGTGTACCTGGCTAAACCTCTGCATGTACTTCCGCAAGCTCTCCCCTTCCTTTTGTGGAAGGAGCTGCAGATCACTGGGTCGTCCTGGTTCTTGATGGCCGCCCGTGAAGGCGCCAACAAACTCATGACACAGGTCAGCCCATGATGAGATGGAATTCTCCGAAAGGTGCATCAGCCATGACCTCACATTTGGCTTGAGCGCCAAAGGGAAGTAGTTGGCGAACACCTTCTCATCTCTTCCCCTGGCAGCTTGAACAGCGATAGTGTAGATGCTCAAGAACTCTGCTGGGTTCAACCTTCCATCATACTTCTCTGGTATCTTTGGCTTGAAAATGCGGGCAGATATCCAACGGACTTGCTGCAGCTCGCGAGTGAAGGTAGGGCACCCAACCATGAAAGGCAAGTATCCGCCTTCATTGGGTGCGGGTTCGTCAACGTCTGGGCCATTGCGCCTGTCAGATTGGCGGCGGGTTTCGCGGTATCGTTCTATGGTGACATGCGCGTCCTTCCTCCGCTGATCTTCCAGGACCTGCCGCTGATCTCGACGGGCCCGAGGGTTAGATGAAGCCATTGATACCTCGTCTGGCTCCTGGTTGCGTGGTTCTGGTTGTGGTCCTTGCGATGGCCGTCGCGGAGGGGACTGTACCGTTGGAGTGGCCCCCTCAGCTCGGTCAGCAGCTCGGGCCATGGCTGTCGCTTGCGGGAGCCGTGGCGGATCCGCCCGCTGTGATCCTCCCGCTTCAGCAAAACCGATCAAACTCTAGATGGTGGCTCTCCACTCATCCATTTGGTTGGCCGCTGGTGGGAATCTTAGCAGGAGTTGGGCTCGCGCCATGGCTTCCAAAGCAGTGCTGGGCATAGACGACGACGCAGATTGCGACATCGCTCGGCTCTTGCCAGTACCAGTGGCGGCGGCGTCGTGCTCCCGTCGCCGCGAGCCAGCCGCCACGGTGGTATGGTGGCAAGAAGGGTGCGCCTGGGGGTTGGTGGCCCCGTTCGACGCTTCGTCTTGGTTACCCCGCCCCGGGGGAGGTGTTTGCCCCACTGTTGCGCCCGTTGCAGGGGCAACCAGGGGGCCGTGGTTCACACCGGAGCGAGCATTGTCACCGTGGTTGCGCTCTTCGGCATGGTGGGGGGTGGAGACTAAGCGTTCTCCCCACCCGTGTGTTGTGGATCACGGTAGTTGGAGTGTTGTTGCTGCCGCCCTCCTCTGGCGTTTTCTGCTCCCGCTTCGATCGTGGGGGGAACGACAACAGCGCCGCCTGTGCCGGTCACGTTCCCCACGGCGTCTGCGTCCCCCGACGCCGCTCTAGCCCCCATAGTATCAGCGGCTGCATGCAAGGGGGCCTTCGAGGTGGAAGGGTGAGCAGTCGCGCCGGACTTCTTCTTGGGTGCCATGGATGATGAAGGCAACGATGAAGAAGATGATGATGAAGGCTGATGCGCCGTTCACGACCTCGAGTTCGCACAAGCGCAGCCCCCTACCTGGCGCGCCAAAGATTTCATGGTAGAAGACGGCCACCTATAGGGTCGTCGGCCCCATTGTGGTTCAGCAGGGGGACGCATTGCACAAAGAGCAGAGGCCATGGGACAGCACGGAAGTGCTGACGCTGGTGGTTTTTACCCAGGTTCAGGCCGCTGAGAAGCGTAAAACCCTACTCCTGCTTTGGTGGATTGATGGAGAGACCGTGGAGAATGCGCGACGCTCGAGCTCGACAAGGTCGCCTCGGGGAGAGTAGCCACGCGCGTATGAGTACACAAGGGTCCGATTCCTTTGTAAGGTTGTCGCGGTCCTCCTTTTATAGGCTAAGGGGTTACCATAATGGCAAAACGGTCATTATCCAGCGATTAGATAGCTAACAGTGCTATCATACCTAACTCTGGCAGTTAGGACAAAACGCATTAAATGCGCTGCCATGTGTCGTGCTGTGGATGCGGCCCGGCAGGCTTGCCGCATCGCTCTAGTCATCTTCCATCTGTCTGCTTGACACGCATGTCGGGGGGATGAACCCCGGGCAGGCAATGGAACCCGGATCCTTTTCAAAAACATCGGGACCGGCCTCGCCCCTCAATCCGGCTTGTGCTTGGCCAGCTTCCTCGACCCGGCCAAACCCCGCAACCCGGCCGGGCCCGCAGGCGCATGCCGGCCGGCCCCGCCAAACCAAGACCTCCTCAACCCGGCCTCGGGTCAGATCCCGTTCCATCCGAGGCGTACGACGGATCAAGTCCCCGTAAGGGAGATGAGCATGGCTACAGTGGCGCACCAACCCCTCTGACCGGCAGGAGCGTGGCAATAGTGCCCCACCTACCCCGCTGACCAGGGCCGGCATGGCAAAAATGCGCCCCTCGTTCTGCTGACGCAAGCCGATGGCGACCAGGCGATGTGACACTATAGCTGAGCCGGCTCAACCACTCCGTGGCGCAAGACAAGACAGGGAACAGTGCCCTCTGGCACGCGGGGCCCGCGCCTGGAGAACCCGGTGAATCCTGGTACCCGGCGGGTCCCAGCACCGGCTTCCCAGGCACTGACATCCGGGCCCCGCGCCCATGTAACTTTACCATTGTAACCCTGGGGGGTTGACCTATAAAACCCCCCAGGAGCCCTCCATGTACGCGGGCGAACACATGAGATAATCCACTAGTGGAGCACTCACACACGCACAAGGAGAAGGAGCAGCCAGAGCCTTGGCCTGCCTCCCTTCCTCCCCCAAACAGCTCCAGGAGCAACTCTGTACTGATACATATAAACCACTCTCGGCAGGACTAGGGGTGTTATCTCTCCGGAGAGCCCCGAACCTGTGTATGTCTTGCGTCCCACGCTCTCTCATGCCGACCTCGCCTCTGGAGCCCACCGGTGCCCTCGAGCCTGTCCCTCTCTTTAGCCATCCTTTGGCATCTGCCATGTGCCCACCACGATAGTTGGCACCCACCGTGGGGAGGCTTGAGGTCCCGGCTGGAGTCATGTTCCAGACGGGGCCCTTCATTGATTCTGGCAAGCACATCGCACACTGCGCATCCCCCGAGCCTCTCGCGTTGGCAGCCGATGTCATCGATGCGCTCACCGCCTCCTTCGCCGCGTTGCGCATCTCTGACGCGCCCGCGGCCGATGAGTACCCTAGCGGGGTGCTCGATGTCTCCGACTCGCCCGTCCCCCTCGGCGATGACATCTCCGCCGGGGCGGTGGACCTCTGTGTCCGGGTAGAGGTATTCGTTACCGGCTCCGGCTCCTCTTCGTCTAGTAAGAAGGCCGCCGCCACCAGGGCCGCGGCGGATCGCGCTAGCATGGCCGACCCGCTGCACGCCACGATGCAAAACCTCAGCATCCCCGTCACCACCGACATCGACGCCACCAACGCCGCGGAGGCCCGGGCCCAGCTCGAGGATGAGCGCAAGCGCCTGCTGGACAGGGCTGAGACACTCACTGCTATGCAACGCCGGCTGGAGGCCACCCAGCGGGAGCGCGAACCTACGTACAGCTTCACTCCGACCGCTGCCGAGCCCAGCCGGGCCGCCGAGGTGCGGGCCCGTGACGACGCCATTGGCCGTGCCCTCGGCGCAGTCCCAACCATCTACGACACCCCGGTTAAGAACATGCGCGTCATGAAGGCGGTCGCTGTTGGCCTGGAGCAGCTGCGGGAGTGCCTGCAGCGCCTGAACGAGCTTCTCGGCGCCACGAACGCGCAGCAAGACTGCCTCGACCATCCCGCCACGTCCGCTTCGCGGCGCACCAAGGATCCCGAGCGTGAGTGACAGAACACGGCGTCTTCCCCGCGCCTGGACGAAGCTCAGTCCGGTCAGACCCGAACCCGGCTCAACCACGCCCCGACGGCTAGAGACGGCCTGGGCAACGAGCCAGTAGCCGGAGTCCGGCACTAACAAGACCCTCCCCCGCCGTCCGGCTGCCGTGGAAACCCGGCTTCAGCCAACCCGGCGCCTCGTGGTCCCGTTACAAGCCGGCTGGGCCCGCGCACCATCGACGATGCCAACGGGCACCATCGCCTCAACCAGCTCGCCCTCTCCCTCGAGCTGGAGGAAGACAACACCGTCGGTCCGGCTTGTTTCGGCCCGTGTATCTGAGACGAGCCCTTCCACAAAGGGTTCACAATGCCCTGCGACACACCCAAGTACAACAGCACTGTCAAGCCGGAGGACTGGCTCATCGACTACACCACCGCCATTGGCATCGCGGGCGGCAATCGCTGCCTCGCCATGTGCTACGCCCCTCTCATGCTCCAGGGTTCGACCCGCACGTGGATGAACAGTCTGCCGGTCGGCAGCATCAACGCGTGGGTCGACTTCGAGTAGGCCTTCGTGCGCAACTTCACCGGCACCTACAAGCGTCCTGGCCGTCCCAGCCAGCTTGCCATGTGCGTGCAGGGGCTGGCTGAAACCGACCACGAGTACCTTGCATGCTGGAACAAGCTCCGGAATAGCAGAGAGGGAGTCCATGAGGTCCAAGCCATTCAGTACTTTGTGAGCGGTTGCCGGGACGGCACCCTCCTCAAGCACAAGCTCCTGCTCTCCGAGCCAACCACCATGGCCACGCTCATGGCCAACGCCGACTCCGCCATGAAGATCCAAGTGGTGCTGGATGAAGCCGGCAAGGCAATACCGGTACCACCCCCCAAGCCGGCTGGCGAAAGCAGCCGCCAGTAGAACAACTAGCAGAACAACAAGCACAAGGCCGACCAGCAGACCCCGCGCTATGACGGCCGCCTCGTCGCGACCGCCGAGCAGGCGCCCGCGGCCGAGCCGGCCGGCAAGTGCCGGCAAGACGGCATGGCAACCCACCATGAGTTTTGAAGAGATGCTCGACGCTCCCTGCAAACACCACAGCGGCGCGAGGCCGTCCACGCACACGCTGCGGTAGTGCGCCATCACCAAACGCATCATGAGGGGCATCATCCCGACGCGGCCGGCTCCAGCTCCGGGCGCAGGGCAGCCGACTCCACCTCCTCCTCCGCCGCCCCCGGCAAATTGCGCATCACGCAATGGTGTCTTCCCCAACCAGAACACGAGCTACATCGTCTTCACCAGCCTTGGCGACGACAAGCGTAGCGAGCACCTGTTCTGGCAAGAGGTGAACACCGTTGTCCCGGCCATACCGGAGTACATGCACTGGTCGGAATGCCCGATCAGCTGGACACAGGAAGACCACCCGGCCGTCATGCCGAACCCGGGTGGCTACGCCATCGTCCTCGACACCACTATCGTCGCAACCCGGCGAACTTGCAAGTTTTCACGGGTTCTCATAGATGGCGGCAGCAGCATCAACATCCTCTACCGCGACACCATGACCAAGCTCGGCATCGAGGCCAAGGACCTGGAGCCGACCCGTACGGTGTTCCACGGCATCGTGCCGGGTCTCACCTGCTCCCCCGTCGGCCGGGTTCGGCTTGACATCCTCTTCGGCACGAGCGACCATTTTCGGCGCGAACCGATCTGGTTCGAGGTAGTGGACCTGTCCAGCGCATACCACATGCTGCTGGGCCGGCCTGCGCTCACCAAATTCATGGCGGTCCCCCACTACGCCTACCTAAAGATGAAGCTCCCGGGTCCCAAGGGCCTTATCACTATCGTCGGGGACTACCGCAAGTCCCTGGAGTGCGCTCAAGCCGGCGCCAAACTGGCTGAGTCGCTGGTCATAGCCGAGGAGCAGCGCCAGCTCGACCGGATCATCGTGCTGACCAATGAGACGTCGGCCGTGCCGGCTTCAGCCAAGGAGCCGGCCGGCGAGGCCTCATTCCAGCCGTCCAAGGAGACCAAGAAGGTCAAGCTGAACCCGGAAGACCCCAGCTGCAGCAAGTACATCGTCGTGGGCACCCGCCTTGACAGCAAATAGGAAGGCGAGCTCGTTGACTTCCTCCGTGAGAATCAGGATATCTTTGCATGGACCCCAAAGGACATGCCAGGAATTCTGAGGAAGTACGCCGAGCACAAACTACACATCTGCAAGGACGCCAAGCCTGTCCGTCAACCCCTACATCGCTTTTCAGAAGAGAAGAGAAGAGAAGAACCATCGGTGAAGAGGTCGCCAAGCTACTCGCGGCCGGCTTCATCATGGTAGTGTTTCATCCCGAGTGGCTGGCCAACCCGGTCCTCGTCCTGAAGAAGAACAACACCTGGCGCATGTGCATAACTACACCAGCATAAACAAGGCTTGCCCCAAGGATCCTTTCTCCCTCCCACGGATTGATCAAGTCATCGACTCCACAACCGGCTGTGAGCTCCTGTCCTTCCTGGATGCTTACTCCGGCTATCATCAGACGAAGCTGGACCCGGCCGACGCCCTGAAGACGTCCTTCATCACGCCCTTCGGGGTGTATTGCTACATCACCATGTCGTTCGACTTGAAGAACACTGGCGCCACCTTCCAGCGCTGCATGCAGAAATGCTTGCTGACGCAACTCGGCCGCAACATCCACGTCTATGTGGACGACATCGTGGTGAAGACCAAGCAGCACCTCACGCTCCTTGACGACCTGAGGGAGACCTTTGCCAATCTGCGTGAGTACCAGATCAAGCTCAACCCGGAGAAGTGCGTTTTCGGCGTGCCGGCCGGGAAGCTGCTTGGCTTCCTCGTCTCGGAGCGCGGCATTGAGGCAAACCCGGAGAAGATCAAGGCCATCGAGCGCATGCGTAAGCCAACCCGGCTGCAGGATGTCCAGAAGTTCACCGGCTGCTTGGCCTCAGTCAGCCGGTTCCTCAGCCAGCTGGGTGAGAGGGCCTTGCCCCTGTATCAGCTGATGAAGAAGATGTCGCCATTCGAGTGGAACGACCAGGCGGACGAAGCCTTCCAGGATCTCAAGTGCGTGCTCTCCACCGCACCCGTCCTGGCCGCGCTGGCAGACATGGAGCCGCTGTTGCTATACATTGCCGCCACCTCGCGGTCGGTCAGCACGGTGTTGGTGGTCGAGAGACCAGAGAAGGGCAAGATCCAGTCTGTTCAGTACCCGGTCTACTACCTGAGCGAGGTGCTATCCGCCTCCAAGCAGAACTACCCGCACTACCAGAAGATGTGTTACGGCATGTACTTCACCGCCAAGAAGCTGAAGCAGTACTTCCAAGAGCATGTCATCACCGTGGTCAGCATGGCCCCCATCGGCTAGATCATGGGCTGCCGGGATGCCTCTGGCCGGGTTGCCAAGTGGGCCATCAAGCTGGCCGGCCACACCATCCTCTACGAGCCCCGCACCATGATCAAGTCCCAGGCCCTGGCCGACTTCCTCATCGACTGGACGGAGACCCAGTACCTGCCGCCGCCGCCGGATTCAACGCATTGGCGCATGCACTTTGACGGCTCCAAGATGCGCTTCGGCATGGGAGCCGGCATCGTGATGTCTTCCCCAAAGGGCGACCGGCTTCGGTACGCACTCCAGATCCACTTCACCGCCTCCAACAATGTCATCGAGTACGAAGCCCTTATGCACGGCCTCCGGCTTGCCAAGGAACTCGGCGTCCGGTGCATCCTGTGCTACAACGACTCGGACCTGTTGGTGCAGTAGTGTTCCGGTGAGTGGGACACCCGGGATGCGAACATGGCCAGCTACCGCTTCCTGGTTAAGCAACTCTCCGGCGCCTTCGACGGCTGCGAGTTCCTCCATGTTCCACGCACAGAAAATGAAGCCACCGACACGCTAGCCAAGATTGGCTCATCCCGGCAGGCCATACCATCCGGCGTCTCCCTCAAGTACCTGCGCAAGCCATCCGTCAAGCCGTCTCCGGATTCCGAGTCCATCTTCATCTCGGACGACCCTGCAGCGCCCCTCCCTAACCCGGACTCGGGGGCTGCCGGTCCAAGCCTGGGGGCTGCCATCCCCAACCCGGACCCAGGGACTGCTCAACCCGGCCCGGGGGCTGCTAAACCCTGCCCGGGGACTGCTCATCCCGGCCCGGGGGCTGCCGTGCTCAACCCGGCCGCCGTCATCCCCAACCCGGGGGCTGCCGCCTCCGGCTCGGGGGCTGCCGCCCCAGAACCTGCCACGGTGGCCGTCTTCATCGTGGTTACGGCTCCTTCATGGGCCCAGCCAATCTTAGCATTCCTCAAGAATGGAGCGCTCCCCATGGATGAAACCGAGGCCCGACAAGTGCAATGCCGGGCGTCCGCCTATAGCATCATCAACAACGAGCTCGTCAAGCGCAGTGCGACAGGTGTGTTCCAGCGCTGTGTTGAGCAAGACCAGGGTATAGAAATCCTCCTCGACATACATCAGGGCGAGTGCGGGCACCACGCTGCCTCCGGGTTCCTGGTGGTCAAGGCCTTTCGCCATGGTTTCTACTGGCCCACGGCCCTCAAAGACGCCGAGTCGCTCATCCTCAAGTGCGAGGGATGCCAACGCTTCAGCAAGCGTAGCCACCAGCCGGCTTCGGCCCTGCAGACCATACCGATCATATGGCCCTTCGCGGTCTGGGGGCTCGACATGGTGGGACCCTTCAAGACCGCCCGGGGCGGCATGACGCACTTGCTGGTGGCGGTCGGCAACTTGCCAAGTGGATCGAGGCGCGACCTGTTGGCGTTCTGGGAACGGGGGTACCCAGACTTGCCTGCCTGCGGCCCACGGCGTGGCTCCATCGATGGCCTGGTACGGCCCAGCTTCAGCGACAACAACTCAAGACCCTCGCGAGGGGCCAAGCCTCGCGAGGCGGACGACACCAAGACCCCCCAGGAGCGGCCTCCTCAGGCTGGCTCCTGAGGAGCGGAGAGTTCCATGCAAGCCTCACCTCATGAGGTCCGGATGACATGAGCCATGACGACCAAGGCCAGGCGGGCGCTAGCGGGCGCAGTGTACCAGTTTCCTCTATGGTGCCAAGGAGGCAAGTGCAGGCGCGGAGTCCCGAGGAATCAGCCAAAGGTTTCCATTCCCGTGCAACAAGACCAAGACCGCCAGGATAGTCGGACGGAGGTCATCATCGAGCCCACCACGGCGTCACGACCAGAGGCTTTTGCAGGCGAAGACTACTTTTGTCAGGATAGCATGTACTAGTTGTCTCCCTTCGAATTTGGCCGTTGTGGGATCCCTTCCCGCCTTTCATTTGGGAAGAGGACCAAGGCCACTATAAATAGGACTTAGCCACCACCATGAGGGGGATGGATCATTCAGATCACCCTCATTCCACCAGCTCACTCAAGCACAAGAACACCTCTCCTCCTGAGGCTGTTCACCACTGTACTAGTTCATCCTCAGCCCCTCGAGGCCAATCCACCACAAAGCAGGAGTAGGGTTTTACACCGCAAGGTGGCCCGAACCTAGGTAAACTGATGTGTCCCTTTCCCTTATAATTCGTCGGGCTAGGCTGCGAGATTAGCGAGTAGGCAGACTGGGGAGGACGAGCTCTTTGCATGAACCCCAGAGTTCGAACCTCTCAAGGGTTTGCGGAACCCGAAATCCGACATTTGGCACGCCTGGTAGAGGTGCGTCGAAGCTTTGCCTCTCCGTCCGCCGTACTCCGCCCTCGCCGTTCAGCTCTCATGGCGGGCGCCTCTTCTCCGACTGGATCGACGGGCGCGCATGAAGGCGTCGTGGGTCTCCAGGCCTTCACCCCCGCCTTACGACGAGTGCAGTGGCCGCCCAAGTTCAGGCCAGAGATGCCGCCTCACTACGACGGTGCGGCAGACCCGGTGGGGTTTCTCCAGGCGTATGAGGAGGCGGTTCTAGCGGCCGACAGCGACGGCAAGGTCATGGTGAATTGGCTTCCCATGGCCCTCATGGGCGTGCCGCGCGCTTGGCTCCTGGGCCTGTCGGAATCCTCGATGGCTTCCTGGGAGGAGCTGCGCGGCCTTTTCGTCACGGAATTCACGGCGCCGGCACCTCACGCCGTCACAGCCATCCTCGGCGGCTCGCAGGCGCCGCCCTCAGATCGCCACAACAAGCAGCTCTTTCGCCAGGCGGGTGCCGCCCACGTGCAGCGGGCGGCGCCGCCAGGTTGGGCGGCGCCCAAGGCCGACCTCACCTTCGACTCCGGGGACCACCCCACGGTCACGGTCGGCGCCGGCGCGCTCCCGATGCTCTGCACCCCTACCATTTGCAACGAGGCAGTCACCAAGACCCTCATCGATGGAGGAGCCGGCCTCAATGTGCTCTCAGTGGAAGCGTTCGGCTTGCTTCATGTGCCCCATGGCCGGCTCCGCCCCACGAAGCCCTTCTCTGGAGTCGTCAACGGCTCCACCAACCCCCTCAGGCAGATCCGCCTCCCCGTCACCTTCGGCACCCGCGACAACTACCGCACCGAGATCATCGACTTCGACATCGCCCGCATCAGCCTCCCTTACAACGCCATCCTCGGGTACCCGGCCCTGGCCAAGTTCATGGCAGCGACTCCACCACCGGCTAACAACGCTCCTGAGACCTCAGCCAACCTCCCTGGCAGTGGGTCTCCTGAGGACGATACTCCTGAGGGCACGGCTGCCATGGTGGATGATAAGGCTCCTAAGGGCCCACAGACCCAGGAGTTGCAAGACCTCACCAATGCTTCCTCCCTCGTCGAGCACCCGGTATACTTCATCAGCACGGTGCTGCGAGACATGCGGGCACGCTACCCCATGCCACAGAAGCTGATCCTCGCGCTCCTCGTCGCCTCCCGAAAGCTACGCCACTACTTCCAAGGCCACCCCATCAAGGTTGTCTCAGCTTACCCTTTGGAGAGGGTGCTCCGGAGCCCCAACGCTGCGGGCAGGGTCGCCGAATGGAACATTGAGCTGCAGGCGTTCCAGTTGGAGTTCAGTACCACCAGGATCATCAAGGGCGCTGCCCTCGCTGACTTCGTGGCGGAATGGACTGACGTCCCTAACCGTGAAGTGTGCGAGGACTGCTCCCTCATACCCGGCGACGAGGCACCAGATGGCTGGATCATGTACTTCGATGGCGCGTTCTCACGCCAGGGCGCAGGGGCTGGAGTTGTGCTTATTTCGCCCACCAAAGACAAGCTCTACTACGCCGTGCAACTCTGCTTCCAATGAGGCGAGAAGGTCTCCAACAACATTGCGGAGTACGAGGGCCTGATCACTGGACTCAAGGCCGCCGCAGCACTGGGGGTCAGGCGCCTCACCATCAGGGGCGACTCGCAGCTCCTTGTCAACTTCTCCAACAAGGACTACACCCCGAAGGACGAGCACATGGAAGCATACCGTGAGGAGGTACGCAAAATTGAGAAACGATTCTTGGGCCTGGAATTGCAGCACGTGCTGCGAGGCACAAACAAGGAGGCGGATGACATTGCCAAGAGGGCATCCCGGCGTCTGCCTCAGGAGCCTCACATCTTCGAAGAGCGGCTCTTCAAGCCATCGGCAGCTCCAGCCACCGCAGAACCAGCACCGCCTCACGAGGACCTCCCCCAGGCTCCTCCGTCAGGCGCCTCGGCTTGTGGCCCAACCTCAGGAGCTCGCCTCCTCCTCGTGATGGAACCTCAGGAGGGGTGTTGGACCGAGGACTTCAAGGTGTACCTACTTCGGGGCACCCTGCCGGAGAAGGAGGAAGACGCGGAGCGTGTGGCCTGCTAGGCCACAGCATACTGCATCCAGGACGGTGAGCTCTATCGTAGACGTCCAAACGACGTTTCTTTATGGTGCATCTCCAGGGAGCAGGGATGCAAGCTGCTGGCCGATATACACAGTGGGGACTGTGGGCATCACTCTTCATCACGCACCCTCATGGGCAAGGCATTCCATTCTACTGGCCCACGGCGCTCAACGACGCCACCGAGCTGGTGAAGTCCTATGAAGCATGCCAGTTCCACGCCAAGCAGATCCACCAGCTCGCTCAGGGCCTCCAGACCATCCCTCTCACATGGCCGTTCGCGGTCTGGGGGCTGGACATCTTGGGGCCATTCCCACGGGCGCTCGGGGGCTACCGCTACCTCTACGTCGCCATCGACAAGTTCACCAAGTGGGTGGAGGTGGAAGCCGTCCGCACCATCCCGACCGGCTCGGCCGTCAAGTTCATCAAAGGCCTCGTGAGCCAGTTCGGGGTTCCTAACCGCATCATCACCGATAATGGCTCACAGTTCACCAGCAACCTTTTCAAAACATACTGTGCTAACCTTGGAACGCAGATATGCTACGCTTCGATGGCACACCCCAGGACCAACGGCCAGGCCGAGCGCACCAACGCAGAAGTCCTGAGAGGCCTCAAGGCAAGGACCTTCAAGAAGAAGCTCGAGGCCTGCGACAAGGGCTGGCTCGATGAGCTCCAGTCCATGCTGTGGTCCATCCGCACCACCGCAACCAAGCCGACGGGCGAGACTCCGTTCTTCCTCATCTACGGAGCTGAAGCGGTTCTCCCTCATGAGGTCAAGCATCACTCCATGCGGGTCTTTGCGTTTGACGAGGCACGCCAAGACGCCACGCGGGGGATGGACCTCGTGCTGGGGGAGGAACGCCGCCGTCAAGCCTCGCTCCGAGTGGCAAGGTACCAGTAGGCGCTGCGGCGGTACCACTGTCGCAGTGTCCGCTCCAGGACGCTCGAGGTGGGTGATCTCGTCCTGAGGCGGGTGCTCTCCAAGGAGGGGCTGCACAAGCTCTCACCCATGTGGGAGGGCCCGTTCAGGATCGCCCGTGTCTCCAGGCCTGGCGCCGCGCACCTGGAGACGCAGGACAGGATCCCCCTCCAGAATGCCTGGAACATCCAGCACCTCCGGAAGTTCTACCCATGAAGCAAGGCCCCGTGCCTGTGAAGGTCTCCACTCGTGACACACTCACGTAATAATGAGTGGGGATGTACACGCCCCGGAGTTTCCCGAGTGTTGCCCGCGGGCCTCACGGGGGCTCCCTCCCACGTCCTAGTGGCAGCACTTAGCTCCGCGCTGGTGAGAAGACTAGACTAGGTGCCGGACGCGACTGTTCTTTTGCTTGCTTTCTGTAGTTGGTTTGCAACTTCTTAATGGAATTTGGATTTTTCGCGTTTCTCGTTTGCCAGAGCTGGAGCTTTCTTTTCGTCCTGTTTGTTCGCCTCTCCAGCCTTGTCCCAGGAAGAGCGGCAGTTGCCCGTCGCTCCTCCTTGTGCGTCCCGCACACGGGGGCTAGGTAGGTGTGTGCACTTGGCGCTCGCCGCGACCACACCTCACCGAAGCTCTGTCGCCCAAGAGCTTCGGTCCTTAAATCCTTGCGAGACGCTCTCAAACGAGCTCGTGGGCACGCGTACCCTCTCAAGTCCGTGCCTTCGGGTATCGCGATGCGGTGCACCAGCCACAACCAACCCATGCTCGGGGGCTCGCGCAAGGAAGGGCATGACACCCTGTGATGTTTTCTAATAATTCTGCAGCTGTACAGTGCCTCCTAAGGCCCGACGGCTCCTGAGCCATTAAGAAGCGAACTTCGCCAGATGTTGCTGGAGAGGCGCACCCTCGCGAGGCGGGAAACTACAGCAAGTATATCAAGCTAAGTTATTCTAACCGCACCTGATTGGAATATCAGTATCTCGGCACAACATCAAAATAACAAACGTAGCATAATGGCACGAGTGCCTTGGTTCATTACACGCCCCAGCGGGGCCCTCTACTTTTTTCGAGTGCAGGAGAAAGGAAAGGTTAAACAAAAGTGGCCCGCACGACCGCAGCAGCTCCCGAGGCCAGGCTCCGGTGGCCCCCGGGCTCAGTCCGAGTCTTCCTCCCGCTTCACCGAAGCGCGGCGACGAGACGACCTGTCACCTTCCCCGATGCGAGCCCGGCGACGTGGTGGTTGGTCGTAGCCGCCGCTGCTGGTGCTCTCGCCGGAGGAGGAGCCGCCGCTGCTGAAGGAAGCGCGGCCGTCGCCAAGGGCAAGCTCACCCTCGTTGTCGTCGCGGCCGTCGTCAAGGCCAAGCCCATCGTCGCCGCTGTCGTCTTCCGGGCAGCACCCCGCGCGACGGCCGTCCTCCCCGAACACTCTCACATAGAGGGTCGCGAGGCTGTCGTACCTGAAATGAAGGGTGCGCCTCCCGCTCAGGCCTCGCGCACGGGCAAACGCCGGCCAACCACGAGTCAAGGACACGCTGCCTGTCGTGGTGACTTCGACCCCAACCCAGGAAGCCTTGCTGCAGCAGCCGTCAGCCTGCAGCCAGAGGCCGTCAGGCCTCGCGATCGGCAGCTCACTCACAAAGAAGTGCGGGAGTGGGGGCCAAGTGCCGGCGGGCCTCTCCGACCACACGATGAACTCCGGGAGCACATCCGCCGAGTGGAAGCGCAGCCGAGGAGGCCGGGCAACCACGGTGTGCCGCCCCTCATCGCAGGGGCTGCCTCGCCCTTGGCGGCCCCCACCTCGAGAAGAAGCACCGCCACGGCAGCCCAAAGCGATGCCGGCCCCCGAAGAAGTGTGCCCGCGCCCCCGAGGAGCTGCCGCCGGGGTCGCAGCATGCTTGCGGGGGCGGCCACGCCCTCTCTTGGGCGGCGGCGAACCAGGCCCCTCCTTGGGGGCCTTCCCTTTCTCGGCGGTAGAAAACCTCCTCGTTGACGCCATGGATGCTACGGCAAGACGGGGAGGTGAAGAAGAAGAGGGAGCGGGTAGCGAGAAGATGGAGATGAGTGAGGGGGGCTCTGCCCCTCCCCTCATTTGTAGCCGGAGGGAGGCCAACCGCCGGCCTCCACGACCCCACGCAATGATGGTTTTTCTCTGCATGCAGCAGGGTCTCGTCAAGTCAAGCAGTTGCCGAGGTGGCGTGGGGAAGCGTAGGCGCCCATGTCCCATCAATCGCCACGCGTCAACCGATGCCGCAGGCGGTTAGGGCCCAAGGCGCGCTCAGACTTGGCGGTTCCCAAGGTGGGACTCTTCAAGACCGCCCGGGGCGGCATGACGCACTTGCTGGTGGCGGTCGACAACTTACCAAGTGGATTGAGGCGCGGCATGTTGGTGTTCTGGGAACGGGGGTACCCAGACTTGCCTGCCTGCGACCCACGGCGTGGCTCCATCGACTGCCCGGTACGGCCCAGCTTCAGCGACAACAACTCAAGACCCTCGCGAGGGGCCAAGCCTCGCGAGGCGGACGACACCAAGACCCCCCCAGGAGCGGCCTCCTCAGGCTGGCTCCTGAGGAGCAGAGAGTTCCATGCAAGCCTCACCTCGTGAGTTCCAGATGACGTGAGCCATGACGACCAAGGCCAGGCGGGCGCTAGTGGGCGCAGTGTACCAGTTTCATCTTTGGTTCCAAGGAGGCAAGCGCAGGCACGGAGTCCCGAGGAATCAGCCAAAGTTTCCATTCCCGTGCAACAAGACCAAGACCGCCAGGATGGAAGGACGGAGGTCATCACCGAGCCCACCACGGCGTCATGACCAGAGGCTTTTGCAGGCGAAGACTACTTTTGTCAGGATATCATGTACTAGTTGTCTCCCTTCGAATTTGGCCGTTGTGGGATCCCTTCCCGCCTTTCATTTGGGAAGAAGACCAAGGCCACTATAAATAGGACTTAGCCACCACCATAGAGGGGAACGGATGATTCAGATCACCCTCACTCCACCAGCTCACTCAAGCACAAGAACACCTCTCCTCCTAAGGCTGTTCGCCACTGTACTAGTTCATCCTCAGCCCCTCGAGGCCAATCCACCTCAAAGCAGGAGTAGGGTTTTACACCGCAAGGTGGCCCGAACCTGGGTAAACTGTTGTGTCCCTTTCCCTTACAGTTCGTCGGGCTAGGCTGCGAGATTAGCGGGTAGGCAGACTGGGGAGGACGAGTTGTTTGCACGCACCCCAGAGTTTGAACCTCTCAAGGGTTTGCGGAACCCAAAATCCGACACGGCCGATCAAGAAACTGGACGGGCCAACAGCCGTCCGGTTCGTCAAAGACATCGCGGTACACTACGACGTCTCGCACAGCATCATCACGTACAACGGCACCAACTTCGCCAAGGGCGTTTTGGCGCAATACTGCTCCATCTCCGGCATCCGGTTCGACCTGGCCTCCGTAGCTCATCCTCAGTCCAACGGCCAGGTCGAGCGGGCCAACGGCCTCATCCTATCCGGCATCAAGCCACGGCTCATCGAGCCCCTCATCCGTTCACCCGGCAGCTGGCTTCAAGAGCTCCCGGCCGTCCTCTGGAGTCTCCGCACAACGCCAAACCGGTCGACCGGGTTCACCCCGTTCTTCCTCTTCTACGGAGCAGAAGCTGTCATCCCGACCAACATCGAGTTCGACTCACCGCGAGTCGTGATGTACATGGAAGCCCAAGCCAAGGAAGCCCGCGAAGATGGCGTCGACCTACTCGAAGAAGCACGCCTTTTGGCCCTTAGCCGATCCGCCATCTATCAGCAAGGCCTGAGGCACTACCACAGTAGAAAGATCAAGCCCCTCGCATTCCGCGAAGGAGACCTCGCCCTCCGGCTTGTCCAACAGCAAGCTGGCCAGCACAAGTTGGCCTCCCCAAGGAAGGGCCCCTTCATCGTCAGCAAGGCCCTGTGCGACCGCAACGCATACTATCTCATCGACGCCCGAAGACAAACAAGCGCAAGAGAGACACCGCCTGAGAAGAAACAAGCCGGCCCTGGAATGCAGAGCTCCTCCGCCCATTTTACAGTTAGCTGTATGCACGTATGTATCACTGCCTTTTGTAATTCTGTAAAAGACAATGGGACCCCCGAACGACACCCGGGGGCTACCCTTTTCCTGCTAAGTTACTGTGTTTTGCACACCCTTGCAAATTTTATTAAAAACCTCCACCACCGGGTTGACCCGCTCAACCCGGGGGCTCGGGGGCTGGCCGGCTTGACCACAACCCGCCGTCCTCCTTAGCACACCCCGGCGTGTTCGGGTTGCCGAGGCCCCCCACTTCGCCCTATGCCACAGTCTGGCTTCGGCTGTTGGCCGGCAAGAACTATGGGCCGAAGCACCTACATGCCGCGAAACACTAAGCCGGACCCGCCAGATTGGCCAACCCGGCCTCATCGCACTAACTTGCCGCACGACCGGCTGCTCGCCAGCCGGCCCAGTGGGTGTTTCGCTCGCGCTCAATGTTCGAAGGGCCTATGTACTGCGCGCTCCTCCCAAGGACCGATCTCGTTGTCACAGACCAGAACCCGGCTGTTCGACTCGCGGGGGGGAGGTCCAAGGAAGGGTCAAGCAAGGAAAAAGGCTTAGAAAACAAAGAGCAAAAGCGCAAACATTCACAAAAATATTTACATTACGAGAATATGGGCCCAAGGCCAGAAGTTCATTACATTCACCAACAACACACCAGTGGGTGGGTGGACCTGCTACCTAACCAAAGTGTGAAAAAAGATAAAACAAGGCGGCTTCAGGCATTTCCCGCGCCGGGTTACGCAGCTGCCGGCTCCTCCGCGATGGCCTCCGGGTTCACCGAGGTGTCGATATCATCCAACCCGGCCTCATCATCCGCGTACATGCCCGTCTCCTCAGAGCGGCCTTCCGGGTCGTCCAGCAGCAAGCTGAAGTCGTCAGGCGGCACCACTCCACCATCGGCAGTTAGCTCCACCTGGAACTCGTCGTGAAGCGCGAACGAGGCCAGGTAGCTGGCCCTGGCAGCGATCCGGCCTGCCTCCACCTACAGATGGGGCTCCGCGCTGGCTCCTTGGGCCACTAGCTAGTCCAGCGCCAGGTCCGGGTACCAGGACATGACGAACCTTAGCGCCACATCGGCGCCGGCACGGGCGGCAGAGACGCGCCACGCGTGAAGCCGCTCCGGCCCGACTTCCAGCCACCGCGCCAGCCGCGTAAAGCTGTTAGGCACGACGGCGCCGGGCCAGAGGTCCGCCGCCATCCCCATGCTGGCTGCGGAGACCTGCCCCATCTGCTCACCCAAGACCTGCAGGCGGGCCTCGGCGGCATTCATGATCTCCGAGAAGCTCCAGGCGATGTTCGGATCGAACGGAGCGCCAACGATCCCCTGGGGCAACCGTTGAGCATGAACGGCCTCCTCCGCTGTCCTCTGCGTCACTGGGCAGTGCCCTGTCAAGAGGAAAAGCAAGACAATCAGCAACAAAAAAGCAACGCCGGCTTCACAACCCGGCGAAACCAACGAAAAAGCACTTACTGGCGAAGGTCTCATCTAGGTGCTGCGCCTCGAGCAACATAGCATGCCGCTCCAGGTTGCTGGCATGGTCTCGCGCCTCTAGCGCCCTCTCCAGCTCGGCACCCTTGTCAACAGCCGCCTTCAGCTCGGCGTCCTTGGCGGTGGCCGCTTTCCCGTGCTCCTCCTTGAGGCACAGGATTTTCGCCTGGTGGGCCTCCGCCGCCTCTGCCTTCAAACGCTCCACCACGGCCTGGAGCTGGCCCTTGTCGTCGGCCAGCTGATTGCTCTACTGGCCGGCTTTGACGAGCGCCCGCTGGGCCTCCGCTGCCTTGGCCGCCTCTGCCTTCAGCTTCCCCACCTCGACCCGGAGCCGGCCGACGTAGGCAACAGCCAGGTGGCGCTGATGACCGACCCTGATCAGCCGGGTTTGCCAGACCGGCATCTCGGCCACAGCGGCTGCACAGCAAAGATTCGGAGTCAAGACAAAGAAAGAACAAGAACACTTTAAGATTCGACCCAACTGTTGCGTAGTTGGCCCGAATCTCGGGGGCTACACCGAGTGGGTGCGCTAGCGCGCCCCCACTAAGAGCATGCGAAACATACCTTCAGCGAGGCAGAGCGCCTCCTCCCTAGTGGCAAGCCGCGCCATGAGCTGCTAGTGCTTGTCCAGAAGCCGGTTGTAGACACGGACCCGGAAGGCGTCCAGTTGCTACGAGGAAGCAAAAACCAACATGAGATAGAGCATATGAAGATTCGACCCAACTACTACGCAATTCGCTCGAACCTCGGGGGCTACACCCAGTGGGCGCGCGCGCCCCTACTGACCAACTGCAAAGGAGAAGCCAGAGGAAGAAAAGACTCACCAACACGGAGCGCTCCAGCTCCCGTGCCCGCTCCGCTTCAGCCCGAGCGAAGGCCTGAACCCGCTCCGCATGCCCGCAGAGACGCTGGCTCACGGCGGCGATGGCCGCCTGCTCCTGCGTCTGCGGCCCGAAGGCGACCGCCGCGCTCGACCCGGCCTGCACCTGCTGCGACCCGGCGGCAGGACGGCCTCCCGGCACCGTCTGCGGCTGCCTGACCACTAGGGCGTGACCGTCGCCTGCCGTCTCCTCCGCGACCGGCCTTGACTCCGGCACGACGGCCGGCGTCACTTGCGGCGCCACAACCGGTGTTGCCTGCGGCATCGCATCCACCGTCACCTGCGGTGCCACGTCCGACATCGCTTGCGGCGCCCCCTCCAGGCCGGATCCGCCTCTGCCTCTAGCCGCCTCCACCCGCTCGACCACATCGGTTCGTGGCGGGGTGTCATCGCCGATCACCAAGACCTCCCGGTTGTCCACCGCCATCTCCGCCCGGCCGCCCGAGTCGCGCTCCTCCTCCGTCGCGGCACGACGACCATCGGGTCCGTGCCTGTCGTCGTCTCCGGCCACGCCGGCCAGGCCTGGGCCTCCACCTCCAGCACCTCGAGGGTCTTGTTCCGGTCCCTCCAGGCGTAGCGCTCCGTGTCCGCCGAGTCCAGGCCGAGATCCTCCCTGGCCGAGTCCTTGGGCAGGTCGATGGCGCTGGTCCGAGTCTTTCGGAACGCAAAGCCGCCCCCGGATGCGGCGTCTGTCGTGGCCAGCGCCAACGCCAACGGCGACCTGAATCACAGCGAGAGAAGTATAAGAAAGGAACAGCTCGGCGGCACGCCGGAGCCTGCAAGGCGATCTTACCCGGTCACAATCGGGACGGCCGGCCTCACCGGCGCCGCTGGGATGGCACGGTGCCTCTTCTTAGCGCCCGGCTTGCCGCCCGTGGCCGGGTCCACCGTGCGTTTGGCGGCCGACTTCCTCGGCGCCACGTCCCCCTTCCCGTGCGGAAGGCCAGCTGCGGCCGGCACGTGGGACGACCCGGCCCCGGCCGCACCGCCGTCTCCTCCCCTCGGCGGCGCTGCATCGTCAGCATACATCAGAACCCCCCGCATCACCTTCCATTCAATCTCACGAGGGATCGGGATGCAGAAACTTACTTGTATGGCGCACCTTGCCGACGTCGGCGTCCGCCGTCTCCGGGTCCTCGGCGAGGCCTCCCGCCTCCTCCGTGCCGCCTGGCTGGGCAACCGCTACCTGCATTGTCGTCCCGTCATATGAATGTCGAATAGCGTTCAGCAGCACCTCCCTCATCGCGTCAGGGCGGAGAAAAAGTTGGGACATAGCAAAGAACGGAGACCAAGGACTCACCGCAGGTGCTGGGTTCCCGTGGCTGTAGGGGGCCTTCCCGTACTGCCACTCCTCCTTCCTCCCGGCCTTTGAGATGTCATTGACCCGGCTGGCAATCTACTCTTGCGTCAACCGCCGGGACGATATCTGGTTGGGGTCCTGAAGGCCAGACATCTGGCCGATGATATGCGTCCGGCGCTGCAGCGGCAGCACCTGGCGCGCGATGAAGGCCGCGATGAGGTCCGTCCCGGTGAGCCCCTCAAGCGCCACCATCTCGGCGACCCAGCTACTCATGTTCAGCACCTCCTGCGCCGGGCTCTTGGGGCAGTTGGTCCAGTTGGTCTTGGCATGCGGCATCACATCAAGGAAGGGCGGCAAGTTGATACGGTCCGCGCCGAGGTTGCGGACGTAGAAGAAGGTGTTCTGCCACTTCTTGGCAGAATCCTCCAGCGGCATCTTGGGGCACGACACATGCGGCCGCGACGAGACAACGGCAGCCCCACAGGCAGACATGACACCGGCCTCTGGCCCCTGCTGCTTCAAGAAGAAGAAGCGGACCCAAAGATCGACGCTGGGCTCGACGCCCAAGTAGCCCTCGCACAGGGTGACGAACCCTGAGAGCTGCAGCACCGCATTCGCCCCTAGGTGGTGCGGCTGAAGCCCGAAGAACTCTAGGAACATGTGGAAGAAGTCACTCACGGGGAGACCGAACCCAGGCTTAAAGTGGGAGTACAATACCACGCGTTCGGTCCCCTCCGGCCGCGGCGCCAGCTCGCCGTCGGGCAGGCGTACGGCCATCTCCGTCTCCGGCGGCAGCCGCCGCATGTCGCGGAGGTACTTGACATCCCCGGTGGTGACGGTGGATCTCTCCCACGAGCCTTTCGGCAGCGCCATCGGCGGTGCTCGATGTGGGCATGAGGCGCGTGGGCTCGGAAAAGAAGAAGAGGCGGCTGCCGAGCGCTGCAGATCGGCCGTCGAGCATTGCGGAGCGATGGCAGTGCTTCGCTCGAGAGCAACGGGACGTTGCAGCGTGTGACGAGCTCAAAGGCGAGAGCAAGGGAGAAAGAAGAAGATGGGGGGCACGTGCGTGAATGATTTCCGCCGCCCCTTCCCCCGATTTATAAGCCACGAACTGAACATGGGGAAATGGGATCGGTTGCGCCCACCCCTCCCACTTCCCCGCATTAAGTGGGCACGATCTACGCGTCAATTAACTGCGCCAAGAAGGGCAACCGCCTATGGCCGCCGCAATAAATCCCCGCGCATCGGCCGAGGGCGTGGAGTGGCGGGCCCCTGCCCACCGTTACGCCCCGTCCCTCGCGTGGCCTGTCAGGGCCTCTTCAGCTTCTGGCCGCCATGTGGCGTCTGCGCTAAAACCAAGAGATCATGTCCCTCCCCCTCAAGATTCGGCGGACTCTTCGATTTCCCGCCCATGCCGGGATGCCGCGATCCGGCTTCCGGAAGCCGGCACACAGTGGGTGTTGCCGGACCCGGCAGTCACAAGCTTCATCAGCATCTACCACCTTCTCAGGGGGTGAAACTGCGAAGGCCCCCCTGCTTGAAGCCGGCAAGCCTTCACAGCTTCATGGAATACTATCGGGGGGATGAAACCCGGGTAGGCAACGGAACCTAGATCCTTTTCAAAAACATCGGGGCCGGCCTCGGCCCTCAATCCGGCTTGCGCTTGGTCGGATTCCTCGACCCGGCCAAGCCCCCGCAACCCAGCCGGGCCCGCAGGCGCATGCCGGCCGGCCCCGCCAAACCAAGACCTCCTCAACCCGGCCTCAGATCAGCTCCCGTTCCATCCGAGGCATACAACAGATCAAGTCCCCGTAAGGGAGATGAGCACGGCTACAGTGGCCCACCAACCCCTCTGACCGGCAGAAGCATGGCAACAGCGCCCCACCTACCCCGCTGACCAGGGCCGGCATGGCAACAGTGCGCCCCTCGTCCTGCTGACGCAAGCCGATGGCGACCAGGCGACGTGACACTATAGCTGAGCTGGCTCAACCACTCCGTGATGCAAGACAAGATAGGGAACAGTGCCCTCTAGCGCGCGGGGCCTGCGCCCGGAGAACCTGGCGAATCCTGGTACCCGGCGGGTCCCTGCACCGGCTTATCAGGCACTGACATCCCGGCCCTGCGGCCATGTAACTTTACCATTGTAACCCTGGGGGGTTGACCTATAAAACCCCCCCAGGAACCCTCCATGTACGCGGGCGAACACATGAGATAATCCACCAGTGGAGCACCCACACACGCATAAGGAGAAGGAGCAGCCAGAGACTTGGCATGCCTCCCTTCCTCCCCCAAACAGCTCCAGGAGCAACTCTGTACTGATACATATAAACCACTCTCGGCAGGACTAGGGGTGTTATCTCTCCGGAGAACCCCGAACCTGGGTATGTCTTGCGTCCCACGCTCGCTCATGCCGACCTCGCCTCTGGAGCCCACCAGTGCCCTTGAGCATGTCCCTCTCTTTAGCCATCCTTTGGCATCTGTCGTGCGCCCACCACGACAACGCCTCTGGACGGGTGTCATATAGAGGTGATCTTCTTCCTAAATGGCTGCCACATGCCAAATGACAGCCACTTAGTTATCTGGGGGATCGACACCGCACCGATGGATGACTTGCGTTGCGATGCGGTGGAGCGGTGGAGCCTTGGCAGGGATGCATGCCGCCAGTGGCCCCGGCAATCCTTGACGGGGAAGTCTTGGGACTTATCTTCGGGGCGGCCTCGACCTGACCAGGCTCGCCTGCCCGGTAAGGGAGGTTTTTCCTTAGTGATACCTTGATGTCTTGGCTTGTCTTGGTCTTCTTGATCTGCCCTTTGATTCCTCAAAGGGCTAACTTCCTGGCTTGGTCCTGTCTTGAATGCTTGGGGTTGCTTGCATTTCTACCATTTGAGCTTGTGTACAGTCCGGGCAACATACGTGAAGGTTTGTTGCACCGACACTAGTGCACACAAAGAAAAATAGTCCATCCAGAACCGAAAAGAATGTTGTCTTCGGTGCCAAGTTCGAGGAACTTCACTGAAGAATGCCTGCGTTGCAAGACATGTAGATGAGGAGATTGATGTGAAGGAGTTAACCTCTCAAAGATTTATTGCTGACGTAAAGCAATTGGTTCGGAGTTTCTGTCCGAATAAATTTGACTGCAGCGAATGGAAGTCGAAGACTAAGTGAAGACGTAGTATTCATTTTGTTGTTCGTCTTTCATTCTTTTGAGTCATACGGCCTCCGTACTATTAAGAGGGGTATAGATTCTCGACGCTTAGATCCGTTGTGATGCTTACCCCAAAACCTATGCGAGACTGAGAGAAATCTCTTTATGTTTTGAATGATTACCTGCCAGCAGTAGACATTGTTCTTCGTGCTGCAGGAGATATCTTTCGAACTGAGGAGTTAGCATTACTTGCTCCGCATGGAATGTTACCCTTGTGCTCAATTTCCGACCGTTGGACTCGTGTCGTTCGGCCATTGGCTGCTCCACATGTCCAATTTGGTCATTTCCCACGAGGAAAGGCTGTGGCTATAAATAGCCACCCCGCTCCAACGTTGTCCGTTGGTTGCTCCGCTTAAGATTTCTGAGAAGATTGATTGAGCATCCCCTCTTCGAGTGATTTGAGTTTAAGATCCACCAAGAGAAAAATGAAGAGCCCAAACTTAGACAGTGGTTTAGCATCACAGTAGTTCTGAGTTAGAGTTCTTGTACCTATAACTCTTGAGAGCTGCGCACTCTCTAGACGGATAGGTGTTGGCTCGAGTGTTGAAGAGTTGTTGTCTTCACCGAGCAAGATCTTCAGCAACCAAGAGTCATTGTGGTTCATGAAGGTCGATCGAAGGTTTGGAGATCACCGCCAAGTATCTACCATGAGTGAAATCAACAAGAGTCTGATCAGCTCTCAGTTGAAGGAGAATAGGGCGAAGGGAATTTATCTTCTGTGCTAAATCACAACCTATCTAACCAAACGTAATCCTTTGGCAGAAGGGCGAACTGGTCTACCAAATTCATCTGTCGCCATCAAGCACCAGTGGTTCAATCTATTTTGCTGCATTACATTCAGCAGTTTACTTTCGTGCTCTGTGACGATAGTTTATCTGATCATTCATTATCTGTTGCATATCATTTGTTCGTAGAATTTTTGTCATTCCTCCATGTTATAGTTCGTTGCTCAACTCATTGCTTCATCTTCTTTCTGTTTAGTCTTTCCATTCATATCCATATATCTCTTCGCACTTACCAAATTAAGTCTGGTGTGTTCTTCTCTGTGTTGCTTGCATTCATCTCGTTGTTGATCTATCTTATACATTTCCTTCACAATTCATTCATGTTTATCTCTCATGCTTCTGTATATGTTCGCTTATTGCATTAGCATCATCATTGTCCGACCTGTGATATCATATGCTCGCACCACTATTGCCTCATACATCGAGAAATATGTTCCTCAATAGAGTGACTGATTAAGTTCATTTCTACCGAACCTTATTTCCGCTGCTGTGTTTGGGATCAGTTCAAAACATTCGAAAGAATTTTTTGAATCTCCCATTCACCACCCCCCCCCTCTGGTCGATATATTGTTGGTCCTAACAGTTTGCCTTCACACCGCTGTGGAATGACTACATTGCTGAAAATTGCATTGGGCCGGGCGATGAGAAAGTCAGACCACCAGCGCCTTCAAACGCCCATCCTCAATCCCTCAAAACCATTGCGGATTTTGCCGATGAAGTAGTCAAGAGGGTGAAGGCCAAAGCCAAGCGTGATGCTAGGCAAACAAAGAAAAATTAATTCGAATCTAAAAATGTCGCGCTGACTCAGCAAGACGAACAGAAGAAAAAGGATCATTCTTCCAAAGGAAGCAAGTCCAGAAAGTCAGTTTCCCCTTGTGCTCCTCGAAAGAAATCTGTTGCCAGGAAACCAACTCATATGATGAGTCTTTCGATGAAGATGCTCCCGATGAAATTCCTATGTATGATCAACGTGCCCTTCTCAACAAGCCATACAAGACTCCATCACCAGTGAAAGTTTCACCCCCACTAAGGAAATCACTAAGACATGCACCCACTCCATTCACTGACAAACCTTTGGGTTCTGCCGCTCCAACAGCAAAGAGAAAACTACTGTCTGAAGGGAAAGCTGAAGCTTCTGCTAAGAAGGCCAAACCCAATGTTCCTGCTTCCACAGAGGAACAGAAGTACGACTTCAATCTCAGGATTGATGTAATTGCGAGTGCTGCTTACGATGCAAAATCTCATGATATTAGTAGTCTGGGACTTCCTAATGATGTTACCAAAATGGTAACGAAACATTTCATTGAGCTAAGGAAAATTACCAAGAATGTGAATCAAGCTATCAAGGACAAGCAAACCCTCGAGCAAATGAGGAGAGAGGCCAATACTGAGTCCGAAAGAAAGTAGCTAAACAAAGAGATTGTTGAACTCACCAAGGCTCTTAGTCTCATGAGGAATGATAAGATTGATTGGCACTCGCGGTTCAAAATGGAAGTATCCTAGCTGTGTGACAAAAGGAAAGGTGAGATTAACGGCAAGGCAGATCTTGCTCGAAGGAGAGTCAAATAAGAAAAATGACAGAAGGCTAAGGCAAGAGCCAGCAAACCGAAAGGCATCAAAGATCGCCGCCTCCAAACTGTGGCTGATGCTCAACCACTTGACTCAAGTACCCCCTTGCAGTAGATTCCGCCATCTCCACCTCATGAGGATGAACCGATGCAACAAGCTATCAATATGGAGGTCATCATTCCTACTTCAGCAGCCCAAGAACCTGATGTTGTTGATATCTTTCTGAACAAGTCTGGTGAAGAAAACTCTTTGCCTGAGTAGCAAGCTCCAGATGATAAAACTGATGAAGAGATTGAGGTTGAGAAGGCAGATCCATCGCCTCCGAAGAAAGTGCAAGCTGAGCCCTACGAATCAAATAAGGAGGAGAATGACAAGATTGAGTGGGAGCTAAATGCTTCCCGAGTCAAAACCACCTAGATCGCATCATCTGGTGCCCCTACCCAGATGTATGTTGACCCTGCTCCTCGTTCCACTGCAACACAGTTGGAAGAGGAAGAGAAGAAATCTAAAGAGCCCATGGCTCACTAAGGAATTGCTCCACCGGTTGTGTCCCAAGAGTCCGAGAAAGAAGTTGTTGTGCCCCCAGTCGAAGAAAATATAGCGAAAGAAAAAGCCCTAGTGCCCGAAAGTTAGAAATCCATTGAAGGAGTTCCAACGAACAAAAATGATGGTCAGTCAAGTTCCTCAAAGAAATCTACCCAAGAGAAGTCAAGGAATTCTCGTGCTCCTCTCAAGCCTATCGAGGAAGGTGTACCAGCACCTCATGACATTCAGACCCGGAATGTGAGTGAAGAAGTACATCTAAAAAATCCTTTGGAACTTTCCCTCTGTTCCCTGTTGAAGATGGCCCAAATGGTCCTGCATTTAACGAGCAGTTTCATCTTTGGAAACTTAAATTCTTTGGAACTAGCCCTTATGAAGGAGAAAGAACTTTGTTGTCTCCAAGATTCTGGACAAAAGAACAGGCCGTGTATTTTGCTCGCATTCTGTATGAAAAGAATCGCATTTTCAAGCACCAGATTCTGGATTTTGCTGAGCTCGAAAGTTTACCTTTTTTCCATCACACCATTGAGCAGATTGAACTAGTCTTCCTGAAGAGTTTCCTTCATTTCAATCATGGCTGGAATCGTGAGGTGATTCATCAGTTCTATGCCACTCTATATATCTCAGGAGAACTTGGAGATAGCACCACTTGGATCCTTGAATGGATGACAGGAGAAGAAAAGATCAAGTGCTCGGCTGATTAGTTCTTAGCTCTATTGAATCTTCCTCGGTGCGAATTTGATGCTAATCGTGAACACAGGCTGCACTATTGGGAAGTATCCAAAGCTCAACTTCATATGCTGATGGACCCCAAGCTTGTTGGTGATGAATGCATAGAGATAAATCCAAAGAATCTAGGATATGAGAACAAAGTACTATTCTACATCCTCTGCAACTCCCTCACTCCAACTAACAGGCCATAAACCATCAATGGCATCATGGGAAATGCACTGCTTTCCACTGCTTAGGGTATTCACTTTGATATCCCAAATCTTTTTATTCGCAACTTGGCATGTGCAGCTGATAGTGTTGGGAAACGTAGCATGCAATTTCAAAAAAATTCTACGCTCACGCAAGATCTATCTAGGAGATGCATAGCAATGAGAGGGGGAGAGTGTGTCCACGTACCCTCGTAGACCGACAGAGGAAGCGTTAGCTTAACGCGGTTGATGTAGTCGAACGTCTTCGCGATCCAACCGATCAAGCACCAAACGTACGGCACCTCCGAGTTTTGCATGTTCAGCTCGATGACGTCCCTCGAACTCTTGATCCAGTAGAGAGTCGAGGAAGTAGATGAGTTCCGTCAGCACGACAGCGTGGCGACGGTGATGATGAAGTTATCGGCGTAGGGCTTCGCCTAAGCACTACGACGATATGACCGAGGTGGTAATCTGTGGAGGGGGGCACCGCACACGGCTATGAGAATATCTGATGTGCCTTTGGGGTGCCCCCTTGCCCACGTATATAAAGGAGGGGAGGAGGAGGTGGCCGGCCAGGGAGGGGCGCGCCAAAGGGGGGAGTCCTACTAGGACTCCTAGTCCTAGTAGGAGTCCCCCTTCCTTCTCAAAGGGGGAAAGGGGGAAGGAGTAGGAGAGGGAGAGGGAAAGAGGAAGGGGGCCGCGCCCCCCACCCCTTGTCCAATTCGGATCCCTTGGGGGGGGGCGCGCCACCAAGTGGGCTGCCCTCACTCTTCTCCCTTATGGCCCATGAAGTCCCATAACTTCCGCGGGGGGTTCCGGTAACCTCCCGGTACTCCGAAAAATTCCCGAATCTTTTCGGAACCATTCCGGTGTCCGTATATAACCTTCCAATATATCAATCTTTACCTCTCGACCATTTCGAGACTCCTCGTCATGTCCGTGATCTCATCCGGGACTCCGAACAATCTTCGGTCATCAAATCACATAACTCATATATTACAAATCGTCATCGAACGTTAAGCATGCGGTCCCTACGGGTTCGAGAACTATGTAGACATGACCGAGACACCTCTCCGGTCAATAACCAATAGCGGAACCTAGATGCTCATATTGGATCCCACATATTCTACGAAGATCTTTATCGGTCAAACCGCATAACAACATACGTCATTCCCTTTGTCATCGGTATGTTACTTGCCCGAGATTCGATCGTCGGTATCATCATACCTAGTTCAATCTCGTTACCGGCAAGTCTATTTACTCGTTCCGTAATGCATCATCCCGTAACTAACTCATTAGTCACATCGCTTGCAAGGCTTATCATGATGTGCATTACCGAGAGGGCCCAGAGATACCTCTCCGATACTCGGAGTGACAAATCCTAATCTTGATCTATGCCAACCCAACAAACACCTTCGGAGACACCTGTAGAGCATCTTTATAATCACCCAGTTACGTTGTGACGTTTTATAGCACACAAGGTGTTCCTATGGTATTCGGGAGTTGCATAATCTCATAGTCAGAGGAATATGTATAAGTCATGAAGAAAGCAATAGCAATAAAACTTAACAATCATTATGCTAAGCTAACGGATGGGTCTCGTCCATCACATCATTCTCTAATGATGTGATCCCATTCATCAAATGACAACACATGTCTATGGTCAGGAAACTTTAACCATCTTTAATGAATGAGCTAGTCAAGTAGAGGCATACTAGGGACACTCTGTTTTGTCTATTTATTCACACATGTACTAAGTTTCCGGTTAATACAATTCTAGCATGAATAATAAACATTTATCATGATATAAGGAAATATAAATAACAACTTTATTATTGCCTCTAGGGCATATTTCCTTCAGTCTCCCACTTGCACTAGAGTCAATAATCTAGATTACATAGTAATGATTCTAACACCCATGGAGTCTTGGTGCTGATCATGTTTTGCTCGTGGAAGAGGCTTAGTCAACGGATCTGCAATATTCAGATCTGTATGTATTTTGCAAATCTCTATGTCTCCCTCCTTGACTTGATCGCGGATGGAGTTGAGGCGTCTTTTGATGTGTTTGGTTCTTTTGTGAAATCTGGATTCCTTCGCTAAGGCAATTGCTCCAGTATTGTCACAAAAGATTTTCATTGGATCCGATGCACTAGGTATTACACCTAGATCGGATATGAACTCCTTCATCCAGACTCCTTCATTTGCTGCTTCCGAAGCAGCTATGTACTCCACTTCACATGTAGATCCCACCACGACGCTCTGCTTGGAACTGCACCAACTGACAGCTCCACCATTCAATATAAATACGTATCCGGTTTGTGACTTAGAGTCATCCGGATCAGTGTGAAAGCTTGCATCGACATAACCATTTACGACAAGCTCTTTTTCACCTCCATAAACAAGAAACATATCCTTAGTCCTTTTCAGGTATTTCAGGATGTTCTTGACCGTTGTCCAGTGATCCACTCCTGGATTACTTTGGTACCTCCATGCTAAACTTATAGCAAGGCACACATCAGGTCTGGTACACAGCATAGCATACATGATAGAACCTATGGCTGAGGCATAGGGAATGACTTTCATTTTCTCTCTATCTTCTGCAGTGGTCGGGCATTGAGTCTTACTCAACTTCACACCTTGCAACACAGGCAAGAACCCTTTCTTTGACTGATCATCAAGGTATGTGCTTTGTGAAAGTCCTATTAAGCGTCTTGATCTATCCCTATAGATCTTGATGCCCAATATATAAGCAGCTTCACCGAGGTCTTTCATTGAAAAATTCTTATTCAAGTATCCTTTTATGCTATCCAGAAATTCCGTATCATTTCCAATCAACAATATGTCATCCACATATAATATCAGAACTACTACAGAGCTCCCACTCACTTTCTTGTAAATACAGGCTTCTCCAAAAGTCTGTATAAAACCATATGCTTTGATCACACTATCAAAGCGTATATTCCAACTCCGAGAGGCTTGCACCAGTCCATAAATGGATCGTTGGAGCTTAAACACTTTGTTAGCACCCTTAGGATCGACAAAACCTTCTGGTTGCATCATATACAACTCTTCTTTGAGAAATCCATTAAGGAATGCAGTTTTGACATCCATTTGCCAGATTTCATAATCATAAAATGCGGCAATTGCTAACATGATTCGGACAGACTTAAGCATCGCTACGGGTGAGAAGGTCTCATCGTAGTCAACTCCTTGAACTTGTCGAAAACCTTTCGCAACAAGTCGAGCTTTGTAGATAGTAACATTACCATCAGCGTCAGTCTTCTTCTTGAAGATCCATTTATTCTCAATGGCTTGCCGATCATCGGGCAAGTCAACCAAAGTCCACACTTTGTTCTCATACATGGATCCCATCTCAGATTTCATGGCCTCAAGCCATTTCGTGGAATCTGGGCTCATCATCGCTTCCTCATAGTTCGTAGGTTCATCATGGTCTAGTAACATGACTTCCAGAACAGGATTACCATACCACTCTGGTGCGGAACATACTCTGGTTGACCTACGAGGTTCGGTAGTAACTTGATCCAAAGTTTCATGATCATCATCATTAACTTCCTCACTAATTGGTGTAGGCATCACTGGAACTGATTTCTGTGATGAATTACTTTCTAATTCGGGAGAAGGTACAATTACCTCATCAAGTTCTACTTTCCTCCCACTCACTTCTTTCGAGAGAAACTCCTTCTCTAGAAAGGATCCATTCTTAGCAACGAATATCTTGCCTTCGTATCTGTGATAGAAGGTGTACCCAACAGTCTCCTTTGGGTATCCTATGAAGACGCATTTGTCCGATTTGGGTTCGAGCTTATCAGGTTGAAGCTTTTTCACATAAGCATCGCAGCCCCAAACTTTAAGGAACGACAGCTTAGGTTTCTTGCCAAACCACAGTTCATATGGTGTCGTCTCAACGGATTTAGATGGTGCCCTATTTAACGTGAATGCAACTGTCTCTAATGCATAACCCCAAAACGATAGTGGTAAATCTGTAAGAGACATCATAGATCGCACCATATCTAATAAAGTACGGTTACGACGTTCGGACACACCATTACGCTGTGGTGTTCCAGGTGGCGTGAGTTGCGAAACTATTCCACATTGTTTTAAAGAAGACCAAACTCGTAACTCAAATATTCGCCTCCGCGATCAGATCGTAGAAACTTTATTTTCTTGTTACGATGATTCTCCACTTCACTCTAAAATTCTTTGAACTTTTCAAACATTTCAGACTTGTGTTTCATTAAGTAGATATACCCATATCTGCTCAAATCATCTGTGAAGGTCGGAAAATAACGATACCCGCCGCGAGCCTCAACACTCATCGGACCGCATACATCGGTATGTATTATTTCCAATAAGTCTGTAGCTCGCTCCATTGTTTCGGAGAACGGAGTCTTAGTCATCTTGCCCATGAGGCATGGTTCGCAAGTATCAAATGATTCATAATCAAGTGATTCCAAAAGCCCATCAGCATGGAGTTTCTTCATGCGCTTTACACCAATATGACCTAAATGGCAGTGCCACAAATAAGTTGCACTATCATTATTAACTTTGCATCTTTTGGCTTCAATATTATGAATATGTGTATCACTACAATCGAGATTCAACAAAAATAGACCACTCCTCAAGGGTGCATGACCGTAAAAGATATTACTCATATAAATAGAACAACCATTATTCTCTTATTTAAATGAATAACTGTTTCGCATTAAACAAGATCCAGATATAATGTTCATGCTCAACGCTGGCACCAAATAACAATTATTCAGGTCTAAAACTAATCCCGAAGGTAGATGTAGAGGTAGCGTGCTGACGGCGATCACATCGACCTTGGAACCATTCCCGACGCACATCGTCACCTCGTCCTTAGCCAATCTTAGTTTAATCCGTAGTCCCTGTTTCGAGTTACAAATATGAGCAACTGAACCGGTATCAAATACCCAGGCACTACTACGAGCATTAGTAAAGTACACATCAATAACATGTATATCAAATATACCTTTGTTCACTTTGCCATCCTTCTTATCCGCCAAATACTTGGGGCAGTTCCGCTTCCAATGACTAGTCCCTTTGCAGTAGAAGCGCTCAGTTTCAGGCTTAGGTCCAGACTTGGGCTTATTCCCGGGAGTAGCAACTTGCTTGCTATTCTTCTTGAAGTTCCCCTTCTTCCCTTTGCCCTTTTTCTTGAAACTAGTGGTCTTGTTAACCATCAACACTTGATGCTCCTTCTTGATTTCTACCTCCGCAGCCTTTAGCATCGCGAAGAGCTTGGGAATTGTCTTTTCCATCCCTTTCATATTATAGTTCATCACGAAGCCTTTATAGCTTGGTGGCAGTGATTGAAGAACTCTGTCAATGACACTATCATCAGGAAGATTAACTCCCAGCTGAGTCAAGTGGTTATGGTACCCAGACATTCTGAATATATGTTCACTGACAGAACTATTCTCCTCCATCTTGCAGCTATAGAACTTGTTGGAGACTTCATATCTCTCAACTCGGGCATTTGCTTGAAATATTAACTTCAACTCTTGGAACATCTCAAATGCTCCATGATGTTCAAAACGTCTTTGAAGTCCCAATTCTAAGCCGTAAAGCATGGCACACTGAACTATCGAGTAGTCATCAGATCGAGCTTGCCAAACGTTCATAACATCAGCATCTGCTCCTGTAGCAGGCCTTTCACCTAGCGGTGCATCAAGGACATGATTCTTCTGTGCAGCAATGAGGATAATCCTCAAGTTACGGACCCAGTCCGTGTAGTTGCTACCATCATCTTTCAACTTAGCTTTCTCTAGGAACGCATTAAAAATCAAGGGAACGGTAGCACGGGCCATTGATCTACAACAACATATATATGCAAAAACTATCAGGTACTAAGTTCATGATAAATTAAAGTTCAATTAATCATATTACTTAAGAACTCCCACTTAGATAGACATCCCTCTAGTCATCTAAATGATCACGTGATCCATATCAACTAAACCATGTCCGATCATCACGTGAGATGGAGTAGTTTTCAATGGTGAACATCTCTATGTTGATCATATCTACTATATGATTCACGTTCGACCTTTCGGTCTCAGTGTTCCGAGGCCATATCTGCATATGCTAGGCTCGTCAAGTTTAACTCGAGTATTCTGCACGTGCAAAACTGGCTTGCACCCGTTGTATGTGAACGTAGAGCTTATCACACCCGATCATCACGTGGTGTCTCGGCACGACGAACTGTCGCAACGGTGCATACTCAGGGAGAACACTTATGCCTTGAAATTTAGTGAGGGATCATCTTATAATGCTACCGCCGTACTAAGCAAAATAAGATGCATAAAAGAGAAACATCACATGCAATCAAAAATATGTGACATGATATGGCCATCATCATCTTGTACCTTTGATCTCCATCTCCAAAGCACCGTCATGATCTCCATCGTCACCGGCTTGACACCTTGATCTCCATTGTAGCGTCGTTGTCGTCTCGCCAATTATTGCTTCTACAACTATCGCTACCGCATAGTGATAAAGTAAAGCAATTACATGGCGATTGCATTTCATACAATAAAGTGACAACCATAAGGCTCCTGCCAGTTGCCGATAACTTTTACAAAACATGATCATCTCATACAATAACGTGTATCACATCATGTCTTGACCATATCACATCACAGCATGCCCTGCAAAAACATGTTAGACGTCCTCTACTTTGTTGTTGCAAGTTTTACGTGGCTGCTACAGGCTTCTAGCAAGAACCGTTCTTACCTACGCATCAAAACCACAACGATTTTTCGTCAAGTGTGCTATTTTAACCTTCAACAAGGACCGGCCGTAGTCAAACCCGATTCAACTAAAGTTGGAGAAACAGACACCCGCCAGCCACCTGTGTGCAAAGCATGTCGGTAGAACTAGTCTCATGAACGCGGTCATGTAATGTCGGTCCGGGCCGCTTCATCCAACAATACCGCTGAATCAAAGTAAGACGTTGGTGGTAAGCAGTATGACTATTATTGCCCACAACTCTTTGTGTTCTATTCGTGCATATCATCTACGCATAGACCTAGCTCGGATGCCACTGTTGGGAAACGTAGCATGCAATTTCAAAAAAATTCTACGCTCACACAAGATCTATCTAGGAGATGCATAGCAACAAGAGGGGGAGAGTGTGTCCATGTACCCTCATAGACCGAAAGCGGAAGCGTTAGCTTAACGCGGTTGATGTAGTCGAACATCTTTGCGATCCAACCGATCAAGCACCGAACGTACGGCACCTCCGAGTTCTGCACACGTTCAACTCGATGATGTCCCTCGAACTCTTGATCCAGTAGAGCGTCGAGGAAGTAGATGAGTTCCGTCAGCACGACGGCGTGGCGACGGTGATGATGAAGTTACCGGCGCAGGGCTTCGCCTAAGCACTACGACGATATGACCGAGGTGGTAATCTGTGGAGGGGGGCACCGCACACGGCTATGAGAATATCTGATGTGCCTTTCGGGTGCCCCCTTGCCCACGTATATAAAGGAGGGGAGGAGGAGGTGGCCGGCCAGGGAGGGGCGCGCCAAAGGGGGGAGTCCTACTAGGACTCCTAGTCCTAGTAGGAGTCCCCCTTCCTTCTCAAAGGGGGAAAGGGGGAAGGAGTAGGAGAGGGAGAGGGAAAGAGGAAGGGGGCCGCGCCCCCCACCCCTTGTCCAATTCGGATCCCTTGGGGGGGCGCGTGCCACCCTGTGGGCTGCCCTCACTCTTCTCCCTTATGGCCCATGAAGGCCCATAACTTCCCCGGGGGGTTCCGGTAACCTCCCGGTACTCCGAAAAATTCCCGAATCTTTCTGGAACCATTCCGGTGTCCGTATATAACCTTCCAATATATCAATCTTTACCTCTCAACCATTTCGAGACTCCTCGTCATGTCCGTGATCTCATCCGGGACTCCAAACAATCTTCGGTCATCAAATCACATAACTCATATATTACAAATCGTCATCGAACGTTAAGCGTGCGGACCCTACGGGTTCGAGAACTATGTAGACATGACCGAGACACCTCTCCGGTCAATAACCAATAGCGGAACCTGGATGCTCATATTGGCTCCCACATATTCTACGAAGATCTTTATCGGTCAAACCGCATAACAACATACGTCATTCCCTTTGTCATCGGTATGTTACTTGCCCGAGATTCGATCGTCGGTATCATCATACCTAGTTCAATCTCGTTACCGGCAAGTCTCTTTACTCGTTCCGTAATGCATCATCCCATAACTAACTCATTAGTCACATTGCTTGTAAGGCTTATCATGATGTGCATTACCGAGAGGGCCCAGAGATACCTCTCCGATACTCGGAGTGACAAATCCTAATCTTGATCTATGCCAACCCAACAAACACCTTCGAAGACACCTGTAGAGCATCTTTATAATCACCCAGTTACGTTGTGACGTTTGATAGCACACAAGGTGTTCCTCTGGTATTCGGGAGTTGCATAATCTCATAGTCAGAGGAATATGTATAAGTCATGAAGAAAGCAATAGCAATAAAACTTAATGATCATTATGCTAAGCTAACGGATGGGTCTCGTCCATCACATCATTCTCTAATGATGTGATCCCATTCATCAAATGACAACACATGTCTATGGTCAGTAAACTTTAACCATCTTTAATGAATGAGCTAGTCAAGTAGAGGCATACTAGGGACACTCTGTTTTGTCTATTTATTCACACATGTACTAAGTTTCCGGTTAATACAATTCTAGCATGAGTAATAAACATTTATCATGATATAAGGAAATATAAATAACAACTTTATTATTGCCTCTAGGGCATATTTCCTTCAGATAGCCCTCAAGCTTTGAAGCCATATGCACCATGGGCCATGTTTGCCATTAAACAACTCATTGAAGAAAAGTTTTTCTGCCCATATGTCCCAAAAGTTTACATGCCACCAGTTCATGACACACTCAGGATTGTGAAAGATATCGACAAAGGGAATATGCCAATTGATGCTATTGCGTCTGCTTCCATGCCTACTTCTACTAGATCTCTGAAGGTCAAGAAGGCAAAAGTTGAAATCCCTCGTGAAGAAAATCCTTCACTGTATGAGATTTGTCTTTGCTCTCAGCAAGCCCTGGAAAGCCATATCAAGCTCGATAGGAAAGTCAAGGTGGAAATGATGACTGAGATCAATTTGCTTCACAATTACTCTTGTCAAGCTCTCCTGTATGAGAAGGAACAGAAGAAGCGCTCCTGGACCCTTCTACACAAGCATTACACTCGCAAGCAGCTTTCTGCCAAGGGTATCAAGAAAGAATATGATCATCTGGAGTTGTTTGAAGTTCCTCGCATCCGAAGACAAACCCTAGTGCTTCCTCACTGACCTGCTGTTTGTTGAACCTGATGATGATCTTGAAGACACAGCAGGGACATTTATCTACAAGCCAGATGCACCTCGCAATGCTACTCCCGAAGCTAATCCCGAAGCCCATGCCGCGTCTCCGACTCCTGCTTCGGCCTCAACCATCGCTCGCTCTGCTTCTCCGAATAGTTCGAGTTCTGATTCTGAGGGTTCTACGGACGAGTAGTTCCTCACATGCATGCTCTTTCCTTCTTGACACTTGTTGACAAAAGGGGGAGAAGAACATCGAGTGATGGATAAGCGGGTTATTTGCAGGGTGTTTCCATTCGCCATTTGCTTTTCTGTCGAACTATGGTTTTCGTCAAACTATTTGCTTTTGAAACTTGTAGCACTGCCTGTGGTGTTGAAATACTTGGTCGTCATGTACCATTAATGTTAGGACCGAGAGTATATCGACCAGAGGGGGGTGAATGGGAGATTGAAAAATTCTTTCAAATGTTTTGAACTGATCTCTAACACAGCAGCGGAGATAAGGTTCGGTAGAAACGAACTTAATCAGTCACTCTATTGAGGAACATATCTCTCGATGTATGAGGCAATAATGGTACGAGCATATGATATCACAGGTTTGACAATTATGATGGTAATGCAATAAGCGACTAGATACAGAAGCATGAGAGGTAAACAAGAATGAACTGTGAAGGAAATGTATGAGATAGATCAACAACGAGATGAATGCAAGCAACACAGAGAAAAACACACCAGACTTAATTTGGTAAGTATGAAGAGATATACGGATACGAATGGAAAGACTAAACAGAAGGAATATGAAGCAATGAGATGAGCCACAAACTATAACATAGAGGAATGACAAAGATGATAGGAATGAATGATATGCAACAGATGATGAATGATCAGATAAACTATCGTCACAGAGCACGAGAGTAAACTGCTGAATGTAATGAAGTAAAGTAGATTGAACCAGTGGTGCTCGATGGCGACAGATGAATTTGGTAGACCAGTTCGCTCTTCTGCCAAAGGACTATGTCTGGTTGGAGGGGTTGTGATTTAACACAGAAGATAAACTCTCTTCGCCCTGTTCTCCTTCAACTCTGAGATGATCAGACTCTAGTTGATTTCACTCATGGTAGATACTTGTTGGTGATCTCCAAACCTACGATCGACCTTCGCGGACCACAATTACTCTTGGTTGCTAAAGATCTTGCTCGGTGAAGACAACAACTCTTCAACACTCGAGCCGACACCTATCCGTCTAGAGAGTGCGCAGCTCTCAAGAGTAATAGGTACAAGAACTCTAACTCAGAACTACTGTGATGCTAAACCACTGTCTAAGTTTGGGCTCTTGATTTTTCTCTCGGTGGATCTTAAACTCAAATCACTCGGAGAGGGGATGCTCAATCAATCTTCTCAGAAATCTTAAGCGGAGCAGCCAACGGACAACGTTGGAGCGGGGTAGCTATTTATAGCCGTAGCCTTCCCTGGTGGGAAATGGCCAAATTGGACATGTGGAGCAGCTAATGGCCGAATGACACAAGTCCAATGGTCAGAATTTGAGCACAACGGTAACATTACTTGCAGAGAGGGTAATGCTAATTCCTCAGTTCGAAAGATATCTCCTGCAGCACGAAGAACAACGGCTACTGCTGGCAGGTAATCATTCGAAACAAAAAGAGATTTCTCTTAGTCTGGCATAGGTTTTGGGCTAAGCATCATAGTGGATCTAAGCGTCGAGAACCTATACCCCTCTTAATAGTACGGAGGTCCTATGACTCAAATGAATGAAAGAAGAACAACGAAATGAATACTACGTCTCCACTTTGTCTTCAACTTCCATTTGCTATAGTCAAACTTCTTTGGACCGAATATATGAACCAATTGCTTCATGTCAGCTATAAATGTTTGAGGGGTTAACTCCTTCACATCAATCTTTTTGTCTACATGTCTTCAATAGATGTAGCTCATTCTTCTCTGCAACGCAGATATTCTTCGGTGAACTCTCTCGAACTTGGCACTGGAGACAGCATTCTCTTCAGTTCTGCATGAACTATTTCTCTCTGTGTGCACTAGAAAACAAATCAGTCCATGCCTGTTTCTGTCAACAATCTCCAAAACACAAGAGGGCAACTATTGCACCAACAATCCCCCCCTTTTTGGACGATTGTTGACAAAACAGAACACATCGAAAGATAGATAATGGGATGAAATGAATGCGAAGGATAATGAAAGATGAGAGATAATTAAGAAGATAAAGCATGCTCCCCCTAAATGTATGCATAGGAGATAGATCGGAAGGTAGCGAGATGATTCTTCGTATGAGTGACATTGACATATGATCTCATTCGTGATCTCTTCCAATGCACTCGATAGTGTCTGAGGTGTTTCTTGTCACACATAATCTCTGAAAAAGATTAGTTAGATAGAGTGAATACTTTGAAATGATTTGTGACGAAGGATAAGCCATGAGGATTTTCTCAGAACACGGTTTGAATCCACACGAGATATAAGTTCCCTGCAAGTTAGATACTTCGAGGAAGATCGGAGCAAGGGAATCACAGGTATACTGCTCGGATTAGATATGCTTCAGACATGGTTTTCCCGCAACAAGGATGTAATAATGGATATGTGCAAGGAAAAACAGTTTATGAAATAGATTGAGAGATTTCGCTTTCTTCTCCTGCAAGGTTAGATAGCGAGAGATAAGCAATATAGAACGTCTAACCATAAGACACACATAGTTTCAAGGAGTGAAATGTCTCTTTCTCAGAGAAGCATGATTTCCCGTTCTCCTTGAAAAACTTTTACTTTCCCTGCACAATAGATAAGTATCAAGGATAATTATTGCAAGGAAGTAAACTTTCAATAGCACCTGCAAATACAGATAACTGAAGCAAATAGCATTGCAGGGGGTTATTAACGGTACATGACGACCAAGTCTTTCAACACCACAGGCGGTGCTCTAAGTTGCAAAAGCAAATAGTTCGATCAAACCAAATTGTTCGGAAGACAAGCAAATGGCGAATGGAAACACTCAGCAAATAACCCGCTTATCCATCACTCTATGTTCTTCTCCCCCTTTTTTCAGCAAGTGTCAAAAAGGAAATAGAATGCATGCGAGGAACTACTCGTCCGAAGAACCCTCAGAATCAGAACTCAAACTATTCGAAGAAGCACAGCGAGCGATGGTTGAGGCCGACGCAGGAGTTGGAGACGCAGCATGGGCTTCGGGATTAGCTTCGGGAGTAGCATTGCGAGGTGCATCTGGCTTGTAAATAAATGTTCCTTTTGTGTCTTCAAGATTATCATTAGGTTCAACAAATAGCAGGTCAGTGGACGCACAACGCTGAGGAAGCGCTGGGGTTTGCCTTCGGATGCGAGGAACTTCAAACAACTCCAGATGATCATATTCCTTCTCGATACCCTTGGCTGAAAGCTGCTTGCGAGTGTAATGCTTGCGCACAAGAGTCCAGGAGCGCTTCTTTTATTTCTTCTCATACAGAAGAGTTTGATGAGATAAATTATGAAGCAGATTTAGCTCAGTCATCATTTCCAGCTTCTCTTTCTGGTCAAGCTTGATATGGCTTTCCAGGGCTTGCTGAGTGTGAATACAAATCTCATACAATGAAGGATTCTATTCATGAGGGATTTCAACTTTTGCCTTCTTGATCTTCGGAGCACTAGCAGAAGCAGGCATGGAAGCAGAAACAGTTGCATCAATTGGCATTTTCCGTTTGCCAATATCCTTCACAATTTGGAGGGTGTTGCGAACTTGTGGCATATAAACTTTTGGAACAAGGGGGCAGAAAAACTTTTCATCAGTGAGCTGCTCAATGGCATACATGACCCATGATGCATATGGCTTCAAGGCTTGAGGGTTATCAGCTGCATAGGCCAAGTTGCGAATGAAGAGATCTGGGACATCAAAGTGAATACCCTTAGCAGTGGCAGGCAGTGCATTTCCCACAATGCCATTGATGGTTTCTGGCCTGTTGTTTAGCATGAGGGAATTGCAGAGAATATAGAACAGTACTTTGTTCTCATATGTCAGATTCTTTGGATTTATCTCTACGCATTCATCACCAACAAGCTTGGGGTCCATCAGCATATGAAGTTGAGCTTTGGATACTTCCCAATAGTGTAGCATGTGTTCACGATCAGCATCAAATTCGCACCGAGGAAGATTCAATAGTGCTAAGAACTGGTCTGCCGAGCATTTGATCTTTTCCTCTCCTGTCATCCATTCGAGGATCCAAGTGCTGCTGTCTGTAAGATCTCCTGTGATATAAAGAGTGGCATAGAATTGATGAATCACTTCATGATTCCAGCCATGATTGAAATGCAGGAAACTCTTCAGGAAGACAAGTTCAATCTGCTCGATGGTGTGATGGAAGCAAGGTAAGCTTTTGAGCTCAGCAAAATCCAGAATCTTGTGCTTGAAGATGCGATTCTTTTCATACAGAATTCGAGCATAATACACGGCCTGTTCCTTTATCCAAAATCTTGGTGACAAGGAAGTTCTTTCTCCTTCATAGGGGCTGGTCCCAAAGAATGCAAGTTTCGAATGATGAACTTGTTTGCTAAAAGCAGGACCATTCGGGCCATCTTCTACAAGAAACAAGGGAAATGTTTCCAGTGGGTTTCTCAGATGTTCTTCTTCACTCATATCCCTGGTCCGAATGTCATCAGGTGCAGGCGCACCTTCCTCAATAGGCTTGAGAGGAGCACGATGCTTCCTCGATTTCTCCTGTGCAGATAGCTTTGAGGAACTTGATGGTCTGTCATTATTGCTCGCTGGAACTCCTTCAGCAGCTTTCTTTCTTTCGGGCACTAGGGCATTTTCATTCACTGTATTTCTTCGGCTGGAAGCACAATAACTTCTTTCTCAGACTCTTGAGACATAGCTGGTGGAACAATTCCTTCGTGAGCCATGGGCTCTTCGGATTTCTTCTCTTCCTTTTCCAACTGTGGTTCAGTGGAAGCAGGAGCAGGATCAACATCCATCTGGGTAGGAGCACTAGATGATGCGATCGGGGTGATTTTCTTTCAGAAGCATTTAGCCCCCCCCCCCCCTCAATCTTGTCATTCTCCTCCTTGTTAGATCCGGAGGGCTCAGCTTGCAATTTTCTTGAAGGAGATGTATCTGCCTTCTCAACCTCAATTTCTTCATCAATTTTATCATCTGGGGCTTGCTGCTCAGGCAAAGTATTTTCTTCATCAGACTTTTTCAGAAAGATATCAATGACATCAGGTTCTTGTGCTGCTGACGTAGGAATGATAATCTCCACATGGACAGCTTGCTGCATAGGTTCATCCTCATGAGGTGGAGATGGCAGAATCTGCTGCAAGGGCGTACTTGAGTCAAGTGGTTGATCATCAGCCACAATCTGAAGGTGATGATCTTTGATTCCTTTTGGTTTGCTGGCTCTTTCCTTAGCCTTCTGACGTTTTTCTTCTTTGATTCTCCTTCGAGCAAGATCTACCTTACGGTCAATCTCATCATTCCTTCTGTCACACAGCCGAGATACTTCCATTTTCAGGTGTGAGTTCCTGGATATACTTCCATTTTAGGATCGAGAGTATATCGACCAGAGGGGGGTGAATGCGAGATTCAAAAATTCTTTCAATTTTTTTTAACTGATCCCTAACACTGCAGCGGAGATAAGGTTCGGTAGAAACGAACTTAATCAGTCACTCTATTGAGGAACATATCTCTCGATGTATGAGGCAATAATGGTGAGAGCATATGATATCATAGGTTTGACAATTATGATGGTAATGCAATAAGCGAACAGATACAGAAGCATGAGAGATAAACAAGAATGAACGTTGAAGGAAATGTATGAGATAGATCAACAACGAGATGAATGCAAGCAACACAGAGAAAAACACACCAGACTTAATTTGGTAAGTACGAAGAGATATACGGATATGAATGGAAAGACTAAACAGAAGGAAGATGAAGCAATTAGATGAGCCACAAACTATAACATAGAGGAATGACAAAGATGATAGGAACGAATGATATGCAACAGATGATGAATGATCAGATAAACTATCGTCATAGAGCACGAGAGTAAATTGTTGAATGTAATGCAGCAAAGTAGATTGAACCAATGGTGCTCGATGGCGACAGATGAATTTGGTAGACCAGTTCGCCCTTCTGCCAAAGGACTATGTCTGGTTGGAGGGGTTGTGATTTAACACAGAATATAAACTCTCTTCGCCCTATTCTCCTTCAACTCGGAGCTGATCAGACTCTAGTTGAATTCACTCGTGGTAGATACTCGTCGGCGATCTCCGAACCTTCGATCGACCTTCGCGGACCAAGATGACTCTTGGTTGCTGAAGATCTTGCTTGGTGAAGACAACAACTCTTCAACACTCGAGCCGACACCTATCCGTCTAGAGAGTGCGTAGCTCTCAAGAGTAATAGGTCCAAGAACTCTAAATCAGAACTATTGTGATCCTAAACCACTATCTAAGTTTGGGCTCTTGATTTTTCTCTTAGTGGATCTTAAACTCAAATCACTCGGAGAGGGGATGCTCAATCAATCTTCTCAGAAATCTTAAGCGGAGTAGCCAATGGACAACCTTGGAGCGGCGTGGCTATTTATAACTGCAGCCTTCCCTGGTGGGAAATGACCAAATTGGACATGTGGAGCAGCCAATGGCCGAATGAAACAAGTCCAACAGTCAGAATTTCAGAAGAACGGTAACATTACTTGAGGAGCAAGTAATGCTAACTCCTCAGTTTGAAAGATATCTCCTGCAGCTCAAAGAACAACGGCTACTGCTGGCAGGTAATCATTCAAAACAAAAGGAGATTTCTCTCAGTCTAGCACAGGTTTTGGGCTAAGCATCATAGTGGATCTAAGCGTCGAGAACCTATACCCCACTTAATAGTACGGAGGTCCTATGACTCCAATGAATGAAAGAAGAACAACGAAATGAATACTACATATCCACTTTGTCTTCGACTTCCATTCGCTGTAGTCAAACTTCTTCGGACCGAATCTCCGAACCAATTGTTGTTGGTGCAATAGTTGCCCTCTTGTGACTGGAGATTGTTGACAGAAATAGGCATGGATTGATTTGTTTGCTACTGCACACGGAGAGAAATAGTCCATGCAGAACTAAAGAGAATGCTGTCTCCGGTGCCAAGTTCGAGAAACTTCACCGAAGAATATCTGCGTTGCAGAGAAGAATGAGCTACATCTATTGAAGACATGTAGACGAGAAGATTGATGTGAAGGAGTTAACCCCTCAAAAATTTATTGCTGACGTGAAGCAATTGGTTCAAAGATTTTGTCTGAAGAAAATTGACTACGGCCAGTGGAAGTCAAAGATAAAGTGAAGACGTAGTATTCATTTCATTATTCTTCTTTCATTTATTTGATTCATAGGACCTCCGTACTATTAAGAGGATTATAAGTTCTTGAAGCTTAGATCCGCTGTGATGCTTAGCCCAAACCTATGCAAGATGCGAGAGAAATCTCTTTATGCTTCAAATGATTACCTGGCAGCAGCAGACGTTGTTCTTCGTGCTGTAGGAGATATCCTTCGAACTAAGGAGTTAGCATTACTTGCTTCGCAAGTAATGTTACCATTGTGCTCAATTTCCGACCATTGGACTCGTGTCATTCGGCCATTGGCTGCTCCACATGTCCAATTTGGTCATTTCCCTTCAGGGAAGGCTGCGGCTATAAATAACCACCCCGCTCCAACATTGTCCATTGGATGTTCCGCTTAAGATTTCTGAGAAGATTGATTGAGCACCCCCTCTTCGAGTGATTTGAGTTTAGGATCCACCGAGAGAAAAATCAAGAGCCCAAAACTTAGACAGTGGTAGAGCATCACAGTAGTTCTGAGTTTAGAGTTCTTGTACCTATTACTCTTGAGAGTTGCGCACTCTCTAGACGGATAGGTGTCTACTTGAGTGTCGAAGAGTTGTTGTCTTCACTGAGCAAGATCTTCAGCAACCAAGAGTCATTGTGGTTTGCGAAGGTCGATCGAAGGTTTGGAGATCGCTGACAAGTATCTACCACGAGTGAAATCAACTGGAGTCTGATTAGCTCCGAGTTGAAGGAGAATAGGGCGAAGAGAGTTTATCTTCTGTGTTAAATCACAACCCCTCCAACCAGACGTAGTCCTTTGGCTGAAGGGCGAACTGGTCTACCAAATCTCTATGTCGCTATCGAGCACCACTGGTTCAATCTACTTCACTGCATTACATTCGGCAGTTTACTTTCATGCTCTATGTCGATAGTTTATCTGATCATTATCTATCTGTTGCATATCATTCTTCTCCATCACTTCTGTCATTCTCATCATTCATGTTAGTGGTCCCAGTCGTATGAACTTCTCCTCGCACTTATTTCATTAAGTCTGGAGTGTTTTCTCTGTGTTATTTTCTTCACCTCATCTCTGTTAAGTATCGTATTCTTTCCTCGCAATTCATATTGTATTTTCTCTCGTGTTACTGTTTCTGCTCGCATATTGCATTACCGTCGTTATCATCAAACTTGTGATATCCTATGCTCGGTCTATTATTGCATCCTATCTTGATAGTTTTGTTCATCAATAACATGCTTGATTGAGTTCATTTCTATCGAACCCTTATTTCCGCTGCTATGTTTGGGATCAGTTCAAAATATTCGGAAGAATTTTTGAATCTCCCATTCACCCCCCTCTGGTCGATATACTCTCGGTCCTAACACACATAATCCAGCTGGTTATACTATTTTGAGGCAATCTATTATACCACTTCTCAGCATCATCTTTTAGAGAAAACCTGAAAAGTCTCAATAGCACAAATTCTCATGAAACATATTTTAACTTAAATGTCCCGCATAAAGTATCAAACATCATCAAATGTGCTTCAGGATCTTCTTCTTCAGTTCCTACAAAAGCATGTTTTCTTACCTCTGCAATAAGATCACAGTCAATCGAATACTCTTGAGCACAATTAGTAGTATAAACTATAGGAGATCTAGAGACTAGTACTGGATCACAGTGATCTCTAGTAGTCTTCTTTGGATTTTTAGTAATTGACATTTCTGCGACCAAAGTGTTAAGCTCAAGTGTTTCAATATTTTTGTATTTTTCTATTAATGAAGCTTGCTACTCCTGAGGAAAACGAGTAATGTAATCTGGTAAATATGTTCTCCCTGAATGAGTAGATCCCCTGTGTGTTATAGGAAGCATGTACAATAACAATACCTGCAAATAGCAGTTACAAAACAAATACTCTGCGCTTAGCTCCCCGACAACGGTGCCAGAAAATGCCTTGATACCTGCAGACCAAATAGGGTAGTGTAGCACTTTCGCAGAAGTATCCCAATGGGTAACTGTCCCAACAAAGAGCGGAGGAGAGTATTTATGGAGGCGTTTCTGTCACACACAAGGTGTCACCGCTCTTGTGTGAAGGATTGTTGGAGCTTCTGCAAATACTGTTACTGTCCTGGGCAAACGATAAACTAAAAAGGGTAGTAAAAGGAGGATTTAAAAGTGTCTACTAGAAGACTAATAAAAGTAAATAACAAGAGCTTGAAATGTAAATGGTGTTTCCTGCAATGAAGAGATTAGCTGCGGAGAGATTTCAGTTCATGGTAAGAATATATGAATTGTGCCAGTGCGACGGTAATACCAGTTACCTGCTTGTATTGTACTCATAGTATTTGATATAAACTTTCTATAGGCAATTCTCCCTAGAGTTATGAAACTCCTCCACTAGGGGTTACATTTCATTCTGTGGTCCTGCTTCTCCGTTGCCACAGAGTGGTCATTTCCACAATTAAGGTCATAAGGCCGGAACTAAGCATTAAGTTCAATGGATCACCATTATCTCATATTGTCTTCGGTTCTCATAGATATCTCCACTTGTCATGTCAGAGGTCACAAAATTCCTAAACAATATGTGTTACATGTGTAGGTCTTGAGATCATGTTGCCTGGGCCCTTAAATTGGACAATATGCATAGGGTTCACCACAGTATAATAACATACACTACTGCAGGATGCTACTAACGTGACACTACAATCAGAGACCCTTCGACAAAACTGTGTGCGATGCAATAATCGCAAACGGTGATGTAAAAAACCCGTCAAAAAAGATGCAAAACATTTGCGATGGCGGATACATCAAACACAATTCAAAATTTAGTTGCGTGTGCGATGCGGGGCATATGGTTCAGTTCAATGAACTGTTTGCGATGAGGTAGAAGAACAGAAACGGGCAGCCAGATGAAGGTGTGTGTGATATATGGCATACGGTTCACTCGGATGAACTGTTTGTGATTAGGTGGAACAAAAGAAACGGTCAGCCAGATCAAGGTGTGTGCGATAGAGGGCAAACAGTTCACTCGGATGAACTGTTTGCGTTGAGCCAAGAGAACAAAAACGGTTCAATTTAACAAGATGTGTGTGATACGCGGCAAACAGGTCTATAATCAGAAATGTGTGCGAAGACCGATAATAACATAGACGATTGCTGCTAATAAGATGTGTGTGTTGTGCGTTGGGATTGCATACAGAACAACAACATATATATATACACACACACACACTTATAAGGACATGGTTGCATAACCAAATTAAACATCCAATTACATAGGTGGCTACTACACACATGACATTTGCACACACCAAAGTAAACTATTACATGCACAATTACATAGGTGGCTACTACACACATGACATTTCCACACACCAACGTCAACTATATATTACATGCATAATTAACTAGGATAAACGATCATCTGATCATCATCTACTTCTTGGGACGCTTGCCGCTACTGCTCTGCTTGTGGCTCGATCCGTCCTCGTCAATTTCGGTAACGAGGCAGTTCCTCATGTCAACGATCCTCCTGTGCACCTCGTAGCGTGTGTACATGCTCTTGGCCGCGAACCTGAGGTGAGGTTCATCCAGTTGCCGCGTCCAGGCCCCGTGCTAGGATACGGGATTTGTTCTCTTGGCATCCTACTTCATCTTTTCGTAGTAGGGGTCGATGATGGCCGAGGTGAGTTCAACCAGGGAGTCCTTCTTCATGCTTCCCTAGACCCTGTAGTGCTCACGGATTTCGACAAGGTTCTTGCAGGCCAAGACCGTAACCTTGAGCGCCTTTACATCGTTGCAGATTTCCACCGTAGCGAACTTGTAGTCGGTGCTGTTGACAAACCTGGCGAAACGGTCGCAAGGCTCTGTGGGCATGCAGTAGTGGAATATGAGGACATGATGGCGCACACACAACTGGGCGACGGCAACCTTCTGATCTTTGCCGGGATGACCGTCGGTGTACTGGAGGTCGATGCCGACCACCTTGTACTTGTCTCGAGCAAGCAACTGCTCCACAGTGTTGATGTAGTCGTCCACCACGGCCGGGTCTTTGGTGTACACCACCAAGAGATCCATCTCCCTCGCGTGGGTCTCCACTTTATGCTTGCTGCACTCCATTGCAGCGCCGCTAGATAACCTCTCTGTATGTGTCATCGTGGGTGTGCTTGTTGTGTTGTGGGGCGAGATCGAGAGGTTGAAGAGACTAAGGTTGTAATGGCCGCGGGAATTAATGGGGAAGCCGGACGGACTGGAATATCCGCACGCCCGGATGGCAGTTCTAATATGCAGCGCGTAACTCCATCGTGCCGCACATAACTGCATCGTGGCGACGCGCGCGCTGCAACCGCATGCATATGGGCCCCCAACGTGATCCTGTGCAGGCCCCAACCACTGGTAGAGCGCGCACGTGCATGGATGCGAGCAGAGCACTCCGCGGCGCCTCAACGGCGAGCAACCATATATATGCATATAGCAGTTGAACACACAAGGAAAAGCTGGCCACAAGCCGAGCGCGTGGAGGTACATGAGCAGAGCACGTCGACGGATAGCAGAGCGCGCTGACAGACGTGAGGAGAGCACGCAGTGGTGCCTAACGGCGAGCACAGCGTGCTGCGGCGCCTAACGGCGAGCAGAGCGCGCTGAGGGACGTGTCGGCGTACGACACCTATGGGATCCCAAAGGATCCCTTTACGATTTGACAGGGAGAGAGGTATGCGCAAAGAGCAGAACCAATGATCGGCGCGGGGCGATTTTACCCAGGTTCAGACCGCTAATCAGCGTAAAACCCTACTCCTGCCTTGTTTTATTAAGAGTGTTCTTGAGCCCAGGCTCCAGGAGCACTTGCGATGAATAGTATGTTCAAAGAGCAGCTATGCATGCAGAATGGGCCAGAAGATCCTCCTCCCCTGTAGCAGTTGCCTTGGGCCTCCTTTTATGCATTTAATGCACCGTGAGGTGTCCGTTTAGGTGTCCTCATTTTCTTGGGGATGGAAAAAGGGGCCATCCCATCAGCACCGCTTAAGCTCTCCTCCACTAGCGCGTTGCCACGCATCCAGAGAAGGACCCAGAATGTCAGGCTGGTTGCTGTGCCGAAGCGGTGGCACAGTGTCAGAATCTTGCCGGGCGCTGAATCTTGTCGGGCTTCGCAAGCCACCCCGGCAAGATCTTGCCGGGGAGGCTGGCTTTCAGTCTCCAGATCTTCTTATCTGCTGATCCTCAGATCCTTGACTTGGGTGTTTCTTCGATAACTTGAATTAACCTCCAACTGTTCCCCGACAAGCCTGGCCGTGAGTATGGCTACAGCTGCCTGTGCACAAGTACGGGGTACTAATGGCCCAATACTTAGTACACCAACAGGACGCGAGCAGAGGTCGATACAGTGATACGTGGAAAATAAGGCGAACTATGCGAGCGATGGCAGAGACATCAAGCACGAATCAGATTAGAGTTGCGTGTGCGATGCGTGGCATACAGTTGATCCATCTGAGCTGTTTGTGATGGAATAAGCCATGTGTGTTGTGGGCAAACGCTTGCTGGTATATAACCGTTTGCGATTGATGAATTCATCAGCGACGGGTTACCTAGAGTGGTCCATGTGCGATGTGATATGCTTTGTCTGCAGAACATCTATGCTCTGTGTACAGAAGAACAACATATATATACTTGTAACAGGACATGATTGCAAGACCAAATTAAACATCCAATTACGTTATATAACAAATACCATAAATATTGCAAGGTTCAAATTCCAGCATTACAAGGCCCAAATTCAAAGATTACAAGGTTCAAACTATTCAGACACATAAAATTCATCTTCTTCAGAATCTTTTTCATGCATTATTTCTGCGAAAGGATCAGCCACCGAGAAGTCATATAGCGGCTCAATACAGTGACTTTTCAATAATCTGTCATATGAAGTTACAAACTAAAATTCAGCTTGTGCAGAGCCTTTTCCATTCAGTTGTAGACGATTGCGCTCTTTAGCAATACATTCACTTCTGCGCAGTAAATATAGGGTAAACCTCATTACCTTGAGCAACCTTGCTTTCTCAACAAAGAACCTGGCGAATTTAATTTTTGGTGTGGTGCCTCGGTACTCGTTAAAAGTAATTTCTGTGAGATGAAGATCAAGGCATTCAATGGGATTGTTATATTCCCCAACATTTTCTACTTTTGGGCCTGCTAGTATCTGCAAACAAAGACAACATATTAGTGCATAGCTGCAGATTTGAACACTTCAGGCCTCTTTGATTTGCAGGATTTCTAAAATACACGAAAAGAGTGAAATGCCATCTTCAATCTTTCATGATAAACTTTTATAACGAAAGCATGTTGGGCGAAGGAATAAAACGCGTACAACACTAGCATCTCAAAAAATATATGTATTGAAATCCTCCAAATTTCCTTTAGAAATCATTCTACATTTGTCATTGTAATCATGGGTAAAAGTAACAAAAAATTGAGCTCCGTTGTGGTTAACAATTAACAGGAAAGGAGAATCACCTCGATGTATAGCTTCTCCGTGCAAGGAAAGCATCTAAGGAATCTAACAACTTCATCCAGATCAGGGCCGACAGATTGTAGTGCCAAGATCTTCACTGTGCACAGAGGCCGGGTCAAGCTTGTGGGAATCATTTTCTGGATGACAGGCGAACATATAGATCAACAACAATTAGATGAAATGTGTTGTCCATAAATATATACGAAGGAGAAGAAGAAGACTGTTGTACCTAAACGGATAATGATCCAGTAACAAGTTCGTTGAATTCAGCACACGACTAGCCCAACATTGTCAATTTTGGTGCGTGAATGACCCTGATTCTTGCAGGACCTAATTTATCAAGTACATACAATCTCTCGAGGAAAGGCGCATTCTCAATGACAATATCATGAAACACCTCAACTGACAACCTTGGGCGGTGCTAGCAATGCACATAAATCGCACGGACATTCGTCGAGGTGATGTGGAGGCTACTGAACCCATCCATCACATGAAGACGAAGGTACTCGAGCGCTGTACAGCCAACGAGCAGGCGCACCAAATCCTCTGTGGCACCTTGGCTCAGAGGAAACTGGAACGCCCCGTATTCTAGCCCAGATACAAGTCTTCTGGAATACGGCACTGTTAGCATAGAACAAATCAGCTCTTTATTACTATGGATAAGGTTACAAGGGTACATGGATTACATCAGCACGGCGATACTATGCCTGCCCAGGGTAGCTTTATGCTAACAGCAGAACAACCCGAGGAAACGGAGTATCCTCGGTAGCGGAACAATGACGGCGGTGGTGAACTCCACTCCGTAGGGACTCTGGCTGGAACGCGTATCCTAGCTCGCAAACTCAGAATCCTCGACAAGCAAGCAATCATGGCATGACCTGCAAACTGGCATGACACGCTAGGTTGTACTCGCAAGCTCACAACAACCAAAGCATTCGAGACAAGCAATAGCATGGCATTTACAGGTTAAGCAGGTGCAAACATGATGATGCTAAAACAATATAAGTATGGCATGGCATATGAGCATGATGACACTACATGCAATAGGTTAAAACTATCATGATGCAACTTACTCTGTTCTGAGGTTACCTCGTAACCATCACACGTAGGAACTTACCATCGAGCATGCCACATGATAGCCTCGGGACCAACCAAACTTGGTATTACAATACCGTAGTGATAACATGATCACAAGGAGCTTGGTCTTTACCCGAGATCACCATATAACACTATCCACCAAATTCGGTATCCATGATACCACGGTGATCCTCTCGTGATCATGATCGACCAACGTCGGTATCCTCGATACCTCGGTGATCCTCTCGCGATCACATAAAGATCGACCAACTTCTTTCTCATCGAACCGGGTTGTTATAAGCAAGATTATTATACTGTTGACCCATAGTGTGTCCTACTACGAACTGTACCCATATCCGAGGACGCGGCTATCGATAGATTATACACTCTACAGAGGTTAGTACACTGTACCCACACCACGGAACTCATGGCCTCATGCTCCCATTCGGGTGGACCAACGACGTTCCGACAAAACCCAATCTATTGCATGGCACTCTCCTGGCCACTCCGACAAACTCCCCTTTGGGCTATGTCATGGGTGACCCCTGTGTCCTTCCGACACCTGCCATCACAATGGCCAAACAAAACTGTCCCAAACGGGGATGTGCGCACAATACCAAAACTGGGTTCACAAGGTTATGGCCGCCTACCTGATCAGGGTAGCACGCACCCATAACCTTCCCTAGTTGGAGGTACCGGCGAGAGGCATGACAATAGACCGAGTTAGGGCTGCCCCATCCCAGCAAGTGTGGTTGCACTGGTGGGCTCGATTCGGTCCGCACTATGACTCAGCCAACAGGTGTTCAAGTTCGATTAACATCCGGTTAAATTTGAATGACGATGTGCTGAGTCATAATGAAACCATATTGCATATGAACATGATATAACCTAAGTAGGGATGGGAAGCTTAATATCTGGATCATAGTAACCACATCATGCAAGCATTTAACCAGCTAAATGCAGACGAGCATGGTGAGCATGATCTACATCATTATTTTCATAACAACCATTAAATAAACATGAAGACATGTCATCATCCTGGCTTGAACTACTGCAAGGATTAATCATGAGCATAATGCTACCAATGAGTACTTGATAACTAGCAAGATGCACATGAGCATAGAACATAAGCATATATAGTAGTTTCAGACAGAATAACATGCGCACCTTAAGTAACTATTCAAGTAGGAAACCATAGCTACTGCAAATCCATTATGCAAGTGGCTGTCGTGGCTTGCCTGGGTACAAAGAAACCATCGGGGAGAAGTGCAGAAAGTCCGCGGAAATGATTGCCGGAAACAGTTCTCTCTCGGAGGGGGCTGTTTACGGGCAAGGGCAAAATGGTCATTTTCACAGTGTCAAAATATTATGAAAATGATGCCAACACAACGGGCTCAACGAGACGAAGAAGTAGGCTTTGGGTTCACCTCAATCAGAATTACGGATGAAAAGATATAAGCATATGAAGATCAGGGACTATTCTGCAATAAAAACATTCACAGATAGGTCCCTAGTGGCTGAACTGAAAACGCCTTTGCGTGAAATACGCTTTCTGCATATAGAAACCGCAGTTCAACAAAACGCGCTTCCACTTGCCACGTCGGCTGACCGGGTCAGCTCCCCTGTTTGACTGACAAAAGGGGCCCGCGGGCGGTGGGACCCGCCTGGCCAGCTCGCCGTCTTCATCCTCTCGCTCGCCCGACGGGGCAGAGCAGAGGCTCGACGCCGGCGGCCGTCCCAGCAGCTCGGTCCACCCCAGGCGGAGTTCCGACCACCGAGATGACCGACGCGAGGTGGCGCATCCGACTGGAGGTAACACGCTCGCCGGAGAGCACTGAGACGAGCAGGGCACTGACCACGGCGGACGGCCGGCGTCGGCGAAGTTGGAAATGGGGCTCTGGTGCTCCGGCGGTCGAGGCAAGGAATTGGGAGGGTCCACCGGAGTTTGGTGGCACTCATGGAGGTGAAGGGGAGGAGAGGGAAGCGCTAGCTCACCGGAATTTGAGCGAAGCTCACCGGCGGCCGTGGCAGCCAATAGAGGCGAGGAGGGGCTCCGGGGCACGGGTAGGTGGCTAGGGAGGGGTAGTCGAGTGTGGTGAGTGCGATGGTGAGGTCGGGAGGGGCTCGGGTGGCCTATTTGTAGGCGGGCGACGATGGTGGCCGAGCACGGCTGCGGCGACACACGCGCCGGTGTCCCGGAGCTTCGGAAGCACGCTTGGAGGAGGGGAGAGGCATCCACGAGCTTCGCGAAGGATCGGAGAGGGCTCAGGCGGGGTCGGGAAGGCTCGGGAGGGCGCGGGTAACTGGATGCGGCGGCGGCAGAGGAGACAGGTCACGGGCGCGGCGGCTACACCGTGAAGGAGGGGACGGGAGAGGGGGAGACTTATCAAGGGAGGAAGAGGACGATGAGGGCGGTGGTCACCGCGTGGACGCGGCGATGCTACGCACTCTGGTCAACCCCACCACGTCTGCTCGATGGGTCATTCGAAGGATAAGGTCAAGGAGGAAAGAAACAGGCATAGTGGTACTTGAGGTGACCACAACCAGCAGGTCTTATCTGGAACAGCAAGGTGTTTGATACTTGCTGAGGAAGACTTGTCTAGTGATTGGCTCTGATCTTTGGCTGAGTGTGATCACATACTAAGGTGATCATTTCTGCAAACTTTCAGCCCATTTGGATGAAGATACATAGCACTTGCTGTTCAAATGACCTTATTGTCCAGAATTACAAATCTTGAAGTGGCACTCACCTCAAGTGTTGCCTTTAGCTGAAAATGGGCATAGGATGATGATTTGGTCATATGAGAATGCCATAAAAATTTCATGCCATTTGGACAGGCCAAAATGGTACTTCCTTCATAATGGACCTCTCTGGACAGAAACTAAGAGAAATATTGGGTAGATAAAATGAGCCCAAATTGGGTGGAGAGACATAATATAGGTAGAAGCATGTTCTGGAAATTATTCATGAATTATGGAGCAATAAAAATTATAATTGCTTCACAACCCAAAATAATTACCAGAAACAAAGATTTGATGCTGTGATCACATAGATGATTGAATGATGCTAAAATTTAGTGGAGAGCTATGATTTGATCATATTAAGATGCTTGCAAAATTTCAACTCATTTGGATATGCCTAGCTTGCACTTCCTTCACAAGGCCTCTGTTTGAACAGAAACTTTGAAAAATTGCTCCGGAATATTTACTAGGCAAATGAAGTTGAAATTTGGCATGTGGCAATGATATGGATAGGAAAGAATGCCCAAAAAGTTTGAGGGCAAGGAAGCAGATATAAAGGGTACTTGCTTCATAGACTGCCAGCTAGGGCAGAATCAGAAAAGGAATATTTGTGGAATATTTTTTATCATGGCAAGGAAGGATTTTGACATATCTGAGGAATATATGACCCAAACAATTTATGGGAATTATTTGGGAATCTTTGGGATGATAGAAGTGTGGGTTGCTTCATAACCCAGGGCAGACAGGGTTATTCCTTTAATAGGAAAAAGGAATACTCCCAAGAAAAAGAATATTGGAATTGGTCCAAGATGAAAATGGCAAGGTCTTGGGATGGTTTTGAGATTGACAAGCCACTTAGGAGAGGAATCGAGGGTGATCTCTCCAGGTTTCAAGACCACTAAGCCACCGAAGAGCAAATCCAAACCAAAATCAAAAGAAAAAGAAAATGGGCAAAATCCAGGGTGTTACAAACCTACCCCCCTTAAAGAAATATCGTCCTCGAGATTTGGTTGCTCAGGGGTCAAGCATAAATATTCCCACTTGAGGAAACCGTTTCCAACTCGGGTTCCCTTTTTGCCTTTATATTATGTTCCCACAGTATATTATCTGTCTCACTGCCTGGCTTCGGGGTGGTTTGTTTCACTGGATCCTCATTCTGACAGATCTTACTTCATATATTACTCTGACTTTGATCCTTTTATGTCTGCCAACTTATCTGAATGCGATGAGCTATCCTAACTGAAATACCTGTTCTTCTCGCAAGCCCGAGAGTTGTTCCTTATGGACGTGTTGTGATAGAGTACCATACGGACGATCGTCCATTGAGTTGCAAACAGATTATCTCGATGGACACGGAATCCTTTACTCATTGCATTGGGTAGCTTCAAATGGCTATGTGTCCTCCAGGTTCCAAACAGTACTGTGAATCATACCATTCTCCTGGCAAAATCTGACTTCTCGAACGGATTGCTGGGTCATCTTGGGTATCTTCATTGTCTTGGAAATAAGGCTCCTACCAAAGATTTGACTGTCACCTATCGTGATCAGCATAAAGGTGTACGGCCTTATAATGATATTATCCCTAGACTTTACTGACAGTGATTCTGGCAGCAGAATCTTGCTCATGGCAGGTTATTCTTTAACTGATTTCCCTGGGTGAGGACACATGCTTCAAGACGGTTGTCAGCCTTCTGATTGTTCCATCCGTCGGCACCTGACGGACTTGGATGTCTTCTTCTGACACTTCTGAGCATATATAGTTGGCTGAATGGGGTACCTTGATAGGAGGTCGTTGCAAATGGGATATACCCCGTGGGTGTGCACCCATGGTGATTGGTACCGAACCCGACTATTTTGAGTATCTGTACCATGTTGATCTGGCAACCATTATCATACCTGTATGGCCATTATGGTTTTCTTTGCCTGTATCCTTAGCTGACAGAGCTTGGCCTTATGTGTTTCTTGATTCTTCGGATGACCATGGGTACTGCCAGGTACACTATTCCGGTAGGCATATCACTTTACAAGTTGTAGCTGTAGGGTAACGGCCGTCTAAACCCTTGGATGAAACCGGCAAATAAACCAGTAGCCACCAGAATGGTCTTTACAACTCAGATCTGGGACATTACTAGAGTAACTCAACCCCGACTCAAGACGGTTGAAAATCAGCTCAGAGCATGAGACAGTGTTGATAAGAAGAAAGTAGCAACTCTCTAAGACGGCCGGAGAACGGCTCAGAGCATAGGGTCATTGCTACGAAAAGAAATTCAGCAGCTGCCCGAGACGGCCGAAAGCAGCTCAGAACACGGGCCAGTTGCTGACAAGAGGAATAAAAGTCGGCATCCACCCCGGACGGCCGGAAACAGCTCAGAACACAGGCGTGGTGCCGTTACTAAAGAAAGACGGGCAAGGGTTCATCCGTGTCCCATACAGCTCACTACTAGGGTATGAGCATAATAATTTGAACATGCAGGCACAACACGGAGTAGTACTTTAAGGCATATATCAGATGGTCGGCTTGCTCCATGGGTAGTTGGTTATCACACTGAAGTGTATAACTGGCATTCTCCTTCTTCTTGCATATCTCATGCAATAGTCGGATTCTCACCAGGCTGGCAACATTGTATGGGAAACTCATATGACTTTGGCGGCATGTCCACCATATCTATTGAGTATATGCAGCTGAGCGCTTGGTTCCTAAGGCAGGCTTGTGTCCTGACTGATTCCTGCCTTCTGACTAACGGTTGCGGATCTGACCCTGGGGAATGCATGGTCATATGCTGCCAACTGACCAGGAAATATCTTGTATTGCTACGGATATGATGCCTTGCTGACGAAGATTGCATAGCTTGTGCTGGAAGCCATCAAGGGTATCTTGCTGAGGAAGACTGAATAGCTTGCGCCTGAAGTTTTTGCCGGGGTAGCGTGCTGAAGAAGACTGGGTGCCATACCTTTGACCCGAAGTGTACTGCTGATCATGCACACATATTTGCCTTCTTGCTGATTTGATTATTACTGCTGTGAAGATCGCACATTGATATATACCAGATGCCAATAATCAATCCAGGATATCATTATAATCAGACCAGATATTCCCCATGCCAGGCAGTCGGCGCCAAATCCCATATTGTTGAGCTGAGCTTCCAAATGCTTGCCCCTTCACTGATTCTTTGAGTCCAGTGTCGGTGAGCAACTTCCATAAGGGGAAATAAGGTAACACCAAGGGCCCAAAGAAAGAAGCAAAAGAAACGACTAAACAAAGGCACACAAATCATCAAAATCTCACACAAGCAATATCATATATTACAGCTATCCACAGCAATAGTATGCATGCCTACTTAAGCACACAAATCTCGCAAGAACTCTGGTATTACGGTCTAACATGCTGTGGCGATGTGCACGAAAGTGAGTCCACGTGTGGAAATAGTTGGTGTAAACAAAGTTACACCAAACAGGGGCTTAACATCGATTGCAGCTGGACAGATACGGAGGCGGGGACGGACTTGGTGATCGTGGATCGGAACACGGAGGTCACGACCACATCATCATCAAGCGTATGAAAGAAACCGTACTTGTCCAGGGAATGGATGGCAGGGTGGGATAACGATGAAAAGAAAGGCTTACGGGCATTGCCCTTTTCTGATAACTAAGATCAGTAAGGGTTGCCAACGCGGCTAATGGGACAATGGCAAGATCCGGGATAGAAACATGTCTATCACCGAAACAATAGGGGTGGCTGAATAGGATATATTGGTGTGGTACCGGTGCATCAATCCGACAAGGAATCGACACCACCAAGCACCTTGGCATCACTCCGCTAGGACAGAGATGACACCACACCAAGGAACAGGAATGCAACTGGAGGGTGCAGGTAGTAGGTCGAAACCGATGCCACCTACACTCACCAAATCAAACGTTAATGATAAAGTATCTAGTCTATATGCATGCTATGCACAAACAAATGCAACAAACAAGTGCAGCAAACCGACTAGACTCTATACTACCGGTTACTAACATTCGCGCGGTCTAGGGCGTCCTACAGCCAGACCTGCTCTGATACCAACGCTTGTGGCACCCCGGCTCAGAGGAAACCGGAACACCCCGTATTCCAGCCCAGAGACAAGTCTTCTGGAATATGGCACTGTTGGCATAGAACAAATCAGCTCTTTATTACTATGGATAAGGTTACAAGGGTACATGGATTTCATCGGCACGGCGATACTACGCCTGCCGAGGGTAGCTCTATGCTAACAGCGGAACAACCCAAGGAAACGGAGTATCCTCGGCAGCGAAACAACGACGGCGGTTGTGAACTCCACTCCGCAGGGACTCTGGCTGGAACGCGTATCCTAGCTCGCAAACTCAGAATCCTCGACAAGCAAGCAATCATGGCATGACCTGCAAACTGGCATGACACGCCAGGTGAGTACTTTGAATGTACTCGCAAGCTCACAACAACCAAAGCATTCGAGACAAGCAACAGCATGGCATTTACAGGTTAAGCAAGTGCAAACATGATGATGCTAAAACAATATAAGTATGGAATGGCATATGAGCATGATGACACTACATGCAACAGGTTAAAACTATCATGATGCAACTTACTCTGTTTTGAGGTTACCTCGTAACCATCACATGTAGGAACTTACCATCGAGCGTGCCACATGATAGCCTCGGGACCAACCAAACTTGGTATTACAATACCGTAGTGATAACATGATCACAAGGAGCTTGGTCTTTACCCGAGATCACCATATAACACTATCCACCAAATTCGGTAACCATGATACCACGGTGATCCTCTCGTGATCACGATCAACCAATGTCGGTATCCTCGATACCTCGGCGATCCTCTCGCGATCACATAAAGATCAACCAACTTCTTTCTCATCGAACCGGGTTGTTATAAGCAAGATTATTATACTGTTGACCCATAGTGTGTCCTACTACGAACTGTGCCCATATCCGAGGACGCGGCTATCGATAGATTATACACTCTGCAGAGGTTAGTACACTGTACCCACACCACGGAACTCATGGCCTCGTGCTCCCATTCGGGTGGACCAACGACGTTCCGACAAAACCCAATCTATTGCATGGCACTCTCCCGGCCACTCCGACAAACTCCCCTTTGGGCTATGTCATGGGTGACCCCTGTGTCCTTCCGACACCTGCCATCGTCATGGCCAAACAAAACTGTCCCAAACGGGCACGTGCGCACAATACCAAAACTGGGTTCACAAGGTTATGGCCGCCTACCTGATCAGGGTAGCACGCACCCATAACCTTACCTAGTTGGAGGTACCGGCGAGAGGCATGACAATAGACCGAGTTAGGGCTGCCCCATCCCAGCAAGTGTGGTTGCACTGGTGGGCTCGATTCGGTCCGCACTATGACTCAGCCAACCGGTGTTCAAGTTCGATTAACATCCGGTTAAATTTGAATGATGATGTGCTGAGTCATAATAAAACCATATTACATATGAACATGATATAACCTAAGCAGGGATGGGAAGCTTAATATCTGGATCATAGTAACCACATCATGCAAGCATTTAACCAGCTAAATGCAGACGAGCATGGTGAGCATGATCTACATCATTATTTTCATAACAACCATTAAATAAACATGCAGACATCTCATCATCCTGGATTGAACTACTGCAAGGATTAATCATGAGCATAATGCTACCAATGAGTACTTGATAACTAGCAAGATGCACATGAGCATAGAACATAAGCATATATAGTAGTTTCAGACAGAATAACATGCACACATTAAGTAACTATTCTAGTAGGAAACAATAGCTACTGTAAATCCATTATGCAAGTGGCTGTCGTGGCTTGCCTGGGTACAAAGAAACCACCGGGGAGAAGTGCAGAAAGTCCCCGAAAACGATTGCCGGAAACAGTTCTCTCTCGGAGGGGGCTGTATACAGGCAAGGGCAAAATGGTCATTTTCACAGTGTCAAAATATTATGAAAATGATGCCAACAGAATGGGCTCAACAAGACGAAGAAGTAGGCTTTGGGTTCACCTCCATCGGAATTACGGATGAAAAGATATAAGCATATGAAGATCAGGGACTATTCTATAAATAAAACATTCACAGATAGGTCCCTGGTGGCTGAACTGAAAACGCCTTTGCGTGAAATATGCTTTCTGCATATAGAAAACGCAGTTCACCAAAAAGCTCTTCCACTTGCCACGTCGGCTGACCGGGTCAGCTCCCCTGTTTGACTGACAAAAGGGGCCCGTGGGCGGTGGGACCTGCCTGACCAGCTCGCCATCTTCATCCTCTCGCTCGCCCGACGGGGCAGAGCAGAGGCTCGACGCCGGCGGCCGTCTCGGCGGCTCGGTCCACCCCATGCGGAGTTCCGACCACCGAGATGACCGGCGCAAGGTGGCGCATCCGACTGGAGGTAACACGCTCGCCGGAGAGCACTGAGACGAGCGGGGCAGTGACCACGGCGGACGGCCGGCGTCGACGAAGATGGAAATGGGGCTCTAGTGCTCCGGCGGTCGAGGCGAGTAACTGGGAGGGTCCGCCGGAGTTTGGTGGCACTCATGGAGGTGAAGGGGAGGAGAGGGAAGCGCTAGCTCACCGGAATTTGAGCGAGGCTCACCGGCGGCCGTGGCAGCCAATAGAGGCGAGGAGGGGCTCTGGGGCATGGGTAGGTGGCTAGGGAGGGGTAGTCGAGTGTGGTGAGTGCGATGGTGAGGTCGGGAGGGGCTCGGGTGGCCTATTTATAGGCGGGCGACGATGGTGGCCGAGCACGGCTGCAGCGACACGCGCGCCGGCATCCCGGAGCTTCGGAAGCACGCCTGGAGGAGGGGAGAGGCATCCATGAGCTTCGCGGAGGATCGGAGTTGGCTCAGGCGGGGTCGGGAAGGCTCGGGAGGGCGCGGGTGACTGGACGCGATGGCGGCAAAGGAGACAGGTCACGGGCGCGGCGGCTACACCATGAAGGAGGGGACGGGAGAGGGGGAGACTTATCCAGGGAGGAAGAGGACGACGAGGGGGAGCTGTTGGACATGACGATACGCGCAGAAACGACGAGCAGAGGAGGGGCCCGAGCTAGCAAACACTCAGCTCACGTCCATGGCGTGCCAGGGCGGTGGTCACCGCGTGGACGCGGCGATGCCACGCACTTTGGTCAACCCCACCATGTCTGCTCAATGGGTCATTCGAAGGATAAGGTCAAGGAGGAAAGAAATATGCATAGTGGTACTTGAGGTGACCACAGCCAGCAGGTCTTATCTGGAACAGCAAGGTGTTTGATACTTGCTGAGGAAGACTTGTCTAGTGATTGGCTCTGATCTTTGGCTGAGTGTGATCACATACTAAGGTGATCGTTTCTGCAAACTTTCAGCCCATTTGGATGAAGATACATAGCACTTGCTGTTCAAATGACCTTACTGTCCAGAATTACAAATCTTGAAGTGGCACTCACCTCAAGTGTTGCCTTAAGCTGAAAATGGGCATAGGATGATGATTTGGTCATATGAGAATGACATAAAAATTTCATGCCATTTGGACAGGCTAAAATGGTAGTTCCTTCATAATGGACCTCCCTGGACAGAAACTAAGAGAAATTCTAGAGAAATATTGGGTAGATAAAATTTCTGGTGTGGTGCCTCGGTACTCATTAAAAGTAATTTCTGTGAGATGAAGATCAAGGCATTCAATGGGATTGTTATATTCCCCAACATTTTCTACTTTTGGGCCTGCTAGTATCTGCAAACAAAGACAACATATTAGTGCATAGCTGCAGATTTGAACACTTCAGGCCTCTTTGATTTGCAGGATTTCTAAAATACACGAAAAGAGTGAAATGCCATCTTCAATCTTTCATGATAAACTTTTATAACGAAAGCATGTCGGGCGAAGGAATAAAACGCGTACAACACTAGCATCTCAAAAAATATATGTATTGAAATCCTCCAAATTTTCTTTAGAAATCATTCTACATTTGTCATTGTAATCATGGGTAAAAGTAACAAAAAATTGAGCTCCTTTGTGGTTAACAACTAGCAGGAAAGGAGAATCACCTCGATGTATAGCTTCTCCGTGCAAGGAAAGCATCTAAGGAATCTAACAACTTCATCCAGATCGGGGCCGACAGATTGTAGTGCCAAGATCTTCACTGTGCACAGAGGCCGGGTCAAGCTTGTGGGAATCATTTTCTGGATGACAGGCGAACATATAGATTAACAACAATTAGATGAAATGTGCTGTCTAATAATATATACGAAGGAAAGAAGAAGACTGTTGTACCTAAACGGATAATGATCCAGTAACAAGTTCGTTGAATTCAGCACACGACTAGCCCAACATTGTCAATTTTGGTGCGTGAATGACCCTGGTTCTTGCAGGACCTAATTTATCAAGTACATACAATCTCTTGAGGAAAGGCGCATTCTCAATGACAATATCATGAAACACCTCAACTGACAACCTTGGGCGGCGCTAGCAATGCACATAAATCGCACGGACATTCGTCGAGGTGATGTGGAGGCTACTGAACCCATCCATCACATGAAGACAAAGGTACTCGAGCGCTGTACAGCCAACGAGCAGGCGCACCAAATCCTCTGTGGCACCCCGGCTCAGAGGAAACTGGAACGCCCCGTATTCTAGCCCAGAGACAAGTCTTCTGGAATTCGGCACTGTTGGCATAGAACAAATCAGCTCTTTATTACTATGGATAAGGTTACAAGGGTACATGGATTACATCAGCACGGCGATACTATGCCTGCCCAAGGTAGCTTTATGCTAACAGCGGAACAACCCGAGGAAACGGAGTATCCTCGGCAGCGGAACAACGACGGCGGTGGTGAACTCCACTCCGTAGGGACTCTGGCTGGAACGCGTATCCTAGCTCGCAAACTCAGAATCCTCGACAAGCAAGCAATCATGGCATGACCTGCAAACTGGCATGACACGCTAGGTTGTACTCGCAAGCTCACAACAACCAAAGCATTCAAGACAAGCAACAGCATGGCATTTACAGGTTAAGCAGGTGCAAACATGATGATGCTAAAACAATATAAGTATGGCATGGCATATGAGCATGATGACACTACATGCAACAGGTTAAAACTATCATGATGCAACTTACTCTGTTCTGAGGTTACCTCGTAACCATCACATGTAGGAACTTACCATCGAGCGTGCCACATGATAGCCTCGGGACCAACCAAACTTGGTATTACAATACCGTAGTGATAACATGATCACAAGGAGCTTGGTCTTTACCCGAGATCACCATATAACACTATCCACAAAATTCGGTATCCATGATACCACGGTGATCCTCTCGTGATCATGATCAACCAACGTCGGTATCCTCGATACCTCGGTGATCCTCTCGCGATCACATAAAGATCGACCAACTTCTTTCTCGTCGAACCGGGTTGTTATAAGCAAGATTATTATACTGTTGACCCATAGTGTGTCCTACTACGAACTGTGCCCATATCCGAGGACGCGGCTATCGATAGATTATACACACTGCAGACGTTAGTACACTGTACCCACACCACGGAGCTCATGGCCTCGTGCTCCCATTCGGGTGGACCAACGACGTTCCGACAATACCCAATCTATTGCATGGCACTCTCCTGGCCACTCCGACAAACTCCCCTTTGGGCTATGTCATGGGTGACCCCTGTGTCCTTCCGACACCTGCCATCGCCATGGCCAAACAAAACTGTCCCAAACGGGGATGTGCGCACAATACCAAAACTGGGTTCACAAGGTTATGGCCACCTACCTGATCAGGGTAGCACGCACCCATAACCTTCCCTAGTTGGAGGTACCGGCGAGAGGCATGACAATAGACTGAGTTAGGGCTGCCCCATCCCAGCAAGTGTGGTTGCACTGGTGGGCTTGATTCGGTCCGCACTATGACTCAGCCAACAGGTGTTCAAGTTTGATTAACATCCGGTTAAATTTGAATGATGATGTGCTGAGTCATAATGAAACCATATTGCATATGAACATGATATAACCTAAGTAGGGATGGGAAGCTTAATATCTGGATCATAGTAACCACATCATGCAAGCATTTAACCAGCTAAATGCAGACGAGCATGGTGAGCATGATCTACATCATTATTTTCATAACAACCATTAAATAAACATGAAGACATGTCATCATCCTGGCTTGAACTACTGCAAGGATTAATCATGAGCATAGTGCTACCAATGAGTACTTGATAACTAGCAAGATGCACATGAGCATAGAACATAAGCATATATAATAGTTTCAGACAGAATAACATGCACACATTAAGTAACTATTCAAGTAGGAAACCATAGCTACTGCAAATCCATTATGCAAGTGGCTGTCGTGGCTTGCCTGGGTACAAAGAAACCACCGGGGAGAAGTGCAGAAAGTCCGCGGAAACGATTGCCGGAAACAGTTCTCTCTTGGAGGGGGCTGTTTATGGGCAAGGGCAAAATGGTCATTTTCACAGTGTCAAAATATTATGAAAATGATGCCAACAGAACGGGCTCAACGTGACGAAGAAGTAGGCTTTGGGTTCACCTCAATCAGAATTACGGATGAAAAGATATAAGCATATGAAGATCAGGGACTATTCTGTAAATAAAACATTCACAGATAGGTCCCTGGCGGCTGAACTGAAAACGCCTTTGCGTGAAATATGCTTTCTGCATATAGAAAACGCAGTTCAACAAAACGCGCTTCCACTTGCCACGTCGGCTGACCGGGTCAGCTCCCCTGTTTGACTGACAAAAGGGGCCCGTGGGCGGTGGGACCCGCCTGGCCAGCTCGCCGTCTTCATTTTCTCGCTCGCCCGACGGGGCAGAGCAGAGGCTCGACGCCGGCGGCCGTCCCGGCAGCTCGGTCCACCCCAGGCGGAGTTCCGACCACCGAGATGACCGACGCGAGGTGGCGCATCCGACTGGAGGTAACACGCTCGCCGGAGAGCACTGAGACGAGCGGGGCAGTGACCACGGCGGACGGCCGGCGTCGGCGAAGATGGAAATGGGGCTCCGGTGCTCCGGCGGTCGAGGCGAGGAATTGGGAGGGTCCACCGGAGTTTGGTGGCACTCATGGAGGTGAAGGGGAGGAGAGGGAAGCGCTAGCTCACCGGAATTTGAGCGAGGCTCACCGCCGGCCGTGGCAGCCAATAGAGGCGTGGAGGGGCTCCGGAGCACGGGTAGGTGGCTAGGGAGGGGTAGTCGAGTGTGGTGAGTGCGATGGTGAGGTCGGGAGGGGCTCGGGTGGCCTATTTGTAGGCGGGCGACGATGGTGGCCGAGCACGGCTGCGGCGACACGCGCGCCGGCGTCCCGGAGCTTCGGAAGCACGCTTGGAGGAGGGGAGAAGGATCGAAGAGGGCTCAGGCGGGGTCGGGAAGGCTCGGGAGGGCGCGAGTAACTGGACGCGGCGGCGGCAGAGGAGACAGGTCACGGGCGCGGCGGCTACACCGTGAAGGAGGGGACAGGAGAGGGGGAGACTTATCCAGGGAGGAAGAGGACGATGAGGGGGAGCTGTTGGACATGACGATACGCGCGGAAATGACGAGCAGAGGAGGGGCCCGAGTTAGCAAACACTCAGCTCACGTCCATGGCGTGCTAGGGCGGTGGTCACCGCGTGGACGCGGCGATGCCACGCACTCTGGTCAACCCCACCACGTCTGCTCGATGGGTCATTCGAAGGATAAGGTCAAGGAGGAAAGAAACAGGCATAGTGGTACTTGAGGTGACCACAGCCAGTAGGTCTTATCTGGAACAGCAAGGTGTTTGATACTTGCTGAGGAAGACTTGCCTAGTGATTGGCTCTGACCTTTGGCTGAGTGTGATCACATACTAAGGTGATCATTTCTGCAAACTTTTAGCCCATTTGGATGAAGATACATAGCACTTGCTGTTCAAATGACCTTATTGTCCAGAATTACAAATCTTGAAGTGGCACTCACCTCAAGTGTTGCCTTTAGCTGAAAATGGGCATAGGATGATGATTTGGTCAAATGAGAATGCCATAAAAATTTCATGCCATTTGGACAGGCCAAAATGGTACTTCCTTCATAATGGACCTCTCTAGACAGAAACTAAGAGAAATATTGGGTAGATAAAATGAGCCCAAATTGGGTGGAGAGACATAATATAGGTAGAAGCATGTTCTGGAAATTATTCATGAATTATGGAGCAATAAAAATTATAATTGCTTCACAACCCAAAATAATTACCAGAAACAAAGATTTGATGCTGTGATCACATAGATGATTGAATGATGCTAAAATTTAGTGGAGAGCTATGATTTGATCATATTAAGATGCTTGCAAAATTTCAACTCATTTGGATATGCCTAGCTTGCACTTCCTTCACAAGGCCTCTATTTGAACAGAAACTTTGAAAAATTGCTCAGGAATATTTACTAGGCAAATGAAGTTGAAATTTGGCATGTGGCAATGATATGGATAGGAAAGAATGCCCAAAAAGTTTGAGGGCAAGGAAGCAGATATAAAGGGTACTTGCTTCATAGACTGCCAGCTGGGGCAGAATCATAAAAGGAATATTTGTGGAATATTTTTTATCATGGCAAGGAAGGATTTTGACATATCTGAGGAATATATGACCCAAACAATTTATGGGAATTATTTGGGAATCTTTGGGATGATAGAAGTGTGGGTTGCTTCACAACCCAGGGCAGACAGGGTTATTCCTTTAATAGGAAAAAGGAATACTCCCAAGAAAAAGAATATTGGAATTGGTCCAAGATGAAAATGGCAAGGTCTTGGGATGGTTTTGAGATTGACAAGCCACTTAGGAGAGGAATCGAGGGTGATCTCTCCAGGTTTCAAGACCACTAAGCCACCGAAGAGCAAATCCAAACCAAAATCAAAAGAAAAAGAAAATGGGCAAAATCCAGGGTATTACATCCTCCTTCGAGATGCGGACGGCAATGAGCTCGAGGTGCTTATGTTTAGGGAGATGAAGAGCGCGCACGGCATCGATCCAGGGGAAAATGCACTGCCTGAATGTAGCGCGGCGCAGCGTGGGCGCGAGGCGGAGCATGGACGGCGGCAGTGAGCAAGGACATCTAGCATGAAGGCTGAGCTCCTCGAGCCCATCCAGGGCTGGGGATAGGAACCAGTAGTGCAACCTGGGTTCGGTCTTGTTGTGGGGATTGAACCTGCCGATAGCAAGGCGTCTGACCAGCCCAGGGTGCGTGGCGAGGATGTGGGACAATGCGTCCAAGCGTTGCTGCTCCCCGCTATAGAACTCATGGCCAACGGTGATGTCTAGGGGGGTGGTGTGCCAGAGGGGATGCCGCCGCCACGAGAGGACAGTGGTCCGCACGCCATACTTGATGGGGAGGTGGGATATGATGGTTACCAACATCTCGTCGGGGAGGCTGCTGATGAAGTCCATGTTTGCCGGAGGCTCTTGCGGTTCTGGCTCGACCCGACCCCGCTTGTTGGCCGGCTCGTCCTCCATCTCGTAGCAGGCGATGATCCTCGGCGGCGGTGCTTGTAGATGAGAACGGAGGACTGTTCTATGTACCTTCCCGAGGTGGCCGAAATAAAAGTCCAAAACCAGCAATAAATTGTAGCGCTCGCGGCGTGCGCGGCGTGCGCGGCGGACTGCTCACAGTCGTCCCATCTAATCATACAGCTGCTCGTGGTAGTAAATGGTTAGTTGAATGCCCATGGTTGAACTAATACGACCATTTGCGATAATAACATGGTGGCTATTTGATAAAAATGCCTAGGAAAATCAATTTATAAAAAGGCGAAACGAACCCTGAATAATTTCATATGTTTAGCACAGTTGCATGTTGCCTCTGTAAAATAAATCAAGGTGGGAAGATACAGTGTATGTCATTTCGCACACAGATCATGTGACCAAGTTCCCTCTCAGAACCATGAGGCTTCTTGATAGAAGCTCCGGTTTGTATGAAAGAAAATATGGGTCAAAGCGTAGTTAAAAAGGGCAGCAATATCTAACCCCAGCTTACAGAAGGTACAAAAGCATGATGATTAATTGTTCATCAGGTTTACACAAAATCCAGATTGAACAGGATAATAACAACTAACTCAACCAAAGTTTTCGGCAGTCACAATCAAATGGATCGGTCTGATCCATAAAATCAAGATCCTAGACCATAAAATCAAGATCCTGGACCAGAATCTACTGGTACATGAAGACAAGTTGTTGTAAATAGAAGCCGAGCACGTTCAGAAGCCCTTTTGTCCACCTGAAACTTCTTTTTATGATGTTCAATGTGTCCATCAGTGAGAAAGTTTTTGTTAAAAAACTTAATCCTCATGGACAATAGTACTCTTGCATTCAACAGGAAGAATGTGACAAAGCTAGTGTTTGCATGGTTGGATGCATATCCTTCCAGCGTTATTGTCCTCAAACAAATGTCATGAGAGCTGAGAAAATCCCGGTGCTTCTTATGCCACCGATTGGTTATACCTTTTTGTCCATGTCCTTTAGCCTAAATAGACATGAAGACTGAAAACAGTTAATGTCTAAAAAAATAGTACAGCTGAACGGTTAGTTCTAGTGAAGTATATCAATGTGCTTGATATAATGACCTCTATATACAAATTCTCCAGACATGGAAAGCATCGCAGCAAGCCGATAATCATGTTCAGATCAAAACACCACGTACTGATACGTAAGGTCTTGAAAGAATCCAGCACCATTGATAGGGTACCCATGGACAAACTCTTCATGGAGCATAGAACATAATATTAGTACCAAAAGCATACTCCAAGATTATACAAATGAAAAATGCAGCTTATGATTACAAAAGTGTTGATGATATAAAACTTACGCACACAAATGAAAAATGCAGCTTATGATTACAAAAGTGTTGATGATAATATACAGTACCTGACTAAGTGTGGAGCCAACCACCATCTTGTAACCTTCAAACGGATCAGGAATTACACCCAAGGTCTCCAGTTTAGGCGCAGAGACCACAGTTATTTGCGAAGGTGCATAACGATAATCAAGGAGCAGCCTTTGGAGTGAAGGGGCATCTTTGATGATGAGCTCCTCTCCTTTAAAGCAAATTCCAATGCTTACAAGGTGAGGCGACTTTATTTGGAGACAACGGATACGGATTTATTTTCCAAAAACAAGCAGCAAGCACTCCAGGGCAGGGCAGTGAGGTCTCCGACAGATCGACCACCACAAGCGCGAGTTTTTTTAGCAGTGGAATTATCGAAGCATTTGTAGCAGATTGTCTGGTAGATGACACTGGGCCAGGGTGGTGGTGTGGAGAGAGGAGGAAAACCATGAGATGGACACTGGTGGTGAGGGCGCAGCTACAACGCTTGGTGGACAGCTATTTGCATAGTAATGGTAGAACTCAAGATGTTGGAGTTTTTCGAATTGACGGGATGTCAGCCAGGCATTCACCGTGCAGGGTATGTGCAGCAGGCAGCATACCGGGATGCATAGGCATTGAACGGAGCCCTGGTGGGAGGAGATGATGGCTCCGTGGAGTTCAAAATCATGAACGACAGATAGCTGGCGACAGTCGAGATTAAGAGGTGCGGCGCGCCACAGAGTGCGCCACCGAGATGCGAGGACCTGTGCGCGGCAACCATCCTTGGTGGGGAGAAGGAAGATGATCTCCCCAAGGATGGTGTCCGAGAGATCGATGATGCGGTTCGCCCGATATTCTACGGGTTCCTCAGATCCAGGGGGCGTGGCTGCTTCTGCCCGCGCTGCCGGGTGCAGGATCTACAGCCACTGGCCGGAGCCTCATCTGTGTACATAGCAATCTGGAAGAAAAAAAAAGGCAGAAACATACATGTAGGACATTCAAAATCAATTCTCAAGATCTAGAAGAAAAAAAGGGCACAAAAATATATGTAGGACAATCAAAATCAATTCTCAAGATCTGGCTATGAATTATTAGCACGCACGCTAACCCTAGTCGGATTATTAGCAAAAAAATCATTTGTACAGAATAAACAATTAATCACTAACCATAGATACCATTCAAAAAATCAATACACTACATGGATCTAATGAATCTTACTCTGATTTCATGGACTGAGTGAACATAACCAAGGGTTTCTGTTCCCAACAAAGGGGGGGGGGACTAACCGGTTTTCCGTCGGAGTCGGAGTCATTACCGGAGTAGCTGTGGACCTCCGGCTCTGGCTGGGGAGGCACGACGATGGCGACGAAGTCAAGGTCGCGCTGCTGCCCGCGCGAGACCTCGGCGGCGGCGGCAGCAACCTCTGCGCCCAGCTTCATGCGTTGCGCGGGTGCTTCACCAGCCCCGGCGTCGCCACTCCCACCGATGGTGCGCTTCGGCAAAATCCTAATACACTCCATGCGGTGGTGACAACTGTGGACGAGGTGTGCGGCCGCCTATTATGACCAGCGGATCGGGTGCACCATTAATATGGAGCAGTGGGAGCGAGGTGGGCGACGGTCAAAGGGCTGGCTTGCCTCCCGATGAGCCTGCACAGCAGACTGCTGGCACGCCTACCGTCATTTCACACAGCTACTAGCACGCCCCACGGTGAGTGCATAGCGAACACGCGCATGCCTCGGCCTCCCGGTCTGCCTGCTAGCATGCGTCTCGTCAACTCACGCATGCTCGTACGGCACACAGGACACGTGCGCGGCACGTATTATATTGATTTTTCCTTTTTGATGATTAATTATGCCGCTTTATTGCTTAACCGAAGCACGGCACCTACATTGTTGGTCTAACGCACAAGGTTTGAATAAAGAGTTCGTTTGCGATATTGGTTGATAATTATTTATAATTTCCTTTATGTAAGAAGATTATATCAAAACTTGTCTCAAATTTGAAAAAAAAAATCACAGTCTATTGTTGTCCATATGACACCATGATAAGTTTCATGAATTTCAACTTAGTTTTGGATTTATTGGATTTTAAAATCAAGATTCTCGATGTTATAAATTTCTTGCATGGGGACTAAACATGCACCCAGGGACACGTACACATATGATTTTGCAATCCATTTTTGTGCACTATCACGGGTCGGATGTAGATCAAATTTGATTTTTGCACATTTAAATCCCTGGGAAATCAATCAATGTATAAAAAACGGACAAATGTTATCTATTTTTTTCAATTTTCAACACTAAACTCCTTTGGTCGCATGTTCGCTACAGAAAAAGTTTGACATGCATCTTTGGGCCACATGCACATGGTGGTCCTAGGACACTCACTCGTGTGGGCCCGCGAGGTCGCCGTCCAGCACTATGACATGCGATGAGAGAGGTTAATTTAACCAACAAGGATGGTCATTTTTTGGTTTTTGTTATACGTACGGTAGGAGTATATATATAGTATGCGTTGAAGAAGGTGGCCGGGGGCAATACTACGCGTCATATAGGACACTCACTCGCGTGCGATGCTTCCATCCGTGGGCCCGCGAGGTTGTCCTCCATCACTTTGACCCAGCAAGGAGGTTTTTTTTGGGTTGTGTTGTGGTAGGAGTATATAGTACGTGTCGAAGAGGGGAGGAGGGGGCCGGGGCAGCACATACTACACACACGTCATGAATTGATCTCGCTCCGTGTGGGGACTTTTCGGTTTCCGAGGCAGGTGCCGCAAAGAAGTTGTGCATATTGGGTATTAAAAACATCACCAACACATTGGGCCACATGCAGACGATGGTTGTCACTCATTCGCCTGCGACCCTTCCCTCCATGGGCCCACGAGGTCGTCGTCCATCTAATATATGACACAACGAGAAAGGTAATTTGACGAACAAGTAGGATTATTTTCGGGTTGTGTTACGGTATATAGGAGTATATATTACACATCAAAGAGGGGAGGGGGCAACATATATATACTATGTGTCATGAATCTCGGTTCGTGTGGGGGACTTAAAGGTTTTCGAGGCAGGTGCCACATCAAAGTTCTGCATATATATTAGGTATTCAAACATCACAACCACACATCTCCCTACATGTGTTTGGCCCACAAGCAAGCGATGGCGGTTGTCCTCTAGCACTCACTCATGGGTTATCGGTGAGATGCTTCGTCCATCGTCTCTGTGTGCCCGCTTGGTCAATCACTTCGACTGACAGTGATAGAGGTTAATTTGTCTTATAATTAGGAGGGGATTAAATTTTGGTTCATCTTATACGGTTCGGTACATGCAACTATACTTCGCGCGCATGTGTACGCATGAATCCCTCCCACCGGGTCAAAGTGGGGGGAGCACGTGACGCGTCATGAACCAGATCTGTGTGGGGACTGTGCGATTTTCGACGCATGCATGCGCCACATCAAAATGTTGTGCTTTTGGTATTCAAACATATATGCATGCATCACGCATGTCCATACATATGTTTGGGGCACATACATGCAGTGGTTGTCTTTGGACACTCTCCCCCGCTTGGTTATCATCGACGGCCTATATATTCGTGGGCCTGCGTGGACGTCCATCACTTCGACCAACAACGCGAGAGAGGTTACCAAGGTGGATTCTTCTTCTCTTGGTTCGCGTTACTGTATAGTCGTACATCGATCATGGTGAGATTCGAGACCTAAGTTCAAGGGCTCGCATACACATGAATCCCTATATATATATAGTATAATATGCGTCGTGAACCCTTGCTCTGTGTGGGTACTTTCCGGTTCCAAAAGCACGCTGCCACATCAAAGTTGTGCATTGGGTATATTCAAACACCGCATGACACTTCATACATATGTTTGGGCCACATGCATGCAGTGGTTGTCTTCAGGCACTCCCTCGCGTGGTTATCGGCGACAAGCTAGCCTATTTTGTGGGGCCGCGTGTGGAACGTCAATGCATGACTTTGACCCAACAAACAAGAGAGCTTATACGACCAAGGTGGTGATTCTTGTTGGTCAGTCTTACAATACGCCTTGGCGAGATGCCCCTCCCACTGACTCAAAGTGTGTGGGGGGGCACAGTACTACTACGTACTAGATGAACCTCCGTGGGGTCGGGGATGTCCGGTTAATTTGCGATGCACATGTGCCACATCAAATTTGTGATTTGGTTATTTAAATATCATACCACATCATTTTCACACACACACACACACACATCAGGCCACCCGTAGGTGTGGTTCGTATGTGGTCTCACCCATCTAACGCCAGAAGAACACATCTGTGGGCCCGCACATGGTCCACATTTGATCGGAAGCAAAGGGGGGAGGGGGGTTGACCTTGATGTACTCCTTTCGGTTTTGTGTTACGGTAGGGTGAGATGTCAGACCTAGCTATTTGGGGGCATGCGTTCATAGCTAGGATTCCCCTCCCGGCAACATGAAGTGTGTGTGTGTGTGTATGTGTGTGTGTGTGTGTTTGTGGGGGGGTGGGGGTGGGGGGGCTAGCAATAATAACGTGTGCTTTGTGCGACAGGTGCCACATCAAAGTTGTGCATTGTGTATTTGAACATAAAACCACCCTTTTCATACATATATTTGGTCCACATGCAAGTGTGCTTGTGTTTTGACCCTTTCCCGCGTTTTTTTGGCCAAATTTATAAACAGCAGACGAGTTGGACGCAGCAACCGTCTGCGATCGGGTACGAAACAGACACGGTTACCTAGGACTACCCGTGTGGCGCGCCCCTGCCCCTGTCACCCACATGATCACAGTAGATTGGGCTCCATGAGGCTTCCCTCCCCCTCTCGAAAATATCTACCCCCTTGCAATCTCGAAAATATCTACCCGCGTAGATGGTTTTTCTATTTGATAGTACACAATTAGTATGTCTGGACCGTGTGCGATGTCTGTTACACCCGCTCTGCTTCAATCAGTAGATCCAAAATTTCAGTCGCCCTAGCATTTTACTCCCGCCTGCATCCCTCGCAATCTCAAAAATATCTGCTCAGCTGGAGTGTTTTTCTGTTTGATATCACACGATTATTATGTTTGAACTGTGTGTGATGTTCATTACTCCCGCCTCGCTCTGCTTCAATCCCTTGATCCAAATTTTCGGTAGCCCCGCCATTTTACTCCCGCCTAATAAAATTTTTTGTACCCGCGGCATTTCCTCAAACACCACCTTGGACCCCCTCCACACACACACACCCCAAATCCTTCGCTCACCCCAAATCCCCCGCTCACACACATACACACCACCCCTCCGTCGCTCGAAACCTAGCTAGGTCACCGCCGTCGCCTCCATCGTAAACCACCGATATACATACCTGACGGTGTCCTGGACTAGGGGGTACTCACCATGTCATCTCCCGACCAGTGGGTTGGGCCAAGGACCCCCGTGGCGGTTCACTAATGGGCCAGTTCGGACAGCCGATGACATATACAAGGAAGATTCCACAAGACTTGGTGATCAAGACAAGGACTCCTCTCCACCAACGTAGCCGACTAGGACTCTTGTCATCCTGGGCCTCCGGTACCTTATATAAGCCGAGGCCAGGCTCGTTGATAGATAGATTATGACATTACTCATCATACCCCTTGGGTTTAGACCACAACATATGATCTCGAGGTAGATCAACTATGTACCTTGATACTTCATCAATATATACAAGAGCAGGACGTAGGGTTTTACCTCCATAGAGAGGGCCCGAACCTCGGTAAAACACCATGTTCATCGTCTCTTTTACCATCGATCCTAGATCCATAGCTCGGGACCCCCTACCCCGAGGTCTGCCGGTTTTGACACCGACAATGGTGCTTTCATTGAGAGTTCCGCTGTGTGATTGGCAAAGGATCAATGGCTCGCCCGCAGATCAACTGCGATGTCGGCATCTTCGTCGCCGGCTCAACCGAGGACTGCGCTCCATCTTCGATCGTCATGTTCGGACGAGGGCCTTCATCAAACATCAACTCCGATCTCTATCATGATCACGGAGGAATCATCCTTGGAGCTCGGGGGCTCAACGTCAACATTGCCCTCGGGCGACCGTGCTGTTTTTCTAGACAGAAAACTTTTATCCGCCTCCACTGCCTCCTCGAGTGTCGTTTTAATGATTCCTTTGGTGCAATTATGCAGAATTAAGTCTATAACAACCATGCAAAATTTCGCCGAGGTCCGATGGAGGAATCTCCAGCGATCTCCGATATACTGGAGCCCTGTCGAATCTGGACGGGAATCTGGATGAGTTTGGAGCATGGTTTCCAGCATCTAGCTCTGATGTCCTTTGGAAGATCCAACCGTTGATCGGCTGCAGAATTCCTATATCTACCACCCCTCAAAATTTCAGCTCGATCTGGCTGTTCAAACTCCGGGAACCTTCTTATGAGTGGACCAATTTTCAGATCTGTTTTCTGCGCAAATATGGATCCGACCCGAATTCATGTTTCTTTATGAACGTGATATTGGATGACCTTTTTAAAGGAATTTTCTTCTAGGGTATTGTGCGTTGTTTTTAAACACGTGCCCATAAAATTTTAAGCCTCCTCTGAGGTAATCTTCACCATCACGCTGGTGTCAAACCAGTTCGGCAATATTGCTCCACGGCTGCCGACCTGCGCTAGACGCGTCGTCGCTTTTTGAGCCGAGCTCAACTTCTTCGGATCATCATCTCGGTGAGCCGAACAAGAGTTCGGAATCACCAAGGATAAATCATCACCAACATCGCTGCCCCACGGATTACACGGAGCGGGCACACCGGCACCACCGCATGGACACTTCATCAAGCCGGCATTGACCGCGTCACAAGTTACGACCTGCGTCGGCATGGCCGCACTGTTGCTTCTTCAAGCCAATGTCCATCACGCCGAACTGCTTCAACACCTCGGCTGACATGGCAACTACAACGTATCCTTACCGAACTGCTCCGTCACCTCGGCTAGACCGGGGGCTTCGCCATCTCTTCATCAACCTACTCCGGAGACTTCGGCGTCACCAGCCGACCAGCTTCGTTACGTTAGCTGGACCGGGGGCTTTGCCTCGGCGAGACAATATTTGCCAGCATCGCCATGCCATCGCTTCATCACCCATCAGGCAATGGGTCTGCAGATCGAGTCCCAATTTTGGGAGTAACCTTTCTTCGGACTGCTACAACAAATAAACCAGGTCTATCAAATGGTGGCCGCATTAACGACGGTCGCGTGGTGGTTCGGTCAGTTTCCGTACATAGTTCGGCAAATGCCGCATCCGGAACTCGGACCGACCTGTGAATTCGGGCTTTGCCACGCCTTTACCGCATCACGCCGACGCCCTGCATCGACATTGACTTCGGCGCCAGGCCACATCTCTTTAAATAAATTATTTTTGCGGAAAGCAACTATGCAAGGATTTTATATATATTTATATTATTCTTTTTGGACCGCACTATTTTATGTGTGCAGGTGATTGACTTCGACTGCATCACGCGGTCACTTCGGCAAGCCAATGTCGTCGTCCCAATTGGCATAAATCGGCTCGCATGATCATCTTGTTGATTGAATTGCCATACCGACATGTTCGGTTGCCTCGGGGACTTCGGCATCATCAAGAGGGTCCTACCTCATCGGGTGTTTGGCGCACGGGCCATATTTCTTTTATTACTCACTTTGCATGAATTATTAATCATGCAACCTTTTTTTATTATTGTTATCTCCGGCTTGCACTATCTTCCGTGCACAGGTAAATGATCCGGATTGGGCAGCGCTGTCACCTCGGCTGGACCAGGGGCTTCGTCATCACTTCATTAACCCACACCGGGAACTTCGGCGTCATACTGTCGGCCTACTCCGTCGCCTCAGATGGACGGGGGGTTCCACCTCGCCACATTGGATGTGCTGTGTCGCCACTTCGGAGTGCCGAGCTCTTCGCTCCTCCATCTCGGGACCGGCTTAGGGGCTGGGACCTCGTCCCGCCGTAAACTCAGACCGCGTCATCGATGCCGAGCACATTAACCAGCTAAGTCGCTTTCATGCCCAAAGTTTTAAATTTTTAATTTGTGTTCGGTTCGACCGTGCTCACATGAGTTGTTTGTTAAAAGAAACTCCCTTTACCCATGTTAGCTGGGGGCTCTTAAATTTACATGAGCTGTTTTATAATAATTGTGTTTTCTTCTTGTTCGTTGCAAAGTCTTTTTCTATCACTCCTTCCTCGACTCGAGTGTGTGGTCAATAGCCGGATAGCCTGGGTCCGATCTTGACCCACTTGCAGTCTTGAGATCGGATGTGTCATGTTAAAGCACGACAGAAGCACAAATTTTTTTAGACCAATTTTCGGATTGGCACCAATTAACTTGATTTAGTTCGGACGTGGAGTTTCTGCATAAGTCTTTTTGTTTTTAAGCCTATGGCACTTTTAAACTATTTGTGTGTTTCCAGCATAAGTCTCGCAGTGCAACGCCGGACACCTTTAGAGATTCGGCAAAACATTCTCGGGTATCGCTTTATATGCATCGGTTTCGAATTGTGTCTTTGGTCAATAGTTGGGTTGCCCGGCTCCTGTGCTTGCCTCCTATGTTCCGCTTTATTCGGCTAGGTGTGCAAAGGGAGAACCACTGCGATTGTGCTTCCAGCTAGCATGGTTAAGCGCCTCAGTGGAGAAAGCCGAAAACTGACTGTCACAATAAGTGTAAACTGGTCAGCGATCCGATGACTGTGTTAAATTATAAGATCGATAGAGGTCACCCCATGTTAAATGACGGTCCGTTCATAACATTGGCCGAAGTGTTTACGGCTTGACCTCGACTGTCGCCGAACACTAACTGGGGGCTAGTAACTGGCCTCCCAACTTTAAGCTCCTATGACTAAGTGAAAGTTATAAAGCCCGCATATTTGATTGCCTCGTTTCCGCTAACACAACCGCCTTCGGGCACCGAGACATCGGCTAAGGGTTGTTTTGTTATTGCGAAAACACCATGCGTAGCATCTACAAGGGGGTGGAAGCCGACGATGGGCCACTTTCAAATGATAAACGGTCGCAACGGAGTCAAAATAAACATATCATCGGCATTTGTATTTAATATACAAGGGCCTCCTTCCGCAATCATCGTTATAAAGCCATAAATATGCATCAATTTGACTTAAGATTTTGGCCAAGATGGGTTGCCTGGCTCCTGTGCTTATCCCTACGTTCCCGATTATTCGGCTAGGTGGTAAAGGGAGCACCTCTGTGATTGTTACTACCGGGCCATCCGAGTAAGTACCTCAGACTGGGTGAAGCCGAAAGCTAGCAATCTTAAAGGATCACATTGGTCGGCAACGACGGAAGTGAAAATTTTGGTTCATTAATACCATAGAGTTCGGGAACTTTCCCCGAACTAAATCCTCAATATTTTCCTCCCACAATGATCGGAGGTGAGGTTTCATGATCATGATAAGCATGACGACCCAAAGAAAGGAACCGATAGTGGGACTATTTTCTTTGGAAGATGTTTCTTACGTTAAAACGTAATATAACATATCTCTCCGTGTACCTTTGTTTATAAAACCGTATGACCGGATTGCCTTGTCTTCCATAAATCTTTGCCCTCATAACGGCTTTATAAAGTAGGAAAACACTCCTTGGCTACTGGCCGAAGAGGTTGAAGCCGATGGTCGGTCAACAAAGTTTTGTACAATGCGGATCTGAGCACTAATGATGTAAAGTACTTGGATACATAGAGTCATTACACATAATTTGTGATTTTACTATGGATATCGATCCTTAATTCAGCCACCCATGCCCGCATTAAGACTCGGGGGCTACTGGGCTTCGGGCTTATTATTTACAAATATTAAAGGGGCACATCGATCCCCTGATCTGGTGTTGCCACCCGACCAGTGTCTCAGGGGCTACTGCATTGCTTGTTCAATGCAGAAAATTCAAAGTGCTTAGTGTTCGGCTTGACCGAACTATAGGCAAACGCGTCTTCGGACAACAACAGGTACCATCTGGACCTATCTGGCATCAAGCTAATATATATTACGGCAACTTCTCAAGACCCTCTCTCAAGGGCCCGTTCGCCGATCACTATTATCTCTAATATATTACACTGCATTTCTATTCCTACGTATGCTGCCGAGCTAGGAGTTGATCCTCAGGCCGATTTCGCGCATCGACCTGAGTCTCAGGGGCTACTTGGATCAGCGGTTTCATGTTTTCCTTCAGGTGCATCTCGGGTTTTAGACCGACACACACCTTGAGGGCTACTGGCTATATATCTCGGCGGAGAATAAATTGCACCAATAAAAAATATTCACAAAAAATCAGCCCACAGTCGGGGTGGTGCACCACCTCGGAAGCAGTCCGGCATAAAGCTCGGGCGCCAATGGCTGGCTCCATAGAGGGCACTTCCGGCATTAAGCTCGGCTGAATTCGTTCAATCTTTTAAAGACCAAGGTAATCTATGATACCTCGGATTTGGTTCGGCGTTGGAGCTCAGACTCAAGAGGATACCTTGAATGCCGAATAGTGTTGGAGCTCGGCTGTGAAAAGATGCCTCGCATTTAGTTCAGCATTAGAGCTCGGACGCAAGAGGGCGCCGTCGCACGGGAAGCACTTCAAACCCCAGGTGTGGCGTAAAAAACTTACAAGGCATTGATAAAGGCCGATAACTTAAAAAGACTCCTCGGATACCCGACGTATGAACTCTTCGGATACACCTCGGCGATCCTCAAGATCGGAGATGGGAAGATTTGTTGAACCAGTTTTCAAGACCGACGACCGAAGATGAAGAACAGTTCGGAAGAATCGAGGAGCGTCCCCAACTTGAAGACCGGTTCAGGGGGCTACTGACGGTGGCCTGGACTAGGGGGTACTCACCATGTCGTCTCCCGACCAGTGGGTTGGGCCGAGGACCCCCGTGGCGGTTCACTAATGGGCCAGTTCGGACAGCCGATGACATATACAAGGAAGATTCCACAAGACTTGGTGATCAAGACAAGGAATCCTCTCCACCAATGTAGCCGACTAGGACTCTTGTCATCCTAGGCCTCCGGTACATTATATAAGCCGAGGCCAGGCTCGTTGATAGATAGATTATGACATTACTCATCATACCCCTTGGGTTTAGACCACAACATATGATCTCGAGGTAGATCAACTCTGTACCTTGATACTTCATCAATATATACAAGAGCAGGACGTAGGGTTTTACATCCATAGAGAGGGCCCGATCCTGGGTAAAACACTGTGTTCATCGTCTCTTTTACCATCGATCCTAGATCCACAGCTTGGGACCCCCTACCCCGAGGTCTGCCGGTTTTGACACCGACAATACCCTCGCCGCCCTGAGTTTCTTAGATGACGCCTGCGAAATGCCCCCTTTCCCACATATCCCCATCCCCACCCCCCTCCCCCACTCCAGAGCGTCGCAGCCTAAGCCCGGCTATGCTTCCCGGGGAGCTCGAGGAGCGAATGGCCCAAAAGAGCTTTACCGCGGTCTCTTTGCCCGACGTCGGCGAGGTGGCCGCCGAGGAAGCTAACGACGATGACTGGACCTGGATGGAGCCTTTCAATCAGTGGGCTAAAGTATTCTGGCATGTCGTGGTCGCCGGCTAGGACATCGAGGTCGTCGACACCGATGACTTGACGTGGGTTATGTCACAGGTTAAGTTGCCCACCCCCAACCCTTCGGGTTCAACAGCCGTCGATCTCATCGATGGCCCTGCCGCTGATCTCCTGCGGCTCGTTATGAACAATTTGCCATCCTTCATCGCCATGGAGCCCCTTTTGTCATTTCTGAAGGACACGTTATGCGACACTGGCTTGGGATCCTCAACTGGCAATTCAGACCTCATCGACGGCGACCACGAGGAGGAGCCAATCTGTGACAAGTGAGGAAACCCATGATTTGTTTTCTCGAACCCCTTTTGTAGTGAGAACCTGTCCAGTATTTATTGCTATATTTGGTTGTTTGCATTACGCCTTGTTTATTTCTACGGTTTATGGTTGTTCGGTTGTTTGTAGTTAGCATATGTCCAGTTTCAATTGCCATCTTTGGTTGTTCGTAGTATGCCTTGTTTATTTCAGCTATTAACAGTGTGATGTTCTATATGTGCTAGTATGAACTGTGCAGTTCAATTTAATTAATACCAAATTTAACTATAGCTCTATGAATGACTATATTTGGTTGCTGTTAAGCATGTTGTACTCCCTCCGAATCTTTTTAGTTCGCATATAAGATTTGTCTAAAGTCAAGCCTCGTAAAGTTTGACCAACTTTATAGAACAAAATACCAACATTCACAATATGAAATAAATATCAGTACATGTGTCATGACTTAAATTTTCATATTGTATAACTTTAGCATGGTAGATGTTGATATTTTTTCATATAAATAAGGTCAAACTTTATGAAGTTTGACTTCAAAAAATTCTTATATGCAGAGTAAAAAGGACCGGAGGGAGTATTTAACACGCCTTTCCATTTGATTTAACAATGGCACTGTTTGGATACTCTAACTTAGCTAGAGGTTAGAGTTAGTTTCTAGCTCATGACAGTTAAAAGGGAGAGAGAGAGAGAGATTGGTGGAATAGTTGATTGTATTGCTTGAGCCTCATGGGCATATATATAGGAGTACATGGTCATCTTGGAGTACAAGTCAAGGTAGAATAAATCCTACGATATCCTACGTTTCCTAAATAACAATGATACTCAACAATGACTAACCCTGAACTAACTCTAGCCAAAGAGGTGTTTGGATGACAGTGTTAGATTGACAATAAATGCACTAGGAGAACTAGCCCCAATAGGCACCTCTTGGGTGGGATAGTTGTTTTGGGTGGGTTTGACGCAACTAGCTCAAACTAGCCCTCATGTTTGGATACTTTAGGGCTATTTGAGCCCAAACTAGCTCAAACTAACTCTAACCCATGGATCCAAACAGGGCCAATAACTAGTGTACTTAGACCTGCACAATACAAGTTTGAATGACTACGTTTGCTTGTTTTTAAATATTAGGCATGTTGCAGTTCATAACACACCTTTCCACTTCTTGTTTTTAAATATTAGGTTTTTAACAATTTGGTCTTGTACATGTAGGTCCTGCTATCAGAGGTTTTGACCCACTGTTTGACCCTTTTTGCATATGTGGAAATGAGTTGTCCATGAATATCAGTCAAGTCAAGAAACTCAGAAAGGTTGTTACGATAAAGAAATTAGCGACAAAAAACAACAAGATCTTTGTCTGCACAATGAAGAAGACATCAGTTCACTACAGGATGGTACTAACTGCTATACCTTGTATTTTTAATTCCTTTGCGCCATTTCAAATCTAGAGAAGATATTTATGCATATCCTTGTTTTCAGGCCTTTCCAAAGCAGTTCACTGATGATTACCTCTCAAACCACATGTATGGTCAGGAGGCAAGGAAGGTATTCATACAACACCCACGGTTCAATATTGGAGTGTTCCTAAAGAGGACGAAGGATGGACAGGCACTAGCCTAAAGTTGCAAAGACCTTCAACATCAATGAAGGCTCAATATTTGCCTTCCGCTTCAGCAGTTTTCCAGATGAGATCCATCTGTCTATGTACCATCTATGATGCTAATTTTGAAAGGTTATAGATGTTGCATGTGAAACTTGGTGCTGGTGCAGTTGTGTAATGGGGTAGCTGAGTGCTGAAGCTATATGATGTTGTACTCTAATGTATTTCAATTATAAAATCCTGCTTCCTTAATATGAAAATGAAATATATTGTGTGCTTAATATGAAATGTCAATTAGATTAATAAATGGATTATTAATAATAGGGTAATTAGCCTGCTAATTGGGTTTTCTATTGCAAACGGTTATTGAGAAAACACCGTGGGCGATGACCTTAGGCAACGCACACAGTTTCTAGGAATAAACCGTGTTGGATCAATGAACAATCACACACGATATCCTCTTGAAAATTGTTTGCGTTAGGCCACCTTGCGCAAACGTTTACCACATAAAAAGTGTGTGTGATGGACACCCTTTGCCACACAGTTTCTTCTACGCACCTTGTGTGATGCATTCAATAACGTAAATGATAAAATTGTTAATATCATGTGCAATGGCAACGCTATCACAAACAATTTGGGGAAAATTGTGTGTGATGTACCTGCGAACGAAAACGTTTTCCTTGGAGTGACTGTGTGGGATGTATATACGAACGGAAACGTACTTCTTGGATTAACTGTGTGGGATGTACATACTAACGGAAACGTATTCCTTGGATTGACTGTGTGGAATGTACATACGAACGGAAATGTTTAGCCGGGACTGACTGTGTGGGATGTACTTACGACCGGAAACGATTTGGCCTGTATAATTGTATTTTTTTAGCACAACTGTACGTATAACCGTATTTGATCGCTCGCCCGTCGCACACGACCTCATTTTGTGGAGCGTGTGTGTGACGCCCCCGGCCCGATCGTGCACTATTCATACACGCAAATGCACACGATCAAGCCTAAGGACTCACGGGAAGATATCACAACACAACTCTAAAACACAAATAAAGTCATACAAGCTTTATATTACAAGCCAGGGCCTCGAGGGCTCGAATACATAGCTCGATGGCATACAAGCGTCAGCGGAAGCATTAGATATCTGAGTACAGATATAAAAGAGAAACAGAAAGGCCTTTAGAAAGGCGGGGCAAAAATAAAACACTACGATCGAAAGGCGCAGGCCTCCTGCCTGGGACCCTCCGAACCTACTCCTGGTCGTCAGTCAACTCGTAGTAGTATCCATCCTCTGGGTAGTAGTAGTAGCGATCGTCGGGGCATCTGTCTCAGGGGGCTCCGTCCTCTGGTCACGTCAAACTGATATGGGGAGAAAAAGGAAAACAAAGCAACCGTGAGTACTCAAAAGTACTCAACAAGCAAGGATCTACACTACATATGCAACATTTTCAAGGGGAGGCTGTATATGTGGACTGGGCTGCAGAAATGCCAGAATAGAGAGAAGGCCTAGTCCTATCGAAGACTAGCATCTTCAGCGGTCTTGCAGCAGTAGAAGAGAGTAGAACATTACCATATAATGTAGCAGTAATAATATCAACCTCACCCAGAGATCCTTTCTCGACTCCCTGCGAGAAAGCAATCCCAGAGCCATACATTCATCAAACCTCGTCCTGAGATCCCTTCTCGACTCCCTGCGAGAAGCAATCCCAGAGCCATATATACAGGTCTCATCACAGGTATCCAGTTCTAAATTGTATCAATCAGGATACAACTCCGAGTGTCCTTTACCGTAGGACCGGCTATCGATAGAAATGTTCTTCCCTGCAGGGGTGCACCAACTTACCCAACACGCTCGATTAACTCCGGCCGGACACACTTTCCTGGGTCATGCCCGGCCTCGGCCAAACGACACATCGCAACCCTACCTACAGCTCAGCAGAGAGGTCCCCGTCGGTCTACATCCTAAGCGCTCAGAGGTCTTGGGCCATCGCCCTGTGCACTCCGAGTCGTTACGTGCAGGGGGAAGCCAGGCACCAGGGGGGCGCCGGTCCGTCCCGGCCGCAAGGCTGAACTAGACGTCTGACAGAGCTTTCGGCTGATGCTACAATGCAGAACGCCCATACTATGCCCACGTGATGGTTAGTGCTATCAGACCAGAGGTCTGCTCGGATCAAATATCCAAATCGTTAGGACTAGGGCTTGCGGTAACGAGCAGAGACTCACGAAAGATGTGACCCCGTCGCCCCGTCTCGAGGACTTGCGGCAAGGGTTAAGAATGCCCGGCCGCGCCTCGTATTCACCACTCGGGCACCACACTGGCAACCCGCCTTCACATCACACGCGGGTACCCCTCAGGGTCGACCCGCCTTTCCAAGTAACATTGTAAGGTCCAAGTATCCGTGTGTCCATAACATCAGGGAATCCGAGGTATCACCCTCATTGAATTCCCACTCGATGTATCCGTCAAGGTGAACTAGGAGGAATCACCCTCACTGGGTCCACACTTGAGGTGTTGTAGGACAGCGTTCGTTATCGGAAGCGGTGAAGGAGGAATCACCCTCGATGACCACGACCGAATAGCTACTCTACAGAGTTAACATCAGAAGTGCTACAAGAGGTTTCACCCTCGGCACTCGATAGTAACGCTGCAGTGTCGTTACAACTAAGGGGGGTGATGTGCGGTGTCGGGTCCTGGTCTTCAATCCCATTGATCGGGTCTTCTGACGATCCAGCGCGGCAGTCGGGATAAGTGGGGTCACTGATAGGTCTCTACCCAGCCTAGACTAAACAGTTTAGGATATGTAGGTAATTATCAACAGCAGGTTACAATGAACAGGCTATGCATCAGAATAGGTAAAGCAGCAGCAGAAGTAACTCTAATGCAAGCATGAGAATATAGAATGGGCGATATCGGGATGATCAAAGGGGGGGGCTTTATTTTCTTTTGTTCTTTTTCTTTTTATAAATTCATATACCTCGGTTTAGTAAATAGTTAGGCCCCAAACCGAATTTTGTAAAAAGGGAGACCTAGTCCATAAATACCAGTGCTTTATTTCCTAAAACCTAAAATCAGTTTGGGCAAAACATCATTTCATACTTAAATTAGATTTAATAAATGGTTATTAAATATTGTTTTTAGTCGCTGTTTGAAGATGTTTGAGTCACTTACCCAACTCCAATGATGTTGGTTTCAATTTTAGAATTGTCTCTGATTTATTTGCTATTTAATGAACAATTTAGTTTCTATGTTGGACAACTTTTATTTTCCACTTTCATTTAAATTTGAATTTGAGGTTAGGAGTTGAAATGCAATATGATGTTAATGATGATCATGCACTGATAATCATGCTGACTTGGCATTATCAAAATGGGATTACTGTGGTTAACCACCGGGGGTGTTACAAATCTCCTCTACTAACAAGAATTCTCGTCCCGAGAATTAAGAAGTAGAAGGAAAAAGTTCGGGGTATTCCGCACGAAGATTATCCTCGCGTTCCCAAGTGGCTTCATTTTCAGTATGATTTGACCACTGCACTTTGAGGAACTTGGTAACCTTCTGACGGGTTCGACGTTCAGCTTCATCGAGAATGCGGATCGGATGCTCCTTATAAGATAGATCATCTTGCAATTCGAGCATCTCGTGATCCACAGCTCGGTGCGGAGATTCCTTGAAGCATTTACGAAGTTGCGACACATGAAAGACGTCGTGGATATGGGAGAATTGCGGCGGCAACTCCAGTTTATATGCCACCTGACCACGTCTAGCAATAATGCGGAAAGGACCAATGTAGCGTGGAGCTAACTTGCCCTTGATTCCAAAACGGTGAGTGCCCTTCATAGGGGTGACACGTAGATAAGCTTGATCACCAGGTTGATAAGTCAAACCCCATCGTTTGCGATCATAGTTGCTCTTCTGGCGGTCCTGAGCCGCCTTGAGATTTTCCCGGACAATACGAACTTGTTCTTCGGCGTGTTGAATAATGTCCGGTCCAACAAGAGGTCGTTCCCCAGTTTCTGACCAATTCAGAGGGGTTCGACACTTACGTCCATAGAGAACTTCAAAGGGGGCCATTTTCAAGCTGGCTTGATAGCTGTTGTTATAGGAGAACTCGGCATATGGAAGAGATTCTTCCCACTTCTTGCCAAACGATATAACACAAGCTCGCAACATGTCTTCAAGCACTTGATTAACTCGTTCAACTTGGTCTTGGGATTGAGGATGATAAGCTGAACTCCAGGTAATATGAGTTCCCATAGCCTTTTGGAAACTTTCCCAGAAATGACCAGTGAATATGCTGCCACGGTCTGAACTGATCTCTTTCGGAATACCGTGGAGTGAAACAATTCTGGAGATATATAACTCTGCTAACTGACTAGCAGTGATCGTCTCCTTGACAGGCAGAAAGTGTGCAACTTTGGAGAGTTGGTCGACGACGACAAGAATAGCATCGTGACCCTTCTGTGACCTGGGAAGTCCTGTAACGAAATCCATCTGAACCTTATCCCATTTCCATAAAGGAATAGGAAGTGGTTGCAGAATTCCAGCAGGCTTCTGATGTTCTGCTTTAACGCGTCGACACACATCACATTCAGCAACATATCGAGCAATGTCTTGCTTCATTCTAGACCACCAGTACCTTTGACGGAGATCACGATACATCTTGGTGCTACCCGGATGAATAGACAGCGGGGTATCATGTGCCTCCTTCATGACTTTGTCAGTCATAAGCTCGAAGCGAGGTACGACAATGCGGTCTCTGAAATACAAGGTTCCATCTTCAGACAGCGAGAAATCCCTGTACTTTACAAGGTGAAGGTCTTTCTTCATCAGATCAATTTCAGCATCTTTAGCTTGCGCATTCTTAACAGCTTTCTCAAGGTCTGGTTCAACAACCAAGGTTTTTAAGTATCCTTGGGGAACTATCTCGAGATTTAGCTTTCGAAGCCCTTCATACAGAAGTGGTTGCTGTAGCTGAACCTCAAATTCACAGCAATAGGATTTGCGGCTCAACGCATCAGCCATCACATTAGCCTTGCCAGGGGTATAAGAAATACCCAAGTCATAGTCCGCAATGGTCTCCATCCATCTTTGCTGACGGAGATTCAGAGATGGTTGAGTGAACAAGTACTTCAAACTTTTATGATCCGTGTAGATCTCGCAACGATTACCGAGGAGGTAATGTCGCCACAACTGCAGTGCATAGATCACAGCAGCTAGTTCTAGATCATGTACCGGATAATTCTCGGCATTCTGAACTGTTCGAGCTGAGTATTTGACTGTCTGGCCAGAAGGGTGTGTGAGTTGGACTGTCTTAGTAGCACAGTCAATCAAAGCTTTATGGGCAATCAACCAATCCATACCAAGAATGATGTCTATGTTGGAAGGCCCGAGTACAATGAGAGAAGCCGGAAAAAGCAGACCTCCAATCTCGATGTGGTTGTGGGGGCATAACATCGTGGTTTGCCACTTGGATCCCGGAGATTGAATCGCTAAAGGAGTGGGCAGATTTTCCATATGTAACCCATGCAACTGAGCAAATTGTTGGGACACAAAAGCATGCGATGCTCCAGAATCAAAAAGAACAGAAGCTGGCACTGAATTGACGTGAAGGGTTCCCATCACAATTTTTGGGGACTCCCGAGCTTCTTCTATTTTGACGTGAGAGACCTGGCCTCGGTCCACAGCAGACATCCTGGCCTTACGATTTCTGCAATGATGGGTTTGATGGCCCTTCGTACGACCATCCGAGAGACGTGGTGCATCCTGAGGAGAAGCCATGGTATTGGAGTGTCCAGCCTGAATCGTTAGTTGTCTCAGCGGCGGAGGCAGACGAGGTGCAACATAAGACGGCCTTGGTGTTGGAGCAGGTCGGTGATGAACATTGTGCGGGATCCACACTCGACGTTTCTGAACAGGCTGACCCGAGGGTGAGCCTGCTTCACGAGTGCGCTTGAGTGACTCCTGGTACTCAGTCAGAGCTGTTTCAACTTGGAAAGATTTGCTGACAAGCGTTGCGAAGTCTGTGAAATCATGGACAACAAGTGCAAGTTTTATATCAGTACGTAGTCCTTCACGGAATATCTCCTGCTTGCGTGTGTTGGTGTCGACGTCATCCGCAGCATAGCGGGACAATTCAAGAAATTTCCTCTGGTATTCATCCACAGCCATTTTGCCCTGTGAGAGTTTGCGGAACTCCTGCTTCTTCTGGTCGATCAGACCTTGAGGAATGTACCGTGCACGAAAGGCTGACTGAAATTCCTGCCAAGTGGTTACAGTTTTAGCAGGCAACATACCCTTGTGGCTTTCCCACCATTGAGCAGCTGATCCCCTCAGGTGATACGTCGCATAGGTGACGTAACTGTCAGGGGTAACATTGGCCGACTTCAACTGAAAGGCAATGTCACGGAGCCAATCATCAGCATCCATTGGATCAGTCGAGCTGCGAAAAGTGGACGGATTGAGGCGCACAAATTCTGGCAGCGTTATTGGAGCAGACTGTTGTTGAGCATTCTGAGTTGGGAACTGAGCCAATACTCTGGTCATAAACTGACGGTTGAGTTCAAACTGCTGCATCATTGCGGCAATATAAGGTGGAGGTGGAGGATCGTCAGCCATCCTGCCAAATCAACAGGGGCAGTTTAGCAAGTAAAACTGCAGGTGTATGGAATTATTCATGAAGTAACACGCACGACAGAAGGAAGTGCGATAGATACTACATCTTAATCACACCAGACATTTAAATTCACACATAGCCTCGGTTACGAACCGGCATTACGACAGCTGAAAAGAGAAGGCTAGACAACTAGGCGGCGCGCAGGCACGCGGTAAGGAAGCACACAACGAGACATAGCAAAGGCTACATCAACGTCGGAGAAAACTGACGGAGCGAGGAATCTGCAAGTGACAACACAGGGTGCCCTCGATAAGAGGATCCTGTAAGCAGAACCTGGCCCACAATCTTGAAGCAAGGGGGGATATTTTCAGAACTCCGGGTGGATGTGATCACGAGAGCCTAATGTTGGAGTTAGTAAAATCATTTAACCCGAATAGAAGAGAGGTCAGAGTCCCAGAGTAAAGGTCGAGGAGTAAAAGATCCTAATACCACCCAATTGGCGACGTGGGCCCGTAAGCCACACAGCCAAGTTAGTAAAACAGTTTTCGGTTACTAGACTCAACTTCGGCCAAGGAGTTGGAAAGGGGATTCCTACAGGCAGTCGGCTCTGATACCAACTTGTGACGCCCCCGGCCCGATCGTGCACTATTCATACACGCAAATGCACACGATCAAGCCTAAGGACTCACGGGAAGATATCACAACACAACTCTAAAACACAAATAAAGTCATACAAGCTTTATATTACAAGCCAGGGCCTCGAGGGCTCGAATACATAGCTCGATGGCATACAAGCGTCAGCGGAAGCATTAGATATCTGAGTACAGATATAAAAGAGAAACAGAAAGGCCTTTAGAAAGGCGGGGCAAAAATAAAACACTACGATCGAAAGGCGCAGGCCTCCTGCCTGGGACCCTCCGAACCTACTCCTGGTCGTCAGTCAACTCGTAGTAGTATCCATCCTCTGGGTAGTAGTAGTAGCGATCGTCGGGGCATCTGTCTCAGGGGGCTCCGTCCTCTGGTCACGTCAAACTGATATGGGGAGAAAAAGGAAAACAAAGCAACCGTGAGTACTCAAAAGTACTCAACAAGCAAGGATCTACACTACATATGCAACATTTTCAAGGGGAGGCTGTATATGTGGACTGGGCTGCAGAAATGCCAGAATAGAGAGAAGGCCTAGTCCTATCGAAGACTAGCATCTTCAGCGGTCTTGCAGCAGTAGAAGAGAGTAGAACATTACCATATAATGTAGCAGTAATAATATCAACCTCACCCAGAGATCCTTTCTCGACTCCCTGCGAGAAAGCAATCCCAGAGCCATACATTCATCAAACCTCGTCCTGAGATCCCTTCTCGACTCCCTGCGAGAAGCAATCCCAGAGCCATATATACAGGTCTCATCACAGGTATCCAGTTCTAAATTGTATCAATCAGGATACAACTCCGAGTGTCCTTTACCGTAGGACCGGCTATCGATAGAAATGTTCTTCCCTGCAGGGGTGCACCAACTTACCCAACACGCTCGATTAACTCTGGCCAGACACACTTTCCTGTGTCATGCCCGGCCTCGGCCAAACGACACATCGCAACCCTACCTACAGCTCAGCAGAGAGGTCCCCGTCGGTCTACATCCTAAGCGCTCAGAGGTCTTGGGCCATCGCCCTGTGCACTCCGAGTCGTTGCGCGCAGGGAGAAGCCTGGCACCAGGAGGGCGCCGGTCCGTCCGTGCCGCCATGCTGAACTGGACGTCTGACAGAGCTTTCGGCTGATGCTACGATGCAGAACGCCCATACTATGCCCACGTGATGGTTAGTGCTATCAGACCAGAGGCCTGCTCAGATCAAATATCCAAATCGTTAGGACTAGGGGCTTGCGGAAACGAGCAGAGACTCACGAAAGATGTGACCCCGTCGCCCCGTCTCGAGGACTTGCGGCAAGGGCCAAGAATGCCCGGCCGCGCCTCGTATTCACAACTCGGGCACCACACTGGCAACCCGCCTTCACATCACACGCGGGTACCCCTCAGGGTCGACCCGCCTTTCCAAGTAACATTGTAAGGTCCAAGTATCCGTGTGTCCATAACATCAGGGAATCCGAGGTATCACCCTCATTGAATTTCCCACTCGATGTATCCGTCAAGGTGAACTAGGAGGAATCACCCTCACTGGGTCCACACTTGAGGTGTTGTAGGACAGCGTCGTTATCGGAAGCGGTGAAGGAGGAATCACCCTCGATGACCATGACCGAATAGCTACTCTACAGAGTTAACATCAGAAGTGCTACAAGAGGTTTCACCCTCGGCACTCGATAGTAACGCTGCAGTGTCGTTACAACTAAGGGGGGGGTGATGTGCGGTGTCGGGTCCTGGTCTTCAATCCCATTGATCGGGTCTTCTGACGATCCAGCGCGGCAGTCGGGATAAGTGGGGTCACTGATAGGTCTCTACCCAGCCTAGACTAAACAGTTTAGGATATGTAGGTAATTATCAACAGCAGGTTACAATGAACAGGCTATGCATCAGAATAGGTAAAGCAGCAGCAGCAGTAATTCTAATGCAAGCATGAGAAATTAGAATGGGCGATATCGGGATGATCAAAGGGGGGGGGCTTGCCTGGTTGCTCGGCGGCAAGGGCAAGGTCGTCTATGGTGTCTTCGGGATCCGGAGCTGCGTCGGTCTCGGGGACGACGTCGGTGTCAGGGTCTAACGAGAGAGAAGAGGGGGAGGAAACAGTATAAATACATAGTAAATATGAGCAACACAAAGTATGACATGGCAGTACGCAGTGCTAGGGGTAGTCTAACGCAGTACTATACGTATCAGGCGTTGCGGGAGAATATCTGGCGATATTTCCCGGGTCTTTGGATTTATCGGATAGACGAACCGGAGGGGGAATGTTGCATGTTCGGATAGTTAGGGACGTGTGACGGACGAACGGATCGCGTACTCGGATTCGTCTCGTCGTTCTGAGCAACTTTCATGTAGAAAGTATTTTCATCGGAGTTACGGTTTAAAAGATATGATTTTCTAAAGTTTAAACAATATTCTGAAATTACAGATTTATTATTAATTCGAATTATCCAGAACAGTAGCAGGGTGACGTCAGCATGACGCATGGATGACGTCAGCAGTCAACAGGGGGCCGGCCAGGTCAAACCTGATATGTGGGGCCCACATGTCAGTGACCCAGTTAACTAAACAGAGTTAGCTTAATCTATTTAAACTAATTAGCAGGCGGGGCCCAGCAGTCAGTGGGTAATTAGTGTTTTAAATCACTAATTAATTTTATTAACGGATTATTTATTTAATAAAACGTTTTACCGAGCGGGACCCACATGTCATAGACACAGGGCCCGCCCAGTCAGCGTGGACTAGGTCAATGGGACCCAGTGGGGCCCAGAGTCAGTGGCTGGGCCGTGGGGCCCGCGGCGCCACGTCGGACCGGCCGCCGGAGTCGCGCCGGAGTGCCCAGACGCGGTGGCGAGCTCCGGCGAGCTCGGGTTTCGCCCTCAGGGCGTCTCCGGGGCCGTGGCTTGGCCCGTTCGAACGGGCGGCGAGCGCCGCGTCACGTGGTGGTGTTGGCGTGGTTGGGGGCCGCCGGGAACGGCGCCGGCGATGACCGCAGCGGCGATGGCGTTCGGGTGGTGCACGGGGTCGGCGCTACGGCGCGCTAGCGAGCGAAAGGAGAAGCTAGGTGTGGCCTGCGCGATGCGGGGAGCACGATGCGCACGGGCCCGAGGCCGTTTGGTCACCGGAACGGCACCGGCGACGAGCTAGGCGGCGGTGCGTTCGGGCGAAAGAGGGGCAACGCGTACGGGCACGAAGAGCGCGCGGGGAAAGGGGGAGGGGGACGAGGTGCTCACAGCGAGTCTGTAGGTGAGCTTAGCGTGTGCGGGGAGGGCTCGGAGTGGCCGGAGTCGGCGATGGCGTGCGGCGGCCGAAGGTGGAAGATGACGGCGCCGGCGACGCAGCGACGCGTTCTAGCTCGTGGGGCTCGGGGGAGAGGCGTAGTCGACGGAGGCGAACCATGCGGGCACGGTCACGCGACGAGGCAGAGGCGGTGGCCGCGCGTGCTACGGCGGCGGTGCCATGGCTGCGCACTGGAGAGAGAGGAGAGGTGGTGTCCAGGGGAGAGTGAGGCGAGGGAGAGCCAGGGGGTCCGGGGTGCTGCTCATATACGCGGCAGTCGCGGCGACGCGCTGTCGACCGCGAGGGAGGGGGGGCCTGGGCGTGCGCGCGTGCGTGCGCCAGGTGCTCGACAGCGAGCCCCGGGCGTGAGCAGTACGAAGAGGACGAGCGAGTTGGGCTGGGCCGGCCACTGTGCTGACTTAGGCCCAGCACAGTGGGCCTTTTTCTTTTTCTTCTTTTCTTTTCTGTTTTCTCTTTTTAGTTTCTGTTTTGACTTTTGTTTTGATTTCAAAATACTTTTGTAAAATATGAAACTAGCCCAAATAAATATGGTGCATTATTAGTCACTGCTAGAAACTGGTTTGGCGTCCATATCTTTTTGGTTTGGATTTTATTTAATTGAAAAGGGGTTGAATAGTGCTATGTTGCTGCTGTTTCTTGTTGTTCGAGTCCTTTTACAATTCCAACTAATGTTGCAATCATTTTTATAAATGCTAGGGGAATATTTGCAACAAGATGCACATTTTAGTTTTCCAGTTTGAACAACTTTTATTTTCCACTTTAATTTAATTTGAATTTGAGTTAGAAGTTGAAATGCATTATGATGCAAATGATGATCATGCACTGTTTAACATGATGACATGGCATAATCAAAAGGGTGATTACTGTAGTTAACCACTGGGGGTGTTACAGTGTGTACCAGGAGGGCCTATTCTCGATGGTTTCTGGGTCGTGTGGGAAGGACCCCCCTATCGCAGTCACTCACTAGGCGATGGTTCAAAACACCGTCGCAGAAAGGGGTTAAAAACTGTTTGTATAGCACCTTGTTGTACCAGTGATACTAAATAGATCATACTACTACAAATTCAAATGACGACATATAGGACGGGCACATATCAATCTTACCACTTACCTACATCTCCCACGCCTAGGGGAATTACTCACACATCATAAGAAGGGAATCAATCACAATAGAGAGAAAACCCACGAAAACCATATCAATAATATTGAGGGGATCCACAATGAGATGAAATGATAATCAAATAGTCTTGATCTCTGATGAGATGGAGTGGATATTACAAGTTCCAATCCCTCCTACAATAATGAAAGAGATGATGATGATGGAGATGAAAGGACCAAAAAATATGATGATATTCTCTTCTCCTATTCTGGATGGATTGGCGGCGGCTAGGATTCTCTTCTCTCCGTGGTCCCTTCATGAAAGTTTCTTGTATAGATGAGGGGTAGTCGTGGGCACTCCAAACAACCGCTCAAACAAGCACGTGCGGTCACATGGAACATCGTCTTTCACTCTGGTGCGCCTGTTGACAATGCTCTCTTTCGAAAAGTTGCTCCAATTGGCTTGATTTGGAGCAATCTCCTCTGGTTTCCTTCCAAATGTGATATTTCTTGCCATCCAAAGGTCAAAGTAGATTCTCCTCTCTTTTGTTGGATTGGCATTAGAAATATCCGAAGAATAACAAAAATCCAATGAAACCAAATGGGAATCACTATGAAAACATCGTAAATTCTTGAGCCATCACAAACCATCTCCTTCGGCCAAATTGACCACCTGTTCATTTTCCATAAGCCGGGAAGCCTACCACTTGTCCTCAACTCTATTATCGGAGGCCACTATGTCCCAGCAGTATTGATGGGCGGGGGCTCCAGAATAAACATATTGTGCACAAAGACATTGGAGCGATTGGACACAGCCATGGAGGCCCTCCGCCCCTCCTACACAGAGTTCCGAGGCATAATCCCAGGATGGAAGGTAGAGCCCTTAGGAGAAATCACACTGGCGGTCATTTTCGCCAACGAAACCAACTATAGATGTGAACTCATCAGCTACGAGGTAGTCCCATTCATCGCGGGCTACGACGTTGTCCTGGGAAGACCAGCCTTCGCAAAATTCATGGTCGTTTTGCACTACAAGTACATGCAAATGAAAATTCTAGGCCCACGTGGCGTCATCACTCTCTACAGCTACCCTTTGTAAGCGATCAGATCAGAGAAGGCCAACCTCGATGAGCTCACGGAGTGGGGGCTTGAGCACAAGGAGGCTCGGCGAACGCCCAGGGTGAGGAAGTTCCCAAGGTATAACTGGGAGCGACGACCCCTTGTAAGCCCATCAGAAGAAATATACCTAGGCCAAGTAGAGCACCGGGAGGAACCACTCTACATGAGGACGGACACCTATTGGCAGACCTACCAGCCAGCAAAAGACGTGAGGCCGGAGAAGCACGCAAAATCATGAAGGCCTCTGCAGCACAGCCACTACTAGTAAATTTCATTCCCGTTATTTACATTTCAAGCATGAATTTCCCTTCATAAGTAAGACTTCGTGGAATAATCATAGTTAGTTCCATCATGTACCAGACAGGCAATAAAGTGATTTGTTACGCAAGCACTTCTATTTTGTTACACCATATAATCACTAAATGAAGTACACAAAGTGTAAAGTATTGAAACCCCCTTGGAACTCTTTGCGGATGATACAAGAGATCTCCTTACTTGCGACTCGTGGGTTGCATCATTTTTCGGACCCCCCCCCCGCCCACGCAGCACAGCTGTAAGGGTTGCATCTAGTGACCCTTCAAAGTACAAGTACGAGGGGCTGCATTCAAGGTACACATACCTCCTACCACAAAGGCAGAAGGTCGACATGCTTATGGCCTAACCTAGTCGCTAGAGTTTAGACAGATCTTAACATATGCAGAGAACCAACCCAGGGCTCGCCTACAACGTCAGTGCATAGTGCCACAGACCAGCAAGCCGAGCTCGCAAGGGGCCGCCATCCACATGACCAACACTAACACGTGCATATTTGGTCGGGCGCGGAGGTTCTCCCAGCGGATATTAAGAAGTCACAGAACACACCAAATGGTAGGTTCTAAATAAACATAAAGCAAATTGTTACAAGTACAGTACCATGAAGTACACTTATCAGTTTATTACAAACTCTTGCTTTATGAGCTGTCGGCACCAGGGCACCTTTTAATGATACCTTGTAGGGGACAGACCCCAGCAACATATTCGTCCTCCTTGACAACTTCTTGCAAGAACACTTGAGGATTCGGACTTCCGGCAGGAGGTCCCACAATTGTCGATAGGTTGGTGTTGGGATAATGTGCACGGACACCAGCCAGCACCTGCCGATCTCCCTCGAAAGCAATGGAATACATCCAATCATCAAGTTGACTGGATGAATCCGCTAACTACTTCGGGACGACCTCCAGGTCCGAAGTCAAGTCAGGATGCCCAGCAAATAAGGTACCAATAGCAATCCCCAGCGCGGCGGTCATCTGCTCCGCAACAGAGGCAACCTCTCAAAGCCGCTCCTCCGCGTCATCAATCTGGATGGCCGGCAGAGGACCTGCAATAATGATAGCAGAAGGCATAGAAGAATAAAAAGATCATCGCTCAAACAGTTGAGCACAGGAGGCCTCCCTGCACAAACCTCGAGCGGCGGCCTCTAGATCCTGGCAGCATCGTTGGGCCTCAGCAAGTTGCACCGCAGCCTCCTTGACATCCTTCTCCAACCGTACAATCTTTTTCTCGTCATCCTGGGTAGCCTGCACACACAGGCGGCCTCCTTATCAGCTGCCTCCAACTGCTGTTGGAGCACAACCCGTAGGTCCTTACTCTCACCAAGGTTAGCACCGAGGTTGCGGCAGGCCTCTTGCTCTTGCTGGAGGGCGGCCTCGAGTTCCCACTTAGCGGTAAGAGCCATCTCCAACTCCATCGGGACTGCCCGCTCGGCTTCTTCAGCATGCCGGTGGGCCTGCACCGCTTCCTCCACCTCTCTCCTAAGGGTCGCCACAGTCTCGATAGCTGAAAAGAAAGCACGACCGATGCCCGGCAATATTGCTACTTCTTGAGCTTGCGTTGGTTTTCCCCTTGAAGAGGAAAGGGTGATGCAGCAAAGTAGATATAAGTATTTCCCTTAGTTGAGAACCAAGGTATCAATCCAATAGGAGGAACACACAAGTCACCAATGGTTGCACCTACACAAACAAACAAACACTTGCACCCAACGAGATAAAGGGGTTGTCAATCCCTTCACGGTTACTTGCAAGGATGAGATCTGATAGAGATAGGTATAAAACATAAGTAAAAGTGCAAACTAAAGTAAAGGTAAATAAATTGCAGCAAGGTATTTTTGGGTTTTTGGTTTTGTAGATCTGAAAATAATATGATAAAAGATAGACCCTGGGGCCATAGTTTTCACTAGAGGCTTCTCTCTTGAAAGAACGCATATGGTGGGTAAACAAATTACTGTTGAGCAATTGATAGAAAAGCACAAAGTTATGATGATATCTAAGGCAATGATCATGACTATAGGCATCACGTCCGTGACAAGTAGACCGACTCCTGCCTGCATCTACTACTATTACTCCACACATCCACTGCTATCCAACATGCATCTAGTGTATTAAGTTAACAAGAACGGGGTAACACCTTAAGCAAGATGACATGATGTAGAGGGATAGATCCAATCAATATGAACAAACCCCACCTTTTTATCCTTAATGGCAACAATACAAATACATGTCATGTCCCCTTCTATCACTGGGAATAAGCACTGCAAGATTGAACCCATTACAAAGCACCACTCCAATGGCAAGAAAAATCAATCTAGTTAGCCAAACCAAATCAATAGATCAGAGAGAAATACCAAGCTATATTAATTATGCATAAAAGAGTTCAGAGAAGACTCAAATAATATTCATAGATAATCTGATCATAAATCCACAATTCATCGGATCTCAACAAACGCCCTGCAAAAGAAGATTGCATTGAATAGATCTCCAAGAACATCAAGGAGAACATTGTATTGAAGATCAAAGAGAGAGGAGAAGCCATCTAGCTACTACCTATGGACCCGTAGGTCTGTGGTAAACTACTCACACATCATCAGAAGGGCAGCAAGGTTGATGTAGAGGCCCTCCGTGATCGAATCCCCCTCCGGCGGAGTACCGGAACAGGTCTCCAGATGGGATCTCATGAGGACAGAAACTTGTGGCGGCAGAAAAGTATTTTTGGTGTGCCCTTTGGTCTACGGGGACTATTTGGGTATTTATAAAATAAGAATTAGGGTTGAGGAGCCTCAGGGGGCCCACAAGCTTGGAGGGCGCGCCCCCCCTGGGGCGCGCCTTGTGAGCTTGTCGCCAATCTGTGGCCCCCCTGACATCCTCCCGAAGGTTCCTGAGTGTCTTGTGGTCCAAGAAAAATTGTCAAAAAGGTTCATTCCATTTGGACTCCATTTGGTATTGATTTTCTGTAAAAGACAAAAACAAGGAAAAAACAGAAACTGGCACTTGGCACTAGGTTAATAGGTTAGTCCCCAAAAATGATATAAAATAGCATAATAATGCATATAAAACATCCAAGATGGATAATATAATAGCATGGAACAATAAAAAATTATAGATACGTTGGAGACGTATCAAGCATCCCCAAGCTTAATTCCTGCTCGTCCTCGAGTAGGTAAATGATAAAAACAGAATTTTTGATGTGGAATGCTACCTAACATGTTTATCATGTAATCTTTCTTAATGTGACATGAATATTCAGATCCATAAGATTCAAAACAAAAGTTTAATATTGACATAAAATAATAATACTTCAAGCATACTAAAAAGCAATCATGTCTTCTCAAAATATCATGGCTAAAGAAATTTATCCCTACAAAATCATATAATCTTGTCATGCACTATCTTCTTAACATAAAGCATTTATCATGCACAACCCCGATGACAAGCGAAGCTATTGGTTCATACTTTTTAGCGCGCTTCACCTTTTTCAACTCTCATGCAATACATGAGCGTGAGCCATGGATATAGCACTATGGGTGGAATAGAATATGATGGTGGAGGTTGTGTGGAGAAGACAAAAAGGGAGAAAGTCTCACATTGACGAGACTAATCAATGGGCTATGGAGATGCCCATCAATTGATGTCAATGCAAGGAGTAGGGATTTCCATGCAACGGATGCACTAGAGCTATAAGTATATGAAATCTCAAAAGAAAACTAAGTGTGTGTGCATCCAACTTGCTTGCTCACACGAAGACCTAGGGTAATTTGAGGAAGCCCATCATTGGAATATACAAGCCAAGTTCTATAATGAAATATTCCCACTAGTAATATATGAAAGCGACAAAATAGGAGACTCTCTATCATGAAGAACATGGTGCTACTTTGAAGCACAAGTGTGGAAAAGGATAGTAACATTGTTCCTTCTCTCTTTTTCACTCATTTTTTATTTTGTTTTTTTTCTTTTTTTTATTTTGGGTTCTTTGGCCTCTCTTTTTCTTTTTTTTTGTCCGGAGTCTCATCCCGACTTGTGGGGGAATCATAGTCTGCATCATCCTTTCCTCACATGGGACAATGCTCTAATAATGATGATCATCACACTTTTATTTACTTGCAACTCAAGAATTACAACTCGATACTAGAGCAAAAATATGACTCTATATGAATGCCTCCGGCGATGTACCGGGATGTGCAATGATCTAGCGTGACATGTATAAAAAATATGAACGGTGACCAAGCTGCAAATACTATGTCAACTATATGATCATGTAAAGCAATATGACAATGATGATATGTGTCGTAATAAAAAAGAACGGTGGAAGTTGCATGGCAATATATCTCAGAATGGCTATGAAAATGCCATAATAGGTAGGTATGGTGGCTGTTTTGAGGAAGGTATTAGGTGGCTTATGTGTGAAAGAGTGTATCATATCACGGGGTTTGGATGCACCGGCGAAGTTTGTACCACAACTCAAGGTGAGTAAGGACAATGCACGGTACCGAAGAGGCTAGCAAAATGCGAAAGGGTGAGAGTGCATATAATCCATGGACTCAACATTAGTCATAAAGAACTCACATACTTATTGCAAAAGTTTATTAGCCCTCGAAGCAAAGTACTACTATGCATGATCCTAGGGGGATAGATTGGTAGGAAAATACCATCGCTCGTCCCTGACCGCCACTCATAAGGAAGACAATCTAAAATAAATCATGCTCCAATTTCATAGCATAACGAGAGACCATACGTGCATGCTTCGAGAATCACAAACCTTAACACAAATATTCTTACTAAACCACAATTACTCACTAGCATGACTCTAATATCACCATCTTTATATCTCAAAACAAATGCAAGGAATGAAACTACTCATATATTCAATGATATTCATGAAAGTTTTTATAATATCCCTCTTGAATACCCATCATATTAGGACTAAATTCATAACCTAAGCAAATTGCCATACTATTTATAAGACTCTCAAAATAATATAAGTGAAGCATGAGAGTTCATCAATTTCTTCAAAATATAACCACCGCCGTGCTCTAAAAGATATAAGTGAAGCACTAGAGCAACTACCTAGCTCAAAAGATATAAGTGATCACATAGAGTATTCTAACAAATTCATGATTAATGTGTGTCCCTCTCAAAAGGTGTGTATAGAAAGGATGATTGTGGCAAACTAAAAGGCAAATAAGGCAAAGACTCATATAATACAAGACGCTCCAAGCAAAACACATATCATGTGGTGAATAAAATATAGCCTCAAGTAATTTACCGATGGATCGTAGACAAAAGAGGGGTTGCCATCCGGGGCATCCCCAAGCTTAGTTGCTTGGTTGTTCTTGAATATTACCTTGGGGTGCCTTGGGCATCCCCAAGCTTAGGCTCTTGCCACTCCTTATTCCGTAGTCCATCAAAACTTCACCCAAAACTTGAAAACTTCACAACACAAAACTCAACAGAAAACTCATGAGATCCGTTAGTATAATAAAGCAAATCATCACCTTTACGTACTGTTGTAAACTCATTACAATTTTATATTTGCATTATATCTACTATATTCTAACTAAACCATGGTTCATACCCCCTTCCATACTACCCATAGATTCATCAAAATAAGCGAACAACACAATGAAAACAGAATCTGTCAAAAACAGAATAGTCTATAGTAATCTGGACTTTAGCCAAACTTATTTAACTCCAAAAATTCTGAAAATTTGGACAACATAGGCAATTTGTATATCAATCTTCTGTAAAAAAATCAGAATTTTACCATGCACCAGTGAATTTTAACAATTCTGTTACTGGACACAAAAGTTTCTGTTTTTTCACAGAATCAAATCAACTATCACCCAAATCATCCCAAAGGTCTTAGTTGGCTCAAACACTAATTAAAACACTAAAACACAATCATAACAGAAGTATAATTGCATATACACATAAAAACAGAAAATAAAAATATTGGGTTATCTCCCAACAAGCGTTTTTCTTTAAAGCCTTTTAGCTAGGCATTGATAATTTTAATGATGCTCACATGAAAGATAACAATTGAAACATGAAGAGAGCATCATGTAGCATGTGAAAAACAAGTTTAAGTCTAACATACTTCCTATTCATAGGCATTTTGTAAGCAAACAAATTATCAATACAAGCAAAACTAGCATATGCAAGGAAGAAGAAAGAAACAATAGCAATCTCAACATAACGAGAGGTAATTTAGTAACATGAAAATTTCTACAACCATATTTTCCTCTATCATAATAATTAAATATAGGATCATAATCAAATTCAACAATATAGCTATCACATAAAATTTTCTCTTCATGATCCACATGCATAAAAGTTTTATAATCTTCCAAGATAGTGGGATTAACATCAACTAAAGTCATGACCTCTTCAAACACACTTTTATCAAAAAATTCATAAGATTGAACACTCTCCAAATATGTGGGTTTATTTTTAGCTAAAGTTGACAATCTTCAAACCCCACTTTCAATATTATCGCAAACATATTCATCATGAGGCTTAAATAAATTTTCAAGATCATGAGAAGCATTATCACCCCAATCATGATCATTGCAATAAGTAGTGGACATAGCAAAATTAGCATCCCTAAGCTTGGGGTTTTGCATATTATTAGCACAATTGACATTAATTGAATTTATAATAATTCCATTGCAATCATGCTTTTCATTGAAGGAGCTATCGTGAATCTCTTCATAAATTTCTTCTTTTAACACTTCATCACAATTTTCAGATTCACGAATTTCAAGTAAAACTTCATAAAGATAATCTAGTGTACTCAACTCACTAGCAATTGATTCATTATAATTGGATCTTTTAAAAAGATTAGCAAGTGGATGAGGATCCATAAACTTTTTGCTTTCTGATTTGGAATAAACATACAATTATACCAAGCGAACAAGCAAACAAACCAAGTAAGACATAAAGGAAAACGAAAAGGCAAATATTTTTGTGTTTTTCTAAAAATGTTTTAGAAGTGGGGGAGAGGAAAACGAGAGGCAAATGGCGAATAATGTAAATGCAAGAGATGAGAGTTTATGATGGGTACTTGGTAGGCTTGATGTAGATCCTCCCTGGCAACGGCGCCAGAAATTCTTCCTGCTACTTCTTGAGCTTGCGTTGGTTTTTCCCTTGAAGAGGAAAGGGTGATGCAGCAAAGTAGAGATAAGTATTTCCCTCAGTTGAGAACCAAGGTATCAATCTAGTAGGAGAAACACACAAGTCACCAATGGTTGCACCTACACAAACAAACAAATACTTGCACCCAACACGATAAAGGGGTTGTCAATCCCTTCACGGTTACTTGCAAGGATGAGATCTGATAGAGATAGGTATAAAAGATAAGTAAAAGTGCAAAATAAAGTAAAGGTAAATAAATTGCAGCAAGGTATTTTTGGGTTTTTGGTTTTGTAGATCCGAAAATAATATGATAAAAGATAGACCCTGGGGCCATAGTTTTCACTAGAGGCTTCTCTCTTGAAAGAACGCATACGGTGGGTAAACAAATTACTGTTGAGCAATTGATAGAAAAGCGCAAAGTTATGACGATATCTAAGGCAATGATCTGAATATAGGCATCATGTCCATGACAAGTAGACCAACTCCTACCTGCATCTACTACTATTACTCCACACATCAACCGCTATCTAGCATGCATCTAGTGTATTAAGTTAACAAGAACGGAGTAACGCCTTAAGCAAGATGACATGATGTAGAGGGATAGACCAATCAATATGAACAAACCCCACCTTTTTATCCTTAGTGGCAACAATACAAATATGTGTCATGTCCCCTTCTGTCACTGGGAATAAGCACCGCAAGATTGAACCCATTACAAAGCACCTCTCCCATGGCAAGAAAAATCAATCTAGTTGGCCAAACCAAATCAATAGATCGGAAAGAAATACAAAGCTATATTAATCATGCATAAAAGAGTTCAGATAAGACTCAAATAATATTCATAGATAATCTGATCATAAATCCACAATTCATCGGATCTCAACAAACGCACCGCAAAAGAAGATTACATCGAATAGATCTCCAAGAACATCGAGGAGAACATTGTATTGAAGATCAAAGAGAGAGAAGAAGCCATCTAGCCACTAGCTATGGACCCGTAGGTCTGTGGTAAACTACTCACACATCATCGGAAGGGCAGCAAGGTTGATGTAGAGGCCCTCCGTGATCGAATCCCCCTCCGGCGGAGTACCGGAACAGGTGTGTATATGGGATCTCACGAGGACAGAAACTTGTGGCGGCGGAAAAATATTTTTGGTGTGCCCTCTGGTCTACGGGGAATATTTGGGTATTTATAGAAGAAGAATTAGGGTTAGAGGAGCCTCAGGGGGCCCACAAGCTTGGAGGGTGCCCCCCTAGGGCGCGCCCTGTGAGCTTGTTGCCAATCTTTGGGCCCCCTGACGAACTCCCGAAGGTTCCTAGGTGTCTTGTGGTCCAAGAAAAATTGTCAAAAAGTTTCGTTCCGTTTGGTATTGATTTTTTGTAAAAGACAAAAACAAGGAAAAAAGGGCAACTGGCACTTGGCACTCGGTTAATAGGTTAGTCCCAAAAAATGATATAAAATAGCATAATAATGCATATAAAACATCCAAGATGGATAATATAATAGCATGGAATAGTAAAAAATTATAAATATGTTGGAGACGTATCAAATATTAACATACAGGAGGTCACCCTGGTGAAGAATACAGGAATCGGGACTAACATGAAGCAGCGTCAAGATCACACTGAGCCCATCCCCTTGGTGATGCAATGCCGCAATCTGCGACTCCAACTCCGCGACCTTTGCCTCGCGGCTTTGGTTCGCCTCGAACACAGCCTAGTCATCACAACAAAGAAAGCCAAATCACACTTTCTAAGAAACCAAGCTCGACTAGCACAGCATCGCCGCACTCGGCCCCGGGGGCTACTACCACCATGCGTACTCAAGTGTCATACCTTGAATCTGGGCTCCAAAGCCTGGCCGACCTCCTTTAGGGCCTCCCACAGGTGCCCTAATGCCCCATCCGTGATCTTCAAAGGAGTCACGACCTCCTGGGGGACCTCAGGTTCGAATCCACTAGGCAGGAAGGAACATACCCTTGGCAGAGCACTTGAGGATGAGGCCGTCGTGTGGTCTGGCCCGCCAACGAAGACCTTCACGATCGCCACTGCAGCATCCACACTTGCCAGGGAAAAGGCGGTGCGCTCGGGTCAGGTGAGGAGGCCGGGACATGGGAGGTTGATGGCCTGCAAGTGCACAGGGCTGTTGTAGCACTTTCGTTCTGATAAGTAGAGTGTGGAACCCACAGGGAGCGAATAGGAAGGAACAACAAACATCGCAACTAAGCTGTCACTTTCACGCAGCCACTTACACACCCCAAAGGGGAGTTTGGAAATAGCCTATTCTATCGTTGCTAGGAAAACGAGAATAAAAGGGTAATTAACTAAACTACTAACAAGGAGAATAAAAACAAGAATTAACAGACACTAAGTTAGTAAGGAAGATGCTTGAGTAGTAAACATTCTCGAGGGCTCTAGAATCACTACCGCATATGAACTATCGTATCCTCTAGTAACTGGTCAAATGCATAATTAAGTGGGCGGAGCCGGGTACAGTACACGTTCTACTCTAGGTAGACTTCGTGCCACGCACGCCACCATCATAGTCTCCCCCATAGGGTTACAACTCACGACAATTAAGGGTTTCCCCATGGACGCAGCCTCTCTAAGGGTTCTCCATAATTCCCCAATCCTTTGCAAAGGAGAGGAACCGAGGCTTTTACTGTCACCGCAAATTACCCTAATATCCCCAATCATTAGAAGGACTGTCACATACTTCACGGCACAAGGCAGAAATGTGAGTGAGCACTCCTCTCAACATTCGCGAAGGCTACTAACTCGAATCATGAACAGGTAATGTTGGATCGTAATACATATTATAAAAGGTTCAACCATATCCTCAGGAGCAAGTATAGCTACTCAATCAAACTCATGAAGGTTAGGGACAAGTTACAAGCCGGTATCAAGCCAGTGAAGGGAGAAGGCATGGTGGTGATGGCGGAGATGGCGGCGCGGTGGTGATGGTGATGAAGATGGCGCCACCGGTGGTGATGGAGATGGGGGTGGCGCTGGTGACGGCACTGGCGCGAGGGCACCGGCCCGGGGGCCGGTGCTCATGGTGGTGGAGCCTCCTCCTTCTTCGCTTGGTGGTTGTCCCTTCTTCTCAGGTGTGGAGCCGCAGTGGAGATGGTGGTGGATGAATGATATGTGTTATGGCCTGATGGAGACGGTGGCTAGGTTTGTAGAAGATATATATGGAGCCTCCCTAGCCTCCTTTCTTGATGGGCTTCATCCATGGGCTCACAATGAGCCTAATCCCCTCCCAGTCTCTTCTTTACGAGCCAAGGATCTCATGGGATCGAACAGGGATGAAATCGGTGAAGAATCCCATCTGGAAGGGTAACTTTCGGAGTTGTGTGGACGTCAAACGACCGCATGCGATCGTTTGGAGTGTCGTCTTTTGTGTTGATTTCGGATGTCCCTCTCCGGTAAAACAGCCGCCATTTATTCATACGAACTTAGAATTTGACGTTCTTGGGCTTGTTTGATTCGTATGATCGATGCCGATCCATTTCTTGTCTTAAATTTTGATTTTGAGCACTTTGTAAATGAATTTTTATGACCTGTGAAATGGCTAAGTCTAACCCCTGGCTCAGTTCGTATCAATCCCATCCTTGGTCCTTACATTGTGCTTGGTCCTAGGTTGCTCCAAAACACCTGTAGACACAAGAAAACATGAAAAACTAATAAAACACTAAATGTGCAATGCTCACAATGAAAAGTGTAGATACCGGTAATCAAGCATAATGGACAACTATTTGGTTCAATGGAACATGATATATGAAGAGAACATGTAACAAATGAGCTCTAAAAATGCGTAAAATATAGAGCCATCAACCTCCCCACGCTTAAACCTTGCTCATCCTCTGTGACGTCCCCGATTTCAATCGTACACTAATCATACACGCAAACGAGTATGATCAAGATCAGGGACTCACGGGAAGATATCACAACACAACTCTAAACACAAATTAAAATAAAACAAGCTTCATATTACAAGCCAGGGGCCTCGAAGGCTCGAATACAGAAGTTTGAGACACAAGCGTCACCGGAAGCAACAATATCTAAGTACAGACATAAAGTTAGACAAGACTACCTTAGGAAGGCAAGCACAAAAGCAACAACGATCGAAGAGGCAAGGCCTCCTGCCTGGGACCTCCTAACTACTCCTGGTCTTCAGCGGGCTCCACGTAGTAGTAGGCACCCTCGGGGTAGTAGCAGTAGTCATCGGGGGTGGCATCTGGCTCCTGAGATCCACCAACTGGTTGCAACAACCGAAAAGAAGAAAGAAGAGGGAAAGGGGTAGCAAAGCAACCGTGAGTACTCATCCAAAGTACTCGCAAGCATCAGATCTATACCAAGTATGCATTGGTATCAAAGGAAGGGATGTATCTGTGGACCGAACTTCAAAATGCTAGAATAGAGGGGAAGGCCTAGCCTATCGAAGACTAGCATCTTCAAGCAGCTCCAAGCACCTTACAACATTAAGAAGAGTATAGAATAGCAGTTTATATTTAACAAACATGTTGTAGTATTAACGCCCAGAGATCCTTCCCCGACTCCCTGCGAGAAAGCAATCCCGGAGCCACATATCCATCACATATCTCAAGTATCCATTTCTAGTTGTAATAGATCAGGATACAAGTCTGAACGTCCATTATCGTGGACACGGTATTGGAATAGATAACTTCCCTGCAGGGGTGCACCACATTTCCCAACACGCTTGATTACTCTGGCTGGACACACTTTACTGGGTCAATGCCCGGCCTCGAAAGATCAACACATCGCAGCCCTGCCTAGGCTCAGCAGAGAGGTCCCCGTCGGTCTACATCCTAAGCAGTCCAGGGTCTTGGGCCCATCGCCCGTTGCAATCTGGGTCGTTGTGTGCAGGGTGGATACCAGCGCCACCTCGGATGGTCGGCACGATCCGACCGTGCCACAATGCTGAACTGGACGTCTGACAAAGCTTCGGCTGATACTACGATGTCGAGTGCCCATAACTGTTCCCACATGGTGGTTAGTGCGTATAGGCCAGTGGCAAACTCAGAACAAATACCCAAACCTGTTAGTGCATTATTAAAAGAAGTGACGGCTGTCAGGACAAGTCCGATGCTACCACCCCCTCCTGGGTGATACCGCTAAACAGCCAGCCGCCACCGTAACATCTTGCGGGTGCTCTCCGGGCCCGCCCGACTTTCACAGGTATCTCTCGCGGGTACCCCTCAGGACCGACCTGACTTCAATAATGGTCTCAAGTAAAGTCCAGGTAACCGTGTGTCCATAACATCAAGGAGGAATCCGAGGTATCACCCTCGATGGAATCCACTTGATGTAATCGTCAAGGTGAACTTAGAAGGAATCACCCTCGAGGTTCACACTTGAGGTGTTGCATGACAGAGCCGTATCGGGAGTGGTGAAGGAGGAATCACCCTCGATGACCACGACCGAATAGCTACACTACAGACTTATCATCAGGAGTGCATTACGAGGTATCACCCTCGGCACTCGATAGTAGCTCTGCAGAATCGAGCAACAAAAGGGGTGTGATGTGATGTGAGGTGTCGGGCTCTGGTCGTCGATCACATTGATCGAGTCGTCGATAATGAAGCAGGGGCAAGAAGGACAAGGTGGGGGTCACTGATGGATCACTAACCAACTTATACTAAGCAGTTTAGGATAAGCAGGTAAGGTACAATGAGCAGGTTACAAAAGCAGGCTATGCATCAGAATAGGAGCAAACAATAACAGTAGCAAAATCTAATGCAAGCATGAGAGAGAATGGAATGGGCGATATCGAAGTGATCAAGGGGAGGGCTTGCCTGGAAGCTCTGCTGAAAAGGAAGAAGAGTCGTCGATGACGTAGTCGATCACAGTGGCATCAGCAGCGGTCTCGGGGTCTACCGGAGAGAAGAGGGGGAAGAAATAGTAAATACAAAGCACACAGATGCAAAACTAAGCATGACATGATGATATGCGGTGCTAGGGGTGTTCTAACGCAGTGCTACACGATATCGACGAAGGGGAAAACATCCGGGAATGTTTTCCCGAAGTTTGGCATTTTCGGACAGATGAAACAGAGGGGGATGGTTGCATGTTCGCTATGCTAGGGGCATGTGACAGATGAACGGACCGCGTATTCGGATTCGTCATATTTTTCTGAGCAACTTTCATATATAAAACTTTTTCATCCGAGTTACGGATTATTTTCTATGAATTTCTAAAGTTTTAAATAATTTTCTAATATTATTATTATTTAAGTTAATTCGAAAAATAGCATTATTACATCAGCGTGACGTCAGCATGACATCAGCAGTCAACAGGGAGTTGACTGGGTCAAACTGACATGTGGGGTCGTTCTGTCATAGACCTAACTCAACTAACAGTTTTATTAGGCCAATTATGTAATTAGGTTAATTAATCAGAGTTAATTAAGTTAATTAATCATTTAACTAATTAATTAATTGATTATTTTTACTATTATTTATTTTTTTATCTTTTTTAGGGGCTGGGCCCCGCGTGTAAGTGGCCCAAGGCCATAGCGGGTGTACGGGTGCAGCGGTTGTGGGCAGGCGCCCGCGCGAGGGGGCGGACCTGGGCGCGGCGGGGCGTATGGGTGCCAGAGTGCGCCGGCGGGCAGCGGCTGGGCGCGGCGGGGCGTATGGGCGCCAGAGTGCGCCGGCGGGCAGCGGCTGCGGCGCGATGGGAAGCGGGGCGAGGGGCGAGCAGCGGCGGGGCACGGCCGTTGCGGCGACCAGGGCGGAGGCCACGTCGTCGGAGGGTGCAGGGGGTCAGCGCGGCGCGGGCGAGCGCAGGCCGGCAGCAGGGGAGGCAAGGCGAGGCCGTACGCGGGGCGACGGCGAGGCGTAGCGGGCGGCGCAGGTAGCGGCGGCTGGTCGGGGCGCGCGTGGGCAGCAGCAGAAGGCGGCGCATAGGGCAAGCAGAGGAGGCAGCGGCAGCAGCTCTAGTCAGGGTGGCGGCGAGCAGCTGTGGGCACGACGGACAGCGGCGGGCGCTAGCAGTGCGGTGCGATGTGGCGCAGGCAGGGGCTCATGGGAGCCGACTCCGGCCATGGCGGCCGTGCTCGCCGACGAGCGCGGACGGGGTCGCGAGCGCGTAGCAGCGCGGGGTAACGACGGGCAGTGGCAAGAGAGGCTGCAGCCAGCAGAGGAGCTAGATGCAGCAGGAGCAGGCGGCAGCAGCAGTCGCACACAGCAGCGGGCAGCAGAGGGCGGCTGCGGAGGCGATGGGGAGCACGATCACGGTTCGGTGAGCATGTACGGCGCAGCGGACGACAGGGCAGAGGGGAGCGAGGGCGTGGTTGAGCGGGGTCTCACCCCGGTGTAGATGCACGGGGTCGTCAAGGCTCGGTGAGGCGAGTCGGGGAGGGGGACAGGGACGACGAGGCGACGGGGAGGCGGTCCGGTGCGGTGGCGTCCTCGGGCGCGCCGTCGACGGGCGACCGGAGGGGAAAAAGGGGACGGGGGCGTGAGGGAGGGAGGGAGGAGAGGAGGGGAACTAGGGTTCCAGGGAAGGGGGGCGGGGTCATATAGACGAGGGGGATGGCCGTGGATGGCCGGCACCTGGCCGGGGCGCCATGGATGGCCTCCACGATCCCCCTCGGCTCCTGTAGCGGGGAGGGGAAGAGTTAGGTGGGCTGGGGCTGTTATAGCTAAATGGACAAGGTGCCCAGTAGGTTTAGTTTGTTTTGTTTTTCTTTCGCTTTTATTTATTTTCTGTTTATTTTATTTTCTTTCGCTAAATAGACCTAACTGAACTAACAGTTTTATTAGGCTAATTATGTAATTAGGTTAATTAATCAGAGTTAATTAAGTTAATTAATCATTTAACTAATTAATTAATTATTTATTTTTTATCTTTTTTTAGGGGCTGGGCCCCGCGTGTAAGTGGCCCAAGGCCATAGCGAGCGGGGGGTGCAGCGGTTGCGGGCGGGCGCAAGCGCGAGGGGGCGGACCTGGGCGCGGCGAGGCGTACGGGCGCTGGAGCGCACCGGCAGCCACGGCGCCCAGCCGGCGGGCAGTGGCTGCGGCGCGAGGGGAAGCGAGGCGAGGGCCGAGCAGCGGCGGGGCACGGCCGCTGCGGCGACCAGGGCGGAGGCCACGGCGGACGGCTACGGCGTCGGAGGGCGCAAGGGGTCAGTGCGGCGCGGGCAAGCGCAGGCCGATAGCAGGGGAGGCGAGGTGAGGCCGTGCGCGGGGCGACGGCGAGGCATAGCGGGCGGCGCAGGTAGCGGCGGCTGGCCGGGGCGCGCGTGGGCAACAGCAGAAGGCGGCACGCAGGGCAAGCAGAGGAGGCAGCGGCAGCAGCTCGAGTCAGGGGGTGGCGAGCAGCTGCGGGCGCTAGCGGTGCGGTGCGGTGTGGCACAGGCAGGGGCTTGTGGGAGCCGACTCCGGCCATGGCAGCCGCGCTCGCCGACGAGCGCGGACGGGGTCACGGGCACGTAGCAGCGCGGGGTAACAACGGGCAGCGGCAAGAGAGGCTGCAGCCAGCAGGAGCAAGCGGCAGCAGCAATCGCACATAGCAGCAGGCAGCAGAGGGCGGCTACGGAGGCGATGGGGAGCACGACGATGGTTCAGTGAGCATGTACGGCGCAGCGGACGACGGGGCAGAGGGGAGCGAGGGCGTGGTTGAGCAGGGTCTCACCCCGGTGTAGATGCACGAGGTCATCTTGGCTTGGTGAGGCGAGTCGGGGAGGGGGACGGGGACGACGAGGCGACGGGGAGGCGGTCCGGTGCGGTGGCGTCCTCGGGCGCGCCGTCGACGGGCGACCAGAGGGGGAAAAGGGGACGGGGGCGCGAGGGAGGGAGGAGAGGAGGGGAACTACGGTTCCAGGGAGGAGGGTCGGGGTCTTATAGACGAGGGGGATGGCCGTGGATGGCCGGCACCTGGCCGGGGCGCCATGGATGGCTTCCACGATCCCCCTCGGCTCTTGTAGCGGGGAGGGGAAGAGTTAGGTGGGCTGGGGCTGTTATAGCTAAATGGGCCAAGGTGCTAAGTAGGTTTAGTTTGTTTTGTTTTTCTTTCGCTTTTCTTTATTTTCTATTTAATTTTTTTAGTTTTTTTAGTTTTAGAAGTTATCTAAACAGCACCTAAATTAGTGTTACTAAATATGCTACTGCCATAAAAAGTTTGGTACTCAAATAAAATAGTTTAATATTTTATAAAAGGCATTTAGTTAATTATTTAAGCCATTGTTTTAATTATTATAGTGCATTTAAATATTTTATATAAGTTTGGTTTCTCCACCATAATTAGTTATGGACAATTTGCAACATTACGAGCATTTTAGTTTTGATATTTTGAAAACTTTAAATTTTGACTTTATCTCAAATTTGAATCGAAACCGGTTTGAATCAAAGTGATTTCTAGCAACAGTAAAAGCAATGACCTGGCATCATTAACATGGGATTACTGTATCTTAATTATTCGGGCGTTACATCCTCGAGTAAGAACATTGACTACAAAAAGGTCATTGCTGCCAACTCTAAAGCATACATTGAACCAAACCCTAAGAGTGATATCCATGTTGGTCGTGCAAGCATACAAAAGTTAACTAGCAAGGTAGTAATGCAAGCTATCCTCTTAGTTCCATTGCGATGGAGGTCAAGAAAGAGGAAAATATTTTTGTGGAGCCCAAATTCCCATTGCCAAAGGTTTAGAGAGAGGGTCAATATTATGTTTAGACACCAACCCGAGGATTACCAGGCACAATAGCAAGATCGTCTATCTGCGTTATTCCACTGCTCAACTACCTATGCAGCACTGAGCGCTAGCCTATGCCTCACACTTAAGGGAATGATAGAAAATGGTTGGGGTTTTGAGAAGTCAAAAACAAAGAAGGTCTTGCATTAACGCAGCTGACCATTAGGCAATGGAGAAGGCCTTATGATCGATGTCAACGCAAGGAGTAGTGATCGCCATGCAACTAGGATGCACATAGAGCTATAAATATGTGAAATATCTCTTATGGACTAAGTGGGGGTGCATCCAACTTGCTTGGTCATGAAGACCTCGAGCTTTTGAGGATGCTCGTCATCGGAATTTACAAGCCAAGTTAAATAGTGTAGGTTCCCCACTAGTATGAAACATATGAAGCTCATGAAACTTTCTACTTGACAATGCATGAAGTGGTGCTACTTTGAAGCACAAGTGTGGTAAAAGGATAGTAGCATGCCCCTTCTCTATTTTTCTCTATCTTTTTTTGGTACAGTCTCATGGACCTCATCCCCACTTTTTCGAGGACTCATAAGTCTCCACCATTCTTTCCCTTTTTTTAAGAAAAGTTTCGTGGACCTCATCCTCATTTTTTGAGGACTCATAGGTATCCACCATTCTTTTCCTCACTGAGGCATGCTCTAATAATGATGATCATCACACTTTTATATTGACTCACTTCAACTAAATGTTATCATAACTCAAAACTGGAATCATGAGAGAAACTCTATATGATGATGCCTTTGGCAGTATACCAGTATGTGCAATGATAAGGTGTAGCATAGACATCAATAACGGACAAGCCATAAAAATATCGAGCTAGCCATACTATTATCATGCAAGGAAAATGAGAACATGTCTCTAATCATGTAATATAAAATGATGAATAGTGCATGGCATATGCTCTGAATGGCTATGAAAATGCCATGTAGGTAGGTATGGTGGCTATTTTGTGCAGATGGGGTGTCTTCTGTGTAGGAGAACAAGAGAAAGTCCTCCCACGGGTTTGGATGTACCTGCGAAGTTTGCTCCAAGTCCCAATGTGAGAATGGGCAATGCACGATATCGTAGAGCCTAGCAATAAAAGATGAACGGAAGTGCAAAAGGTTTCGAACTTGCCTTAGTCATAAAGAACTCAAACACTACATAAGAGCATCACGGTGTCATATTGCATAAGACCCAAAAGCTAAGTACCCCGAGGGGATAGTTTGGCGGAGATAAACCCTATTGCGCGTCCCGGATCAACCAAAGATGTTGGGTTCATCAGCAAAAAGCTTCTACAATCATTCAGTCTCCAATCAAGCCACCGCTAGAGACCCCAACCTATGTAATTAGGTGAAAGAAAGGGAACAGTTCAAAGGACTCCTTTATTGAGTTTTTGATAAAAGAACATGGCAATGTTTTTCAGAAGATAACAAGATTCCCACAAGCTAAGTCAAACAAGTGCAAAGCAAGCATCTCAAAACAGAGGGACACACTAATGCACGAAAACCATATGATCAAGAGCATTGTACAAGACACTATACATGCAAAAGTAACCTCCCCATGCTTAGGACTTTACATACTAAACTAGAGAAGATTATGAAAGTAAAGAGAAAGTGCAGTTATTAAAAGATAGCGCGAGAAGTGGTTACCTCCCCAAGCTTACATCTAATCAAGGTTTAGAAACTTTTTAACATTAAGATGCATATGACTTCTCTTCTAATGGACATGGACCTTGCCTCAATGGATTTCCTTGTTGTGGTTCGGTGGCTGCCCTCCAATAGAACCTGCTAGGGAAGAACTAAAACAAAACAAAATATTTTTGTGCTTTTGAGATTTTTCATTTTTTTTGTAGCACAAAGGATTAGCAACAGAAGTGATAAAACATATGCCTCACAATGATCGGTTCGTCTACGTAAGCACCTCGCTTAAGAAGATAAACTATGTCCAGAAGTTCTAGCTACTCCTAGATTATGAGTGAAATGTGCGTGAGACAAAATATAAAACACAAGTGTGCAGCTCCTAAGTGCCTGATTTAAAAAGGGAGATACTCACTTAAGGTGATAGACTTTGTAGTACACAACTTTTATTTGAACTAGGTTCGTATTGGAAAAATTTACCCTGCACTTGTTGTTAAGGTTCATCATGATGAAGCAACCAAGTGGCTTGTGTGGGTATTTGATATGGTTGGCACCATACCGTACATGTCACCACATAAGGTCCAAGCCCCTGCGAAAATAACACACAAATAAAAGCATCGATTCGGTATACGAATGGAGTTCACACCCAACCGGCAAAAAGAATAAAAGAAAACATGGTTGATAAAGAGAATTATTGGCTACGGAGTTTCAGAGGTAATTAACACTAATTAGAAAGCAAATGACCGGTTATAAAACACCTCGTCGACCTCCGACGTTGAAGAAGAATCAATTGGAGGTGTTATTGCCTTCATACAGGCGCTCAAACGACCGGTTACGATCGTATGGAATGCCGTCATTCGCTATGCGGAGGTGCTCGTTATGGACACCAAGTGAAACGACCACTCGTACTAGCGCGAGCGCTTGTATGGTTGGTCGTCTTTTTCTCTGGTTTTCTTCTCTCTTGCGGCCATGAGCTCATACGGGCACTCAAACGACCGGGACGGTCGTATGGAACGCCATCTTTTCTCCTGGAGCTGCAAAACTGCGTGAAAATTCTTGTGCTTCCTCCTAACATTAGGCACATAGCAATATCGCAATAAAAGTAGGAGGAGGAATGCAACAAAAACAGGCTACCGACATGCTTGAGATTTTACCAACGAAAGCAACAAGAAACCAACTCAAATAGCAATGACTCAAAATAAAACAAAAGTGCCAATGCAACATGAATGCATCTAGACTCAAGACTCAAAACTAAGAAAGACACCTATGGACTTACGGGTTACCTCCCAGACAGTGCTTTCTTTATAGCCATATAGGTAGGCTTCGGTGCTCCGTAAGGTCATCCACCCGGATCCCAAGGGATATCAACCCCGAGTGTGAGACCAGACTCCGATCAGGGTTTGGAGCACCTCATAGCAGGGCTTGGTTGGAGTCGTACTGTCTTCTGGGCGAGTACCGATGGATCAGGTATAGTGGAGATGCTTGCAAGGTTAGTAGGCTGCAATTTGACAATACTTTTATAAGCGAGAGGATATGGAGCAGCAAGGAAATTATAACCTTCTTCTTCATCAGTGTACCTGGCAATGTTAGTATCCAAATTTGCAAATTCAATATCAAGTCTATTATCATCTATAAGACTTTGCAATTTACTCTCCAAAGGAGGTCTATGGAGAGCCTGCAGAAAAATAGACCATATATCATCAAGATCTCTGAATATGCAATTTGGGGTTTGTCCAATATCGACAAATCCACAGGTAATGAGGAATGATCAGCCACCATGGTGGTTGCATCACTTTGTGATATTTCGCGTAATGCAAGTAACTCACCCTCCTTTCATGATATCTCATCCCTAAGGCGAATGCCAATTGGCATTTCATCAAAGGGAGTCATTGAAGGCACATCAAGAACGATGGCAATATCTAATTCAGGCACAACAAATAACTTTGAAACATCAACTCTCACAATATCCTCTGGAGGAGAACATTCAAGCATTGTTTCAATAGGTTCCATGAAAGCTCTAACGGAACATAGATATGATAAATGATCATCGAGCTGGGCATTAATTGTGTCTAGGAAGTTACCATGATCAGCAGGAGTTGACGAAAGGCGGCCTTTCCCTCCTTCATCTTCATGTTCATTTTCCTTCTTGTCTCCTAGACATGCTTCCTGAAATGTAGCTTTTAGTGTATTTTTCTTCCACCCCTCGAGTATTACCTCGGTTTCTTTAAGGACATTATTTTCCTGCAATTGAGAGCCTTGGGAGATCACGGCGAACCGCTTCTCATATTCCATGAAAGACATATTTATATTAAAATTATTAGTAATGCAATAGTCATGGACAATCTCCAAGCGCTCCTTATATGAAGAAACCTTTGGATAATATGGAGTAAGCTCCTTTACCCTTCTCATAAGTTTAGAGGTTCTCAAGACTAACACTTACTCCTCAATTGATGCAACACAATCAAAAGGATATTCATCATGATTGTATGACGATATAATAAGGCATGGGTGGAACTTGTAGCTAAAGCTCATATGTTCATTGAATTTGCAATACTCGCAAAAAGTGGGGAATTTAAATATACCTTCCGCACAGTAATCCAATGACTTTAATTTATATTCCACATCAAGACCTTTAAAAGAAAACCGGTAATGGGCATACGGCATTCCTCTTTTTCCAGAAAACAAGGGCGACGATCATGGCGGTGTCATCCCCACAAGATCCACGGTGGACCCATCCATCCATGTCGGGCGAAGAATCAAGCTAGCGAACGTCCGGCCTATTGGATGAATCAATCTCAGAGATGATCCGGGCTCCGAGAAGACAAGAAGATATGGGAGCCCACCGGAGGTCTCGCAACACTCACTGCGAACTCCGCCACGCTCGGGGGCTACTGATGGTGTCTTGTACCAGGGGTAGCTAAAGCCTAGGAGCCTGGTCTCGTCAACCACTAGGGGGCCCAATAGGCCCAGGGCATGATGCCAACACTAGCAGGCAATGCGACCTTCTTGACACCCAAGACTGGAGGGCGACAGCACCCTAGATCACATCTGACATGTAAACCCTAGGCCTTTCTGTCTATAGAAAGGGAGGTCAAGGGTGCCCATTGATCATCTATCTTCAGATAGGAGAACTCTCAGTAGCAGCCTCATACACCATTGTAACCCCTCGCATGAGGTATCCCTCCATTATGAATCATCAAAACCAACAGGACATATGGTATTACTCTTCGCAGGCCCAAACCTAGATAAACCCCTTGTGTGGCCTCTGATCCTTGACTTCCAGGCGCGCTTGGACCCCTACCGATGGATCTGACAGGTATTTGCTCCGTCATCCAACTTGATGTACCACAGTGGGGACAGCGAGTACTATTGGCATATTCTCTCCAATACAAAATGCAGGCATGCCTGCATACATGAATTGTCTGATATCCAAGACCAGATCAAAAGGAGCTCTCTTAGCATCAGCGCAAGATTTCGGAAAGTCCACCTCAGGCAAAGCAAGATTCAACGGCTAAAAATGTATATTTAATGTCTTGTTGGTCGTACGCGTATATGTTTTGATATGAAGCACTCTGATAATGAGAGCCATCTGTGTCATGGTGCCGCATCCCTTGTGAAGGGGTTTCATCGCTTCTTTGTTGAGCTTCTTAACAATGTCCAACCCCACAGATGCCTCTTCTTTATTTCTAGTTGTTCTGGCCATGTTATCCACTAGAGCTCCTAGCATATCATATACAGATTGTTGGTACAACTCAAAATCATCACGGTCGTAAGATTCATAACCATCATCATTAGCAGTACAACTACTTCCACCGATGTCCCCTGATTCCCCATGATAGATCCACCTCGTATAGGTCGTGAGCATACCAGTGACATTTATGTGACATCTGACAACATCAATAGTTTTGCGGATCCCATTACAACAATTTTTGCATGGGCACAACATATCTGCAGCCCCGTTGTTGTGAGCAAGCGCGAATTTCATAAACCGATTCACGCCAGCCATGTATGGTGGCGTCAGCATTGTTCCATCAGTAATCCAACTATGATACATTGCATGTACAACATGAAAAGTAAATAGAACGCACCTGATATTTGATACGTATCCAACGTATCTATAATTTATGAAGTATTCATGCCATGTTTATTATAGTTTTGTATGATTTTGGTGCGCTTTTATATGGCTTTTATATGATTTTTATGGACTAACATATTGACCTAGTGCCCAGTGCCAGTTGTTGTTTTCTGCTTGTATTTGGTTTTCCAGAAAATCCATATCAAATGAAGTCCAAATGTAGCGAAACATTTTGATGGTTTGTTCGGAAAAAAGAGACCCCCGAAGCTTCGTGGGAGGGCCAGAAGGGCCACAAGGTGGCCACTACCCATCAGGGTGCGCCAGGGGACAAAGTGGTGGGCTGGTGGGTAGTGGGCACATCGTGGCCCATCTTCGAGTGATTCCAATGCCAATTCTTATAAATACAGAAACCCCCAGAAATAACCCTAGAACTTCGAATCCACCGCCGCAAGCCTCAGTACCTCCATGATCCAATCTAGAGCCCTTTTTCGGCACTCTGTCGGAGGGGAAAATCATCACCAGAAGCCATCTTCATCATCCCAGCTATCACCATGATGAGGAGGGAGTACTCCACCCTCGGGGCTGACGGTTTGTACTAGTAGCTATGTGTTTGATCTCTCTATCTCTCGTGTTCTCGATTTCGCACGATTTTGATGTACCGCGAGCGTTGTTAATATAGTTGGATCATATGGTGTTTTTCCCCTCTCTATCTTGTTGTGATGAATTGAGTTTTAACCTTTGAGGTTTCACATTTATCGGATTGAATACTTTGTTGGATTTGAGAACACTTAATGTATGTCTTGCATATGCATAACCGTGGTGACAATGGGGTATTATATTGATTCACTTGATGTATGTTTTGGCACTCAACTCGCGGATTCCCGAGGTGACAATTGGGTAATCTATGCATAGGTGTTGATGCACATTTTCGTCCTACTTTCTCCGGTAGATATCTTGGGGCAGTCTTTGAAGTTCTTTGTGTTGGATTGAATATTATGAATCTGAAGTTGTTTGATGCATATCATATAATCAACTCACGGATACTTGTGATGACATTGGAGTATCTAGGTGACATTAGAGTTGGTTGATGTGTATCATATGGTGTTATTTTAGTACGAACTCTTGGGCTGTTTGTGACACTTATAGGAATAGCTCGATAGATCGATCGGAAAGGATAACTTTGAGGTGGTTTCGTACCCTACAAACAATTTCTTCTTATATTCTCCGCTAGATAAGAACTTTGGAGTGATTCTTTATCGCATGTTGAGGGATTGCCATATGATTCAATTATGTTATTATTGTTGAGAGATTGCACTAGCGAAAGTATGAACCCTAGGCCTTGTTTCTGAGCATTGCAATACCGTTTGTGCTCACTTTTGTTACTTGTTACCTTTCTGTTTTTATTGTTACTATTACAAAAATCAATATCTACTATCATTACTACACTTGTATCACCATCTCTTCGCCAAACTAGTGCACCTATACAATTTACCATTGTATTTGGTGTCTTGGGGACACAAGAGACTTTTTGTTATTTTATTGCTGGGTTGTTTGAGCGATACTATCTTCATCCTACGCCCCCCACGGATTGATAAACCTTAGGTTATCCACTTGAGGGAAAATTGCTACTGTCCTACAGAACTCTGCGCTTGGAGGCCCAACACGAGTCTACAACAATAAAGTTGCATAGTAGACATCAAGCTCTTTTCTGGCGTCGTTGCCGGGATGGTGAGTGCTTGAAGGTATATCTTTAGATCTTGCAATTGAATCTTTTAGTTTTTTGTTTTATCACTAGTTTAGTTTATATAAGAAAAATACAAAAAATGGAATTGAGGTTGCCTCATATTATTCATCTTTATAATGTGTTTCTTGAAAATGATTGAAAGGAAAATTGTGCTCAACTGATAGAAGAAGAATTCAATAAAATGTTTGGCATAAAATCTTTGAATGATGAGAATGATTGCAATGTTGCTAGTATGAATTCTTTGAATATCTATGATGTTAATGATATGCAAAGCCCTAAGCTTGGGGTTGCTATGTTTGATGAAGATGATATTTTTAGTCCCCCAAGTTTTGATGTGCAAATTTATTATAATGATTACATGCCTCCTATTTATGATGATTATAATGATGAAAGTGATTTTGGAAGAGTGTCAACTATAGGTAATGATGATCCCACTATTTTGGAGGGTGTTGAATCTTATTGTAATAATTATGAAAGTGGATTTGGAGAGGTCATGACTTTATTTAATGATGAATCCACTACTTTGGAAGAGGTTTCAATTGACTATGATAAAAAAAAGTTGCTCTCTATGATGATTATTGTGATGATATGTATGCTATAAAGAGTAGTGATATCCATGAAACTTGTCATCATGATTTTAATGCTCAAATTGATTATCCCAATCAAGTATCACATGATAGTTATTTTGTTGAGTTTACTCCCACTACTATTCATGAGAATAAATTTGCTTATGTGGAGAGTGATAAAATGTTTATGCATGTGGATCATGAAAAGAATGCTTTATGTGATAGTTATATTGTTGAATTCATTCATGATGCTACTAAAAATTATTATGAGAGAGGAACATATGCTTTTACATATATCAATAATATCAAGTTTCCTCTCTATGTGTTGAAAGTTTTGAAGTCATGCTTGTTTTGCCTCCCTATGCTAGTTGATTCTTGCTCCCATGAATTGTTTGCTCACAAAATACCTATGCATAGGAAGTGGGTTAGGCTTAAATGTGCTAGTCATATGCTTCATGATGCTCCTGTTATGTTTCAATTCTTATCTTTTATGTGAGCATCATTGAAATCATCATGCCTAGCTAAAAAGGCATTAAAGAAAAACACTTGTTGGGAGACAACCCAACATTTATACCTACTTTTTTTGTGTGTTAACATGATTAAGCTACTGTAGTAATTATGTTTTATAGCTTTTGTCTCAATAAAGTGCCAAGTAAAGCCTTTGGGATAGTGTGGATGATAGTTGACTTGATTCTGTGCAAAAACAGAAACTTTTGCTTCCAGTAACATAATTGTTTAAATTCACTGGAATGTGATAAAATTGTAATTTTCTTACATATGATTGATATACAAATTTCCTACGCTGTCATAATTTTTAAGAATTTTTTGAGTAACAGAAGTATGGTCATTGTTCAGATCATTATAGACTATTCTATTTTTGACAGATTCTGTTTTCAATGCATAGTTTGCTTGTTTTAGTGTTTCCATAGCTTATATTAAGTGATATAAATTGTGGAAATGATAAGTTACAGTAGGCATTTTGTGAGAACAATTATGAATCTTGTCTTAGATAGTACCAAAGTGAATGATTTGTTTTATCATACTAACCTATCTCACGAAGTTCCGTTAAGTTTTGTGTGATTGAAGTTTTCAAGTTTTGCGTGAGATATCGATATGAGGAGAATAAAGAGTGGCAAGAACCTAAGCTTGGGTATTCCCAAGGCACCCCAAGGTAATATTCAAGGACTCCCAAGCAACTAAGCTTGGGGATGCCCCGGAAGGCATCCCCTCTTTCGTCTTCAACATTATCGGTAACCTCACTTGGAGCTATATTTATATTCGTCACATGATATGTGTTTTGCTTGGAGCATAATTTTATTTTGCGAGATTTACTTGATGTTATTTATAATAATGTTTTGTATCTTTTACTTCAATAAAAATGTCAAGTATAGCCTTTAGCATGCTTATTTTACAAGTCTATACGTGGCTGTTTGAAAACAGAAAGTTTTCTATTATTGTCTGAATTCTTCTGGAAAATCAGAACTTGATAAAATCTTGAAATTTTTACATAGTATGCTATGATAAATTTTCTACGATGTGGTAATTTTTCAGAATTTTTGGAGTTAAATAAGTATGAATCTTCTTGCATTCTTTATAGACTGTCCTATTTAGACAGATTGCTATTATGTTTGCATTGTTTGCATATGTTTTCTTGTTTAATTACTCTATTTGAGGATAGGAGTATTAAATATGCAGAGGAATTTAGTATGCAATGTTAAATTATAATTTTAGTGATTTGCTACAGTAGAGAATGATAAGGTTTTGCATTGATTTATACTAACTTATCTCACGAGTTCTTGTTGAGTTTTGTGTGGATGAAGTTTTTGAGATTTAGGGAAACCGTGATATGAGAGGAATTAAGGATACACAAGAGCTCAAGCTTGGGGATGCCCAAGGCATCCCAAGATAATATTCCAAGAAGTCTCAAGCATCTAAGCTTGGGGAGGCCCAAGGCATCCTAAGATAATATTCCAAGAAGTCTCAAGCATCTAAGCTTGGGGATGCCCCGGTAGGCATCCCACCTTTCTTCTTCACAATTATCGGTTAGTATCAATTAAGCCTAAGTTTTTGCTTCTTCACATGAGTTGTGCTATTCTTGGAATGACATTTTTTTGCTTGCTGTTTTAATAAAATACTTAGATCTGAAAGTTTTTAAATGAGAAAGAGTCCTCAAATAGCTACCCATTTACTTAACTACTCGCTTGATCTTCATTTATATCTTTTTGGAGTAGTTTGTCATTTACTCTTGTGCTTCACTTATATCCTATGAGTAAATTGTTGAATGAATTGAATGTCATGAAGTTGAAATTATATGTTAATATCATGCCTACTAGTAGCTTCACATTGGGTTTAGAAAGTGAAATCTATTGAAGCTTGACAATCATAATATTGGTCATACAAGCAATTCATGAATGATTAGTCATTAGTATAAGGAAGAGAACTTTCACATACAAATATATTATCTTGGACATCTTCTATGATTGTGAATACCCATTAATTATTTTCAAACTTGAGCAAATTAGTTGGAGTTGGACAAGGAAGACAACGTAATGAGTTATGTTTGGGTATATTTGCATAGAAGTTATATTGTTATGGATCCTCCAACATGTGGTGCTTGCTTAGGATCTTTTGCTAGCCAAAAATTCGTACTAAGTAGAGATACTACTTGTGCATCCAAAAACCCTTAAACCCAGTTTCTTAGCATGAGTGTCCACCATATCTACCTATGGATTGAATAAGATCCTTCAAGTAAGTTGTCATCGGTGCAAAAAGCAATAAAAATTTCTCCTAAAATATAAGTGATCTTTTATTGCAAGGGAAAATAAGTGTTGTACGAACTTGTGATGGCAAAGAAATAAAGCGATGGACTGCATAATAAAGGTTGCTATCATAAGGGCCAATATAATGTGGCGTTCCTTTACATTAAGAGCTTGCACATCCAAAAATAAAAAGCGCATGACAACCTCTGCTTCCCTCTACGAAGGGCCTATCTTTTACTCTATGTATTTACTTTTATGCAAGAGTCAATAGTATTACTTCCCATTTCAACCTCAATTATTCTCTAGTTGGCAAGCATCATGTGTTGGGGAAAGATCTAGGCACATATGGCCCGTCAAATATATTTTATCATAAATTATTATTGTTGACAATTATCTCTATGATAAATGAGTTGGGAGGCAAAACATTAAGCCCCTATCTTTCTCTGTGTTCGATGGATGCCATTTGTTCTAAAAATATTCTTTGAGTACTAGCAATCATAGAAGACTATATGATGATTGAGTATGTGGAGCTCTTACTTAGACTATGTTGAATAAGTTGAATTGCAATTGTTTGGTGACTAAGAATATAGGTTGTTAATTTCCAAGAGAATGCATTGTTTGAGCCATAACATGTGAATTGATTGCTACTTTATCATGATGAGTTTTATGAGAAAGAGTTGTTGTTATGATGCTAGAAAAAGTGATTGAAATTATCACTGATCAAACTTATGCACTATGCTAGCATTCACACATCATAAATTATTTCTTTTATCATTTACCTACTCAAGGACGAGTAGGAATTAAGCTTGGGTATGCTGATACGTCTCCAACTTTATGAGGTATTCATGCCATGTTTATTATAGTTTTGTATGATTTTGGTGCACTTTTATATGGCTTTTATATGATTTTTATGGACTAACATATTGACCTAGTGCCCAGTGCCAGTTGCTATTTTCTGCTTGTTTTTGGTTTTCCAGAAAATCCATATCAAATTAAGTCCAAATGCAGCAAAACTTTTTGACAATTTTTTTTGGAACAAAAGAGACCCCCAAAGCTTCGTGGGAGGGCCAGAAGAGCCACGAGGAGGCCACTACCCATCAGGGCACGCCGGGGGCCAAAGTGGTGGGCTGGTGGGTAGTGGAAACCTCGTGGCCCATCTTCGCGTGATTCCAACACCAGAAATTCTTATAAATATAGAAACCCCCAGAAATAACACTAAACTTCGAATCCGCTGCCGCAAGCCTCTGTATCTCCACGATCCAATCTAGAGCCCTTTTTCGGCACTCTGTCGGAGGGGGAAATCATCGCCGGAGGCCATCTTCATCATCCCGGCTGTCACCATGATGAGGAGGAAGTAGTCCACCCTTGGGGCTGAGGGTTTGTACTAGTAGCTACGTGTTTGATCTCTCTCTCTCTCGTTTTCTTGATTTGGCACGATCTTGATGTACCGCGAGCTTTGTTAATATAGTTGGATCATATGGTGTTTTCCCCCTCTCTATCTTGTTGTGATGAATTGAGTTTTTACCTTTGAGGTTTCACTTTTATTGGATTGAATACTTTGTTGGATTTGAGAACACTTGATGTATGTCTTGCATATGAATACCCGTGGTGACAATGGGGTATTATATTTATTCACTTGATGTATGTTTTCGCACTCAACTCACGGATTCCTGAGGTGACAATGGGGTAATCTATGCATAGGGGTTGATGCACGTTTCCGTCCTACTTTCTTAGGTAGAAATCTTGGGGCACTCCTTGAAGTTCTTTGTGTTGGATTGAATATTATGAATCTGAAGTTGTTTGATGCATATCGTATAATCAACTCACGGATACTTGTGGTGACATTGGAGTATCTAGGTGACATCAGAGTTGGTTGATGTGTATCATATGGTGTTATTTTAGTACGAACTCTTGGGTTGTTTGTGACACTTATAGGAATAGCTCGATAGATCGATTGGAAAGGATAACTTTGAGGTGGTTTCATACCCTACAAACAATTTCTTCTTATGTTCTCCACTAGATAAGAACTTTGGAGTGATTCTTTATCGCACGTTGAGGGATTGCCATATGATTCAATTATGTTAGCATTGTTGAGAGATTACACTAGCGAAAGTATGAACCCTAGGCCTTGTTTCTGAGCATTGCAATACCGTTTGTGCTCACTTTTGTTACTTGTTACCTTTCTGTTTTTATTGTTACTATTACAAAAATCAATATCTAGTATCATTACTACAGTTGTATCACCATCTCTTAGCCGAACTAGTGCACCCATACAATTTACCATTGTATTTGGTGTGTTGGGGACACAAGAGACTTTTTGTTATTTGATTGCAGGGTTGTTTGAGAGACACCATCTTCATCCTATGCCTCTCACGGATTGATAAACCTTAGGTCATCCACTTGAGGGAAAATTGCTACTGTCCTACAAAACTCTGCGCTTGGAGGCCCAACACGAGTCTACAAGAATAAAGTTGCGTAGTAGACATCAATATTTGCTACGATGTTTTTCAGTAAACAGATCTCACCTGAAATCTCCCCTATCTCAGTTGCCCATTCGCTTGTGATTTCTTCCTTCAACTGTGGCGCGTGACCTCGGTGTACGCTCGCAGATGCATTCACTTCGTCGTACCCTCGCAGCCACATTCACCTCGTCGTGTCGGCCTCTCAACTTGCCGGGGGTGTGGTATGAGCGAAGAGCTCTAAGCCGACCATCCCAAGTTCCCGCTATTATGTGATGTGTTCCCACTAAATGAGTTAGCAGAAAACAATTACTTGTTATTTGTCTATTTACATTTACAAAAAAATGACCCGCCAACATTAACTGTGACACTGAGACTCATCGCACAAAATGGACATGCCTAATGACGGCCCAATACGTTACCAAAAATTAGCCCGAAACTTCGCCAAAGTTGTCGAGGGCGCTGCCCGGGGGGTCTCGTGACAGTGGACCGTCACGAAAAATGATCTTTGGCGCATTTCATGTTTTGTCACCAGGGTTTTTTTCACTAAATAAAGCAAATTTTGTAGTGAATATAACACATACCTGCTGGCTCATGGGCCAGCTCACAATAAAATCTTAAAGTAGAATTAATATTCTAGTCTTGTGGCGTCCATCCACACACAGGCAACAGTTGAGTATAGCGTCATAACCCTACTTCGTATCTCTCCTTAGACATGAAAAAACCTGCAACATGATACATTGCGGCCACGAGGGTCAATATATTGAATGTATTGGCAAGTTACAAACATTTAAGTAACAACCCTACGAGTGTTCAACATGACAAGGGAAGTTGTGGTTCTCTTTTATTTTTCTGAAAACTTATTTCTCTTACTTCTATCTACTAGTTAAGATATTTTCAACCATGGTGCCTTAAGAACAACTTGATTATTGTCCAAATAGATTTACCATGAGAGCCCCTCAGGGCTCATGGTTACTCAAAAGTTGCCATGAGAGCCCCTCGGGATCATGGTTGATCAACACTGCCATGAGAGCCCGTCAGGATCATGGTTAATCAAACATTTCCACAAGAGTCCCTCAGGAGCGTGGTTAACAAACATTACCATGAGAGCCCCTCAGGATGGTTATTCAAACATTTCCATGAGCGCCCCTCAGGATCATGGTTAATAAACATTGCCATGAGATCCCCTCAGCATCATGGTTCCTTAATCACGCATGGTTGGACTGTCTTGTCCATGATTCACACAAAAGCCCAACGGCCAAGGTAACATAAGTTTCAACAACATGTGGCTATCCTGTACTAGTTTCATAACTTGTAAAGTAAAGCAGTGTAGAGCAAGTTCAAGAGTCCAACTTGCCTGGTGCTCATTGATGTTTTTCACATAAATAAATCTTGGTAAGTGATGAAGTTCTTTACACACACAATCCTGATAAAGCTACTCTTCGCTCTCCAAACAATCTAACGTAAGCAAAGAGCAATCATGAACAACCATACAATACAAGTCAAACATACAACAAGTGTAGTGCATGGTGTCAATTTCATTGTGCTATGAGATCATGTGTCAACTGTTAACTCATAAGAGTTTGGAAAACAACCTAGTGGTTGCTAATTGGAACACATGTGACATAAGGGTTCACATGCAAGTTTCAAGAAAAGGTTCATCACATGAGGAGTATGTGACGCAAAGTTGTGGTTGCTAGACTCAGTCAAAGGAATCGTGCAACTGGAGTTAAGGTCTATCAATCTTGGATAGCCAAGTTCATGTTCAAGTTGAATGACAATTCAAACTTGTTGACCTTCCATGAGTTTGAATACACACAAAGTTGGTTAGGTTTCATTATAAGTTCCTCAACTTGGTTTGACTTACAATTCAATTTGAATTAGGGTTCACCATGTTTGAATTCAAATTGAATTGAATTTGAACTAAGATTTGAATTTTAATTCAAATTAAGTTTGAATTACTGAAGCTAGGTTCAAGAATGAATTGGCAAATGATTCATTTAATTTAGATTAATTAACTGACTTCTAAGTTTCCTTTAGGTTTACCTAAATCCAAATTATGTTTGAATTTTCCCTAAATTCAAGTGCCAATCTGAAAGCACAAGTGCTCCCTGGGTGATTTTGGTAATTAATGTCAACACATCTCTTGTTGGACTAATGGTTTTATCTAGTATATTTTAGACAAGTTCAACAATGGCGTAGCAAGGACAAGAGGATGTGGAACCCCTTCAAAATGCTAAGGACAAATATTGGCAAAAGCTCAAGACTGTTCATCTTTATTTTAGTGATCCAAGATCACATTGAGTCCATAGGAAAGCCAATACTATTAAAAGGGGATGAGGTGTTGCTTAATGGCTTGCTTGCTCAAATGCTTAGTGATATTGCTCCAAAACCCTCAACCACTTTCTCCATCCAAATATGTCCACAATCTAAACTCCAACTCGGCCCCACCGATTCTTTCTATCCGGAGCCACCGAGTTCATATGACATAGCCACAGCCAGAAACCCTAGCAATTCGGTCTCACCGATATGGATCTCGGTCTCACCGAGATGGCCTTGTCAGCGCTCTGTGACTTGTTGCATTTATTTTGGTCTCACCGAGTTCATGCAATCGGTCTCACCGAGTTGGCTTGACAGACTCTCTGTTGCTTATTGCTTCACTTCGGTCTCACCAAGTTGATGCAATCGGCGCCACCGAGATGATGTTTGCCCTAAGCCCTAGCACATCGGTCCCACTGAGTTGTTCCAGTCGGTCCCACCGAGATTCCTAACATTCACATTTTTGAGCTAATCGGTGCCACCGAGTTTAACCATTCGGTCTCACCGAGTTGAGTCAAATGTGTGTAACGATTGGATTTTGTGTGGAGGCTATATATACCCCTCCACCCCCTTCTCCATTTGTGAGAGAGCCATCAGAATGTGCCTACACTTCCACCATTCATTTTTTGAGATAGAACCACCTACTCATGTGTTGAGATCAAGACATTCCAATCCTACCACAAGAATCTTGATTTCTAGCCTTCCCCAAGTTGCTTTCCACTCAAATCATCTTTCCACCATAGCCAAATCTAAGAGAGAGAGTTTAGTGTTGGGGAGACTATCATTTGAAGCACAAGAGCAAGGAGTTCATCATCAACACACCATCTATTACCTTTTGGAGAGTGGTGTCTCCTAGATTGGTTAGGTGTCACTTGGGAGCCTCCGTCAAGATGTGGAGTTGAACCAAAAAGTTTGTAAGGGCAAGGAGATTGCCTACTTCGTGAAGATCTACCCGAGTGAGGCAAGTCCTTCGTGGGCGATGGCCATGGTGGGATAGACAAGGTTGCTTCTTCATGGACCCTTCATGGGTGGAGCCCTCCGTGGACTCGCGCAGCCGTTACCCTTTGTGGGTTGAACTCTCCATCAACGTGGACGTATGATAGCACCACCTATCGGAACCACGCCAAAAATCTCCGCGTCTCCATTGCGTTTGCAAACTCCAATCCCATCCCTTTACTTTCTTGCAAATTGCATGCTTTACTTTTTCCCGCTGCATATACTCTTGTCATGCTTGCTTCAAATGTATTGTGAATGCTTTAACTTGTGATAAAACTCAACCTTAACTTGAAGAAATTAAAAACTGCTACTTTTGCTTGTTAAGGGTCTAATCACCCCCCTCTAGACCCCTCTTCTCGATCCTTTCACAATCCAACATGTTTACTAAAGTTATTCATTTAAATTCAAGTTTAACTAAAAATCAAATATAAATCCAAAATCATTTACTAGAGTTATTATTTAAACATTATTCATGTTTGAACTGAAGTAAAGTTTAAGTCCAAGGTCATTTACTAAGTGCAAATAGTTTTCAATCTTACTAAAGTTTGAACTAAATTGAATTAAGTTTAATTCCCTAAATGCAGTCATCACTCCAAAATATTTACTAGGTTCAGTTTAATTCCCTAAGTCATATTGCAAAATTTTAATCAAATTAAACCTATGGTTTCAAAGTTATAACCATTCCTGTTTAAACTTAATTTAAATCAATTAAATTACCTAAAGTCAAATAACAATTCCAAAAATATTTACTAAAGTTCATTTTAAGTTTTTAGACTGAGTTGCAAAATAATTAATCCATTTAAACCTTTTTATACTAAACTAGGTTTTAATACTGTTTGAATTATAACTACTGTTTAAACTATATTCAACATCAAATTTTACACTACTAGGGAAAACCTTACCAGTAGCTCTGGATTTTAGCTACCAGTAGCGCTGGTACACGCGCTACTGCTACGGTGCTACAGCTATTTTTTAGTAGTAGCGCTCTATTTGCCCAGCGCTACTGGTAAATTAACATAGCAGTAGCGCGTCTATTTCACACCCGCGCTACTACTAACGAAATAGTAATAGCGCGTCTAGTATTTCCCCCGCGCTACTACTAACTAATTAGAAATTAAAAAATAAAATGCACCAATTCCATTTTTTCCTGTCAACGCGGCGGTCGAGGCAGGGGCTGACGAGGCACCGTCCCTGTGTGCGTTTGATGTAGCAGTGCAGCTCGTCCAGAGCTATGACAGCAATGGCTAGTGTACATGAGGCAGGAGAGGCGCTAGGTGGCGGGGTCCCGAGCAGATTCGGGCGAGGGCGAGCTGATCCAAGGGGCGGTGAGGTCGATCTGGCCGGCAGCTCCATGGAATCTTTGGGTGGCGGCTGCTTCTTGCTTGTCTCCTGGGCATAAGAGAGAGAGAGAGATGAGAAGATCGGAGAGATAGCTTCAAGAGGGAGAAGAGAGGAACCAGAGGGAGAGGAGGAAGGGCACGGGCGACGAGGCCTGGGTGGTGGCGAACCGCTGGTCACCAGCGAGGTGAAGTGCGGCAGGGAGCTGTGGGGAGGAGGAGCTCGGGCGGCGTGAGGCTGAGCGCACAGGCGGGTGGCTCATCGGGTTGGCCATGGCGGGCTCCTGGTGCTCCTGTTTCAGAGAGAAAAGAGAGAGTACCGTGAGGGAAAGAGAGATTTAGAGGAGAGAGAGAAGAACGAGAGGGATAGATGGAGAGAAAGCAGGAAGAACGTGACTGCGTTTGTGTTTCCTCCCATGCCACGTCATGAATCCAAGTGATTTGGTGCTCAGCCAATGCGAACGAGTCGTACTGCGTTTTGTGTTTTCTGCGCCCAATAGCTGTAGCACAGCTTTATACCCACGCGCTATTACAAGTGGGGCTTGGGCTCATCTATCAATAGTTGTAGTGTGGGGTATAATGCCTACGCTACTGCTATCTAGTTAGTTGTAGCATGGGTTTATACCCCGCGCTACTACTATGTCATGTCCCGGGGGGCACGGTGGAGACCACTTAGTAGCAGCGTGGGTTTATAACCCACGCTACTACTATCAACTTATTAATAGCATGGGGTTTATACCCCGCGCTACTACTAATTAGCAGTAGCGCGGCCCATAAACCCTCGCTACTGCTAAGCATCTATCTATAAGGTATTTCCTAGTAGTGTTAAATTCTTTAAAATTTGGACTACATTAGCTAAGTTGAATCTATAATTCACAAGTTTTATTTTGCAAAAGAATCAATTAATTTGGATTTATAAAATGCAAGTTATGCCCTATTTAAGTTTGAATTCATTCTGTTTGAATTTTAAACTATTCAAATTTTAAATTTTATTAGTCTAGGTGAAAGTACATTTCCTAAGGATCATGTTGCAAAAATAATCATTAAATTTGGATTTACAGATTAAGAGTTATGATTTTTAATATCAAGGGAGTTTTCTGGACAATTGCATTTTAATTTAGTTAAACATAAAATGTTCTAGATAAACTTCTGGATATGGTTGGACACATGGCAGCCTGTGAGTGGTTGATACCGAATTGAGTAAGTGGACGTGTGTGTGTGCCGTGCGATCGTGATCCAACGGACAGAAACATATCTGGAGCTCACTGGGCGGTTAGGTCACCGGAGTTCCGATGAGCTTCGTTGGAACACGTGAAGATGGCGGTGCGGCTTCGGGACTCGATGGTTCCGGCACTCAAGTGCTTGCCAGCGATGATGGAGGGGAGGAGGGGTGCAACTTGATGCGCTGGAGCCGATGGTGGTCACGGTGGTCCTCGGGGACGACGACAAAGAGCGGGGCGAGGTTGCCGGAGTCGCACGGGTATGAGGGAGCTCAGGGCTTGCTTGGACCGCTCGAATGCGGGTGCTCCTAGATGAACTCGATGGCCAGGGGATGCGCACAAGCACGGGGAGTGCAACGGACAAGGTTGGGGGTCAAAGTCATGCTCACCTCACTGGAATTGAGCTCCAGCGGCGGAGGGGTTTGGGTGTCGATGGGCTTGGGGTTCCAGGGGTCCTCGGGCTCGCATACGATATCTGGCAGGTGTGCAAGGGGACGGCGAGGCTGCTGGTGGTTGCGGTGGCGCTTGAGGTTGCTTGCACTCGCCAAAATCAACCAAAGAAGAGGACGGCAGCGGCGGCGGTGTTGGCTACGATTCACGGCAGCCTGGCAGCTTCGTCGAGGGGAAGCAGAGGGGAAAGGGAGAAGGTGGCGAGGCGGATTTAAAGAACGCAACCATGAGGGCGAGTGTGCAGTGGACATGGAGATTGTGCGGGGTCGTGCGGCGGCGGTTGCGGGTGACGTGGGGCCATCATGCACGCTAGACACTACTGCAGGAATGCCTAGTAGTGGCGGGCACAAAAAGGCCAGCAGTGGCGGGCCAGGCTCCTAGGGCCGCCCGCCACCAACCTCCCGCCATTGGTAGAGAGTCGGCAGTGGCGGGCTCCTGCAACTACCCACCATTGATTTCTTATGTATCTGTGGCGGGCTTTTCTAGCGCCCACCATTGAGTATCAGTCACACAATTTAAAATTTGGGAAAATTTTGTTTTTGCCAATTTTTCTTATGCCACTCTAGATTTTGACGTTTCACTTTTGCCACTCTTAGCTTTTGACAATTATCACACTTGCCATTCTATGGCAAAAGCAAAATAATTTTATTTCACTTTTGCCACTCTTAGTTTTCGACAATTATCACAATTGCTACTCTGAAAATTTTGCTTTTGCCACAGGAATGGCAATTGTGATAATTGTCAAAAACTAAGAGTGGCAAAAGTGAAATGTCAAAATCTAGAGTGGCATAAGGAAAATTGGCGAAATCTAGAGTGGCAAAAACAAAATTTTCCCTTAAAATTTTCACAGCGACGGCAACATTTATGCTGCCATGGTTGCGTTTTTCATACAACACATACTAGAATACATTGATAAGAATAACAGATGACAAAATGTTGCTGCGTACTTTAACCACTAGCTCTAATTGTTGTCAATCATGACTACAAATTCCCCAACTAAATATTTGTAGCTAGGTAGCAGGCAACACATAGTAGGCAAAACATGACTGACGATACAAACATCCACTAGTTAATTAGTCCTGACAATGACAAAGGACTAGGACCTGCTCCTCTCTTTTAGGATAAATTGAAAAGAATAAGAATGCCCCTGCATCTCCATGGTGGAGCACAAAGATCCACTGATCTTTAGTTTCTGGTCTGCACTCATTCAATATTTGCCGCCATTCATCAATTTTGAGGTGTCCATCTTGTGGGTTTGCAGTCGAGTAGGTGACTTTGAAATTGTTCTTCTAATGGCAAATAATTGTCATCTCACCTTCCGCATCCATCGCTGTAGGCACAACAACTCTTGGGAGCTTCTGTTGAACAACAACATAGTAACATAGTAAACAGTGTAGTTTATTTAAGATGGCTAGTGGCACAATAATAGTACAAAACCATACCATGCATTTTTTATGAATGTTGGTAGTGCTCAACTTGTGGACTAGTGGCATGTATGGTGTAGTATTTGGACCAGCTCCGTAAGTGCCCTTAAACGACTTCTCCTCCCAAGTAAGCTTGGAGCCAGTAGTGTAATATGTCTCGTCTACTATATTCCATATTTTTCTTCGAGATAGAAAATAAGCTATAGATTTTATTAAAATGTTAAGTTAGGAGTGAATAACAAATATTTTAAGATAGATTACTTAACAAATGTGTTTAAGAAACTCACACGGAGGAAAAATGGGAATCATGTCTATTTCCACCCAAATGTCTTGACCAAATCACGAAAGGTGCCTTGAAAGATGCCAATACCAAAAGTTATAATCATACCCTCCTTAAATCTGCAAGCCTTGCATCATCCTTTCCAATTAGTGCAACCAAAATATGTGTGATCTAATTCGTTGTAGATCCTAACTTCGAAAACGAAACCATATTTCATCTTCAGGTAAATAGTCCTTTCAGAAATGTCATCTCTGTCTTCGACATGCAGCTTCTCTAGGACAAAAGGTCTTGCATAGCAGGGGATGCACTATCCGGATTAGAAAAAAAAACAGAAATTACACGTTAAACAAAAATCTTGAGACATGTTTAGTTAAGAAGGAAATATGTGCAGAAATTACCGTATAATATTTGTAGTCCTCTTTAAGCATTAGTGAGAAGTACCTATCATCCTCAAGATGAGGATCGTCGCACATACACCCGTTGTCGAAATAGTAGGGGCACTCGGGGATCCCATCGAGCCCATCCTAATTCATTTGCTGTGTTCATAGATGGAAGATTAAAAATCAACACAAAAAAATCATAACGGCAATACGTGCGATCACACATTACCAACACTGCGTTCGCCGCCTCGGCGAGGTCGAGCCATTGTATCTTGACCATGTTGGGTTTTGATTCAGGGGCACCCACTTTCTATAAAGTGAAGACAATATGAATAACAAACATAAAATTACGTTCAGAAGCATCATTCATAGCAATTTCATTGAAAGCAACTATATAACAAGATATATCAGTTTATGTGTTAAAAAATCGACATGACCTTTGCTAGTAATTCGACATATTGAGTGCCAAAAATTTGGCGAAACGGAGCTTAATCAATGTTTCCCAAAACATTGGCACTCCTTATGAACACCTGCATCATGAATAACTAGTACAAACTTTTAGTTTTACATGTACATTACCTAATAACTAGTATTATTTTTTTCTAATATAAATAATATGATACGCCCAAAAAATGTACATCTTCAATTTACATCTACAATAAACTATATCTATGACCAAACAATGTATATCTAGTACTAACTTTTTCTAGTACAAGAACAAGAACAATCTAAGTATACAATAAAAGAGAAAAATGTGGTTTACCGGGGCGGATGGAGAAGACGGGGAGGTTGAGGATGACGGCAGCGGACGTTGAGGACGTCGAGGATGCAGCGGACGTTGGAGTCGATGAAAGGCGAGGGCGACGGTGACGTCGGGGATGTTTGAGGCGGCGGTGGACGGCGATGACGTTCGATGCGGCGGCGGCGGACAGCGAAGGCGATGGGTGTCGGGCCCGTGGGACCGGGGGTACCTAGGCCCGTCTGCCTTCGGCCCAGGACACGACGCATATCCAAGGATCCAGTGGCAGTCATCACGAGCAAGACCCCTCGCGAGGCCCTTGCCTTGCGAGGCCCCCGTCAGCAGGCCTCCTGAGATTACTAGGCGGCTTCACCGGAGCCTCGTGAGGCCCACTTGCGAGGTGCTCTCCTGAGGCCCCCTCGCGGGGGCAAGCAAGTCAAGAGCTGCTCAGCCGGTCGTGTGGATCCCTGTCTTCATGTGGGTGACGCATGCGACGACGAACAGCGCCAGAGGCCGTGCCAGCAGGCGCGGATGAAGAGGGTTTCCTCTTTGGTGCTAAGGGAGCAAGGCCGGCGCGCCAGTTCCCAAAGCTATCCCCAAAGGTTGCCTGATCGGTGCAAGAGGACCAAGACGACGGGCGCGCATGACGGTGGTCATCACCGAGCCCACCGGCGCGTCACGGACGGAGGCTTTGCAAGCGAAGACCACCTTTTGTCAGGATAGACTGCGCCCCTGTCCCCCTTCAAATTGCCGTCATGTGGCAACCCTTCCGCCAATGTTTTTAGGGGAAGAGGACCAAGGCATGTATAAAAGGAGGGCAGGGTGCTGCCGTAGAGGAGGACAACCATTCTGGCTCTCCAGCCCTTGTACTCTTGTCTCCACCACCCAAGCAATCCACAAACCAAGCAAGAGTAGGTTCTTACGCCGCGAGGTGGCCCGAACCTGGGTAACTACCGTGTCTCCAGCCGTCCCCGCTAGCTCACTCTCGCTGTAGCTCCACCGTGGCTTGTTGTAGGAAAGCGTAGGGCGTCAACAACAAGCACACCCCAAAGTTCGAAACTTTGGGTCCCCGGAGCCCTGATTCCGACATTTGGCACGCCAGGTAGGGGTGCACCGCCGTTCTTCCGCTCCACTTCATCAGCTCCATGGCCAACGCTTGCCGCCAGTGCGCCGGGCGTCCAATGCTCGCCCTCGCTGGTGGGGTTCCCTCGGGCAGCGTGAGATGCCGCGCCTTCACCCGCGAGCTCCTTCGGGTGGATTGGCCTGTGAGATTCAGGCTGGAGCTGCCACCCCACTACGACGGCGCCCCCGACCACGCAGAGTTCCTGCAGCTCTACGCGCTGAGCATCCTGGCGGCGGGCGGTGACGACAAGGTCATGGCGAACTACTTCCCCATGGCCCTCCAGGGCGCCCCGCGCTCTTGGTTCGTGGGCCTCCCCGGGGCTTTGATCTCTTCCTGGGATGAGCTTCGCGGCCAGTTTGTTGCATGCTTCGCCCAGCTCAATGGGGTCGCCGGAGGTCGCCAGGGGCCCCACGCGGTGGCATGCATCCTCGATGGAGCTCAGGCCCCCGCCTCCGATCGCCACCTCAAACCACTCTCCCGCAAGGTGAATGCAGCCCTCCGGGGGCACGGGGCCGTGTCGCGCGCCTAACTGGGTGCAGTGCGACATCACCTTCGACGCCAGGGACCACCCCAAGTCCGCGGCCGCCATCGATGCGCTCCCCATGCTGTGCACCCCCACCATCAGCAACGTCGCGGTCACCAAGACTCTCATCGATGGGGGCGCCGGCCTCAACGTGATCTCCATCGAGACCTTCGAGACGCTCCAAGTGCCCTACGACCATCTGATGCCGACTAGGCCCTTCTCCGGGGTGACTGATGGGTCTACCATCCCCATGGGACAAGTGCGCCTCCCTGTCACCTTCGGCACCAGCGACAACTACCACACCGAGCACATCGACTTCGACATGGCGCACATCGGCCTCCCGTACAATGCCATCCTGGGATATCCGGCACTCGTCAAGTTCATGGCGGCGACCCACCCCGGCTACAACGTCCTCAAGATGCTCGACTGCAGTGACATCATCACCATCGCCTGCGATGAGAAGGACGCAGTTTTCTCCCTCAGGCGCGTGTACAAGGCCGCAGCGGCTGTGCACTCGGCTGCTGAGGGTGAGGCCGCGCCAGCGAGGAAGAGGCAACTGTTCTCCTAGGATCGCGCCGAAACCAAGAGGGTGTTGGTTGACGGCAGTGACTCGGGCCCTGCCTTCACCATCGGTGCCTGCCTCCCCCCTGAGCAGGAAGGCGCGCTCGTTGCTTTCCTCCGGGCGAACTCGGATGTCTTCGCATGGAAGGCGTCCGATTTGTCCGGGGTCCCGAGGGAAGTAATCGAGCAGCACTTGGCGGTGTGCCCCAACGCACGCCCCGTCAAGCAAAAAGCGCGGCCCCAGGCGTCAGAGAAGCAAGAGTTCATCGTCCAGGAGGTACACAAGCTGCAAGAAGCGGGTGTCATCCGAGAGGTGCGCCACCCAGAGTGGCTCGCCAACCCAGTCGTAGTCCCCAAGAAGGGCGGCAAAGAACGCATGTGTGTCGACTTTATGAGCCTCAACAAGGCTTGCCCCCAGGACCCGTTCCCACTGCCGCGTATCGACCAGATCGTGGACTCCACCACCGGGTGTGACCTACTATGCTTCCTGGATGCCTTCTCAGGCTACCACCACATCAAGATGGCGGCAGAGGATGTGGAGAGGACAGCCTTCATCTCCCCTTGTGGCGTGTTCTGCTACACATGCATGCCTTTTGTCCTAAGGAGTGCTGATGCCACCTTCCAGCGGTTAATGTGGATCATGCTAGGGCCCTAGCTGGGAAGAAATGCGGAGGCTTATGTCGATGACATCGTGGTCAAGATATGTGAGGCCAATGTGACGCCCCGGGCTCAATCGTGCACTAATCATACACGCAAATGCACATGATCAAGCCTAAGGACTGTGACGACCCCGGCTTAATCGTGCACTAACCATACACGCAAATGCACACGATCAAGCCTAAGGACTCACTTGAAGATATCACAACACAACTCTAAAACATAAATAAAGTCATACAAGCTTTATATTACAAGCCAGGGCCTCGAGGGCTCGAATACATAGCTCGATGGCATACAAGCGTCAGCGGAAGCATTAGATATCTGGGTACAGATATATTACATAGAGAGAATTAGACCTTCACAGAGGCGGGGTAAAATAAAATACTACGATCGAAAGGCGTAGGCCTCCTGCCCTAGACCCTCCGATCCTACTCCTGGTCGTCAGTCGGCTCCGCGTAGTAGTAGTACTCGCCAGGCGGGTAGTAGTACTGGTCGTCGGCTGGGGCGTCTGACTCAGGGGCTCCGTCGTCTGGTGGCATCAATTGGAATATGGGAGAAAAAGAAAATAAAGCAAACATGAGTACTCATCCGAAGTACTCAGCAAGCAAGGATCTACACTACATATGCAACATTGTCAAAGGAATGGCTGTATATGTGGACTGGGCTGCAGAATGGCCAGAATAGAAGGGGAAAGTCTAGTCCTATCGAAGACTAGCATCTTCAACAATCTTCGACAGTCTTGCAGCAATAGAAAAGAACAGATGAACATAATGTAAAGTAGTAGTAGTATCATCAACCTCGACCTGAGATCCTTTCTCGACTCCCTGCGAGAAAGCAATCCCAGAGCCGTACTATCCAGTTCTCATCACATGTTCTAGTTGTACCGATCGGGATACAACTCCGAGTGTCTGTTACCGTAGGACAGGCTATCGATAGAAGTTTCTTCCCTGCAGGGGTGCACCAACTTACCCACCATGCTCGCTTAACTCTGGCCGGACACACTTTTCTGGGTCATGCCCGGCCTCGGCTAAGCAACACGCCGCAACCCGACCAAAAACTTAACAGAGAGGTCAGCACACCGGACTAACCTATGCCCCCAGGGGTCTTGGGCCATCGCCCCGGGAACTCCTGCACATTACGTGCACCGCCGGTGAGCAGACCTAGCAACCCCTTATACAAGCGCGGTTGCATTCCCAGTCCAACCCAGCGTGTGCCGCATCACTCGCTGACGTCCATTAAGCTCCGGCTGAAGTATACGACGCAGAACGCCCATACTATGCCCACGTGATGGTTAGTGCTATCGGGCCAGAGGCCCCTCGGATCAAATATCCAAACCGTAGTGGATTAGGAGCGCGCGGAAACGAGCAGAGACTCACGATCGATGTGACCCCGTCGCCCCGTCTCGAGGACTTGCAGCAAGGGCTAAGAATGCCCGGCCACGCCTCGTAGTTATCTCGCGGGCACCATCCAGGTCAACCCGACTCAACATCACTTCGCGTTAAGCTCGCGCGGGTACCCCTCAGGGCAGACCCGTCTTTAGTATCATGGTTTAGTGCAATACAACTCATCAATAGTACCTGTGTGTCTGACACCGAAGGGAACCCTGAGGAATCACCCTCGATGGAATTCCCGCTCGATGTTATCATCAAGGTGAACGAAGGAGGAATCACCCTCGAGGTCCACACTTGAGAGGTTGCGCGACGATGTCATTATCGGGGGTGGTGTAGGAGGAATCACCCTCGCTTACCACGAACGAGTAACTAACCTACAAGGTTAACATCAGAAGTGCTGACGAGGTATCACCCTCGGCACTCGACGGTAACCCAGCAGTGTCTAGCAACATAGGGAGAAGTGATGTGCGGTGCCAGGGTCTAGTCTTCAATCCCGATGATCGGGTCTTCTGATATCCAGCAGGGCAGTCGGGATCAAGTGGAGGTCTCTGTCGTGTCTCTACCCAGCCTATACTAAGCAGTCTAGGATAACCAGTAAGGTAGCAAGGCAGGTTACAATAAACAGGCTATGCAACAGATATAGGAAACAGTAGCAGTAGCAGTTCTAATGCAAGCATAAGAGAGAAGAGAATAGGCGATATAGGCATGTTCAAAATGGGGGTGCTTGCCTGTTTGCTCGGGGGCAAGGGCAAGGTCGCCTGTGGTGTCGTCGGGGACGTAGTCGTACTCCTGAGCTGCGTCTGTCTCGGGAGCTACGTCAACGTCGAGGTCTACCGAGAGAGAAGAGGGGTAAGAAACAGGTAAACATAATGCAAACAAATGCAATACGGTGCGTGTGATGCTATGATGCAGTGCAGGGTTGCCTAATTATGCATCTAAGTCATTTTAGTTATTTTTAGAATTAATCTGGGATTTATTTACCGAAGTGTGTGCATTATTCATCTGCCGGATTCGGGTCCGGAGTTACGAGTTCTTCTACGTAGGGGGTTCCGATGGAGAAACAGACAGCACGATCAGACTCGTCTCGTCATTCTGAGCAACTTTCATGTTTTAACTTTTTCGATCCGAGCTACGGTTTAAAAGTTATTAATTTTTAAAGGTTAATTGATTTTCTGGAATTTATTTTTATTTAATAAAATCAACATTATCCAGAATAGTGCCTGATGATGTCAGCATTGCGTGAGGATGACGTCAGCATGCAACAGTGGCGCTGACTGGTCAAATATGACATGTGGGTCCAGTGGGACCCACATGTCAGCCTCTGTTATTTTAACAGTTGGTTAATTTTAATTCCAGGGTTAATTAGGGGATGGGCCCCACTTGTCAGTGAGACATTAGGCTAATCTAATTAACTTTATTTAATTAAATGCTTAATTAGTTTAATTAGTCGCCGGGGCCCACACGTCAGTGACTGGGGTTGCCCAGTCAGCACGTTAACTGGGTCAACCCAGTCAACCGGGGCCCCCAGGGCCCACTGGCAGCCACCCTGAGGTGGGGCCGGCCCTGCCACGTCGGCGGTGGCCGGCGGCTCGACGCCGGTGACGCCAAACGCGGCGGAGGGCGCAGGCCGGCGTCGGAAATCGCCTACAGACGGCCATTTTGCGCGCGCGAGGGCGCGTTCGAACGAGTCGAACGGGTCGCATGCAGTGGTGGCGGTGGTTTCGCCGGAATCGGCCGGAATCCTCGCTGGCGTTGAGCAGCAGCGGCGCCGGAGTTCGGGCCTCGTTGGGTTCTAAGCTACACAGCGCGGGGAGGAGTGCTAGGGGTCTTGCCAGACTCGCACGAGCCCCAGGAGCGCGATGCTGGGTCCGGACGAGCATGACGGCGTCTGTGGCCGCGGCGGCGAAGTGCACAGCGGCGACCCGTGCTTGGCAATGACGGCAGCTAGCTACAGAGCGCTCGGGGATCAACGAGGAGCAGCAGGGGAAGGAGAGGCTCACCGTGCGGCACCCACGTAGGCCCTCGACAGATTTGTAGCAGCAGTGGGCGTCGAATTCGCCGGCGGGCACCGGGGTTGGGGAAGAAGGGGACGGCGGTGTCCGGCAGCTACAGGGCCTCCTAGCACCAGCTGGGGCCTTCAATCGACGAGGAAGACGATGGCAACTCCTTCAGCACCATGGTGACCCGAGGCGATGGCGGTGGCCGCGGCTGCGACGGAAACGCGGCGGCGACGGCGCTCTGCTCCGGATCTGGAGAGGGGAGAGGAGGCGAGGCGAGTGAGGAGAGGACGGGGAAGAATGACAGAGAGGCCGGGGCGGAGTGGAGGGGCGTCGACCTTATCCCCTCCGTGCCCTGTTCCGTCGGTGGCTGCCCCGGTGTCGCGCGCTCGCCGGCGCGCGCGCGCTCGGCCAGGGGCGCGCCGACACGCACGAGGAGGGAGAAGGTGTGGGCTGCTGTTGGACTGGGCTGCACATTGTGCACTTAGGCCCAGCCAACAGTAGCGTTTTCCTTTTTCTTATTTCTCTTCTCCCTTTTCTTTTATTCCTCTTTCTGTTTCAAAATGATTAGGCCACTTGTGCTCTTTTGAAAAATGTGGAAGTTGGCCCAAATATTGCAATGCAATATTATCTCTCACCAAAAAGTGGTTTGGGCAGATTTGGAGTTCATTTGAATTTGTAATGATTATAAATGGATTTTAATATTCTGTTTAGGTGTTGTTTCATCAAGTTAGAGTCACTTATCTAACTCCAACTATTTTGATATTGGTTTTAGAAATGTTCCTGGATTATTTGCCATTTAATGAACATTTTCCCAACAGTGTTTGATCAACTTTATAATTCACTTTTGAATTTGAGTTGATTTTCAGATGTGAATTTGAATTGGATCATTAACCCATATGACATGGCACTGCAAATGATCATGACTTGGCAATTTTAACAGAGTGTCACAGAGCTTATTACAAGGGGGTGTTACAAGTTCTCCTCCTCTAAAAGAAATTCTCGTCCCGAGAATTTAGGAGGTAGAAGGAAAGAGTCCGGGATATTCTTCCCGAAGATGATCCTCGCGTTCCCAAGTGGCTTCATCTTCAGTGTGATTCAACCACTGCACTTTCAGGAACTTGGTCGTCTTCTGACGAGTTCGACGTTCAGCTTCGTCGAGGATGCGGATCGGATGCTCCTTATAGGAAATATCATCTTGTAGCTCGAGCATCTCATGATCCACTGCACGGTGCGGGGATTCCTTGAAGCACTTACGAAGTTGCGACACGTGGAAGACATCATGAATATGGGAGAATTACGGTGGCAACTCCAATTTATATGCCACCTGTCCACGTCTAGCCACGATGCGGAAAGGACCAATATAGCGAGGAGCTAGCTTGCCCTTGATTCCGAAACGACGGGTGCCCTTCATTGGAGTGACACGAAGATAGGCTTGATCACCAGGTTGATAGATCACACCCCATCGCTTGCGATCATAATTACTCTTCTGACGGTCTTGAGCTGCTTTGAGATTCTCCCGGACAATTCGGACTTGTTCTTCGGCATGTTGAATAATGTCCGGTCCAACAAGAGGTCGTTCCCCAGTTTCTGACCAATTCAGAGGGGTTCGACATTTACGACCATAAAGAACCTCAAAGGGGGCCATTTTCAAGCTGGCTTGATAGCTGTTGTTATAAGAGAACTCGGCATACGGGAGAGATTCCTCCCATTTCTTACCGAAGGATATAACACAAGCTCGAAGCATATCTTCAAGCACTTGGTTAACGCGCTCAACTTGGCCTTGGGATTGGGGATGATAAGCTGAACTCCAGGTAATATGAGTTCCCATTGCTTTCTGGAAACTTTCCCAGAAATGGCCAGTGAAAATGCTGCCACGGTCTGAACTGATTTCCTTGGGAATACCATGGAGTGAAACAATTCTGGAGATATATAGCTCTGCTAACTGACTAGCAGTAATAGTCTCCTTAACTGGCAGAAAGTGTGTAACTTTGGAGAGTTGGTCGACGACGACAAGAATAGCATCGTGACCCTTCTGAGACTTGGGAAGACCAGTAATGAAGTCCATTTGTACTTTATCCCACTTCCATAGAGGAATAGGAAGCGGTTGCAGAATTCCAGTAGGTTTCTGATGTTCTGCCTTGACGCGACGACAAACGTCACATTCGGCAATGTATCGAGCAATGTCCTGTTTCATTCTAGACCATTAGTACCTTTGACGAAGATCTCGATACATTTTGGTACTACCCGGATGGATAGATAGCGGTGTATCATGGGCCTCCTTCATGACTTTGTCAGTCATCAGCTCGAAGCGAGGTACTACAATGCGATCTCGGAAGTACAAGGTTCCATCTTCAGCAATCGAGAAATCCCTGTACTTTTCAAGGTGAAGCTCTTTCTTCATTAGACCAATTTCAGCATCTTTAGCTTGCGCAATCTTGACAGCTTTCTCAAGATCTGGTTGTATCACAAGATTATTAAGAGAACCTTGCGGGACGATGCAGAGATTCAACTTGCACAATTCTTCATATAGCTGGGGTTGAGCTTGCTTTACCATGAGGTTACTACAATATGACTTGCGGCTCAAGGCATCAGCCATCACATTAGCTTTGCCAGGAGTGTAAGAAATACCACAGTCATAGTCGGTGATTGTTTCCAACCAACGCTGCTGACAAAGATTAAGTTCCGGTTGAGTGAATAAGTACTTCAAGCTCTCATGATTGGTGTAAATCTCACACCGATTACCAAGGAGGTAATGACGCCACTGCTTCAAAGCATAAATCACAGCAGCAAGTTCGAGGTCATGCACTGGGTAATTCTCTTCATGTGGACGCAGTTGTCGCGAAGCATAAGCAATTACTCTTCGCTCTTGCATTATGACGCAACCTAGTCCTTGGCGAGATGCGTCGCAGAAGATCACAAAATCTTTGTGAGAGTCTGGAGGGGCAAGGACTGGAGCAGAAGTCAGCTTGTCCTTGAGGGTCTGGAAGCTTTCCTGACATTTGTCTGTCCACTCAAACTTAACGCCTTTATGAAGCAGATTAGTCAGGGGCTTGGCAATCTTGGAGAAATTCTCGATGAAACGGCGACAATAACTTGCAAGCCCGAGGAAACTTCTGACTTGCTTAACATTCTTCGGAGGGGTCCAGCCAAGAATAGCTTGAACTTGCTCCGGGTTAACTGCGATACCATCCTTGGAGATGACATGTCCAAGGTATGTTACCTCAGAAAGCCAGAATTCGCACTTAGATTACTTGGCATATAGTTGGTGCTCTCGAAGTCTCTCGAGAACAAGGCGAAGGTGCTCAGCATGTTCTTCTTTGTTCTTCGAATAAACCAGAATATCATCCAGATATACCACGACGAATTTGTCGAGGTAATCCATGAATATGTAATTCATTAGGCGGGAGAATGTAGCTGGAGCGTTTGTTAAGCCAAACGACATGACTGTGTACTCGTAAGAGCCATAACGAGTAACGAAGGCAGTCTTCGGAATATCCTCTTCGCGGACACGGATCTAGTGATAACCCAACCTCAAGTCGAGTTTAGAGAACATCGAAGATCCATCAACTCGCTGGATCCTACTCTCCGTGTGCACTCTGATGCAGAATCCGGTCTTATCGAATGACAACTCGGAGTATAATACAACTCGGAGAGAAAGGTTAAACAAAACAATGGAAAGGAAAATGATTATCAGACTAATCAGTTCAAAGACAGGGAAATCGCACTGAATCCAGCTCTCCGGGTGGATAGAATTAACGAGATCCTAAATGTCGGTGTTAGTAAATTTTATTAAACCCGAATAGATGAGAGATTAGAATCCCAGAGTAAAGACAAGGAATAAAAGATCCTAATACCACCCAGTTGGCGACGTGGGCCCGTAAGCCACACAGCCAAGTTAGTAAAAATAGTTTTTGACCACTAGACTCAACTTCGGCCAAGGAATTGGAAAGGAGGATACCTAGAGGCAGTCGGCTCTGATACCAACCTGTGACGACCCCGGCTTAATCATGCACTAACCATACATGCAAATGCACACGATCAAGCCTAAGGACTCACTTGAAGATATCACAACACAACTCTAAAACATAAATAAAGTCATACAAGCTTTATATTACAAGCCAGGGCCTCGAGGGCTCGAATACATAGCTCGATGGCATACAAGCGTCAGCGGAAGCATTAGATATCTGGGTACAGATATATTACATAGAGAGAATTAGACCTTCACAGAGGCGGGGTAAAATAAAATACTACGATCGAAAGGCGTAGGCCTCCTGCCCTGGACCCTCCGATCCTACTCCTGGTCGTCAGTCGGCTCCTCGTAGTAGTAGTACTCGCCAGGCGGGTAGTAGTACTGGTCGTCGGCTGGGGCGTCAGACTCAGGGGCTCCGTCGTCTGGTGGCATCAATTGGAATATGGGAGAAAAAGAAAATAAAGCAAACATGAGTACTCATCCGAAGTACTCAGCAAGCAAGGATCTACACTACATATGCAACATTGTCAAAGGAATGGCTGTATATGTGGACTGGGCTGCAGAATGGCCAGAATAGAAGGGGAAAGTCTAGTCCTATCGAAGACTAGCATCTTCAACAATCTTCGACAGTCTTGCAGCAATAGAAAAGAACAGATGAACATAATGTAAAGTAGTAGTAGTATCATCAACCTCGACCTGAGATCCTTTCTCGACTCCCTGCGAGAAAGCAATCCCAGAGCCGTACTATCCAGTTCTCATCACATGTTCTAGTTGTACCGATCGAGATACAACTCCGAGTGTCCGTTACCGTAGGACAGGCTATCGATAGAAGTTTCTTCCCTGCAGGGGTGCACCAACTTACCCACCACGCTCGCTTAACTCTGGCCGGACACACTTTTCTGGGTCATGCCCGGCCTCGGCTAAGCAACACGCCGCAATCCGACCAAAAACTTAACAGAGAGGTCAGCACGCCAGACTAACCTATGCCGCCAGGGGTCTTGGGCCATCGCCCCGGGAACTCCTGCACGTTACATGCACCGCCGGTGAGCAGACCTAGCAACCCCTTATACAAGCGCGGTTGCGTTCCCAGTCCAACCCAGCGTGTGCCGCATCAGTCGCTGACGTCCATTAAGCTCCGGCTGAAGTATATGACGCAGAACACCCATACTATGCCCACGTGATGGTTAGTGCTATCGGGCCAGAGGCCCCTCGGATCAAATATCCAAACCATAGTGGATTAGGAGCGCGCGGAAACGAGCAGAGACTCACGATCGATGTGACCCCGTCGCCCCGTCTCGAGGACTTGCGGCAAGGGCTAAGAATGCCCGGCCACGCCTCGTAGTTATCTCGCGGGCACCATCCAGGTCAACCCGACTCCACATCACTTCGCGTTAAGCTCGCGCGGGTACCCCTTAGGGCAGACCCGTCTTTAGTATCATGGTTTACTGCAATACAACTCATCAACAGTACCTGTGTGTCTGACACCGAAGGGAACCCTGAGGAATCACCCTCGATGGAATTCCCGCTCGATGTTATCATCAAGGTGAACGAAGGAGGAATCACCCTCGAGGTCCACACTTGAGAGGTTGCGCGACGATGTCGTTATCGGGGGTGGTGTAGGAGGAATCACCCTCGCTTACCATGACCGAGTAACTAACCTACAAGGTTAACATCAGAAGTGCTGACGAGGTATCACCCTCGGCACTCGACGGTAACCCAGCAGTGTCTAGCAACATAGGGAGAAGTGATGTGCGGTGCCAGGGTCTAGTCTTCAATCCCGATGATCGGGTCTTCTGATATCCAGCAGGGCAGTCGGGATCAAGTGAAGGTCTCTGTCGTGTCTCTACCCAGCCTATACTAAGCAGTCTAGGATAACCAGTAAGGTAGCAAGGCAGGTTACAATAAACAGGCTATGCAACAGATATAGGAAACAGTAGCAGTAGCAGTTCTAATGCAAGCATAAGAGAGAAGAGAATAGGCGATATAGGCATGTTCAAAATGGGGGTGCTTGCCTGTTTGCTTGGGGGCAAGGGCAAGGTCGCCTGTGGTGTCGTCGGGGACGTAGTCGTACTCCTGAGCTGCGTCTGTCTCGGGAGCTACGTCAATGTCGGGGTCTACCGAGAGAGAAGAGGGGGAAGAAACAGGTAAACATAATGCAAACAAATGCAATACGGTGCGTGTGATGCTATGATGCAGTGCAGGGTTGCCTAATTATGCATCTAAGTCATTTTAGTTATTTTTAGAATTAATCTGGGATTTATTTACCGAAGTGTGTGCATTATTCATCTGCCGGATTCGGGTCCGGAGTTACGAGTTCTTCTACGTAGGGGGTTCCGATGGAGAAACAGACGGCACGATCAGACTCGTCTCGTCGTTCTGAGCAACTTTCATGTTTTAACTTTTTCGATCCGAGCTACGGTTTAAAAGTTATTAATTTTTAAAGGTTAATTGATTTTCTGGAATTTATTTTTATTTAATAAAATCAACATTATCCATAATAGTGCCTGATGATGTCAGCATTGCGTGAGGATGATGTCAGCATGCAACAGTGGCGCTGACTGGTCAAATATGACATGTGGGTCCAGTGGGACCCACATGTCAGCCTCTGTTATTTTAACAGTGGGTTAATTTTAATTCCAGGGTTAATTAGGGGACGGGCCCCACTTGTCAGTGAGACATTAGGCTAATCTAATTAACTTTATTTAATTAAATGCTTAATTAGTTTAATTAGTCGTCGAGGCCCACAAGTCAGCACGTTGGCTGGGTCAACCCAGTCAACCGGGGCCCCCAGGGCCCACTGGCAACCACCCTGAGGTGGGGCTGGCCCTGCCACGTCGGCGGTGGCCGGCGGCTCGACGCCGGTGACGCCAAACGCGGCGGAGGGCGCAGGCCGGCGTCGGAAATCGCCTACAGACGGCCATTTTGCACGCGCGAGGGCGCGTTCGAACGAGTCGAATGGGCCGCATGCAGTGGTGGCGGTGGTTTCGCCGGAATCGGCCAGAATCCTCGCCGGCGTTGAGCAGCAGCGGCGCCGGAGTTCGGGCCTCGTCGGGTTCTAAGCTACACAGCGCGGGGAGGAGTGCTAGGGGTCTTGCCAGACTCGCACGAGCCCCAGGAGCGCGATGCTGGGTCCGGACGAGCACGACGGCGTCTGTGGCCGCGACGGCGAAGTGCACAGCGGCGACCCGTGCTTGGCAACGACGGCAGCTAGCTACAGAGCGCTCGGGGATCAACGAGGAGCAGCAGGGGAAGGAGAGGCTCACCGTGCGGCACCCACGTAGGCCCTCGACAGATTTGTAGCAGCAGTGGGCGTCGAATTCGCCGGCGGGCACCGGGGTTGGGGAAGAAGGGGACGGCGGTGTCCGGCAGCTACAGGGCCTCCTAGCACCAGCTGGGGCCTTCAATCGACGAGGAAGACGACGGCAACCCCTTCGGCACCATGGTGACCCGAGGCGATGGCGGTGGCCGCGGCGGCGACGGCGCGCTGCTCCGGATCTGGAGAGGGGAGAGGAGTCGAGGCGAGTGAGGAGAGGACGAGGAAGAATGACGGAGAGGCCGGGGCGGAGTGGAGGGGCGTCGACCTTATCCCCTCCGCGCCCTGTTCCGTCGGTGGCTGCCCCGGTGTCGCGCGCTCGCCGGCGCGCGCGCGCTCGGCCAGGGGCGCGCCGACATGCACGAGGAGGGAGAAGGTGTGGGCTGCTGTTGGACTGGGCTGCACACTGTGCACTTAGGCCCAGCCAACAGTAGCGTTTTCCTTTTTCTTATTCTCTTCTCCCTTTTCTTTTATTCCTCTTTCTGTTTCAAAATGATTAGGCCACTTGTGCTCTTTTGAAAAATGTGGAAGTTGGCCCAAATATTGCAATGCAATATTATCTCTCACCAAAAAGTGGTTTGGGCAGATTTGGAGTTCATTTGAATTTGTAATGATTATAAATGGATTTTAATATTCTGTTTAGGTGCTGTTTCATCAAGTTAGAGTCACTTATCTAACTCCAACTATTTTGATATTGGTTTTAGAAATGTTCCTGGATTATTTGCCATTTAATGAACATTTTCCCAACAGTGTTTGATCAACTTTATAATTCACTTTTGAATTTGAGTTGATTTTCAGATGTGAATTTGAATTGGATCATTAACCCATATGACATGGCACTGCAAATGATCATGACTTGGCAATTTTAACAGAGTGTCACAGAGCTTATTACAAGGGGGTGTTACAAGGACTCACTTGAAGATATCACAACATAACTCTAAAACATAAATAAAGTCATACAAGCTTTATATTACAAGCCAGGGCCTCGAGGGCTCGAATACATAGCTCGATGGCATACAAGTGTCAGCGGAAGCATCAGATATCTGGGTACAGATATAAAAGAGAACAGAGATAAGCCTTTAAGAAGGCGGGGCAAAATAAAACACTACGATCGAAAGGCATAGGCCTCCTGCCTAGGACCCTCCGAACCTACTCCTGGTCGTCGGCCAGCTCGTAGTAGTAGCCACCCTCGGGGTAGAAGTGGTAGCTGAAGTCGTCAACCGGGGCAATGGTCTCAGGGGCTCCGTCATCTGGTTGCATCGAATGAATATGGGGGAAAAAGAAAGTAAAGCAACCGTGAGTACTCATCCGAAGTACTCAGCAAGCAAGGATCTACACTACATATGCAACATTTTCAAAGGAAGGCTGTATATGTGGACTAGGCTGCAGAAATGCCAGAATAGATAGGAAGGCCTAGTCCTATCGAATACTAGCATCTTCATCGGTCTTGCAGCATTAGAAGAGTGCAGATTAGCATAATGTAAAGTAGTAGTAGTAGTAGTATCAAGTAACAGTCTCGCCCAGAGATCCTTTCTCGACTCCCTGCGAGAAAGCGATCCCGGAGCAACATATCCAGGTACCATCCCAAGTTCTAGTTGTACCGATCGGGATACAACTCCGAGTGTCCTTTACCGTAGGACCGGCTATCGATAGATGTTTTCTTCCCTGCAGGGGTGCACCAACTTACCCACCACGCTCGCTTAACTCCGGCCGAACACACTTTCCTGGGTCATGCCCGGCCTCGACCAAACGACACATCACAGCCCTACCTACAGCTCAGCAGAGAGGTCCCCGCCAGTCTACCTCCTAAGCGCTCAGGGGTCTTGGGCCATCACCCTGTGCACTCCGGGTCGTTGCGAGCAGGGTGGATACCAGCGTCGCCTCGGAAGGCCGACATGATCCGACCGTGCCGCAATGCTGAACTGGACGTCTGACAGAGCTTTCGGCTGATGCTACGATGCAGAGTGCCCATAACTATTCCCATGTGATGGTTAGTTCTATCAGGTCGTAGGCCTGCTCGGATCAAATATCCAAATCATTAGAGGACTAGGGGCTTGCGGTAACGAGCAGAGACTCATGATCGATGTGACCCCATCGCCCCGTCTCGAGGACTTGTTGCAAGGGCTAAGAATGCCCGGCCGCACCTCGTAAGTATCTCACGGTAACTTCCCATCATTCGTGGGTACCCCTCAGGGTCGACCCGCCTTTCCAAGTATCAGTTGTAAAGTCACAGTATCCATAGTAATCGTGTGTCTAACACCAAGGGGAACCCTGAGGAATCACCCTCGATGGAATTCCACTTGATGTTATCATCAAGGTGAACGAAGGAGGAATCACCCTCGAGGTCCACACTTGAGGTGTTGCACGACTTCGTCGTTATCGGGGGTGGTGTAGGAGGAATCACCCTTGCTGACCACGACCGTTAACTAACCTACAAGGTTATCATCAGAAGTGCTGATGAGGTATCACCCTCGGCACTCGATAGTAACCAAGTAGTGTCGAGCAACTAAGGGGGAAGGGAGGTGCGGTGCCGGGGCCTGGTCTTCGATCCTGTTGATCGGGTCTTCTGAGAATCCAGCGGGGCAGTCGGGACAAGTGGGGTCACTAATGGGGCTCTACCCAGTCTATTCTAAACAGTTTTAGGATGAACAGGAAGGTATCAACAGCAGGTTACAATAAACAGGCTATGCAGCAGAAATAGGATAACAATAACAATAGCAAAATCTAATGCAAGCAGGAGAGAATAGAATGGGCGATATCGGGATGCTCAAGGGAGGGGGCTTTCCTGGTTGCTGGCGGCAAAGGCAAGGTCGTCAGGGGTCTTCGATCTCCGGAGCTGCGTCGGTACCAGGCTCTATCGAGAGAGAAAAGGGGGAGGAAACAGATAAATACAAGGTAGGCAAAGTAGCTCAGAGCTTGCTATGCTAACGTGCAGTGTAGGGTTGCCTAAACGCATGTCTAAGTCATATTAGTTATTTTAGGATTTAAGTTGGAATTAATAACCGGTAGTTGTGCACTATTCATCTACCAGAAACAGCCTCGAAGTTGCGGATTCACCTCCATAGAGGATCCCGTCATGGAAACAGATGGCACGGTCAGCTTCGTCTCGTCGTTCTGATCAATTTTCATGTACAAAGTTTTTCCATCCGAGCTACGGATTATTTTCTATGAATTATCAAAGTTTAATCAATATACTGAAATTGTTTTAATTACTAAATTTGTCAGAAAATGAATTATGACGTCATCCTGGCGTCAGCACTGCGTCAGCGGTCAACAGACCTGCTGACCAGTCAATGGGGCCCATGCGGGGCCCACTGGCAGTGACTGGGCGTTGCCCAGTCAGCATTTGACTGGGTCAACGGGACCCAGGGGACCCACATGTCAGTCTCTGATTAATTTGACAGTATTTAGTTTAATCTAATTAGTCTTATTTAGCTCGCGGGCCCAGTCTGTCAGTGTCACAGCTGTTAGGGGGTTAGTTTAACACTAATCCTAACTGCTACAGTAACATGGCCCACTCGTCAGTGGGTGTTAGGCACGGGGTTAGTGAGCTAATCACTAGGCCCCACCGGTCAGCTGCCCACCGGCGTTCAAACGCGGTGGCGCGCCGGCGGCGACCACAGGAACGGCGGGGTGGCTCGGGATCCGCCGTCCGGCGACCATTCGGTGCGCGGATGGGCGGAATCGAATGCGGGCAGAGCCGCGCTTCAAACTGCGGCAGTGGAAGCAGCAGGGGAGGCCGAAAGTGGCCGGAGTAGCGACGGCGGACAGCGGCGCATACGGGAGCTGCGACGGCACGGCACAGCGGCTCGAACGGGGGCAAACGGATGGTACTGGCTGCACCACGGGAGTGCTCCGAGCACGTCCATGTGCTCGGACGGCCATGGCAAGAACTACAGCGACGGCGGGGAGCTTTGCGGCGGAGCCGAGCTCGGCCAAGGCGGGCGCGGTGGCTACGGAACTGTAGGAGGACAGGGGAGCGAGGGGAGAGGATGAGGGGCTCACCGCGTGGTGCATGAAAGGCCCTCGGAGGATTTGGAGTGCAGGGGGAGCTCGGGGACGTCGGCGAACGGCGGCGATGCAGAAGAGGAAGAAGAGGTCGCAGCGGTCGGCTCGGTGGCTCCCGTCTCGCTCCAGTTGATGCAGAGGAAGGAGTCGAGGTCGGCGCGTCGATCGGGCACGGTAGGGCGGCGAGCAGACGACGGTGGCCGCGGGATCGAGCGGAGGTCGGCGGCGAGCTATTGGGCGAGATGGGGGGAAACGAGAGAGAGAGAGAGCGAACGGGGGCGTGTGAGGGGCAGCTAGGGTTGCGGGGGAGTGAGGGCAGCTCGGGGAGGCACTTAACGGCAACGGGGAACCGTGGGATCAACGACACGGCGACGATCGGTGCTCGGATCCGCGCGCACGCCGACGCGTGCGGGAGGAGGGAGAAGACCCGGCTGGTGGGCTGGGCCGGATCCTGTAGCGGCAGGCCTAAGTGCACAGTAGCACTAGGCCCTTTTTCTATTTTCTTATTTTCTGTTCCTGTTTTCTCTTTTCTTTTCTGTTAGCAAAAATGTTAGGCCACTTATTGACTTTTGTAGACTATGTGACCTAGTCCAAACATTATAGTGCATTATCACCTAGCACCAGAAACTAGATTGGGAAAAATACAATTTCATATTTAATTTAGATTAATTAAAAGATCATTAAATGTCGCTTTTAGCCACTGTTTGAGGTTGTTAGGGTTACTAAGCTAATACATTTAATGTTGAATACAATTTTATACTTGCCTCTAGATTATTTGCTATTTAATGAACATTTTAGTTTTCCAAATTGAACAACTTTTATCTTCACTTTAAGTTTGAGTTGAAATTTGAATTGGATTTTGAAATGGATTATGACTCTAATGATGATCAAGCATTGTTGAACATGATGACTTGGCATTATCATAAGGCAATCACTGTAGCCATTACATAGGGATGTTACAGCCAAAACACTCATCGAAGATCTAGAGGAGACGTTCGCCAACCTACGCAAGGTCAACCTAAAGCTCAACCCCGACAAGTGTGTCTTTGGAATCCCCTCCGGCAAACTCCTCGGCTTCCTCGTATCCCACCGAGGAATCGAGGCCAACCCAGAGAAGGTCAAGGCTATCGAAAGGATGCGCCCTCCACGCACCCTCAAGGAAATGCAGCGATTGGCAGGGTGCATGGCTTCCCTAGGGCACTTCATCTCCAAGTTCGGCGAGCGAGCCCTGCCATTCTTCAAGCTCATGAAGAGGTCTGGTCCCTTCGAATGGACTCCTGAGGCGGACGCGGCCTTTGAAGATCTCAAGAGGTACCTCACGAGACCGCCCGTCATGGTTGCGCCGCGCCCTCGCGAGCCCCTGCTCCTTTATTTGGCAGCCACCCCCCAGACGGCTAGCGCAGCGCTCATGGCGGCACAGGAGGAGCGTGTCATCACCAAGGAGAAACCCTCCGAGCCTCGTGAGCTTCCCGAGTCCCCCGAGCCTCGCGAGCCCTCCAAGCCTCACGAGGCTTGCCAGCCTCATGAGCCGCCCAAGCCTTGCGAGCCGCTTATGGAGCCAGGTGCCGCAACCACCTCCCGCCTAGTCAAGCACCCTGTGTACTTCGTCAGCACGGTGCTGAGGGATACGTGCGAACGATCCCCCATGCAGCAGAAGCTCCTCCTCGTCGTCTCCAGGAAGCTGCGCCACTACTTCCAGGGCCACCCGATTAAGGTCATTTCTGCGTACCCCCTGGAGCAAGTCCTACGCAGCCCCAACGCTACCGGCCGAGTCGCCGAATGGAATATCGAGTTGCAGGCCTTCCAGCTAGAGTTCTGCACCACCAGGGTCATCAAGGGCGCGGCTCTCGCCGACTTCATGGCAGAATGGACGGACCTATATGAGGAAGAGCCCCGCGAAAACAAGTCCCTTCTGCCTGAGGATGAGGCGCCTAGCGGCTGGGTCCTGTACTTCAACGGCGCCTTCTCCAGGCAGGGCGTGGGGGCTGGCATCATACTCACCTTGTTAACTAGAGATAAGCTCTACTACGCTGTCTAGATATGCTTCAAGCGCGATGAGAAGGTCTCCAACAACATCGCGGAGTATGAAGGCCTCATCGCTGGCCTCAAGGCCGCCTCTGCCTTGGGCGTCAAGCACCTCACCATCAAGGGTGACTCTCATCTCCTCATCAACTTCTCCAACAAAAAGTACAAACCCAAGGATGAGCACATGGCGGCCTACCTGGAAGAGGTACGTAAGCTCGAGAAGCGCTTCCTTGGCTTGGAGCTGCAGCATATCCCGCGTGGTGTCAATAAGGAGGCCAACGACATCGCCAAACGAGCGTCTCGTCACGAGCCCCAGAATCCCGGCATCTTCGAAGAAAGGCTCCTCAGGCCATCGGCCGCGCCGCCTGCCGTTGGCACGGCGCTACTTCGCGAAGAACTTCCACTCGCGCCGCTCCCGAGTGCGCCAAACTGCAGTCTGGCCTCAGGAGCCCACCTACTGATGGTGCTAGAACCTCAAGCGGGCAGCTAGGCCACAGAGTTCAAGGCTTACCTGCTCCACGGTACTCATCCTGCGGAGGATTCGGAAGCGGAACGCATGGTCCGACAAGCCACCGCCTACTACTTGCAAGACGGCGAGTTATACCACAGGCGCCCCAACAGCGTCTCATTGCGGTGCATCTCAGAAGAGCAAGGGCGCGAGCTGCTCGCTGACATCCACGGAGGGGATTGCAGGCACCACTCCTCGTCGCGTGCCCTTGCCGGTACGGTGTTCCGTAGCGGCTTCTATTGGCCCACTGCGCTCCACGACGCCGCCGAGCTGGTCCAATCCTGCGAGGCATGTCAATTCCACACCAAGCAGATTCACCAATCGGCGCAGGGGCTCCAGACGATTCCGCTTTCATGGCTCTTCATGGTCTAGGGGCTGGACATACTGGGGCCCTTCCCTCGCGTGGCTGGTGGCTACCGCTACCTCTACGTCGCCGTCGAAAAATTCACGAAGTGGGCGGAGGTCGAACCCGTGCGTACCATCCCGACGGCCTCAGTTGTCAAGTTCATTAGGGGCCTCGTGAGCCGATTCTGCGTCCCCAACCACACCATCACCGACAATGGATCCCAGTTCACGAGTGGTCTCTTCAAGTCCTACTGCGCTAACCTTGGCACGCAGATCTGCTATGCCTCCATGGCGCACCTGAGGAACAACGGCTAGGCCGAGCGTGCGAACGCTGAGGTCCTCATGGGTCTCAAGATAAGGATCTTCAAGAAGAAGCTCGAAGCCTGCGGCAAGGGTTGGTTGGACGAGCTGCAGTCGGTGTTGTGGTCCATCCGCACGACGGCAACTAAGCCCACCGGCAAGCCCCCCTTCTTCCTCGTCTACGGGGCTGAGGCGGTCCTCCCCTCGTATCTTAAGCATGGCTCCCCACGAGTCCTGGCGTTCGATGAAGTGCGTCAGGATAGTTCGCGGGAGGCCGACCTACTGCTCCTTGAGGAGGCCCGCCGCCAGGCCGCCCTTCGCGCCGCGAGATACCAACAGGCCTTGCACCGCTACCACAGCCGCAACATCCGCCCTCGCATCCTTGAGGTCGGGGACCTCGTCCTATGCCGGATCCTCTCCAAGGAGGGGCGCCACAAACTCTCACCCATGTGGGAAGGCCCTTTCAGGGTCGCCCATGTCTCCAGGCTAGGTGCCGCTCGCCTGGAGACGGAGGACGGAGTTCCTGTGCCTAACGCCTGGAACATCCAACACCTCCACAAGTTCTACCCGTGACCCTCACGTGTACGGACGGAAGGGGGTTGTACACGCCCCAGGGACTCTCATGCGTTCGCCTCATGGGCACGCGAGAGCTCCCGCCCACGCCCAAGTAGAAGCCCCAACCTCCGCGCTGGCGAAACGATCGAACCGCGATCATGCCCACGCCCAAGTGGAAGCTCCAAGCTCCGCATTGGAGGAACGATCGACCGCGGTCATGCCCACGCCCAAGTGGAAGCCCCAAGCTCCATGCTGGCGGAACGATCGAGGCGCGATCATACCCACACCCCGGTGGAAGCCCCATGCTCCGCGCTGGCGGAATAGTCAAGTGAGGGCGCCCCACGGGTTGCACCAACCTCAAGCTGACCCGTGCCAGACACGCCAGCCATATCCCCTTCTAGCTTGTTGCTACTTCTTGAGCTTGCATCGTTATTTCCCTTGAAGAGGAAAGGGTGATGCAGCAAAGTAGAGATAAGTATTTCCCTCAATTAAGAACCAAGGTATCAATCCAGTAGGAGGAACAAGCAAGTCTCCAATAGATGCACCTGCACAAACTAACAAACACTTGCACACAACGCGAAAAAGGGGTTGTCACTAATTGCTAACACTCACGCGATACCTATGAGATCAAAGCTTCAGTCAGACACATAGGAAGATAGGGGCTTATAGTTTCGCCTCCCAACCATTTACCTCAAGGGTAACGTCAACAATAATAATTTATGATCACCTACATCCGAGTGGATATGTATGTCTGGATCTTTTCCCAACACATAGTGCTTGCCAAAAAGAGAAAGTATAAAAGGAAGGGTGAAGATCACCATGACTCTTGCATAAAGGTAGAAAGTAAAATAAAAGATAGGCCCTTCGCAGAGGGAAGCAGAGGTTGTCATGCGCTTTTTGGTTGGATGCACGAAATCTTAATGCAATGGAACGTCACTTTATATTGTCGGTTATGATAAAGAACTTTATTATGCAGTCCGTCGCTTTTATTTCTTCCCCATCACAAGTTCGTATAAAGCTTATTTTCCTCACACCAAAAGATCATACATATTTAGAGAGCAATTTTTATTGCTTGCACCGATGACAACTTACTTGAAGGATTTTACTCAATCCATAGGTAGATATAGTGGACTCTCATGGCAAAACTGGGTTAAAGGTTTTTGGATGCACAAGTAGTATCTCTATGCTACTTCTTGAGCTTGCATTGTTATTTCCCTTGAAGAGGAAAAGTTGATGCACCAAAGTAGAGATAAGTATTTCCCTCAGTTAAGAACCAAGGTATCAATCCAGTAGGAGGAACAACCAAGTCCCCAATAGATGCACCTGCACAAACTAACAAATACTTGCACACAACACGAAAAAGGGGTTGTCAATCCCTTCACGGTCACTTGCAAGAGTGAGATCTAATAGAGATAGATATAAAAGATAAATAAAAGGCAAAATAAAGTAAAGGTAAATAAATTGCAGCAAGGAATTTTTGGGTTTTTGGTTTTATAAATCTGAAAATATATGATGAAAAATAGACCCGGGGGCCATAGGTTCCACTAAGGCTTCTCTCTTGAAAGAAAACATACGGTGGGTGAAAAAATTACTGTTGAGCAATTGATAGAAAAGCGCATAATTATGACGATATCTAAGGCAACGATCATGAATATAGGCATCATGTCTGTGACAAGTAGACCGAAACGATTCAGCATCTACTACTATTACTCCACACATCGACCGACTCCTGCCTGCATCTAGAGTATTAAGTTCAAGAGAACAGGGTAACGCATTAAGTAAGATGACATGATGTAGAGGGATAAACTCAAGCAATATGATATAAACCCCATTTTTTTATCCTTAATAGCAACAATACAATACGTGCCTCGCTACCCCTGCTGTCATTGGGTGAGGACACCGCAAGATTGAACCCATCACAAAGCACCTCTCCCATTGCAAGATAGATCAATCTAGTTGGCCAAACCAAATCAATAGATCGGAGAGAAATACAAAGCTATTTAAATCATGCATAAAAGAGTTCAGAGAAGACTCAAATAATATTCATAGATAATCTGATCATAAACCAACAATTCATCGGATCTCAACAAACACACTGCAAAAGAAGATTACATCGGATAGAACTCCAAGAACATCAAGGAGAACTTTGTATTGAAGATCAAAGAGAGAGAAGAAGCCATCTAGCTACTAGCTATGGACCCGTAGGTCTGTGGTAAACTACTCACACATCATCGGAAGGGCGGCAAGGTTGGTGTAGAGGCCCTCCGTGATCGAATCCCCCTCCGGCAGAGTGCCAGAAAAGGCCCCAAGATGGGATCTCACGAGAACAGAAGCTTGCGGTGGCGGAAAAGTATTTTTGTGGACGCTTCTGGTATAGGGGGGATATTTGAGAATATATAGTGCTGAAATTAGGGTTAGGAGGTCTACGAGGGGCCCACAAGCCCTGGGGGCGCCCCCCCCCCCTACGGCTTGTAGCCTCCTCGTAGGTCTTCTGGCCTCCTCTCCAAGTCTCGTGGGTTTCTTCTGGTCCAAGAAAAATCACCGTAAAGTTTTATTCTGTTTGGACTCCGTTTGATATTCCTTTCTGTAAAAGTCAAAAACAAGGAGAAAAAAACAGCAACTGGCACTGGGCACTAGGTTAATAGGTTAGTCTCCAAAAATGATATAAAATAGTATCAAAATGCATATAAAACATTCAAGATGGATAATATAATAGCATGGAACAATCAAAAATTATAGATACGTTGGAGACGTATCACTTGTGTAATCGAATTTGTCATCTTGCCTCAGCAAAGCTTTGGTTTTTGATTCATGCCGGTTTTGTTGAAATTTTCGATTCATGCCGGCTTTCTTAAAAAATTGTTCCACGAGCGCGCGCGCTCGCGACCCCTCTCCTGTGCCCCTCGCGAAGGGGGGCTGGGCACGGTGCTTGTGCTTGGGTCAGTCCCAGCAGCGTTGAAAAACCCAAGCGACCGGGCCCTGGGTCGCAGGCCTGCTCCCGTGCACGCCACCCCACCAGCATTCATCAATCTGTTGTACCTGGTTAGTTTATATAATAAGAGAAACTTAGAGGCGCAAAGAGGAAATAAACAACGATCCCATTGGCTTTGCTCATCCAGCGTTGCGATTGCTAAGTAAAGTCCAGGCATTAGCCACTCACAAGCTGATTATATAGACAGCACCGGTCGTCTATCCCCTCACCTCATCTTATCCCCCTGCGTCCCCGCTTCCTCCTCGTCCTCCCGCTCACTCCCGAAGCGAAGCCTCAAGAGCTCCCAATGGCTTCCACCACGTTCTCCTCCGCCTTCTCCATCCTCTCTCTCCCCTCCTCCTCGCCATCCCCCTCCGCCTCCGCCCCCAGGACCCTCCCCGTCACCAACCGCCGCCGCCGCGCCGTCGCCGTCGCCTCCACCGCCACTGAGTCCCCGAAGGTCCTTGAGCTCGGCGATGCCATTGCCGGGCTCACCCTTGAGGAGGCTCGCAACCTTGTCGACCATCTCCAAGAACGTCTTGGCGTCTCTGCCGCCTCCTTCGCTCCCGCTGCCGCGGTCGCGGCTCCCGCCGCGGCGGCGGCCGAGGAGGCACCGGTCGAGAAGACGGAGTTCGACGTGGTCATCGAGGAGGTGCCCAGCAGCGCGCGTATCGCAACCATTAAGGTTGTGCGCGCACTGACCAACCTGGCGCTGAAGGAGGCCAAGGATCTTATCGAGGGGCTTCCAAAGAAGCTCAAGGAGGCAGTGAGCAAGGACGAGGCCGAGGAGGCCAAGAAGCAGCTCGAGGGAGTCGGCGCCAAGGTTTCCATAGCGTGAGACTAGGTATACTAGGCTCCTTTTTCTCCCATTACATTTCATGTTTCATATCAATCTTTTGTATTCCTCTTGTAATTGCCGTGGATTTTGTTTCATATGAGATTAGTGCGCGTGTGGAATTATTAGTTCATGTTCGTGTGTTGTATTCAATCTTGTATACTTACCGGATGTTGCATTATTTAGATTCCTAATGGGTACTATTGGTTTTGGATATGATACCTGTCATGTTTGTAGAGATTGTGCATTGCCAGTTTTAGAGTTTGTATTGGAGCAATAGAGCGACATATCTCTCGTTTTGATTTTTGAGTTTGTAATAGCTCTCAGTTTATAATTGCCCATCAGATAATCTCTTGGAACATCAGATCTGTTATCAAGGATTGGAAGTATCTCCCGAGAAAAAGAAGAATCAGAAATAGTTCGTACATGACACTATTTAATCAAGGTCAATTCGGACTATACCTTCCGCGCGGGGTGTTGCTAATCATTACATTACATTACATTGTTCAACAATGCTACATCATATTGTGCTACATTGTTCAAGAATGCTATTTATCTCTGGTCTTACAGAATGGACAGTAATGTGAAAGTGTACCCTTTTCCCCCCACATGGAGCAATGTGTGTTTCTGTTTATACTGTATCCACTCTTAATAGCATGTACGGTCAGTACGTATAATGAATAATTGATGGGTGTGCTGTTGAGCATACCACTGATCACAGAAAATACTATACCAATTTATCTAACCTTGATTTGCCTACTGTTCTGGAGAACTTCAGGCTTCAACACTGGATTGATGCCTCTCTGCATACTAAAACATCTTCCTGATATGTTTTTCTTTATTTTGAACAAGGAACCTAGTTATTTGCATTTCCACTGAGAAATTCATGATGTCGCTAGACCTTCTGAATATTGAAGTATAATGCCAAACAAATGAACAATTTAAAATCTATGCTTTTTAGGCTGTACCTTTGCAGTCAGCTCAGCAGTGTGTAGAAGTAGTTTGTCTAAATTATCTTTCAGGTGGTATGTATTTACATATCACCCAAACCAAGATGTAGATGATTGATTCTTCCCACGGTATGACGTCGCTAAATCCTGGCGTAGTTTGTCCAACAATATTGTAATTTGTAAATAGATATAACATTCAGAGCTGGTGCACACACTGGGATCTCAGTACCTTGATGCAGGTTGATCGCTCGTGTCAGTTAGCTTGTTCCGAGAGTTAGCTCAATTTTAGTTCCCCATTTCTATTACTTGCGCTACGTATAATTTGCCTTAAGACGAGAATTCATCCAGTGCTTCCTTCATTATTATATGGTATTGACAGAAATAAACCTCCATGTTCTTAGTTTGATATCATTTATCTCCCTTCTCTGCAGAACAATGTGAGTATTACATTGGGCATGGCATGTGAGTTTGGGTAGTTGAAGAACATGGACTCTCCATATGCAGATATATGTGTGGAGCTGAAACTGGGAAGTTCTCTGAAAATATTGTGTGTTTGTGTCTCTAGAGTATTTTGTTTTCCCCCGTGATTTGAATCTATCGAAGCCGCTGAAAGTTGTTTTACGCCCACTTTGTATTTCTCAATCTCTAGTTCTGCTTTCCAAAGTGTAATTGGGTGATGCTGTTGGCACCCTTGATGTTACCCATCCACAAGGATCAAGTAGGCCAACGGAAAGAGTTTCACTTTCGCCTCTCGCTTTGGCACGTGTATATTGGTAAGCATCACCGCATCAGCCATATTTGGCCGGAGAGACCTTGCAAACAAAGTACATCTCATGTTACATCATTATTAAATCTGTCACCTCTCCCCTTATTTGGCCGCGTATCATAAATTTAAATTGGAAATAGCAAGTTTAATTCACAACCGGACATAGTAGCATACAAGTTCACAAAAGATTGGACATAACAAGTTTAATTGGACATATTGCAAATTTGCAAAAAATCATCCTGCAATGGATAAGATAGAGCAAGGGGGCATCGGATTCCACTTCATCACCGGTGCCTTCCCCTTGCGGTCTCCGGAGCAGCAGTTAGTATTCTGCGGTGTAGGCGTCGGCGGTCGGAGGGGCATCGTTGTCATCGGTAGTGGTGTTGCCGTCGTTGGAGGAGGAGGAGGGGAGCCAGGCCAGACATTAGGCGGCGCGGGCCTGCTCCTTGGCGAGGTGCGCCTCGCTCGCCGCCCTCTGTCGGGTTAGCCGCTCAGACTCCTCGATGCCGAATCGCGATTCCTTGGCATTTTTGCGACGGCGGCGGGCGTCCGTCTTCGCTGAGGTATAAGGATCAACGGATGACGTCGCGGAGTTCGTCGGCGGGCGGCAGCGGCTCGGGCACGGATCTGCACGACCCACGGACGGACGGTTGTATGCGAACTGCGATGCCCTCTGCCTCATGCAGCGAGCAGCCCACGCCTCCGACTCGGGTAGCCGCTTTCACGGGCCCGACGGTGCAGGCACAAGCACCTCAACGTCGTCCAGGAGGAGCAGGGGCTAGAGCTGCCGGGCACCATTGCCTCCCCCCCCCCCCGTGGCGGGCCGATGTGGAGCTGCAGCTACCCCTGTAGGCCACCGAAGAGGCCACGAAGCTCGAGCTCCCTCTCATGTCCTTCTCCGATCGACGGAGGGCAAGCTCTTGTGGATTCCTTCTTAAGGAGCACCTGCCAGTCGACGGGGTCGAACTTTGCCTGATCCGTTGGGGGATATGTGGGGTCAGACTGAGCCAACCTGGGACGGTCCGAGGTGGCCGCCGCTTCCAAACCACCTCATATCCGCCCACACATGGGATGGGCTTGGGAGTGCTAGACGACTCAGACATTTGGGTTGCCTATGAGCAGTCTGGTTAAGTGTCTTTTTTCGATCCGAGCGGACAACCCTATATCTGCTTCACTTATGAAGTGAGTTTAGGGGGTGCTAGACAGTTTAGACGTTTGGACTAGGGTCCAGTTGAGCGGCTTTTTTCCAGACTGAGCCTCACATATGAAGTGAGTTTGGGGGGGTGCTAGATAGTTTAGATGTTTGGACTAGGGTCCGGTTGAGTGGCGCAGCCTGAACGTTTAGGGATGGTTCGAGATGGTTCGAGGGGTCCGATTGTAGATCCTCTTACCAGGTTGGAAATGCTTCCCAGTCACACTACAATTTGAGTGGTTTATTGTTTAGCACTGACTATCCTAAAACAAGATACGGGTTATAACTATTCTCTATGTAAAAACATTATAAGATAGTTTAGAACACTAAAGTACACCTTCTGTTTGTGAAAGTGGGGATCATTGGTGCTCCTAAATTGGGCGTTCCAGCCCCTAGTGGGTTAACTGCCACACATCTCCAGGAAGCAGCAGCCCTGAGCCTCTGATCGGCAACATGGCATCACACAGAAAAATCAAAGCGTAGATTAGCAACCTGCAGACAAGTTCAACAAAATAACCAGCAATATAGAACCGAATGTTTTTTGGAACGGGCAAATGACAAAGTGTACATTACGACTTCCAAGCAGTTGCTATACATGCACAAATTTTCGTAGCAGCTGCTATACATGAACAACTTTTCCTAACAAGACAGCACATTTATTTCAAACTGTTCGTGTTCATCCTTATGATACATGCTACAACACTGGAGTGTGTGAACATTGCACACCATTTCCCACCCTCATAGAACAGAAGCATATATCATGTTCATGCTTCGGCAGCCTTCTCTGCAGGGCTGTCTCCCAGCTTCGCCTTCTTTGATTCATAATCTTTCACGGCAGCTTTAATTGCATCTTCAGCAAGCATACTGCAATGGAGCTTTACTGGTGGAAGTGACAAGTGCTTTGCAATCTCACTGAAAACAGAGCATTGGAGCTTGTTATTGTTTTACAGGGCTTGTTAATAGTTTTATTGAACATTAAACAACATTTTGAAGACATTGAGTCATCAGCAGCCGCATTGCAATCATAGCAAAAAGAAGGAAATGACTTGATTCATCTGATGTGATTAAGCCCATGAGCTGCAACTTTCCTCTGATGCGATTATCATCAATGTTCATTTGCAAATATACACAGCCAAACAATTATAGAGTTAACAGTCATATCAAGCCTCCGAACACAAAGACCAGCTTGTACCACTATAACAAGCTCATTAAACAATATACTCCCTCCGATCCATATGAATAGTCACTGCTCTTACTAAAGTTGTAGTAAAGCAGCAGTATAAAGTTGTACTAAAGCAGCGACAATTAATATGGATAGGAGGGAGTAACATAAAGCAACACCAGCTCAATCAACAATTACAACTAAGCCGAGCTATTAGCAACTCCAGAAGACCATGTTATTAGTAACTTGTAAAGACCGTGACAGTGCAATGAAACGTTAGGGTGTGTTTGGTTCGGGAACGAAGTGTAATGGAATGTCATGGTTCCATTCCGCTGTAACGGGTCCATTCCGTCCTTGTGTTTGGTACGGGTGATTTGAAGGAATGGAACGATTACATTTTGATGTTTGGTTTGATGTTTTGATGAATGGAATGGAATGGATTTGTAAGTGATCATCCATCCATCCGTGCAGATAAACATTTTTACTTGTTAAATCGGTGCCAAAGTTTGACTTAAAATAAAGCCATTGGACATTTAACTTTTCTTTTCTGGACGAGCAGTTCCTGCACTTGCAGTCTGCCTCGCTGAACTGAACCGGGGCAACTAAGATTCAGAGCGACGGAGACTCAAACCAGCAACCAGTATCAGGATCATCAAAGGCAAGAAATGAAACGCATCTCCCAACAACGAATCGAATCCAACCATCCATGCAACGAACAGGGGTGTGAGATACAAGAATCGGACTCAACCACAAGATAACAAGCAGCTACAAGAGAAGAAAAACGACAGCTGAGCGTGGCGGCCGGCTCGATACGCGCCTTGGCCTTGGCGTCCCCACGCGCGACCGTGGCCGGCTTCTCCGTCAAGCCCGGCGGTACGGCGCTTCCCGGCGTGTGCCGCCCCTGTTGCCCTGCTGCAAGATCGACACGCACCCGCTCGCCTGCCGCACGTGGTTCGGAGGAGAGGGAGGCTGTGCTTCAGAGGAGGATGAGATGAGGGAGCCGGCGTTGCAGACCGGAGGAGGAGGGCCGACGGCGCAGACTGGAGGAGTTGAGCCGGCGGCCCAAATCGTGGGAGGGGAGAGGAGCCGCACGAGGGCTGCAGGAGAGCGAGGAGAAGAGCGGTTCCGCGTGGTCCGCTCGATTTGGAGGTCTCACCCCGTTCCGGATCTGACCCGAATATTCGCTCCGCTGGAACGAGGGGGTGACAGTTTGACCTGGTAACTGAACGCGAGAACGAGACCTAGGAATGGGTTGGACCCGTGACATTCCAGCCCGTGACCGTAACCAAACACATCCTTAGTAATCAGATCTACAGCATGCAGGCTCGATGCATTCTCAAACATTTTTCCTTCTCAAAATTCTTCAAAAACAATCAAATGCCACAACATCAGCTTGAATACTAGACGGTTATCATAAGATAATCAAGAGTCAATGAAGTATAGGCCAATCCAACCTCCCACATCTTAATTGCAAAAGAAACTATGTATCAGGACCTTTGCTACAGAGTTACCACAAGACGACTAGTAGATACGCCTGTTCAGTGAATGCAAAGTAAACAACAATACAAAAATGTCAAATGAAAGGACAACCCTAAATGTTCGAGAAGACATGACCACCCTTTAAAATAATGTAATGGATCAAGAATATCTGGCAGACTTACGTGTTCTTGATACTCACTACTTCCTCCATTTGCTTTCCCTTCACCCATTCAGTAGCTGCAAGGACAATGGTAGGTTCAAGAATTGATTTCAGCACTTAAGATTTGATAATATGGGTATCACACATCTTGCAGGGAAATAGAAGTAAACATCAGAAAAATGAAAACGAACTGCCTCAACCCAATTATGTCGAGACATTTTTGTTTCGGGCCATGATCTACAAAAATAAGCAGTTTCAAATAATAATCGAACCTTTCAAAGGTGTCTGTTCAGCATTACAGACACTCATTTCTAACTTGGATAAGCAACTATCAGTTGTAGAAACTGAAAATAAACTAGGAGGCATCATTGTTCGATGGGGAACATCCCTATACAAACCAAGAAAAATCAAATAGATCGAAGACCACTTATACCAGCAATAGCATAGTATCCACAAGCCAGACAAATGGACCCTATCCTAAGCAAATTCTTAAGATGAACTGTGCTCTGCATGAACTTCCTATCATACAGCTTGTAGAATAGGTCTGCGAACCAAACTGAGCCAATTGAAATGCCCACAGGCCAATTCAACACCCAGCAACTAAAATAGACCCAGAGAAAGGTCAATATCCAATCAATAACATTGGCACTACAGCTGCTATCCTTCTTCTAATCTAATCAGATCCGGCACCCACTATTCATCTCTTCTGGCGTGTTTCACAGTCAGAATCGTCCTCATAAACATCCTATCATCTAATAAGTAGGGATTCGATGATATGTCATCGTCAATTGGCCATGCCCAATCAAATTGCATCGATTACAAATCGGTAGGAAAAAATCTCATCCTTATCCGCAGAAGCTAATCTAACCAGTTGTTTTCCTCGATACAATTCGCAGAAGCTAATCACCTCTAAAGATTGCAACGAATATAATAGATTAAGTCGCCGGTGGGAGAAAAGGTGGGGAAACGGGACGGGGGAGCGGTTTGAGGGCTCACCGACGGAGGACGACGCGATTGCGGAGCCGCAGCCGAAGGTCTTGAAGCAGGCGTCGACGATCTTCCCGGTGCCTTCTTCGACACGGATCTGCAGCTTCATGACGTCGCCGCAGGCCGGCGCGCCGACCAGCCCGGTGCCGACGTTGGGGTCGTCCTTGTCGAAGGACCCGACGTTCCGCGGGTTGTTGTAGTGGTCCACCACCCGCTCGTGGTACGCCCTCGCCCCCGCCGCCGCCAGCCCCGGCGCTGCCCTCTCGACGGCGCCCGGGCCGAGGAGCCGCCGGAGTCCGGGGGCGACGAGCCGGCTTCCTCCCGCGCGCAACATCGCCAACAAACTGGGAGGTGCCTTCTGGATTCTTCTGACGTTCTCCGGCTCTGGATAGGTTGTTTAACCTGGGGAAAGAGGGGAGGCGAATTTGTGGAGTTGTGGTTTCGACACTTTATGCGGCCGCGGAAGAGGTGGCGATCCGGTGCGCGGCAAGAGGCTAGGGCAAACCTGGCTCGCGTGCTATTTGTGGAGAAGACCTGGCGGTTGCCGTTTTTTTTTAACCCAGTACAGATGCAAGGGCTCGTACATACGCGTTTTGACTTGAACATGGAGAAGACCTGGCGGTTGCCGTTTTTTTTTAACACAGTACAGATGCAAGCGCTCATACATACGCGCATACACTCACCCCTATGAACGCGCACACACACCCTACCCCTATGAGCACCTTCGAGAGACTGAGCCGGCATATCATCTTGAGATTTACGAAGTCACCATAGGCGCCTCGTCGTCGACGGGAACGTCTCCTCCCAGTGAAAGCACATCGCCGGAAATCCTGAAATAAATCCAGGAATAATATGAGCAGCAGGACTTAAACCCTTGTGGGCTAGGGATACCACTGTCCCTCTAACCATCCAACCACAGGTTGGTTCGCGGCGGTTGCTGTTTTGAGTAGTGGGTGTAGGAGATCCGCGCCGATGAGAAGCGCAGGCCGCATGGATGGATAAACATCAGGCAGGCCGCATAGATGGATAAACATTAGGCAGGCTTTTCACTGGGCCTTAGGTCAACCAGCATCAAGCCCTAAAAAAAGTACAACCAGAATTAGTTTTCTCAAAAACTAATGTTTTCTTCCTCCTCTCTGTGGCCTGGTTGATCAATCTTCATCGGGTGGTGTAGGATGTCCTAGTGTGATCACCATTGGCTTGGGTATAGCGCCAAGTGACACGCTAATCACATATACTAATGTGAATTATATCCTTTATGTGTGTCTACTTAGTTCTCTCTTGGACCGTATACTACTTGACCCCCTTTCTTGTGCATGTATAGGTTTGAGCGGAGCTCATGCATCTCGAGAGGAGTGCGAGCATAAGAGGACGACCATGCCATCCAAGAGGGAATCATGGAAGCAGCGACGAAAGCGAAAGAATATGTGCTCAAGATGCACTACCATACAGTCTGGTCCACCCCACCGGGCAGCCCGGTCAACTGGAGCGTGATGGCCAAAACCTTCTGTGCTCACCAGATTGTCCGGTTCGGATAACCAAACTATCCGGTGGCGGGACCAGACTGTCTGGTCATGCTAGATGTTGTGCCCGAAGCCCCCTAGACGGACCAAACTGTCCGGTCTAGATGACAAAACTGCCCGGTCATCCCTGAGCGGACTGTCTAGTTGTTGCCTGCGAGAAGCTATTGGGCAAGGCACATGTATCATTCCCTTTTTCCCCTCACTTACCCCTTCCTGCCTAGAGTATATATACTCTTTCCCCTCCTCCATTCTAGGTTTAGCTAAGATATAACTTAGATCATGGAGCTTAGCTCATGTATCTCCCTTTGTGGATTCCTCCTAAGGGAGAATGATTCACCAAGTGAATCAACAAGACCTCCTAAGGGAGAAGGATTCCCCAAGTGAATCATCAAGACCTTCACTTGTGGAGAAGAAAAGCTTCATAAAAGCATCAAGCCATCCTTGTTCTAGGACTTGGGGAAGAATCCTATCTTGTTCCATCTCTCACTTTGGATGATTTGGATCACGGATCTATCTATTTGTATCTTGTGTTGCATCTATCTGTGTTGATTTATGTCTTTCCCTCATGTTTTCTCTCGATATCCCCACTTATTCATCGTGCTCTTCCTCACCCACCCCCTAATTCGTGAAGATAGGGCATAATAGGGCTTGGTCCTACATCATTTGGTATCATGAGAAAGGTTGTCACGAATTGGAACCCCCCCTACCCTCCAACTTCTAGCCTTCGTTTGTTTTTTCTTATCCAAATTAGAAAATCCCCACCAAAAGTAGTCATAACCAAATTCTTGTGATTTGTTGGATTTCATGTGGTTTGGTTGGCTTTGATCCATGGATATATTACAAAACTAGTTGATCTACCTTCCTTTGAGTTCCCTAGCACCAATTTTTCTTTTTTCCCAATCAATTTCAAGCAAGAAATCATCTTTTTCTGCCCAAAAATTCAAAATCGTGCCTTCTCAGGAACCACCCTGACCGTCCAGTCTCCCGTACCAGACTGTCCATTCGCATCAGGGGTGTTTCATTCAAGGACCGGAGTATCAGGTCTTCTAGACCAGATCGTTGGCTAGTTCAAAAACTACCGCGGTTGATTTCTTGTTTTGATCATAACTTCCACATCCAGACTCAGATTTGGGTGTTCATGGGCTCATTTTGAAGCTCTCGATGTGCCCAATGTCACCATATAGGTTTCCACAGCATTTGGCTGAGAATCATTTGGAGGATATTCATCGATAACGGAATACCCCTGTGACGCCCCCGGCTCAATCGTGCACTAATCATACACGCAAATGCACACGATCAAGCCTAAGGACTCACGGGAAGATATCACAACACAACTCTAAAACATAAATAAAGTCATACAAGCTTTATATTACAAGCCAGGGGCCTCGAGGGCTCGAATACATAAGCTCGCATACAAGCGTCAGCGGAAGCATCAGATATCTGAGTACAGATATAAAAGAAAACACAGATAGGCCCTTAAAAGGCGGGGCAAAAGAAAACACTATGATCGAAAGGCGCAAGCCTCCTGCCTGGGACCCTCCGATCCTACTCCTGGTCGTTGGCCAGCTCGTAGAAGTAACCACTCTCGAGGTGGTAGTAGTAGCGATCGTCGGCGGGGGCAGTTGTCTCAGGGGCTCCATCATCTGGTTGCATCAAATGGATATGGGGGGAAAAAAGCAAAGCAACCGTGAGTACTCATCCGAAGTACTCAGCAAACAAGGATCTACACTACATATGCAACATTATCACAGGAAGGCTGTATATGTGGACTGGGCTGCAGAAATGCCAGAATAGAGGGGAAAGCCTAGTCCTATCGAAGACTAGCATCTTCAACGGTCTTGCAGCATTAGAAGAGTGTAGATTAGTACAGAATAGAATAGTGGTATCATTAAGTCTCAACCTCACCCAGAGATCCTTTCTTGACTCCCTGCGAGAAAGCAATCCCAGAGCCATACAGTCATCAACCTCGTCCAGAGATCCCTTCTCGACTCCCTGCGAGAAGCAATCCCAGAGCCATAGTTTCCAATTCTAGTTGTATCGATCGGGATACAACTCCGAGCGTCCGTTACCGAGGATCCGGCTATGCATAGATTAGTTCTTCCCTGCAGGGGTGCACCAACTTACCCACCACGCTTGCTTAACTCCGGCCGGACACACTTTTCCGGGTCATGCCCGGCCTCGGCCAAACGACACACCGCAGCCCTACCTAGAGCTCAGCAGAGAGGTCCTCGCCGGTCTACATCCTAAGCGCTCAGGGGTCTTGGGTCGTCGCCCTGTGCACTCCGGGTCGTTGCGAGCAGGGTGGATACCAGCGCCAACGTCACGATCCGACCCAGCCACAATGCTGAACTGGACGTCTGACAGAGCTGTCGGCTGATACCACGATGCAGAGTACCCATATTTATTCCCGCGTGATGGTTAGTGCTATAGGGCCAGAGGCCCACTCATATCACATATCCAAATCGTAGTGTATTGGTAGTGCGGTAACGAGCAGAGACTCACAATCGATGTGACCCTGTCGCCCCGTCTCGAGGACTTGCGGCAAGGGCCAAGAATGCCTGGCCACGCCTCGTATTCATCACTCGGGCACCATCCAGGTTAACCCGTCTCCACAACATTCGCCACTTAGGCTCACGCGGGTACCCCTCAGGGTCGACCCGCCTTTCCAAATAACAGTGTAAAGTCCAAGTATCCGTGTGTCCTCAACATCAGGGGAATCCGAGGTATCACCCTCGTTGGATTCCTACTCGATGTATCCATCAAGGTGAACTCGGAGGAATCACCCTCGATGGGTTCACACTTGAGGTGTTGCACGACAACGTCGTTATCGGAAGTGGTGAAGGAGGAATCACCCTCGATGACCACGACCGAATAGCTACTCTACAGAGTTAACATCAGAAGTGCTACACGAGGTATCACCCTTGGCACTCGATAGTAACGCTGCAGGGTCGTTACAACTAAGGGGGTGATGTGCGGTGCCGGGGCCTGGTTGTCGAGTCTTCTGATAATCCAGCGGGGCAATCGGGACAAGTGGGGTCACTGATAGGTCTCTACCCAGCCTATACTAGACAGTTTAGGATAAGCAGGTAAGGTTTCAATAGCAGGTTACAATAAACAGGCTATGCATCAGAATAGGTTAAACAGTAGCAGCAGCAATTTCTAATGCAAGCATAAGATAGAAAGAATAGGTGATATCGGTATGCTCAAGGGGGGGTGCTTGCCTGGTTGCTCGGCGGCAAAGGCAAGGTCGTCAATGGTGTCGTCGGGCTCCTGAGCTGCGTCAGTCTCGGGAAAAGCGTCTGTAGCGGGGTCTACAGAGAGAGAAGAGGGAAGGAAATAGTAAATATAAAGCAAACAAGATCATGACATGACAATACGCAGAGCTAGGGGTGTTCGGACGCGGTGCTACACGATATAGGTGAAGAGGGAAAATATCCGGGAATGTTTTCCCGAAGTTTGGCATTTTCGGACAGATGGAACGGAGGGGGACGGTTGCATGTTCGCTATGCTAGTGACATGTGGCGGACGAACGGACTGCGTATCTGAATTCGTCTCGTCGTTCTGAGCAACTTTCATGTATAAAGTTTTTCAATCTGAGCTACGGATTATTTTATATGATTTTTCAAAGTTTAAACAATATTCTGAAATTACAGATTTATTATTAATTCGAATTATCCAAAAGTAAAATTGTTAAATGCACCCGAATTTGTACCCAACTGTGGGTACACAGGGGCTGACCAGTGGGGCCAGTCAACTGCCTAGTCAGCAGTTGACTGGTCCACGGTTGACTGGTCAAAGGGGCCAGGGGACCCACGTGTCAGCGACTGCAGCTTAAAATCAGTGTTTTATTTATCTAACCATCCAGATTAATTAGTCGCGGGCCCTACTGTCAGTGCCACTAGGTCAGAGTTAATCGCGTCATTAGCGGCTAACAACGGTGCCACGTCGGCAGCCGCCGGAGTTATGCCGGCGATGACCAAACTGACGGCGTACGTGCTCCGTGCGGTCGCTACAGGCGGCGGTTTGACGAGCCGTTGGGCTCTATGGCGAGCTGAATGAGCCGCGCATCCGATGGGGGTTGCGGGAGGCCGCGGGGTGGCCTGAGCTCACCGGAAGCGAGCTCGAGGCGGTGGCCGGAGCCACGGCTTCGTCGGCCTGGGCGCTAGAGAGCGCGGAAAAGGGTGCGGGCGGTGGCGTTGGCTTGCTGTGAAGCTGCAGAGCACGCAGAGGTGCTCGGGTGTGAGCTGCGGCTGCGGTAGCCACGGTGGCGACGAAGCACGGCGGCGGCGGGGCTACGGTACAGGCGAAGAGCGAGCGCGAGCTTGAATCTGAGCGCGGGGGGAAGCAAGAAGGAGGCGAGGCTCACAGCGATGCGACGACGAGCTCGAGGAGGTCGGGGAGGCTCTGGAAGCGGCGAATCGACGAAGGAGGCCGGCGGTGCAGGAGGTTGAAGACGAGCCCGTTCGTGTCTTCTCGGCGCTCCTCAGCTCGAGTACTTCACTGGAGATGGAGAGGGTGTCGAGGCGGACCGCGGGGACACGCTGGTTCGACGGAGAATGGCCGGTGGCCGTGTCACGGCGACGGCGCGTCCACGGCAGTGTCGGACGTCAGAAAATCTCAAAGGGGGCGAGGTGAAAGAGAAGAATGGGAGGAGCTAGGGTTGTCGCGTGGGGTCGCAGGGGATTTGCAGGAGTCCGTAGCGCTGTAGCAGTGCGTTGTCGAGCGCGCGCGAGTGGGGGCCGGGTCGTGCGCGCGTTGTGCAAGCGACAGCAGCGCGGGAGTGAGTAGGGAGGAAGGGGATGACCGCGGTGGGCTGGGCTTGGCTCCTGTGCGGCTGTGGGCTCTAGTGTACCGTAGATCTGGCCCTTTTTTAATTCTTCTTTTCTGTTTTCTTTTAGCTACTGTCTTGCATTAATATGAGCTATCAAATGAGTTTAGTAAAATGTGGTAATAGCCAATATAGATACTCTGCATTATTTAGCTCTGCCACAAAATGTTTGAGCCTTATATGAATTCATTTGAATTTTATAAAAAAAAGAAATGCTTTAAATGGACTGTTTTGGCTGGTGTTTTAAATAGGTTAGGGTCATTTAAATGTTCCAATTAATGTTGGTTTCTCCTTGACAAATATCTACTGATTATTTTCTAAATTTTGAACAATTTAGTTTTCATGTTTGAACAACTTTTATTTTTACTTTGTATTTAAATTTCAGTTTAAATTGGAATTTGAAAAGAGATATGATCCCAATGATGATTAAGCACTGTTAATCATGGTGACTTGGCATTAACATGTGGGATTACTGTAGCTAACCACTGGGGGTGTTACAACCCCGTCAACCATCACGCTCGCGCCATCAGTTCATCACCCAAACATAATCAAAGTGACCATTGGGTACCGTGTACATCGACAAACACCTAGTGCATCGCCAATGGCTTCATCATCGACGACGACCACTTCATCCTTTGACACCAACAAATGGAAGCAAGGTCGAGTTGGAAATATGCCCTAGAGGCAATAATAAAATGCTATTATGCAATTTCCATGTTCATAATTAAGTTTATATTTCTATGCTATAATTGCATTGGTTATTGAATATGAGATTAGGAAACCCAATTGCATGTGTGGAAATATAAACAGCAAGATGATCCCTAGCCATGCCTCTAGGACTAGCTCATGTATTGATGATCATGTTTTCCTGATAATGAGCATTGTTATTGTAACAAGGATGCTATCAATAATGAGAACACATTGTTATCGAAACAATGGTGTTGGATAGACCCAACTTATGAATTACTTAGAGATGTTATCATTGTTATGTTGTCAGTATTTTCATATAACTTGTTCATGATTACTTAGTTCCTTAGACCATGAGAATATCGTATACTAACATACTGGAGGATCACTTTGGGGTTACCGAACATCACTCTGTAACTGGATGTGAATAAAGAGGACCTACCTAAAACATATGTCTCGGTATCGATAGTTCAAGACTGGGATTTGGTCCTCTCACGATAGAGAGATACTCTCTTGGCCCACTCGGTATTACAGTGTCATTATCATCTAGCGGGACACTTGTGATTATGATGACGGGATACCGGAACACAGACACGAGTAAAGAGAACAAAACTGGTAACGAGGATAATCAGTATAGTGATTAAAGTGTTGATCACGGGGATACAGATAATCTCACCTCTGGTTTTGTAAATGTATGTGAAGCAAAGGGAATGGTATTTAGAATAAAGGTTCATTCGAGAACTTCGTGAATATGCGGGAGTTAACAAGGGCGTCCAGATCCCAGTGTTAACTATTTACCAGAAAGGGTTCCAGGTCATGTTCTTTTATTTCCGAACCTGTAGGGCCACACGCTTAATGACTAGTAGACATTATTACCGAAGAAATGAGAAATGAGTTAAATGAGCACCGAAAGAGTTTTGGAGAATTCCGAAAGTGTTTCGGCTGGTTTCAAGAATTTCAAAAAGGTATAACATGATTTCGGGAAGTCCGGATCTATACATGGAAAGTTTTCAGGGGTCTCGGAATAGGTTTCGAAGACATCCGAGATTTTATATGTGAAAGTAAGTTGTGAAGAACCGTCATGAGATGACCACCCCTAGTGGGCCCCACAGGGCCCACATGGGGACGCCACCTCCCTATGGAACAACACAACATTGACCGGTAAGAAAACGAAAGCGTCAGTTTTGTTACCATAACTTAGACAGGTCAAATATGGCAACCCGTAAGTGAAAAATATTTGTTATCTTGGCCATTGGAACACACGATCACTGACTAGTCAATTTCTGACCAGTATGTAATAAACATCCAACAGAGCCCAAAATACCTCATTACTGACGTGGCTACGAAGGCCGATCAGTGATAATGCTCATCAGTGACGTGTGGCCAATGGTCAGTCAGTAATGCGGGGTCAGTGCTATTCCGATCTGTAGTAGTGTTTGCATAAGGCCGCCATACTCACCCTCACCTGCTAATCTCTAACCACGTTGCTAAGTATACCCCTAGTAAGTTGATTCTTGAATTTAAACACAACCTTATCTAATTTAGCCAGCATAAAATTCTCACGAACATTAGAAGTAATCCCAACAAAAGAAATTTAAAGTACCTGGTTGCTTAATTTGCGTGCCCGACTCTAGTGACTGGTCCTTGTTTTTCTGGAACTTGAACATGTGTAGTGGCAGAGGCTCTGAGTGTAACAGTGGCAGGGACTAGAGATGTCCTCATCACACTCGGAACTTCCTCAATCGTGTCATGCTTATGACACACAATATGGAAAAGCTCCTGCTAAGCAGTCAAGGGGGCGTTACCTAGCCAAGTTCTTCTAAGAACATAATATGTGAGTCTTTTATATCAAATGCCCAAAACCGAAAGAAAATATGGTTCACCTTGGTCTTAGAGCCCACATGTTCGTTACGTAAGATACCTTGCCACACACCCTCCTCGGTAAGAAGCTTAAATGACTAGTTACATAAGAGTGCAATGTTTTCACATCTAGATCTTGAATCTCTTTGCTACACACCCTCCTCAGTAAGAACCTTAAATGACCAGTTACTTAAGAGCGCCATGTTTTGCCATCTAGATCTTGAATTTCTAAGCCATCTCAATCTTTCGTGCGGCATATGACACTCCACTTAATGAGCCAATGTTTCTTTTTTTCGTTGCCAATACCAAAAATTATTGTCCTGAAGTAATCCATCTTTTGTAGTACCTCTTTTGGCACTTGGAAGAAGGACGCCAAGTATAGAATCATGTTGGCAAGCACATAACTGATAAGGGCGAGGGATTTCCTTTCCAACTGTTTAATTGCTAATAGGAAACTGACCTCGCTCGTAGCCAAACAATTTGGTGGACTAAGATTCAACTTCGTGAGCAGCACAAAGTAGAATAACTCACTTTTATGGGGAAAAAATTTAAGCCTAAACTGCAAGCACTTCTTGATACCATCTAAATTTTATTTCAGTGCTGATGCGAACCTCATCCTCAGGCTGATTAGGCACAAACATGTAAGTGTAAAATTTAATGCACCAACCAGTTCAACCAAAAGTCCGAACTAATGGAGAAGCTTGGGCATTCCACATATACCCCCCCACCCCACACACACGGACGCGGCTCCCCTGACATGTCGTTGGCACACTGACATGTGGACCCAGGCCCACACGTCAGGGGTGCAGTACGTCAGAGGATCCGGCTCACACACACACACACACACACACATGCAGGCACTCTTGCCTCAAATGTGGGCACAACAGGCACTCTCGCATCTGTGTTTTCTGAATAGGGGTGAGCAAACGCAGTAGCCAATACCATGTAAAGTTTCATGCACAAACGAGTTCACCCAAAAGTCCGAACTGATGGAGAACATTGGGCATTCCACATATACTTCAATAGTAAGTATATATTACATTGCAATGATATTCACAAATATGGCATTTTCTTTCGTGTACACAAACTGCATTTCCAGCAACAGATTGTCAACAAAATTTCGGCACTTTGTAGATAACAATGTCCGCACTATCCACGGAAGATGGCAAATGTGTGGGTTCTTCCTGCAAATCGAGGGGAAGAGATCCAATAACATTTACTACAAGACGATGAAACCATCAAGTGGAAGTCATGGTTTCCGGGGGAACTTTGAGAAATCAGGGCGTCGTCGTTCCATGTACGCATTCTTTCCTTCTTTGGCCTCTTCAGTACCGTAGAAGATCAATGTCGCATTCCCGCCGAGCTCCTGCAGCACAAGTCCCATTACATTATTAGTTACAAGGACATAGTATGTGTGTATGTGACATACAGGAACATCCCATCACCAGTTGAACAAGACCATAATTCGTTTGACTTTTTGACACTCCACAAATTAATACCTGCAGACCAGCATGACCATCATCAGCTGCATTGAGTGCAGATTTCAACACCCGAATGGCTGTGGGACTGTTCCTTAAGATTTGCCGGCACCATTTCACAGTTTCGCGTTCCAAATCAGCAAGCTGCATATGCAAAGGATATAGCAAGTACATGGTTTCATAAGCACCTTAGCTGGGGCATATTGCAACCTGCATCCTAGATGAAAATAGCAGACAACTGCCTAATAAGTAGTTTTATTTTCTGCAATCAATATTTCAGGCACTCACTGGTACGACTACATTGACGAGTCCCATTCTCTCTGCTTCTTCAGCGGCATAGAACCGTGACAGAAACCACATCTCGCGGGCTTTCTTTGGTCCAACCTGTCCACAAGAGATAAAATGAGATATAGAAAGCACTGCTGCTATTTTCTAAAAATGACCAAAATTGTTCCACGGTAGTAATGGTCGTGCTTGACGTAGAGTTCACTCCCCACTTGGCAGCTAGCGTGGGGCATAATTGTTGTATGTTCTTAACAAGAACAAAGAGAATGGGCATCTCAATTGATCACTAGTCAAACATGAAGCAACCAGATTAGTATGGTAGCTTACCAATCGAGACATGATGGAAGAGCCATAGCCAGCATCAAAGCTTCCAACCTGTCATGCCAATCACAGAGGGAAAATGTAAAGTAAGCTACGTGTAAACTTTAAACTGGTAGTGTTTATAGAAAGAAAAAAAGGAACATGAATGAAAAGGAGAAAAAAAGAAGAAGCTGAAATCAATATGTTATACTTATGTTAACCTGTGAGCACGTATTTCTTAAACTTTAATGTTTCCTATTAAAGTAATACACCTTCAGGACAAAAGGAAATATAATCAAATTTGAATAGAGGAAGCCATAGAAAAATGCGTGCATAACACCTGTTAGAGCGGCACACCAAGTCATTCTACATATATCACAAATCAAAACCTGATTATAAATCATTAAAATGGGCTTCAGTGAAGCAAAATAATTTATCTATTCATTTATTATACAACCAGGTTCATAAGTAGACGGTAACCACATTCAATAGCTTTGACTTCCCCGAGCAATTCAAGAATAAATTTAGTTGAACTCTGAGTAAGACTACAAAAGGCTGGATTACTGATTTTTATCCAAATATGTATTGTGAAGACAAAATTGTCAGTCTTGACGTTGTTTTTTTGTACCGGAAATTGATGTTGGTTATGTTTTGTCAGAACTCACTAGAAGTGCACCCATGCGTTGTAGATGCTAAGGTTGTGTGGAGAAAATCATGTTGCACACTAGCAAGCAAAACTCCTTGCAAAAAGAAGGCAAGCAAAGTTCCACATGTATAAACTTCAAAAGGAGACTGCTCTTTCATACAGGATTTAAAACTGGCAATAATATAATTTATTATGTAAAATCTACAATTTCAATTTGCATACTAGGAAGCAAGAAGCAAGCTAGGCCAGAGAAACACCTTTGGACCAGTCTGCCCAAATATCGCGTTGTCAGCTGCAATTGTTAGATCACACACCATGTGCAGAACATGTCCACCACCAACTGCATAACCAGCAACCTGATAGCATACTCAACAGGACCAATATGTTGGATAATAAAAGAAAACCGATTATGAAATAATAGCGAAGGCAATGCTCATACCATTGCTATAACTGGCTTTGGAAGGCGCCTAATTTGTACCTGGAGAGATGATTTAGCTGATGTGCTCAGAGTTAAAATCATTTGATACAGAAATGACGTTGAACAGTACAACACTATAACACACCAATAGGCCATAGCATAACAATTCGTCTGTACCGTAAGCAAGTAGGACACTCTGTGCAAAATGTCAGAGGAATGCATATCTGACCTGGAGATCTAGAACGTTGAGCCGGCCAAAGCTATCAAAGTCAACATACCCATCAGAATCCCTCGAGGCTTGGTCGCCACCGCTACAGAATGCTTTGGATCCCTGTGCAGCAAAAAGATCAAAGTAAGATTCAGTCCACATCGATTCGTACATATACAACACACCATGACCAGAACTATAAAACGATAAAAAAAAATTGTTCCTCTAGAAGAAGGGGCAAGCCTTACCTTCCCTGTCAATATGACAACTCCAATCGAACCATCATCTCTAGCATCGCTGAAGGCACGCATCAGCTCTTTGACAGTCAGTGGTCTGAATGCGTTTCTCCTATCAGGACGGTTGATTGTGATCTTGAACAAGAAATGCAACAATTCAAATCATTAAATACAAGAATGTAGTGCTAGAATGTTGTGTGTGTGACATAAGCTTCGATTCGCCGGCCGGTGTATACATGGAACCCAAAATTTTACAGGGGTGTTGGTAAGAGAGCAATGTTTGACCTTGGCGATGCCCTCTCCGACGGACTTCTCGTAGATGATGTCGACGAATCCCTTTCCATTCTCGTCCGTCGCCGCGCGCCACTCCGGAGGCTCCGATGAGACATCGCCGTGTACGCGCCGGTAGCTGTCCCCGGCGGGCGACGACGACGCAGCAGCGGGGGACGGCGCGAGGAGAGGGGCAGAGGCGAGCGGGAGGGAGGAGGCCAGGAGGTGAGCCGTGACGCGAGCTAGCCTCCTCTCCGCCGCGTCCATGCTGAGAGCCGAGAGGCAGGCGGGCGTGGCGGGCGTGGCGCGCGGTGCGTTGTGGTCTTGTTGGTCGATTCCGTGTTCCGGATGAGAGTGAGATTTTCGGGATGCGAACCGGGCCCACAGTGCCACGAGGGCTTTTTCACCTGGCCAACTTCACCGTGCTAGCCTACTGCTGAGGTCGTGGCCTTTTCAGCAATCTTTGCCGCAAGGTGAACTCGACGTAAAAGTATTTCATGATCTAACTCTTTTAACAATGCCACAGTCCATGGTGTTTTTTTCCATATAAAAACGCCGAGATATCTCGCGTTTCAGCTCCACATTCAAACGCCAAGCTAGCTCGCGTTTTAGCTCCACATGAAAACGCTTGGCGTTGCTGCCCAGGCCGAAACGCCAAAGCTCATGGCGTTTCTAGCTTAAACTCCCGCCGGCTCCCCGAGCACGCCGCGCGCCGCGTCTTCCTCCAGCTCGTCTCCGCGCTCATCTACTGCCACGCGCGCGGAGTCACCCACCACGACGTCAAGCCGCAGAACGTCCTCCTCGACGCCGACGGCAACCCAAGTTCTGCGACTTCGGCCTTGCCGCACTACCGGAGTCCCACCGCGACGACGGCCACCTGCACACCCCCTGTGGGACGCCTGCCTTCGCCGCCCCCGAGGTGCTCCGCCGCAAGGCCTACGACGGCGTCAAGGCCGACGCCTGGTCCTGCGGCGTCATCCTCTACGTCCTACTCGCCGGCCACCTGCCGTTCGACGACTCCAACATCGTCGAGATGTGCAGGAAGGCGCACCGCCGCGAGTACACGCTCCCGGAGTGGGTGTCCCAGCCGGCGCGCCGCCTCGTGAGCCGCCTGCTCAACCCCAACCTAGCCACGCGCCTCACCGTCGCCGAGCTCTCGAGCCACCCGTGATTCAAATGGTCGCCCAGCCTCGACTCGCAGCTCTGGACGTGTTCTCATGTGCGTATCCAGTTCAAATCTGGCTAATTTGTTTTAAGTAATACATTTTTTTATATAAATTTGAAAAATAATACGCAGTTTGAAAATTTTGCAAAAATAATACACCGTCGGCCTACCAGAGGCCGACTGGCACTAATCGTTTTACTATAGACCAATTAGTATCCAGTCGGCTTATAGTAAGACGATTGGTGCCAGTCGGCCTATAGTAAGACGATTGGTGCCAGTCGGTCTATAGTAAGACGATTGAGACCCTGTCGTCCCCATAGTTTCTTCTCTCTCCCCTCGGTCAACATGTGTGACATTGCTCGGAGCCGTGCGCAGGTTCCCTGTAGCAGAGGTGACGGTGGACGTGGAGCAGCCATATCCGCTGATCCTGACGACGGTGCTCCGAAGAGATGTGAACGGAGCAGGATCAGAATGTGCCATGTCGCGGGGGCAGAGCGAGGCCAGCGGCGATGGAGGTGCCCCTGGGGGCAAGAGGAGTTGTTCGCCTGGCAGATCCGTCGAGTCCACAGGGAAAGTGAACCTAGAGGCTTCTGGATGGACAAAGAGGTTCGTGAAAGAAATAGCCATCCATTTTGTGTGCCTCATACTGTCTTTTGGTAGCTGATGATGAATTTGCTGACAAACAAAATCTATGCATTAGCACACCCTTTGGTATACCATATGCTTGCCTATGGTGATCTGGATTAGGTTCGCGCTTGCATTATAACTGCAAAAATGGTCTGAAATAGCAAAAGAGAGGTGTTGTAGTTTCAGTTAGAATCCGCTGGCCTCGCTCTGCCCCCGCGACATGGCACATTCCGATCCTGCTCCGTTCACATCTCTTCGGAGCACCGTCGTCAGGATCAGCGGATATGGCTGCTCCACGTCCGCCGTCACCTCTGCTACAGGGAACCTGCGCACGGCTCCGAGCAATGTCACACATGTTGACCGAGGGGAGAGAGAAGAAACTATGGGGACGACAGGGTCTCAATCGTCTTACTATAGGCCGACTGGCACTAATCGTCTTACTATAGGCCGACTGGCACCAATCGTCTTACTATAAGCCGACTGGATACAAATCGGTCTATAGTATGACGATTAGTGCCAGTCGGCCTCTGGTAGGCCGACGGTGTATTATTTTTGCAAATTTTTCAAACTGCGTATTATTTTTCAAATTTATTAAAAAAATATATTATTTAAAAAAAATTAGCCTCAAATCTGCATCAATCAATTCATATTAGGCATGATTGAGTAGCTAAGCAAATGTATATTTGTGTATGTATACGTACGCGCTTGCCGGGCCGCCGCAAGTACTCGAATACGTATGTATATAATATATGTATACAAACGGGTATTTGGGTATGTACAAATGTGAGCTTCCCGATATACAAATACGTAAGTATACGTATCTAAACTAGCTATGTCTAGCCTAACATTCATGCGGCCAGGACGCGTGCATCAATTAGAATTTTGTGCTAGCTTTGCATGCTCATATTTCGGATGGGACGAGCTTAGGACGGAGCTTGGGGAGGTGGTCATGGCGTGGCATGGATGCGAGGAATTGTGAGGAATTGTGGTCAGCTAGAAACGCCATGAGCTTTGGCGTTTCGGCCTGGGCAGCAACGCCAACATGCTTGGCGTTCCCATGTGGAGCGGAAACGCGAGCTAGCTTGGCGTTTGAATGTGGAGCTGAAACGTGAGATATCCCGGCGTTTCTATATGGAGAAGAAACGCCACGGGCTGTGGCGTTGCTAAAAGAGTTAGATCGTGAAATACTTTCATGTCGAGTTTATTTTGTGGCAAAGATTGCTGAAAAGGTCAGAATAGTGATTTTGGCCTGAGGTCGTTGGGTGGCGAAGGGTTGAGATGGCTGAAGGAAGGTAGTGGCCGCTACAGAGTTGTGACCCCGCTGGCCGCCGACCACCGGTGTGGAACGGGAATAGGTGGCGGGCAAAGATTTGAGAGAGAAGGGAGGCCCCCACCCTCGCCCGGCATCGTCCTCTCGGGGGTGATATGGGCGGAACCCCAGATTTGCGCCGCCGGCCACCCTCCTTTGCCCCTTTTCTCTTCGCCACCGCCAGAGGCCCCGGCGGGCAAAGCCTGGCCATGGGTTGGTGGGGCGGCCCACCTCGTCCTCTACTCTCCTTCCTCCCCTCTCCCCTCAAACCTAGCCTGCATAGCCGTCGGTGGGGCGCCTCTGGTATGCCATCGTGGTTGTGTCGAGCCGGGGATGGCTGCCATGCCAGGAGGGTCGACACCTCCCTCTACCTTGGCCGGGTGCTTCTTGCCCGGGAGCTCGTCTGCTCCATATCTGGGTGCGACGGGGTCCAAGACTTGTCAGCGACTCAGCCAGGGGGGATGCCGCTGCCGTCGACCTCGTGGGGTGGTGCGGCCTGGGGACGGCGGCTGCTACTTGTGAGCTGCGTTGGGATTTCCTCGAAGAGGGGATGTATTTCCCCCAGTTAAGAATCAAGGTTATCAATCCAGTAGGAGAACCATATATACCCACACACGCAAAAGCAAATACTTGCACCAAACGCGATCAAGGGGGTTGTCAATCTCCTCGGCGGTTATTTGCAAGGATCTCGTAGTGGTAGATAGATAAAATAAAAATAAAATAAAATAACGGCAATAAAATTGCAGCAAGGTATTTTTGGATTTTATATATGATAAAAGTAAACCCGGTGGCTATAGTTTTCACTATAGACTTCTCTCTTGAACAAAAAACATACGATGGGTAAATAAATTACTGTCGGGCAATTGATAGAAAAGCGCATAGTTATGACGACATTCAAGGCAATGATTATGTATATAGGCATCACGCCCGAGACAAGTAGACCGACTCCTGCCTGCATCTACTACTATTACTTCACCCATCGAGCGCTATCCAGCATGCATCTAGAGTATTAAGTTGATAAAAACAGAGTAACGCCTTAAACAAGATGACATGATGTAGACAAAGTAAATCCAAGCAATATGAATAAACCACATCGTTTTATCCTTACTGGCAACGATACAAATATGTGTCCTTTCCCTTTCTGTCACCGGGATGGAGCACCGCAAGATCTAACCCATCACAAAGTACCTCTCCCATTGCAAGATAAATTAATCTAGTTGGCCAAACCAAATGAATAGATCGGAGAGAAATACAAAGCTATAACAATCATGCATAAAAGAGTTCAGAGAAGACTCAAATAATATTCATAAATAATTTGATCATAATACCACAATTCATCGGATCCCAACAAACACACCGCAAAAAAAGAATTACATCGAATAGATCTCGAAGAACATCGAGGAGAACATTGTATTGAAGATCAAAGAGAGAGAGAATCCATCTAGCTACTAGCTATGGACCCGTAGGTCTATGGTAAACTACTCACGCATCATCGGAAGGGCAGCAAGGTTGATGTAGAAGTGCTCCGTGATCGATTGCCCCTCCGGCAGAGTACCGGAGAAGGCCTCCAAATGGGATCACGGAAGAATAGAGGCTTGCGGCGGTGGAAAAAGTGTTTTGGGTGGCTCTCTAATGTATTGGGAATATTTGAGAATTTATAGAGGCGGAATTAGGTTAAGAGGTGCCACGAGGGGCCCACAAGCCTGGGGGCGCACCCCCGGGGCACGCCTCCCGAGCTTGTCGCTCCCTTGTGACTCTTTAGGTCTTCTCCTGAAGCTTCTAGGGTCTCTCTGGGTCCATAAAAAATCATCAAAGCGTTTCGACTCCGTTTGGTACCGATTTCCTGAAAAGCCAAGAACAAGCAAAAAAACAGCAACTGGCACTGGGCACTAGGTTAATAGGTTAGTCCCAAAAAATGATATATAATTGCATATAAAACATCCAAGATTGATACTATAATAGAATGGAACAATAAAAAAATATAGATACGTTGGAGACGTATTAGCGACCACCTCGCCCGACCGTGGGTCGGTGACGGTGTCATGCACCGGGAGCGGCTCACCCAAGGGAGTCCAGCCTCAGGTCACCAGGGGCCCAAAAGGCCCAGGACAAAGGAGAAACCCTAAGGGGTAAACGCCGGGGACCTTCTTGCCCTCCAAGGCATGGTCGGCGGCGGCTTAGATCTCATCTACCCCACTGTAAACCCTAGACCTCCACCGCCTATATAAGGGGAGGCTAGGGAACCCTCATTCCCATCTACTCTCAGATAGAAACTCTCAGTAGCAACATCATACACCATTGTAACCTCTCGCGTGAGGTATCTCTCTACCATGAATAATCAAACACAAGCAGGATGTAGGGTATTACTCTTCGGAGGCCCGAACCTGGGTAAAACCCTCATGCGATCTCCGATCTAAGACTTCCAGCTACACTTGGACCCCTAATGAGGGATCTGATGGTATTTCGCACCGTCAGTTGGCGCGCCAGGCACGGGTGGCACTGGCTGGAGACCGATCTCAAATCGAATATTCTTCGTCTCTCGCCGGCCTCTCGCTAGGAGATAGCCTAATCTTCGGTTCCCTCACCTTTGTCGTCAACGAGATGGGTCGGGTCAACGTCAAACTATCGTCCCACCCAAATGCTACGGCCCATGAAAATGTAACAGTTTCCATGGTCATGGGCAACAAAGGTCTCCGTCTGTGGTGGCTCCAAAACCAATAGATCATGGTGGGGCCCGAGGCCTCAAAGTCCATGCCACTGGTCTTCGTACAACACAGCCTCCAAACTCTCTCGCCAAGGACCTTAGAGCCTGGCAACGGTGATAGATGGACAATAGTTTTCCCTTGGCCACCAGGGGCTAGGAGTTGCTCCGATGTCATGTGCATAGAGCAGACCGCACAACCCTCTCAGTTCGTTGCGATGGTCTGCGACAACTGCTTCATCACCCACATGCTAGAGGACTGCTTCACAAACACTGACAGCCAACGTCGTCTCAATCTCGGACGACGAGGGCAACATCGGCGAACCGATCTACTTCACAAACGACGATGAAAACGTGGGCAGGTGAGCATGGCATGTGGTGCATTGTGGACTGGTTGGTCGATCCCGTGTTCCAGATGAGAGTGAGATTTCTGGGATGTGGACCGGGGCCACAGTGCTTGCTACTTGTGAGTTGTGTTGGGATTTTCCCCGAACAGGAGAGGAGATGCAGTACAGTAGAGATAAGTATTTCCTTCAGTGAGAACCAAGGTTTATCGAACTAAAAGGAGAATCACGCAAAGCCTCATGAACAACACCTGCACACACAAAAGCAAATACTTGCATGCAGTGCGAACAAGAGGGTTGTCAATCCCCTTGGCCGTTACTTGCAAGGATTAAATCTTGTAATGGTAGATAGATAAATTGCAAAGATAAAATAAAAATTGCAGCAAAATATTTTTGTGTTTTTATATATGATAAAGGTAGACCCGGGGGCCATAGTTTTCACTAGAGGCTTCTCTCTTGAACACATACTATACTATGGGTGTCGTGGTTTTGTCACGACAGATGTCCTCGTGAAAGGACTAAGTCTGGAGGCCATCACAACTAGGTGGTCACCTGGACGGGGTTGGTAGGGAATGAAGGACACAAGTTTACCCAGGTTCGGCCCCTCACGGTAAAGGTAAAGACCTACTTCCTGCTTGATTGATATTGCTAGAGATCTCGATTACAAGGATGCGGATTCGCTAACCTAGCTTTCGAGAGATTGCAACTTAGTCTTTTCATCCTAGGGGCTCCCCTTTATATAACAGGTTGAGTCCCTAGGTTTGTAACAGATTCCAGGTTGTAGTGACATCCCGTATCCTACTCTATCTTCTACTTATCTTGCCTCCCAAGTTTGGGAACTCTTCTCTTGGGCCTTTTCCCACAAGCTGGCCCGCTTGCTCCCTTACGAGCTGGCCCGTGCCAGGATCATCTCATGGGCCTTCAGCCCTTTCCTTGTCGCGCCATTATGACCCGGAGAATTGTATGACCCATAGTGCCTTCGGGCCTTTGCCGGGTCATATCCTGAGTCGGGTCTTGGTCGTGGGGAATATCCCCAACATTAGCCCCCAGTTTAGCTTGGATTTATCCATGTTAAACTTATCCTGAAAATAAGACAAAGAAACAAAAAAGTGAAGGATTAAGTTCTGGGTCTATTTCCCGAGTCGGCATCTTCTCATCCCTTCAATCTTTATGATTTTCGTTCTTGAGAGGTGTTCGGCCGGGTCAATTCATTTGTCGGGTCGTGCAACTCGCTCCACACTTAGCATATCTGTGCTGCCTCATACCGTGACATTATCCCACTGTCTTTCCGAAATCCATGCATGGCATCACAACAGATCTTTGGGTGGATATGTTTTGTCTTGTCAGGCGTGAGAATCGAGGAGTCTTTTTAGCCATAATTGATTGCGCCCCCTAGAATTTCGCACTTGTCGTTTCAGGTCCTCCCCCCATTATAAATAGAACGACGCATCCCAGGTCTTCACTTTTACCTTCTCTGCTCCTTTTCCTTCTTCTTCCTCGCGCTCCCGATGCATGTTGTGCTGCCTCGAGCTCGCCGACCCTGAGAAGAACAACCTCAACTGCAGCAACGTTGTCGCCGGGACCGGAGAAGAACACCACGGCCGCGCTAGTGAATCTCGAAGCCCAGAAGCTCTTCTTCATAGATCTGTGAGTAACTCGCTCATCTGTGTTGTCCTTCCCACTATAGTTCTTGTGAGTTCGTTGGCGTTCTTTTAAGAAATGTGAGCATAGATCTAGATTTGTCCATGAAACCTCATTTGCAAGATCTCAAAATACTTCCGCAGTGTAGTTATTCACCTTACATATCCTTTTCGGTCATTCCAGTGAACTCCACTATTGCCCCGTAGCAAACCACATTGCCAACTTAGGCCATTTATTTTTTCTATTTTGCAATCATTTTTCAGATCTATGTTGATGTTGAACCTGTACAAAAGTTGTTTGTGACTCTCTTGACCCGGAATCTGCTTCATAACATTAGTTGGGTCGTAAACCGTAGTGATATTTTTGCGGCTTGAACTGTCGCCGGCTCATAATTTGCATTGCAACCCGTAGATGTTTGTTCACTGTAGAACTTAGATTATATGGATAATCGCAACCCAGACATTCATAGCCAGCTCTGTAGTTCAATTTGTCGCTATCATAACCTGGAATGCCTTCATGTATTTGATGGCTTACACTTATTCTTCATACATTGTAGTTTGAATCTTCACTGCAACTGAACCAATGGCTCCTAAAACCAACAAGGCAGTCAACTGGACCAAATCAAACATGTCCCAACTTAGGCTGCAAACTCTAGTGGACTCCAGGTTGCTTCCCGCCCAAGGCGAAATAGAATGGCGCGCACCCGATGAACAAATCCACCCTCAGCCGGGTCAGAACGAGATCGTCATTTTTGGCGACCACCTGGACAGAGGCTTCCGTCCTCCCGGCTCAAAATTCTTCCGTGATGTGCTCCATCATTTTAGCATCAGGCCTCAAGATCTTGGTCCCAACTCAATCTTGAATTTGAGCCTGTTTCAAGTGTTCTGTGAGGTATATCTCCAGATTGGGCCAACCGTCAGCTTCTTCCAGGAATTTTTCTATCTTAATCATCAGACAGAACACAAGAATGGACCAAGTATATAACTCGGATGGGTCACTATCCAAAGCAGGAAAAACCCAGCCTTTGCTGGAGTAAAGCCGGCAAGCCATCCTAAAGGATGGCACAAAACCTGGTTTTACTGCAAAGACACCTCTCCAGCACATCAACACCAGTTGCCGGGTTATAGATTAGACCGGCTTGATGCTTCGACCATATTCCGGGCTTCGCCTCCCAAGTAGAATGGGAAGCATTGCAGCCCTTATATTCAAAGATAAATGCTCTGACAGCTCACGGCCTCACTGGAGTTGATCTGACCCGGTGTTAGATGAGCTCGCGAATCCAACCCCTCAGCTTGAGGAGCCGGCTTATGCATACATATATAGGCGAGCCAAAGGATGCACTGCGTTTTAGCCTGGTCAATTTATCAACCGCCGACCTTTTAAAATCTAAGAAACTACTTGGTGAAACCCGGGAGGCAATTGATCTTGTTGGCCTAGCCCCTTTTTTCGCAGGCAACCCGGCACCTCCAGTAAGTCGCCTTTTTACTTTTTCTTTTGCCCTACTTATATAATTTTGCTCTGTTGCTTTATCTAATATCCCAACTTGTCATTTGCCTAGGAGGACTCTGAGTGGTGAAACACTAAACCTCGTGTTCCCACTCCTCCCAAGGATGATAATGGAGAAGAGGAAAATGAAGAAGAGGAAATTGAGGTAAAAGAGCTTGACTCCCTCGGCCGTCTATTTAATGAAATTGCTGACGCCACCACATAGTAGGAGAATACCAAGACCAGTCGAGCTGGCGAGATGGAGGTAAACCCCTCTTATTCCAACTTAGAACCAGTTGTCCCAAAGAAAACGAGATGAGTGATCCGAAAGGTACCATTTTCACATCCAGATGCTCACTTAGATCCACAATTTCTTTTGAAGAAAACTCAGTATGCTCGCACCTCAAAGTGGAAGACCCGGAGTAGTTCGGGAGATTGGACCGACGGCTTACCAAATGAGTCGGCTTCACGAAAGGCACGAACTAAGGTGCCTCACAGCCCAACTCCTTCACTCCCTCGAGCCGGCTTACTCAAAGTGCCACTTCATCCATTTGACCCGAACTATCAAATGACTTCACTGTCATCTGATGAATCCAGCGCTACTCAAGTGTCGGCTTTTAATATCAACCGTGGGTAAGTATCTATAAAGCATCTGCTCTTTCTTTGCATCATCTTTCCTTTGTTATTAACTCCTTTTATGCTATTTCAGAGCCAGATCTTTTACCAAGAAGAAAGTTGGTGAAACAGGCGCTACTGCGCCGGAGATTGAAGAAAACCCTCCTCAGGATCCTTCAATGGTCAACCCGAAGACCCAAAATGAGCCGGCAGGTGAGACTGAACCGGCTGACGAGACCGAGCTGGCTAAGGAGACCGAGCCGGCTAGCGAAGATGAGCCGGCTCACCAAAATAACCCGATGAGCCCTGCCCGCGCCTCCACTCCTATAGTGGAGGAGAAAGAAAATCCAACTAGTGAGCCGCCTCTAGAGACGACTTATGCTGATGTGATGATTACTTGGGAGAAACATAATACTCCAAAAACATCAAATATCTTGGCAAAAATCATAGCCAAAGATGAGTCGCCAATGAAGGAGAAAGGGAAAGCCAAGCTTGAACTTCCATCTCTGGAGGATCTTGACGTGAACTCCCTTCATCAAGGGTATTTGACCCGGCTATCTGAAAGCCGGGATACTGAGATCGCCATGGTCAATACTCTGAAGCAAAATATGAGGTATGTCTTATTGTTGTTTGATGGCTCCATATTTTACGCATCTTTAGAGCTCATTTGTTGCACATTATCTCTGTATATCAAGTTATATCATGTTCCATTGAGCCAATAATATGTTCATATGCATGATTTCCAGTTTTTGTCCTTTTCACCACGAGCATTGCATAATCTTTATTCTTAGTTGATTTTTATTAGTTTTCTTTGTCTTTGTGTGTCTTATAGGTGATGCGGACTTCCCAAGTACTTAGCACGATTAAAGGAGTTCAAACGGTGGACACACAGGACCCAGACTTAGCCATTTCGAAGGTGGGAAAAGTCATTTTTTCCAAAGTGCTCCAAATCAAGATCTAAAATCAGGAATGGATCTGCGTCATTCATACGAATTTAATGAGCCCAAGGGCGTCAAATTCTGAGTTCATATGAAGAAATGGCGACCGTTTTACGGAAGAGGACAGACCAAAAGACAGCCTTCGTTTCGGCGGTCATTTGACATGAAGACAGATCCGAAAGTTGCCATTGGAGACGGGATTCTTCACCGATTTCTTCCCCAATTGCTCCCACGGGATCCTTGGAACTTAATGAAGGGATTGGGAGAGGATAAGGCTCATTTAGAGCCCTTGGATCAAAGGAGAGATGCTGCATCAACGGTGGAGGCTATGTGAGAGCTCTTATATATACACCTTCAACCCTAGCCGCCGCGAGGAAGCATCATCGTTCGTCATTCATCATCTCATCTCCAAGTCCAGCCACCATCCACCTCAAGAACACCATTGTTGCAACCTTAAAGGAGACTGGAAGGGAGCCGCCGTCGGTGGGCGTGGCCATGGGCCGCCACCGCCGTGCCACCGTCATCACCACCATCGTCTGCGCCACCGCCATCATCACCACCATCACCATCCCTTCTTCCTCCTCCATCACGGTCTCCGTGATGGGTTATAACAACTCTTGAACCCCCTTATATGTGATGTTATTTGAGTAATTGTTGGCTATGGGTCGGTTGATTAGTAAGTGGTTATTTGATATGTGTTGTCTAATTATGTGTGTTGCTTTGTGTTGCTTATTTACCTTCGGTAACTTAGTGATGGGAGATGTCCTATCCATTGGCGTAGCTGGAGACATCCAACTCCCCAGGCCACACATGAAGTATATAGATGGTTGTGCAAACCGATTGACCTGTGATGTGACAGGTGCAGTTATCTTGAGGGAAACATGATTACTCTAGGAGCACGGTCGTCCATAGAAATTAGTGCCTTCGTCCAGTCCTCAAACCACGAGGACTTTAATATCTTTGTTTTAGCCACCTCTGGTATGGGACACAAAGTAGGATGAATGAGTTATCTCAGTATAGCTCATCTTGAGAGATAATGTTATGCGAGGGACCACCCACCAGAAGTAGACCACCGTATCCTATGAGGCAGGTACTGACTTAGTCACAACATGATATAGTCGTAATACCCTAACTCCATTACGCGCTCATACCGAACGAGGCCATACCTAGATGCTAGCAATCTCATCTAAAACATCACATACTTCTCTTAGTTTATTTCCTCTGCTTAGTTTAGTATTTATTTTCTGTTCTCTCTAGTACTTAGTTTAATTCCCACTTTTTACCTTTCCCTTGCAACTTACTTAAGTGAGCTATTTCCAAACTCCGGTTTGGGTGAGCATGGTTGTGTAAGTGACAACACAGTTGCGGGGATTTGGTGCCATCCTATTCGCTCCCTGTGGGATCGACAAACCTTACTTATAACGAAATCGCTACATAGCCATGTGCACTTGCATTCCATCAAGCTTTTTCTGGCGCCGTTGCCGAGGAGCATAGTGCTTGGCTATTCCTTTCCCATTCACATTGATTTTACTTTTTTTGCAAAAATCTGTTTATCATGTCTTCTGAGATGTCTACTCAGGAAAATCTGAAATCGGCAATGGAGGAGAAGAGAGACCATATTACACCCATGGATATCAACAATGAGAAGATAAAAGAATGGATAGCATCACTAGAAGAATGGGCACCAATTACATGCGATGAGTACTTCATAACATGCAAAGATTGTAAAATGAAAGGGCACTACGCTTATCAATGTAAGTACAATGTTGATCCTATACTAGCAATTTATAATAGGAGTGAAAAATGCAATGCTAGTATTGAAGTTCTTCAGTTAGTACTTTATTATGGTGTCGATGAATTTTTACATTACACGGGAAACACATGGATAAATGATATGGTGCTTCGTAGTGCTTACAGGAAATTGTATCCTATTCATTGTGCTTGCAAAGATAATTTCCACGATAATGCTTTGGTTATGACTATTCTGGAGAGGTTAGCCACCTCGAAAGAAATGAGCCTTTTGTAGGATCTCTGGAAGGATGAAAAAAAGGATGCAAAAGAAGAGCTAGAAGCAATGCTAGATACATGGTTGCAAGGAATGGTAAGATAACATTTATTATATATATATATATATATATATATATATATATATATATATATATATATATATATATATATATATATATATATATATATATATATATATCAAACTAACTTGCAGCCAACAAAAGGGGATCATGAAGAACAAATTATCATGGATGAACAAGTGTGCCTGGAAGAAGAAAACCTCATGGAGGAAGAAGTGGATGAAAGCCCACCTCCCACTCCCAAGAGTAAACTTTTGCACACACTCAGTGAGTTCTTCGATGATGCAACTCTCAAGAAGAGCATAAAGTCTATGAGTACATTAGAACTGCTAGAATTTTTAAATACATGTGCGTATATGCTATGTTCTATGTATGAAGTGTCTTGCAGATGTTGCCGGTCTCCGAAACATCTTGACTTCCAGTGCATAAAAACCTATGATGAGGTGGTAGCACACTACAACAGTAGTAAGAATGCCATCGAGGAAATCATGCGGTATGTGTTAAGCACAAGTGCATAAAATTAATTGTTGAGATCGAAGCTGACCAAGCTCACAGGAAATATGAAATTCTTGATTGGATATATATATTATGTGGTGGATAACATCAATTATTATTGTCGAGAATATATTTCTGATAAAAAGGATACTGGTGTGCAAGAGCAAGAGTATGTGATGACTCTAGTTTGGATTGTCACCCTCTAGTCGAGACGTCTAGTGTTAGCGATAGTGATGAACTAGAGGAGGAAAATACTTTTGATTTACCTGTGCTAATGTCCAACTATGCTTCATTGGACGATCTTCTTAAGCAGGGGAAACCATTAAGGAGTGATGACCGACCCACTCCAAATGAAGAATTTTATGAAATGTTCCCCTACGAAGGTAGCCAAGGTAATCTCTTAAAGTTTATGTATAAGTCTCTAACCCTCTTGTTGCAGAACTATAAGAAGACATGTCTATCTAGCTTGGTGCATCGGTTCTCGCTTGAGAGCGAGAACCTCTTTTCCTACATGATGCCGATGCACCGTAAGCATGTATGACTCAGACCGCACTCTCTACTATGAGGTGCTCCAAACCCCAGTCGGAGGTAGGCATCCAACTCGGGGTTGATATCCCTTGGGATCTGGGTGGATGACCGAATGGAGCATCAAAGCCCAGCTACATGGCTATAAAGAAAGCACTGCTTGGGAGGCAACCCAGAAGTAAGTAGGTGTCTTTCTTAGATTTGTGTCTTTGAGTCTAGTTGCATTCATGTTTGCATTGTCACTTTTATTTTGTTTTGGGTAGTTGCTATTAGAATTGGTCTTGGAATAATCTTTGTCTGTAAAAAATTAGCATATCAATAGCCCAATATTTTGCTGCACACCTCCTCTTACTTTTTATGCAGAAATGCTATGTTACTAACGTGATGAGGAAGCACAATTTTTTTTGCTAAGTTTTGTAGCTCTAGGGAAAAAGAAGGCGTACCATACGACCACTCCCAGTCGTATTAGCGCCTGTATCAGCTCGTGGCCGCGAGCAGAAGAGGATCAGAATGAAAGACAGTCTACCGTACGAGCACCCACTCTCGTATGCGTGGTCATATGACTTGGTGGCCACGAAGAGCAACCCTACAAAGCAAAATACGGTGTTTCGAGCGAGCGCTTGCGCTCGTATGCGCACCCATATGAGAGGGTGATGCTAGGGATGGACTTCCAGAGCGAAAGACGACGTACCAAATGACCGCACCCGATCGTACGTGCGCTTGTATGAGGGCAATAATACCCCCATTTGAATCATTTTCGATGTCTGAGGTTGATGGGGTATTTCCTAACCGATAATTTGCATTCTAATTTCATTTAATTACCCTTGAAGCTCCTTGACCAATAAATCTTTAGCAACCTATGTTTTCTTTCCGGTTGGGTATACGAACTCCACTCATTTACCGAATCGATGCTTTTTTTATTTTGTGTGTTATTTTCGCAGGGATTTGAACCTTATGTGGTGATGTGTACGGTATGGTGTGAACCGTATGAAGATCCACACAAGCCACTTGGTTGCTTCCATTCAATAAGTCTCAACTACTAGTGCCCGGTAATGTTTTCCAATTTGAACCTTGCCCGAATAAAAGTTGCTTAGTAGTAAGTTTCTCACCTTAAGTGAGAACCCTCTTTTTAATTAGGCACTTAGGAGCTGCACACTTGTGTTTTATATTTTGTCTCACACGCACTTCACTTACAATCTAGAAGTTTCATGAGCTCCTAGACTTAGTTTATCAACTTGAGTGTGGTGCTTAGGTAGATGAACCGATCTTTATGAGGCAAATGTTTTTTATCACTTGTGTTGCTAATCCTTTGTGCTACATTTTTTTTTGAAAAACCCCAAAACCCCAAAATACTTTGTTTTCTTTTTAGTTTGTTTTCAGCAGGTTCTATTGGAGAGCTAGAACTAGACCACAACAAGGAAATCAAAGAAGCAAGGTCCATGTCTAATAAAGGAGAGGTTGTTTGAACCTCAATGGTAAAAGTGTCTAACCCTTGCTTTAACTTAAGCTTGGGGAGGTAACCACTTCTTGCACTCTCCTTTTAAAAAACTGCATTTTCTCTTTTCTTTCATAATTTTCTTGAGTTTGGTATTGCAAAGTTCTAAGCTTGGGGAGGTTATGTTTGCATGCATAGTGTCTTATGCAATGTTCATTATCATAGGGTTTTCGTGCAATCGTGTATCCCGCTGTTTTGACATGCTTGTTTTGCTCTAGTTTCACTTACCATGATGAAATCTTGTGACCCTCTGAAATACATTGGCATGTTCTTTTATTCAAAAACAAATAAAGGAGTCCTTTGAACAGTTGCCTTTATTTCTCCTAATAAATTAAGTTGGCGACTCAAGTGGTAACTTGAGTAGCGATTGAATAATTGTAGAGGCTTTTTGCTGATGAACCCATCATATTTGGTTGATCCGGGACGTGCAACGGGGTTTATCCCCGCCAAACTATTCCCTTGGGGTACTTAGCTTTTGAGTCTTATGCAACATGACACCGCGATGCTCTTGTGTAGTGTTTGAGTTCTTTATGAATAATGCGAGTTTGAAGCCTTTGCACTTCCATTTCATCTTATTTTGCTAGCCTCTACGATACGGTGCATTGCCCACTCTCAGAATGAGACTTGACGCATAGTCCGCAGGTACATCCAAACCCGTGGGAGGACTTTCTCTTGTTCTCCTACACATAAAACACCCCATCTCCTCAAAACATCCACCATACCTACCTACCATGGCATTTTCATAGCCATTCCTAGTATATTGCCATGCAACTACCACTGTTACTATTCATATGACTTGAGCATTCATTGTCATATTGCTTTGCATGATCATATAGAGCTGACATGATATTTGTGGCACAGCCACTGTTCATCATTGTTATACATGTTACGCTAGATCATTGCACATCCTGGTACACTGCCAGAGACATTCATATGTAGTCATCATTTTCAGTTTATCGAGTTGTAAGTAAATAAAAGTGTGATGATCATCATTATTAGAGCATTCCCCAGTGAGAAAAGAATGGTGGAGACCTATGAGTCCTCAAAAAGTGGGGATGAGGTCCATGAGACCGTTCTAAAAAAAAGAAAAAAGAAAAAAAAGAATGGTGGAGACTTATGAGTCCCCGAAAAAGTGGGGATGAAGTCCATGAGACTGTTCTAAAGAAAAAAAAGAAGGAACAAAGAAAAAAATGAGAGAAAAAGAGAGAAGGGGCATGCTACTATCCTTTTACCACACTTATGCTTCAGAGTAGCACCATGTATTTCATATAGAGAGTTTTCATATACTTCATGACTATGCTAGTGGGCTCTTTATATTAGAGAACTTGGCTTGTATATTCCGATGACGAGCTTCCTCAAATGCTCGAGGTCTTCATGAGCAAGCAAGTTGGATGCACACCCACTTAGCTGCATTAGGAGAGCTTTCATACACTTATAGCTCTAGTGCATCAGTTGCATGGCGGTCACTACTCCTTGCGTTAACATTGATCATAAGGCCTTCTCCATTGCCTAATGGTTAGCTACATTGATGCAAGACTTTCTTTATTTTTGACTTCTCAAACCCCAATCATTATTCTATTTTCCCTTTAAGTGCGAGGCATAGGCTTGCACTCAGCTCTGCATAGGTAGTTGAGTGGTTTAATAACACAGATAGACGATCTTGCTATTGTACCTTGTATGCCTCGAGTTGGCGTTTTTAATGCGATCACTGATGCATGATTTCTTTGTCTATGATAGTCATTGCTATGTTCCCAACATAATACTGACATTCCCTCTAAACCTTTGGCAATGGGAATTTGGACTCCACAAAAACATTTCCTCTTTCTTGACCTCTATGGAAATGGAACTAAGAGGATTAAAGGTATTACTCCCATGCTAGCTGATACGTCTCCAACGTATCTATAATTTTTGATTGTTCCATGCTGTTATATTATCATTCTTGGATGTTTTACAATCATTTTATATCATTTTTTGGTACTAACCTATTGACATAGTGCCCAGTGCCAGTTGTTGTTTTCTGCATGTTTTTTACATCGCAGGAAATCAATACCAAACGGAGTCCAAACGCAGCGAAACTTTTTGGAGATTTTTTTGGACCAGAAGACATCCAGTGGGTCAAAGAAGTACCGAAGAGGGGGCCCAAGGTGAGCACAAGACACCGGTGTGCGCCTGGGCCCCCAGATGCGCCCTGGTGGGTTGTGCCCATCTCGGAGACCTCCCGCACCGCCTCTTTGCTCTATAAATACCCCAATATTCCATAAACCCTAGGGGAGTCGACAAAAATCAATTCCAGCCGCCGCAAGTTCCAGAAACCACATATCCAATCTAGACACCATCACGGAGGGGTTCATCATCCTCATTGGTGCCTCTCCGATGATGCGTGAGTAGTTCATTGTAGACCTACGGGTCCGTTGTTAGTAGCTAGATGGATTTCTCTCTCTCGTTTGATTCTCAATACAATGGTCTCTTGGAGATCCATATGATGTAACTCTTTTTGCGGTGTGTTTGTTGGGATCCGATGAACTTTGAGTTTATGATCAGATCTATGTTTTTATCCATGAAAGTTATTTGAGTCTTCTTTGATCTCTTATATGCATGATTGCTTATAGCCTCGTATTTATTCTCCGATATTTGGGTTTTGTTTGGCCAACTTGATCTATTTATCTTTCAATGGGAAGAGGTGCTTTGTGATGGGTTCGATCTTACGGTGCTTGATCCCAGTGACAGAAGAGGAAACGACACATATGTATCGTTGCTATTAAGGATAACAAGATGGGGTCTATTTCTACATAAATAGATATTGTCTACATCATGTCATCGTTCTTATTGCATTACTCCGTTTTTCCATGAACTTAATACACTAGATGCATGCTGGATAGCGGTCGATGTGTGGAGTAATAGTAGTAGATGCAGGCAGGAGTCGGTCTACTAATCTTGGATGTGATGCCTATATAATGATCATTGCCTGGATATCATCATGAGTATTTGAAGTTCTATCAATTGCCCAACAGTAATTTGTTTACCCACCGTTTGCTATTTTTCTCGAGAGAAGCCACTAGTGAAAACTACGGCCCCGGGTCTCTTCTTTAATATATTTGCCTTCAAGATCTATTTTGCTATTCACTCTTTTATTTATTTGCAACTTTTATTTTTATATCTATTAATCCAAAAATACCTTGCTGCAATTTTTACTTATTTATTTTATCTCGCGTTCCCGCGAGATCAATTTATCCAATCTACTACAATTTTACCTATCCTTTTACCCGTGAGGGATTGACAACCCCTCCCTTACGTCGGGTTGCAAGTATTTGTTCTTTGTGTGCAGGAGCTGTTTACGTGGTGTTGCGTGGTTCTCCTACTGGTTCGATAACCTTGGTCTCATCACTGAGGGAAATACCTACCGTTGCTGTGCTGCATCATCCCTTCCTCTTTGGGGAAATACCGACGTAGTTCAAGCAAGCATCAAAAGGAATTCCTGGCGCCGTTGCCGGGGAGACATCATCAACATCAACCAGGTTCCTAATCACAAATCTCATCTCCTTGCAATTTACATTATTTGCCATTTGCCTCTTGTTTTCCTCTCCCCCACTTCACAAAAATTTTCAATTTTATTCGCCCTCTTTTTCGTTCGCCGTTTTCTTGTCAGATCTGTTTTTGAGTGCAATCTTGTTGCGTAGTCACCATGACTCAAGAGAACACCAAGTTGTGTGATTTCTCAAATACCAACAACAATGATTTTATTAGCTCTCCGATTGCTCCTCCCGCCACTAGCGCGGAGTCTTGTGATATTAATGCCGCTTTTGTTGAATCTTGTTATGAAAGATCAATTTTCCGGTACTCCTAATGAGGATGCCGCGTCCCATCTTAACACATTCGTGGATTTATGCGATATGTAAAAGAAAAAAGATGTGGACAATGATGTTGTGAAGTTGAAATTATTTCCGTTTTCTTTGCGAGATCGCACAAAAATTTGGTTTTCTTCTTTGCCTCGCAATAGTATCGATTCTTGGAATAAGTGCAAAGATGCTTTTATCACTAAGTATTTTCCGCCCGCAAAAATTATTTCCCTTAGAACCCAGATTATGAATTTCAAGCAACTTGAGCATGAGCATGTTGCACAATCTTGGGAAAGGATGAAAATGATGCTAAGGAATTGCCCAACTCATGGGTTAAATCTTTGGATGATCATACAAATTTTTTATGCGGGATTGAATTTTGTTTCTTGAAATCTTTTAGATTCCGCCGCGGGGGGTACTTTTATGGAAATTACTTTGGGTGAAGCCACCAAATTGCTTGATAATATCATGGCAAATTATTCGCAATGGCATACCGAAAGAGCTCCTACTAGTAAAAAAGTCAATTTGGTAGAAGAAATAAATTCTTTGAGTGAAAAAGTTGATGCTCTTATGGAGTTGCTTGCTAAGAAAAATGCTCCTATTGATTTTAATGATATGCCTTTGTCTACTTTGATTGAGCAAAATAGTTATGCCATAGATGTGAACTTTATTTCGCGAAACAATTTTAATAACAATGCTTATAGAGGTAATTTTAATCCTAGGCCTTTTCCTAGTAATTTCTCTAATAATTATGGTAATTCCTATGGTAATCCTTCTTATAATAATAATAGGAACACCTCTGATCTTGAGAATAATATTAAAGAATTTATCAATACTCAAAAGGTTTTCAATGCTACAATAGAAGAAAAGCTGAATAAGTTTGATGATATGTCTAGAAGTATTGATAGAATTTCTCATGATGTAGAAAATCTCAAGATGAAAATTTTTGTGCCTAAGGTTGAGGAATCAATTAAAGCTTTATATGTTTCTATGAATGAAAGTAAGAAAAGAATCGCTATGCTTAGAGCTAGACGAGAATTTTTAGAAAAAGCATTTTCTAGTGATTGCTTTCATAAAAGTGATGCAGGTCTTAAAATGATTGGTGTTTCTTCTATTGATTCCTTGTTTAGTAAAATTAAGATTGATGATAAAGGGACTGGAGAAGAGTCAACTTTAGTTAGAAGGCGTGCCGATAATTTGGAGAGTGTAAATCTTGTTGAAAATTTTGATAAAAGTGGGTTTGAAGAGGTCAAGACTTTAACTAGTGATGTGCCCACCATTTTGTATTACAAAAACTTTAATTATGATAGTTTCTCTTTGGTTGATTGTATTTCTTTGCTGCAATCCATGATAAATTCACCCCATGCTTATGAACAAAATAAAGCTTTTACTAAACATATTGTTGATGCTATGATGAAATCTTTTGAAGAAAAGTTGGAATTAGAAGTTTCAATTCCTAGAAAATTACATGATGAATGGGAACCTACTATCAAAGTCAAGATTAAAAATTATGAGTGTTTTGCTTTATGTGACTTGGGTGCTAGTGTTTCTACAATTCCGAAATCTTTATGTGATGTGCTTGGTCTTACCGATATTGAAGAATGCTCTTTAAATTTGCACTTGGAGGATTCTACTATTAAAAAGCCTATGGGAAGAATTAATTATGTTCTTATTCTTGCAAATAGAAATTATGTGCCCATAGATTTCATCGTTCTTGATATTGATTGCAATCCGTCTTGTCCAATTATACTTGGTAGACCGTTTTTACGTACTATTGGTGCCGTGATTGATATGAAAGAAGGCAATATTAAATTTCAATTTCCACTAAGGAAGGGCATGGAACACTTCCCTAGAACTAGAATTAAGCCACCATATGAATCAATCATGAGGGCATCTTATGGATCTCGAAACAAAGATGACAATACTTAGATCCTTTGCTTTATGCCTAGCTAGGGGCATAAAACGATAGCGCTCGTTGGGAGGCAACCCAACTTGTATCCTTTTGCTTTTTGGTTTTCTTGCTGTTTTAAATAAAATACCCAATTATTTCTCTGGTTAGATGTGTTTTTATGGTTTAAATTAGTGTTTGTGCCAAGCAAGGCCTTTGGGATGATTTGGGTGATAGTTGATTTGATCTTGCTGAAAAACAGAAACTTTTGCGCTCAGGAAAACAATTCTTATTTTTAACATAAGAGTGATTTTGATTTGATTATTTTTTCAGAATATTAATAAACAAATTTCTCACCTTGTCCTAATTTTTTAGAATTTTTGGAGTTACATAAGTATTCGAAGTTTACAGATTGCTACAAACTGTTCTGTTTTTGACAGATTCTGTTTTCTTTGCGTTGTGTGCTTGTTTTGATGATTCTATGGTTTCCTTTGGAGAGTTTTTGCCATAGGAAAGTTTGAATACAGTAGATATAATGCAATAATAAAATATGAATGGGTTTTCAACAGTACTTATAGTAGTGATTTGTTTTCTTATACTAACGGATCTCACGAAGGTTTTGTTGAGTTTTGTGTGATTGAAGTTTTCAAGTTTTGGGTGATATTACGATGGATGAAGGAATAAGGATTAGCAAAAGGCTAAGCTTGGGGATGCCCGAGGCATCCCAAGATAATATTCAAGAAGTATCAAGCAACTAAGCTTGGGGATGCCCCCGAGTGGCATCCCCTCTTTCTTCTAACGACCATCGGTATTTTACTTGGAGCTATATTTTTATTCGTCACATATTATGAGTTTTGCTTGGAGCGTCTTGTATGATATGAGTCTTTGCTTGTTTTGCTTTTTATTTTAAGTCTTGAATCCTTGCTGGACAGACCTTTTTGGGAGAGCCAAAAATTATGCTATGCTTGCTCCTATGCTTCACTTAAATCTTTAGAGCCTTGGAATTGCTCTAGTGCTTCACTTATATCTTTTTGAGCACGGTGTGCTTTGTTATTTTTGAAGAAATGCTCTCATGCTTCACTTAGATTTATTTGGGAGTTAGTAAAATTTTAAAGAAATTCTCTCTTGCTTCACTTAGATTAATTTGAGAGAAAGAAATATTATGCTCATGTTCTTCACTTATATTTGTTTGAGCTTATTAAAAGCAACATATGAAACTAGTCCCAAAGTGATAGATATCCAAGAAGGATATAATAAAAACTTTCATGAAGATCATTGGACAAAATAAACTTGATTCTTAGTAATAGTTTTGAGATATGATGATAGTGATATGTGAGTCATGTTGATGAGTAATTATGCTTTAGTAAGAATATTGGTGTTAAGGTTCGTGATTCCCTATGCAAGCACGAAAGTCAATAGTTATGCAATGAAATTATATCCTACTTGTGGTGCATTATTCGGTGTTAATTATGCTTAATGCTTGCTTACGAGATTTTTTGTTTCTTGGTTGGGCGCTTCTCAATCTTTTTGCTAGCCTTCATTTGCACTAAGTATGATCACTACTTGTGCATCCAAAACCCTTTAAACCAGTTTTGCCATATGAGTCCACTATACCTACCTATATTCGGTATTTCCATGCCGTTCTAAGCAAATTTGTATGTGCCATCTCTAATTTTCAAAATAAATTTCTCTTTTGTGTGCTCGTACCGCTTGCGAGGCGGTGAGGGGTGGCCGATATTTTCCATGCTAGATGTGTTATTCTCACGATGAGTGTTTATTCACTTGTCATTGCACGAGAGTACGCCAAAGGTATTAGGGATGCCCAGTCCCGAAATGAAAAATGAATTTACTTTATGTTGTCAAATAATAAATTCCTTGGAAAGTGTTGGTATGGAGGGCACCCGTGGATACGGCTAGCCATGGAAAGTGAAAGAAATGGTGGAAAAAGGAATAAACTTTATTTTCTGTTTGGGAACCGCCTATGATATATCTAGCATGGAACTCTAAGTCATTTTCGTTGGTGAGAAAAGTATGCCTCTCAAAATGTTTTTATCTCTCAATTTAAGCTTTGAGCTCTGGCACCTCTACAAATCCCTACTTCCCTCCGCGAAGGGCCTTTCTTTTACTTTATGCAATTTTTATTTTTACTTGAGTCTCCATCTTCTCTTATAAAGCACCAACTAAGGGGCACTATGATCGTACTTGAGCATTGGGTGTAGCTAATATTCGAGTGCGTTTCATGAATGGATCAATGATTGAGCATAATGGGCTAGGGATAGCTTGCTTTAGTGTTGATATTTTGAAAGACATGGTTGTTTGTTGATATGCTTGAGTATTAAAGTCCTCATGTCAAAACTAGACTATTGTTTTGAACCATATAAAAGTCCAAATGTCCATGCTACAAAGAAAAGAATATGTGATGAACATGTTAGGCAGCATTCCACATAAAAAATTTCTGTTTTTATCATTTACCTACTCGAGGACGAGAAGGAATTAAGCTTGGGGATGCTGATACGTCTCCAACGTATCTATAATTTTTGATTATTCCATGCTGTTATATTATCATTCTTGGATGTTTTACAATCATTTTATATCATTTTTTGGTACTAACCTATTGACATAGTGCCCAGTGCCAGTTGGTGTTTTCTGCATGTTTTTTACATCGCAGGAAATCAATACCAAACGGAGTCCAAATGCAGCAAAACTTTTTGGAGATTTTTTTTGGGACCAGAAGACATCCAGTGGGCCAAAGAAGTACTGAAGAGGGGGCCCGAGGTGAGCACAAGACACCGGGGCGCGCCTGGGCCCCCAGGCGCGCCCTGGTGGGTTGTGCCCATCTTGGAGACCTCCCGCACCGCCTCTTTGCTCTATAAATACCCCAATATTCCAGAAACCCTAGGGGAGTCGACAAAAATCAATTCCAGCTGCCGCAAGTTCCAGAAACCACAAATCCAATCTAGACACCATCACGGAGGGGTTCATCATCCTCATTGATGCCTCTCCGATGATGCGTGAGTAGTTCATTGTAGACCTACAGGTCCGTAGTTAGTAGCTAGATGGTTTTCTCTCTCTCGTTTGATTCTCAATACAATGGTCTCTTGGAGATCCATATGATGTAACTCTTTTTACGATGTGTTTGTTGGGATCCGATGAACTTTGAGTTTATGATCAGATCTATGTTTTTATCCATGAAAGTTATTTGAGTCTTCTTTGATCTCTTATATGCATGATTGCTTATAGCCTCGTATTTCTTCTCCGATATTTGGGTTTTGTTTGGCCAACTTGATCTATTTATCTTGCAATGGGAAGAGGTGCTTTGTGATGGGTTCGATCTTACGGTGCTTGATCCCAGTGACAGAAGGGGAAACGACACGTATGTATCGTTGCTTTTAAGGATAACAAGATGGGGTCTATTTCTACATAAATAGATCTTGTCTACATCATGTCATCGTTCTTATTGCATTACTCCATTTTTCCATGAACTTAATACACTATATGCATGCTGGATAGTGGTCGATGTGTGGAGTAATAGTAGTAGATGCAGGCAGGAGTCGGTCTACTAATCTTGGACGTGATGCCTATATAATGATCATTGCCTGGATATCGTCATGAGTATTTGAAGTTCTATCAATTTCCCAACAGTAATTTGTTTACCCACCATTTGCTATTTTTCTCGAGAGAAGCCACTAGTGAAAACTACGGCCCCCGGGTCTCTTCTTTAATATATTTGCCTTCAAGATCTATTTTGCTATTCGCTCTTTTATTTATTTGCAACTTTTATTTTCAGATCTATTAATCCAAAAATACAAAAATACCTTGCTGCAATTTTTACTTATTTACTTTATCTCGCGTTCCCGCGAGATATATTTATCCAATCTACTACAATTTTACCTATCCTTTTACCCGTGAGGGATTGACAACCCCTCTCTTACGTCGGGTTGCAAGTATTTGTTCTTTGTGTGCAGGAGCTGTTTACGTGGTGTTGCGTGGTTCTCCTACTGGTTCGATAACCTTGGTCTCATCACTGAGGGAAATACCTACCGTTGTTGTGCTGCATCACACCTTCCTCTTTGGGGAAATACCGACGTAGTTCAAGCAAGCATCACTAGCTAACTCTTTCAAGCTTGCACGATAAACATGGATAACACTTTTGGACTTTGGTTTTCAATGTGTGCTTAGAGTTTGCAACAATGAGCTTACATAGTCAACCTTCTTACTCAAGGATGAGTAAGGTTTAAGCTTGGGGAGGTTGATGGCTCCATATTTTACGCATCTTTAGAGCTCATTTGTTGCACATTATCTCTGTATATCAAGTTATATCATGTTCCATTGAACCAATAATATGTCCATATGCATGATTTCCAGTTTTTGTCCTTTTCACCACGAGCATTGCATAATCTTTATTCTTATTTGGTTTTTATTATTTTCTTTGTCTTTGTGTGTCTTGTAGGTGATGTGGACTTCCCAAGTACTTAGCACGATGAAAGGAGTTCAAACAGTGGACACACAAGACCCATACTTAGCCATTTCAAAGGCGAAAAAGTCATTTTTCCAAAGTGCCCCAAATCAAGATCTAAAACTTGAAATGGATCGGTGTCATTCATACAAATCCAATGAGCCCGAGAACGTCAAATTCCTGGTTCGTATGAAGAAATGGCGACCATTTGACCGAAGAGGACAAACCAAAAGACGACCTTTTGAACGACCGCACGCGGTTGTTTGACATGCACATAGCTCCGAAAGTTGCCCCTCCAGACAGGATTCTTCACCAATTTCATCCCCAATTGCTCCCACGGGATCCTTTGCTCTCAATGAAGGGATTGGGAGAGGATAAGGCTCATCTAGAGCCCTTGGATCGAATTAGAGATGCTACGTTAACGGAGCAGGCTATGGGAGAGCTCTTATATATACACCTTCAGCCCTAGCCGCCATGAGGAAGCATCATCATTCTCATTCATCATCTCATCTTCAAGTCCAGCCACCATCCACCTCAAGAACATCGCTGTTGCAACCTTGAGGAGACCGAAAGGGAGCCGCCGCCGGTGGGTGCGGCCATGGGCCACCGCCGCCGCGCCACCGTCATCACCACCACCATCACCATCCCTTCTTCCTCCTCCATCACGGTCTTCGTGACGGGTTGTAACAACTCTTGAACCCCATTATATGTGATGTTATTTGAGTAATTGTTGGCTATGGGTCAGTCGATTAGGATGTGGTTATTTGATATGTGTTGTCTAATTATGCATGTTGCTTTGTGTTGCTTATTTACCTTCGGTAACTTAGTGATGGGAGATGTCCTATCCATTGGCTTAGTTGGAGACATCCAACTCCCTAGGCCACACATGAAGTATATAGATGGTTGTGCAAACCGATTGACCTGCAATGTGACAGGTGCAGATATCTCGATGGAAACATGATTACTCTAGGAGCACGGTTGTCCATAGAACTTAGTGCCTTCGTCCGGTCCTCAAACCACGAGGACCTTAATATTTTTGTGTTAGCCGCCTCTGGTATGGTACACAAAGTAGTATGAATGAGTTGTCTCAATATAGCTCGTCTTGAGAGATATTGTTATGCGAGGGACTACCCACCAGAAGTAGACCACCGTATCATATGTTGCAGGTACTGACTTAGTCACAGCGTGACATAGTTGTAATACCCTAACTCCATTATGCGCCCGTACCGAACGAGGCCGTACATAGATGCCAGCAATCTCATCTAAAACATCACATACTTCTCTTAGTTTATTTACTCTGCTTAGTTTAGTATTTATTTTTCGTTCTCTCTAGTACTTAGTTTAATTCCCGCTTTTTACCTTTCCCTTGCAACTTACTTAAGTGAGCTATTTCCAAACTCCGGTTTGGGTGTGAGCATGGTTGTGTAAGTGACGACACAACTGCGGGGATTGTGGTGCCATCCTATTCGCTCCCTATGGGATCGACAAACCTTACTTATCACAAAATTGCTACATAGCCCTATGCACTTGCGGGCCATCATTGTTCTTCCTTATGTATATATATGTAGCCCCCAAGTCTTGAGTAGAGAAATTAGTGAAATGCTTGAGACTTGCTTTAACAAAACTTCGTAGAAAAATCCAGGTTAACACTCTTGACCTGCCCTTGATGTAACCACCTTAGTTGTACTCAGATGTAGCCCCCAAGAGCCGGGTCATTCTGTAATAATGAATTGGGTCTTCTGTAGATCTGCACATAAATTTCAGCAATGGGTAGCCCCCAAGGGCTGGATCATCATTATGTGATGGGCCCGGTCTTCAAGTATACTTGGATGTAAAATGACAATGCATTAGCCCCCAAGTGCCATGTGGAGTGCTTGAGCTGATATAATATAGGTCAAAAATCTGACTGATGTAGCCCCCAAGTGCCGGGTTGAACGCCTGCGGCAGCTCGGGACTTTTATAAATTTTCAATAATGTAGCCCCCAAGTGCCGGGTCGAACGCCTGCGGCAGCTCGGGACTATCAATGATCTGTCTGACCTTTGAAACTGATTTGCAGGATATGTTGAACTTGGCCGAGTCAAAGGCAGCCAGCTTGCAGAAAGATCTGAAGGCAGAAAAGAAACTTCGAGAAAAGGTAGAAAGCCTATCTTCAGATTTTCACAAATCCCTGCTTATTATGACAGACACCCTGGAAAAGACCAAGGCTGCTTTTGAGGAGGAGAGAACCGCTTTATTGAAGCGTGCTGAGGAGGCCAAGTCAAAACTCGAGTCGGTGACTCAAGAGGTGGCACCTTTGAAGGGCCAAATCAAAGACATCTGCATAGTCATCTTTGGTAAGCAAGAGATTTTGCAAGTCGCCAAATGTTGCCGGGTTAATATATTGGCTGGGTTAATGATATGTGTTTTATGTGTATTGATAGGCAAAAGAAATCATAACTTGGTTGAGCTTCCCCTGGTCAAGCTGAAGCCTGTTTATAAGTTCCTGGAGCAGTTATATGTGGGTGGTGCCTACTGCATTATGGCAGTCAAGAACATGAAGGCGCCACCTTTCCATATTATGGACATGCTCAGGGAATTGTCCACAGTACCAGAGTGGATCAAAGAGTTGAAGAACTTGGCTTGTCGGCAAGGATCAATGTATGCGCTGGCCCACGCAAAAGCTTATCTTCCAGAGATGGAGCCGGCTCTACTGGTTGAAGGTTCCCAGAGTTCAATGCAGATAACACACCTTTCACTAACAAGGACTATCTGCGTCGTGTAAGGGATACCCGGGTTGTGGCAACAAAGATTTTCGAGGAACTAGACTTGTCAAAGTTTCAAGCCAGCTACTCTGAAACCGGCAAACGCATGAGTCTGCCCGATCCAAAGCCTGTGGCACTTGTCCCTCCGCGTAAGCAAAACTTCGCTCCAGATCTCGACACTTCAACTATGATGAGAGAAGACTCATTTTTTTAAGCTTTGTCGTCAATCCAGTGGGTGGCAGACGACCTCCAGATCGGAGCAGAAGCAGCCATCAAGGGGCCAAGAAGAGCCGATACAAGCCGACCCAGCCACTGCTGACGCTGAAGGAAGGCAGGGGAACATCAAACCGGAGAGCTCCATGGCCGTCTTGCAGTAATAACCTTCGCCAGTTGGTATTAAAAAAACTTGATGAAAAATGGCCCAGCTATGGCTTGTAATAGTTGGTAGGAAAACTCTGATATGTTAGTGCCTTCGTGCAGTGAGTACGCTTTAACTTTTGAGCCGGTGATGATGCGATGAGAAATATATGTTGATCGCATCTATTTGCTCAAGCCGACAATTTGTACTTGATGTTTTGTGATTGAAATCCTTGGTTGTGTTTGTAAAACAACTCGACAATTATATGTGTGAGAAATCTATGTGTTGTAGTATACTGCAGAACACAAGTTGGATGTCTCAAGACCCGGTCAAATTTGTGACCTGGCATCATTTATAACCTGACATTATTTATAACCCAATGTTTAAACAAAAACCAATTCCTGCAAACAAAGATGCAAACAAACATATATAGAAGAAATAATATATGACAGAAAAAGGAATTTAAAATAATAAGCCGGCTTTCGAGGCATGACATAAAGACCGGCTTTCAAGGCTCGAGTCTTGGTTTGCTTCTGTGAAGCAGGCCTTGTAGCCTCTTCTGGTTTATCCTTGCTCTTTGAAAGCCGGCTATCACATGACTTAAGCCGGTGTTTTAACTTTGATAAGTTCAGGGTCAACACAGTCCATGATAGGCATCAGTGTGATTGACTTGTCAAGAGTACAACCCGGTCACCTTTTCGGAGTAGAATCAAGCTAACAGGCAGGTTTAACCAAGTTCATAGTGGCATATGCCGGGTCAAGAGGGATATTAGTAGCTAAACTCAATGAGTTGGAATCCCCCAAGTGAGAAATGATCAAAGAATAAAAACTCAATACCCAATTTCTGAGATGAAACGACAAAAACTCCGGGTTCTAGAGATGCCTGCTTTATTGTATTGATCATAAAATATGTATATATATGATAAGGTATGTAGAAAGAACTGAAGCCAATGGCTTTTTAAGTATAATTAGGCCAGAGATGTGCAATATTCCAAGGCCTGCGACTCTCCTCTTTAGAGGTATGTGACTTATTGGGCTCACGTATATCAATGAGATAATATGACCCATTGTTGAGATTCTTGCTGATGACGAAGGGTCCTTCCCAAGGATGTGAAAGCTTATGCATACATGTTTGTTCTTGTATAAGACGGAGCACTAAGTCACCCTCCTAGAAAGTACGACTTCAGACTCTACGGCTATGATAGCGACATAGGTCTTGCTGATATGTCACTGATTGGGCTGCTGCAAGATCGTGTTCTTCCTCCAAGGCATCCAGAGAGTCCTGACGAGCTTTTTCATTATCTGTTTCGACATATGCTGCAACTCTGGGGGAGTCATGACGGATATCACTTGGCAATATGGCTTCTGCACCATAGACCAGGAAGAACGACATATAGCTTGTTGACCTGTTGGGAGTAGTCCGTATGCTCCAAAGGACTGTGGGGAGCTCCTCAACCCAGCATCCAGGAGTGCGCTCATGAGGAACCATGAGCCTTGGCTTGATTCCATGCAACAGTTCCTGATTAGCACGCTCTGCTTGACCATTGGACTGCAGATGTGCGACTGAAGCTATATCAAGTCATATGTGTTCTTTCTGGCAAAACTGTTTCATAGCTCCTTTGGAGAAGTTAGTGCCATTGTCCGTGATGATGCTGTGTGGATAACGAAAATGAGAAATCAACTTCTTCAGGAATTTAACCGCTATTACTGCATCACAATTGGTGATTGGTTCTGATTCGGCCCACTTGGTGGATTTATCAACTACAACCAAAAGGTGAGTGAAATCCATCACATCTGCGAACGATATCCTCTGCATCTTTGTGAGCTATGAGCCAGTAAATACCATGTCGAAAGGCCTTTGCGACAAGGGACCTTGAGCCGGTGTGATGGCCACAATCTCTAGAATGAATCTCACTGAGAATCTCGTGGCCTTCTTCATTAGAAACACAACACTGAAAGATGACTATAATACTCCTTCTATGTAACTTGCCATTGACTATAGTCATGGATTTAGACCTCTTGATAATCTGTCGGGCAATGATTTCCTCTTCTGGGAGCTCGCCACAGGTAAAATAAGCCAGGTAAGTAACTATCCACTTTGGGGTGGCATGAACTGCAGCCACAAGCTGTGATTCTGGGTCAGGAACAACGAGGTCTTCCTCCATTGGTAACTTGACCCATGGGTTATGCAAAACATCGAGGAAAACATTGGGTGGAACAGGCTTGCGCTGAATGCCCAAGCGAGATAGTGCATCCGCTGCTTCATTCTATCGCCGATCAATATGGTCAACCTGGTAACAGTGAAGTGGTCAGCGATAATAGTAACATCACACCTGTAAGCCGCCATAAGTGGGTCTTTGGTGTCCCAAGTCCCTGAAACCTGTTGAGCCACCAAGTCTGAGTCGCCAAGACATCTGACCCGACTAAGATTCATCTCCTTAGCTATACAGAGCCCATGAAGCAGAGCCTCATACTCGGCTACATTGCTAGTACAGGGAAACATGAGCCTCAAAACATAACAAATTTTTTCACCTCGTGGAGAAGTTAAAAGCACTCCAGCCCCCGAGCCTTCCAATTGCCTACAACCATCGAAGTGTATCGTCCAGTATGTATTATCCAACTTCTCTTCTGGAGCTTGTAACTCAGTCCAGTCGTTGATGAAATCGACCAAGGCTTGAGATTTAATAGTTGTTCATGGCACATACTTCAGATGATGCGGACCAAGTTCAATGCCCACTTGGCAACCCGGCCTGTGGCTTCCCTGTTCTGGATAATGTCTTCCAGATGTGCTGAACTGACCATAGTGATGGGGTGCTCCTCAAAGTAGTGCTTCAACTTGCGACTGGCTATGAATACCCCCAAAACCAGTCTCTGCCAGTGTGGATACTGCTGTTTTGATTCTGTCAGGACTCCATGGATGTAATAGACCGGCCTTTGGACTAGATGCTCTTTGCCTTCCTCCTTGCGTTCAACAACAACTACCATGCTGACAGCCTTGTTATTAGCAGTGATGTACAAGAGCATTAGCTCCTTCTCCTGAGGAGCAGCAAGGATCGGTGGCTCTGACAACTGCTTCTTGAGGGACTCAAAGGCTTGATCTGCAGCATCACCCCAAGTAAAACTGTCTGATTTCTTGAGCAACTGGTAGAGCGGAACAACTTTCTCCCCAAGCTGGCTTAAAAACCGGCTCGAAGCCACCACACGGCCCGTCAACCTCTAGACAACGTTGATGTTAGCCAGCTTGGCCAATGTTGTGATGGCTTTGATTTTTTCTGGATTGGCCTCAATTCCATGATCAGACACCAGGAAACCCAGCAGTTTCCCTACAGGAACGCCAAACACACACTTGGCTAGGTTGAGCTTCATCTGGTACACTCAGAGGTTGTCAAACGTCTCCTTGAGATCGTCTAGCAATGTTTTCTTCTTCTGGGACTTGACCATGATGTCATCAACACAGGCGTGAACGTTGCGGCCAATCTGCTTGTGAAAACAGTTCTGAACACAATGCTGGTAAGTTGCACCTGCGCTCTTTAGCCCAAAAGGCATAGACGTATAGCAAAAAGCTCCAAAAGGTGTGATAAAGGCCGTTTTCTCCTGATCTTTCTCTGCCATCTTGATCTAATGATATCCAGAATAAGCATCCAGGAAACACAAACACTCACAACCAGCAGTGGAGTCAATGATCTGATCAATGCGAGGAAGAGAAAACAGGTCCTTGGGGTAGGCCCTGTTCAAATCTGTGTAGTCAATGCACATCCGCTAAGTTCTGTTCTTCTTCAGAACAAGCACTGGGTTAGCTAACCACTCAGGGTGAAAAACTTCAACGATGAACCCGTAAGCTAGGAGCTGGGCCAGTTCTTCGCCAATGGCCTTGCGTCTCTCCTCATTAAAATGATAGAGGAATGATACGTCTCCAACGTATCTATAATTTTTGATTATTCCATGCTGTTATATTATCAATCTTGGATGTTTTATATTCATTTTATAGCAACTTTATATCATATTTTGGGACTAACCTATTGACATAGTGCCCAGTGCCAGTTGTTGTTTTTTTGCTTGTTTTTTACTTCGCAGAATATCAGTAGCAAACGAAGTCCAAATGCCACAAAACTTTTTGGTGATTATTTTATGGATAGAAGACAACTTGGGAGCCAAGGAAGTGCCCAAGTGGAGGCCCGTGGGGCCCACAAGGCACCAGAGTGCGCCAGAGGCTCCTGGCGCGCCTTGGTGGGTAGTGGGGCCCATAGGCGCCCTCTCCTCCACCTATCAGCTCTATAAATACTCTAAAATCCCAAAAACTCTAGGGGAGCATAGAGATCAGAGTTTCCACCGCCGCAAGTTCCAGAACCACGAGATCCAATCTAGAGGCCTTTTCCGGCACCTTGCCGGAGGGGTCAATGATCATGGAGGGGTTCTTCATCAACACCCTTACCCCTCCAATGATGCATGATTAGTTTACCACAGACCTACGGGTCCGTAGGCAGTAGCTAGATGGCTTCTTCTCTCTTTTTTTGATCTTCAATACAATGTTCTCCTCGATGTTCTTGGAGATCTATTTGATGTAACTCTTTTTTGTGGTGTGTTTGTTGGGATCCGATGAATTGCGAGTTTATGATCAGATCTATCTATGAATATTATTTAAGTCTTTGTTGAACTCTCTTATGCATGATTGTTATAGCCTTGTATTTCTTCTCCGAAACTTTGGTTTGGTTTGGCCAACTTGATTGATTTTTCTTGCAATGGGAAGAGGTGCTTTGTGATGGGTTCGATCTTAAGGTGTCCTCACCCAGTGACAGAAGGGGCAGCGAGGCACGCATGTATCATTGCCATTAAGGATAAAAAGATGGGGTCTATTCCTACATGAATAGATCTTGTCTACATCATGTCATCATTCTTATTGCATTACTCCATTTCTCCATGAACTTAATACACTAGATGCATGCTGGATAGCGGTCGATGTGTGGAGTAATAGTAATAGATGCAGGCAGGAGTTGGTCTACTAATCTTGGACGTGATGCCTATATACATGATCATTGCCTTGGATATCATCATAATTATTTGCTTTTCTATCAATTGCCCAACAGTAATTTGTTTACCCACCGTATGCTATTTTCTTGAGAGAAGCCTCTAGTGAAATCTACGGCTCCCGGGTCTATTTCCTATCATATTATTTTCAGATCTATTAATCCAAAAATACCTTGCTGCACATTTTATTTACTTCTTTTATTTTGTGTTTTTGTTAGATCTATTTATCCAATCTCATACAATTTAATCTATCTCAATACCGAGGAGGGATTGACAACCCCTCTTACGCATTGGGTTGCAAGTTTTTGTTATTTGTGTGAAGGTATTTTTTACATAGTTTGGTGGATCCTCCTACTGGATTGATACCTTGGTTTCATAACTGAGGGAAATACTTACTGTTGCCGTGCTGCATCACCCTTTCCTCTTCAAGGAAAAAACCAATGCAATATCACAAGTAGCAAGGAATCGTCACACATGTTTCATCTTAGGATCAACATTTAGGCAGTGCTTAGCGAGTTCTCCCGGTACACTAGGCATGTCAGAAGGTTTCCATGCAAAGATGTCCCGATTCTCGTGGATGAACTCGATGAGCACGCTTTCCTATTTGGGACCCATATTCTCCCAATGATTAACTGCTGACACGAATCACCAGGGGTGAATCAACCTGCTTAGTATCCTCAGCTGACTTGAACTTGAGCAGGGGATCGACCTCGGTAGTGGGTTTCTTCAGGGAGGTCATATCAGCCGGGTCAACATTGGCTTGATAGAATTTCAACTCCTCGGCTGCACAAGCTGACACGACATAAGCTGCATCTCCTTCCTCACACTCGAGCGTGATTTTCCTGTCACCATAAACTGTGATAGTACCCTCTGGTCTAGGCATCTTGAGTTTCAAATAAACATAGCAAGGACATGCCATAAAATGAGCATAAGCCGATCGTCCAAACAAGGCATGATAAGGACTCTTTATTTTGACCACCTCAAATGTCAGGAACTCAGATCTGTAATTGAAATCAGTGCGAAAAGCAACTTCCAGGGAAATTTTCCCAATAGGATATGCTGACTTGCCAGGAACAATCTAGTGAAAAACTATAGAGGACGGCTTGAGCTGTTTTTCTAACAGGTTCATACGCTTGAAGGTATCATAATAGAGGACATTGATTCTACTGCCACCATCCATGAGTACCTTAGTGAGCTTATAACCACCGACTTGAGGTGCCACCACCAAAGCAAGGCAACCCGGATTCTCAACCCGAGGAGGATGATCTTCTTGACTCCAAACCACGAACTGCGCTGACTAGTTCAAGTACTCGGGAACGGCCGGCTCAACCATGTTGACTACCCGCTTATGAAGTTTTCGGTCACATTTGCAAGGACGTGATATTGCCTTCTATTCAGCTGCTTTGGATTGCTCTAAAACCCATACTGATTCCCTGGCCGGATCGCTAATTATTGCCTCCACCATTGCCTGATCCTTGAAAATCAGAATTTTGGGCACCTGACCCCTGGAAACCGGCATTAGGGAAGCTTCCTTGTGAGCCAGCACCTGGAAAGCTGGTTCCGGACCCGCCAGCTCCAGAGCTGCCCGGATGTCCACCATGGCCACCACCGTGATGATTCTGAAAAGTCTGGTTTCTAAACTCCTGCATAATGAAGCAGTTTTCCCACAGTGGTTTGCTGGCTTGCCATCAAAGTTGTGTTTGGAACACGGGCCTTTGAGAGCTTCCTCATAATTACGGGGACGATTTCCATTGTAAGGACAACCAAAGTTGTTATTTCATCTTTGGCCCATGAAACCAGTATTAGTGTTAGCAACAAAGTCTGATCCTCCTTCAGAACTCTTGCGCTTATTATTGTTGCCATTGTTGCCTTGGTTGCCATTGTTACTGTTATGCCCATGGTTGTTTTGCTGGTGACTCTTACTGCCATCGTTTTTCTTGCCCTTCCTAGACTTCCCGTCATCTGAAGTTGGATCCTTCGTACTGTCTGACTCAACATATCTGGTAAGAACGTCCATGAGATCCCCCATATCTTTGACCTTCTGTTTGAGGTGTCCAAGCTTCTAGACTAAGGGCTGGAAGTGACAATTTCTTTCCAGGACAAGGACATCTTGCATAGCGTGATGCTATCTGAAGAGTGGATAATCTCTGCAACACGACGTGACCAGTGATGTGCCGACTCATCGTTACGCTAAATGCATTGCTTGAGATCAACAATCATCGTTGGTCGTTTGCAGGTTCCTTGGAAATTCTTGATGAAGTGCTCTTTCAATTCTTCCCAAGTGTTGATTGAGCTTGGTGGCAAGTTTTTCAACCACGTGCGAGCTGGTCCCTCGAACATCATGGTCAAATATTTAGCACAGACCACATCACTGACGTCCAACATATCCATGGCTAGCTCGTAACTTTCAATCCACGCAGCTGAATCTAGGTCAGCAGTGTAATTGGGAACCTTGCGAGGACCTTTGAAATCATTTGGCATGCGCTCATTCCGCAAGGCAGACACTAAGCACGGTATCCCAATAATCCTGCTAGTTAGACCGGTACCCTGTGAAGTTGGTTGGGCCGTGGTGGGTGGGGGCTGTGTAACTCCTGCATTTCTCGCTCCTGCTTCCCACATAGCACGGGCAGCGTCGACAATCGCCTGCGCATTCAAAACTGCTGGCCGAGGCGGGTTCTGCTGCTGATGTTGCTCGCGCTGTCGGCGTACACTGCTATAAACTGTTGGGGATTCGGCGTGTCGGCTCCTGCTACGACTCTGGTGTGGGGTAGAATGAAGCCGGTGGTGACTGTGAGAATAGTTTGCATGCTGGGTGGCTGTAGTCTTCAGCATCTCAATGGCATTCCTAGCCTCAATCTCGATCGAGGTGTTCCCAGTAATCAGAATCATAGCAAGATTGTGATTCGCCGCCAGCACATTATCAACCGGGTTGGAATAATGGCCCGCTGGAGTCTGAAAACGACGAGGTGGGTGCTGGCCCGGTAAATGCTGTTGAGCCGGCTTGGGATGGCACTGAGCCTGCATGTGCTGCTGAGCCGGTGGTGGTTGCAACTGAGTTGTGTTTGGAGGTACTATTCATGTCAATTGAGGTATAACGGGCTCGCCAGGTGTACCAATACTTGCTCCTACGATGGGCGCGTCCGGCGGTGTATCGAACAGCCGTGTGGGCTTAAAACCAGGCGGCAACCGACTCTGATGCCTCCTCTGGTGTACCGCAGAGTTCTCGTTTTGAAGAAACTTGAGATGAAAAGCCTCTGCCCTCAAGCGCTCGCTCTCACTAAGGATGTGAGCCTGTATTTCCACCATACGGGTATTCTTTGCGTTGATATCCTCTTGGATTTTGGCCATCTGTTCACAAAGCTTCGCCACCTCTGCGTTGCATTCAGCCAAGTTCTCTGCAGTTACTAGAGCGGCCAGGAGTGTGCCCAGAGTAGTCATTAGCTCCGCCAAGGCTTGAGTCGGCGTCTGGCTTGAGCCGGCTGATACGTCTCCAATGTATCTATAGTTTATGAAGTATTCATGCCATGTTTACAACAATTCTATATGGTTTTGGTATGATTTTATTAGAACTAACCTGGACTGACGCTGTTTTCAGCCGAACTACCGTGGTGTCATTTTTTGTGCAGAAATAAAAGTTCTCGGAATAGGCTGAAAATTTACGGTGATCAATTATGGACTAGAAGAGACCCATGGAGCACCGGAGCTGTGCCAGGAGGTGACCGAGGATGCCACAAGCCAGGGGCGCGCCCACCCCCCAGGGCATGCCCCTAGGGCTTGTGGGCCCCTCGGGTGTCCCCCTGACTTGTTTCCAACGCCAAATACTCTTTATATATACAGAAACCCCCGAAAAGAACCCTAGATCGGAAGTTTCGCCGCCGCAAGCCTCTGTAGCCACGAAAAACCAATCGGGACCCTGTTCCGGCACCCTGCCGGAGGGGGAAATCATCACCGGAGGCCATCTTCATCATCCCGGTGGTCTCCATGATGAGGAGGGAGTAGTTCACCCTCGGGGCCGAGTGTATGTATCAGTAGCTATGTGTTTGATCTCTCTCTCTCTCTCTCTCTCTCTCTCGTGTTCTTGATTTGGCACGATCTTGATGTATCGCGAGCTTTGTTAATATATTTGGATCTTATGGTGTTCTTCCCTCTCTACCTTCTTGTGATGAATTGAGTCTTGCTCTTTGAGGTTTTGTTATGTTGGATTGAGTATTGGATTTGAGAACACTTGATGTATGTCTTGCGATGGGATATCTGTGGTGACAATGGGATATTCTATTGATTCACTTGATGTATGTTTTGGTACTCAACTCGCAGATTCCTGAGGTGACATTGGGGTAATCTATGCATAGGGGTTGATGCATATTTTCATCCTACATTCTCTGATAGAAACTTTGGAGTGATTCTTTGTCGCACGTTGAGGGATGGCCATATGATTTAATTATGTTATCATTGTTGAGAGACTTTCCACTAGTGAAAGTATGAACCCTAGGCCTTGTTTTCAAGCATTGCAATACCGTTTTTGCTCACTTTTGTTACTAGTTACCTTGCTATTTTTATATTTTCAGATTGCAAAAACATATATCTACTATCCATACTACACTTGTATCACCATCTCTTCGCCGAACTAGTGCACCTATACAATTTGCCATTGTATTGGGTGTGTTGGGGACACAAGAGATTTCTTGTATTTGGTTGTGGGGTTGTTTGAGAGAGACCATCTTCATCCTACGCCTCCCACGGATTGATAAACCTTAGGTCATCCACTTGAGGGAAATTTCCTACTGTCCTATAAAACTCTGCCCTTGGAGGCCCAACACGAGTCTACAAGAAGAAAGGTTGCGTAGTAGACATCACCGGCCAAATTGGGAGCCGGCGCTGATGTACTAGTCCCTGTTACAGCATCAGCCGCCGTGGAATTCTGAGCCACCACGTGCTACTTCTTGAGCTTGCGTTGGTTTTTCCCTTGAAGAGGAAAGGGTGATGCAGCAAAGTAGAGATAAGTATTTCCCTCAGTTAGAACCAAGGTATCAATCCAATAGAAGGAACACACAAGTCTCCAATAGTTGCACCTACACAAACAAACAAATACTTGCAACCAACGCGGTAAAAGGGGTTGTCAATCCCTTCACGGTTAATTGCAAGGATGAGATGTGATAGAGATAGGTATAAAAGATAAATAAAAGTGCAAAATAAAATAAAGGTAAATAAATTGTAGCAAGGTATTTTTGTGTTTTTGGTTTTATAGATCTGAAAATAATATGATGATAATAGACCCGGGGGCCATAGTTTTCACTAGAGGCTTCTCTCTTGAAAGAACACATACGGTGGGTAAACAAATTACTGTTGAGAAATTGATAGAATAGCGCAAAGTTATGACGGTATCTAAGGCAATGATCATGAATATAGGGATCACGTCCGTGACAAGTAGACTGACTCCTACCTGCATCTACTACTATTACTCCACACATCGGCCGCTATCCAGCATGTATATAGTGTATTAAGTTAACAAGAACGGAGTAACGCCTTAAGCAAGATGACATGATGTAGAGGGATAGACCCAATCAATATGGTATAAACCCCATCTTTTTATCCTTAATGGCAACAATACAAATACGTGCCTCGCTATCCCTTCTATCACTGGGTGAGGACACCGCAAGATTGAACCCATTACAATGCACCTCTCCCGTTGCAAGATAAATCAATCTAGTTGGCCAAACCAAATCAATAAATAAGAGAGAAATACAAAGCTATCTTAATCATGCATAAAAGAGTTCAGAGAAGACTCAAATAATATTCATAGATAATCTGATCATAAATCCACAATTCATCGGATCTCAAAAAACGCACCACAAAAGAAGATTAAATCGAATAGAACTCCAAGAACATCAAGGAGAACATTGTATTGAAGATCAAAGAGAGAGAAGAATACATTTAGCTACTAGCTATGGATCCGTAGGTTTATGGTAAACTACTCACACATCATCGGTAGGGCAGCAAGTTTGGTGTAGAGGCCCTCCATGATCGAATCCCCCTCCGGCGGAGTGCCAAAAAAGGCCCCAAGATGGGATCTCATGAGAATAGAAGCTTGCGGCAGCGGAAAAGTATTTTTGGTGTGCCCTCTGGTATACGGGGAATATTTGTGTATTTATGGAGTTGAGATTAGTGTTAGAGGAGCCACGGGGGGCCCACAAGCTCATAGGGCGCCCCCTAGGGCGCGCCTGGTGAGATTGTGGCTCACCGGTGGGCCTTCTGGCCTCCTCCCGAAGCTTCCTAGGTGTCTTCTGGTCCAAGGAAAATCATCAAAAAGTTTCGTTCCGTTTGGTATTGATTTTCTATAGAAGACAAAAACAAGGAAAAAATAGCAACTGGCACTGGGCACTAGGTTAATAGGTTAGTCCCCAAAATGATATAAAATAGTATAATAGTGCATATAAAACATCCAATATGGATAATATAATAGCATGGAACAATAAAAAATTATAGATACGTTGGAGACGTATCAAGTATCCCCAAGCTTAATTCCTGCTCGTCCTTGAGTAGGTAAATGATATAAACAGAATTTTTGATGTGGAATGCTAACTAACAAGTTTATCATGTAATCTTTTCTTATTGTGGCAGGAATTTTTAGATCCATAAGATTCAAAACAAAAGTTTAATATTGACATAAAAACAATAATACTTCAAGCATACTAATAAAGCAATCATGTCTTCTAAAAATATCATGGCTAAAAGTTATCCCTACAAAATCATATAATCTTGTCATGCTCTATCTTCATAACACAAAGTATTTATCATGCACAACCCCGATGACAAGCCAAGCAATTGGTTCATACTTTTAACATTTTTAAGCTTTTTCAACTCTCACACAATACATGAGCGTGAGCTATGGATATATCACTATAGGTGGAATAGAATATGATGGTGGAGGTTGTGTGGAGAAGAAAAAAAAGGAGAAAGTCTCACATCGACGAGGCAAATCAATGGGCTATGGAGATGCCCATCAATTGATGTCAATGCAAGGAGTAGGGATTGCCATGCAATGGATGCACTAGAGTTATAAGTGTATGAAAGCTCAAAAGAAAACTAAGTGGGTGTGCATCCAACTTGCTTGCTCACGAAGACCTAGGGCAATTTGAGGAAGCCCATCATTGGAATATACAAGCTAAGTTCTATAATGAAAAATTCCCACTAGTAATATATGTAAGTGACAAAATAGGAGACTCTCTATTATGAAGAACATGGTGCTATTTTTAAGCACAAGTGTGGAAAAGGATAGTAGCATTGTCCCTTCTCTCTTTTTCTCTCATTTTTTAATATTTTTTCCTATTTTTTTTCTTTTGGGCTCTTTGGCCTCTTGTTTTAATTTTAAGTCCGGAGTCTCATCCTAACTTGTGGGGGAATCATAATCTCCATCATCCTTTCCTCACATGGGACAATGCTCTAATAATGATGATCATCACACTTTTATTTACTTACAACTCAAGAATTACAACTCGATACTAGAACAAAAATATGACTCTATATGAATGCCTCCGGCGGTGTACCGGGATGTGCAATGATCTAGTGTTACATGTATAAAAAATATGATGGTGGCGAAGCCACAAATACTATGTCAACTATATGATCATGCAAAGCAATATGACAATGATGGTGTGTGTCACAATAAAACGGAACGGTGGAAGTTGCATGTCAATATATCTCGGAATGGCTATGGAAATGCCATAATAGGTAGGTATGGTGGCTGTTTTGAGGAAGATATAAGGTGGCTTATGTGTGAATGAGCATATCATATCACGGGGTTTGGATGCACCAGCGAAGTTTGCACCAACTCTCAAGGCGAGAAAGGGCAATGCACGGTACCGAAGAGGCTAGCAATGATGGAAGGGTGAGAGTGCGTATAATCCATGGAGTCAACATTAGTCATAAAGAACTCACATACTTATTGCAAAAGTTTATTAGCCCTCAAAACAAAGTACTAATACACATGCTCCTAGGGGGATATATTGGTAGGAAAAGACCATCGCTCGTCCCCGACCGCCACTCATAAGGAAGACAATAAAAAAAAATCATGCTCCAACTTCATCGCATAACGAGAGACCATACGTCCATGCTTCGAGAATCACAAACTTTAACATAAATATTCTTACTAATCCAAAATTACTCACTAGCATGACTCTAATATCACCATCTTTATATCTCAAAACAAATGCAAGGAATCAAACTTCTCATATATTCAATGATCTTCATGAAAGTTTTTTATTATATCCCTCTTGAATACCCATCATATTAGGGCTAAATTCATAACCTAAGCAAATTGCCATACTATTTTTAGGACTCTCAAAATAATATAAGTGAAGCATAAGAGTTCATCAATTTCTTCAAAATAAAACCACCGCCGTGCTCTAAAAAGATATAAGTGAAGCACTAGAGCAACTGCCTAGGTCAAAAGATATAAGTGAAGCACATAGAGTATTCTAACAAATTCATGATTAATGTGTGTCCCTCTCAAAAGGTGTACAGCAAGGATGATTGTGGCAAACTAAAAAGCAAAGACTCATATAATACAAGACGCTCCAAGCAAAACACATATCATGTGGTGAGTAAAAATATAGCCTCAAGTAATTTACCGATGGATTGAAGATAACAGAGGGGATGCCATCCGGGGCATCCCCAAGCTTAGATGCCTGGTTATCCTTGAATATTACCTTGGGGTGCCTTGGTCATCCCCAATCTTAGGCTCTTGCCACTCCTTATTCCGTAGTCCATCGGAACTTCACCCAAAACTTGAAAACTTCACAACACAAAACTCAACAGAAAACTCGTGAGCTCCGTTAGTATAATAAAAGCAAATCACCACTTTAGGTACTGTTGTGAACTCATTCCAATTTCATATTAGCATTATATCTACTGTATTCTAACTTCTCTATGGCTCTTACCCCCCGATACTACCCATAGATTCATCAAAATAAGAGAACAATGCATAGAAAACAGAATCTGTCAAAAACAGAACTGTCTATGAAGACCTGAATTATAGTCATACTTATGTAACTCTAAACACTTTGAAAAATTAGTACAACATAGGAAATTTGTATATCAATCTTGTGTAAAAAATTCAGAACCAGAACACGTTCCAGCAAATTTTTACAATTCTGCTACTGGACGCAAAAGTTTCTGTTTTTCAGCAAAATCAAATCAACGATCTTCCAAATCATCCCAAAGGTCTTACTTGGGACAAACACTAATTAAAACACTAAAACACAATCATAACAGAAGTATAATTGCTTGAACACAAGAAAAACAGAAAGATGAAATTATTGGGTTGTCTCCCAACAAGCTCTTTCTTTATAGCCATTAAGATAGGGTTGAAATTTTATTGATGCTCACAAGAAAGATAACAATTGTAACACAAAGAGAGTATTATAAATAATGTGACAACACATTTAAGTCTAACATACTTCCTATGCATAGGCATTTTATAAGCAAATAAATTATCAAGACAAGAAATATCTAGCATATGCAAGGGAGAAGAATAAAACATTGACGATCTCAACATAATGAGAGGTAATTTAGTAACATGAGAATTTCTACAACCATATTTCCCTCTATCATAATAATTACATGTGGGATCATATTCAATTCAACAATATAGCTATCACATAACATATTCTCTACATGATCCATATGCATGCAAAGTTGACACTCTTCCAATATAGTGGGATTATCATCAAATAAAGTCATGACCTCTCCAAGCGCAATTTTATCAAAAAATTCATAAGATTGATCATTCTCCAAAGTAGTGGGATCATTATTACCTAGAGTTGACACTCTTCCAAACCCACTTTCAATATTATCGCAAACATATTCATCATGAGGCTTAAATAAATTTTCAAGATCATAAGAAGAATCACCCCAATCATGATCATTGCAATAAGTAGTGGACATCTCAAAATTAGCATCCCCAAGCTTGGGGTTTTGCATATTTTTAGCGCAATCGACATTAATAGAATTTATAATAACACCATTACAATCATGCTTTTCATTCAAGGAGCTATCGTGAATCACTTCATAAATTTATTCTTTTAACACTTCATCACAACTTTCAGATTCACGAATTTCAAGCAAAACTTCATAAAGATAACCTAGTGCACTCAATTCACTAGCAATTGGTTCATAATAATTGGATCTTTTAAAAAGATTAGCAAGCGGATGAGGATCCATAAGCTTTTTGTTTTATGATTTTCAATAAACATACAATTATACCAAGCGAACAAGCAAACAAACCAAGTAAGACATAGAGGCAAACGAAAAGGCAAACAAAGAGAAGACAAATATTTTTGTGTTTTTCTAAAAACGTTTTAGAAGTGGGGGAGAGGAAAACGAGAGGCAAATGGTGAATAATGTAAATGCAAGAGATGAGAGTTTATGATAGGTACTTGGTAGGCTTGATGTAGATCCTCCCCGGCAATGGCACCAAAAATTATTCCTGCTACTTCTTGAGCTTGCGTTGGTTTTTCCCTTGAAGAGGAAAGGGTGATGCAGCAAAGTAGAGATAAGTATTTCCCTCAGTTAGAACCAAGGTATCAATCCAATAGTTGCACCTACACAAACAAACAAATACTTGCACCCAACACGATAAAAGGGGTTGTCAATCCCTTCACGGTTAATTGCAAGGATGAGATCTGATAGAGATAGGTATAAACGATAAATAAAAGTGCAAAATAAGATAAAGGTAAATAAATTGCAGCAAGGTATTTTGTGTTTTTGGTTTTATAGATCTGAAAATAATATGATGAGAATAGACCCGGGGGCCATAGTTTTCACTAGAGGCTTCTCTCTTGAAAGAACACATACGGTGGGTAAACAAATTACTATTGAGCAATTGATAGAAAAGCACAAAGTTATGACGATATCTAAGGCAATGATCATGAATATAGGCATCACGCCCATGACAAGTAGACCGACTCCTGCCTGCATCTACTATAATTACTCCACACATCGACCGCTATCCAGCATGCATCTAGTGTATTAAGTTAACAAGAACGGAGTAACGCCTTAAGCAAGATGACATGATGTAGAGGGATAGATCCAATCAATATGGTATAACCCCATCTTTTTATCCTTAATGGCAACAATACAAATACGTGCCTCGCTACCCCTTCTGTCACTGGGTGAGGACACCGCAAGATTGAACCCATTACATAGCACCTCTCCTGTTGCAAGATAAATCAATCTAGTTGGCCAAACCAAATCAATAAATCAGAGAGAAATACAAAGCTATCTTAATCATGCATAAAAGAGTTCAGAGAAGACTCAAATAATATTCATTGATAATCTGATCATAAATCAACAATTCATCGGATCTCAACAAATCCATCGCAAAAGAAGATTACATCGAATAGAACTCCAAGAACATCGAGGAGAACATTGCATTGAATATCAAAGAGAGAGAAGAAGCCATCTAGCTACTAGCTATGGACCCGTAGGTCTATGGTAAACTACTCACACATCATTGGTAGGGAACCAAGGTTTGTGTAGAGGCCCTCCGTGATCGAATCCCCCTCCGGCAGAGTGCCGGAAAAGGCCCAAGATGGGATCTCACGAGAACAGAAGCTTGCGGCGGCAAAAAAGTATTTTTGGTGTGCCCTCTGGTATACGGGGAATATTTGGGTATTTATGGAGCTGAGATTAGGGTTAGAGGAGCCATGGGGGGCCCACAAGCTCATAGGGCGCCCCCTAGGGCGCGCCTGGTGGGCTTGTGGCTCACCCCTGGGCGTTCTGGCCTCCTCCCGAAGGTTCATAGGTGTCTTCTGGTCCAAGAAAAATCGCCAAAAAGTTTCGTTCCATTTGGATTCCGTTTGGTATTGATTTTCTGTAAAAGACAAAAACAAGGAAAAACAGCAACTCGCACTGGGCACTAGGTTAGTCCCAAAAAATGATATAAAATAGCATAATAATGCACACAAAACATCCAAGATGGATAATATAATATCATGGAACAATCAAAATTATAGATACATTGGAGACGTATCACCGCGGTCCCGGCCGGGTTTTAGTTTTGGTTTCCTGCCATGTAGACAGCTCCATGATGAGGCGGCTCGACAACCTCCGGACTGATCTCGTCATCGAAATAGTCCCCCAGCCTGTCATCAAAAAGCAAGAGAATCGACTCGGTGTCGCTCGACCGAGGACTCGTCGTCGGAGTAGACAAGGGTGTCACTGCTAGATGTGGAATTTCCCGCAAGGTCAACTCTATGAGTGAAGTTGACGAAAGCGTGAGCCCGGCCGGCTTGGGTCCGGCCGGCTTGGGCGCGATGAGCCAGCTCGACGTTGTCGATAGGTGTCTGGCTCGGGGCCTGTTTTGCCGATTACGCCGATGAAGACGTGGATCTTGCCGAAGGGGACTCGGTACCCGTACTCGATTGAGTCAGCCTCAGGACCCCAGCCAGAATCGTTGATGTAGAGCTTTCCATGGCGACTCTTCGTCATCCGGCCTATCGCGTATCCCTCGATCCCTGGGAGAGCTCCCTCCAAGAACTGAACACCACCGTGTGTTGGCCCGACAGTGGGCGCCAACTGTTGTGGTTTTTTCACGGCAGATGTCCTCGTGAAAGGACTAAGTCTGGAGGCCATTGCAACTACGTGGTTGCCTGGACGAGGTTGATCGGGAATGAAGGACACAAATTTACCTAGATTCGGCCCCTCACGGTGGAGGTAAAGACCTTCTTCCTGCTTGATTGATATTGCTAGAGATCTATGTCGCCGGGGGTGAGCATCTATGGGGCCATCCAGCCCCTTTGTAGTCCGGCAAGGGAGATGCACTGACGCAAAGAGCGGAATCAATAGAGAGCGCAAGGTTTTTACCCAGGTTCGGGCCACCCGGGGGTGTAAAACCCTACTCCTACTTGGTATATTGGGTGTGTATATGGGGTGCACAAGTACAAGGAGCGCTATCTCGGCAAGGTGCAAGGAGGAAGCAGCTACACGTGTGAGTTGTGCAAAAGGTCGATCCTTGTAAAAGTTTCCCTAGTCCTCCTTTTATAGCTTAAGGGGTTACCACAGTGGCAAAACAGTAATAATGTGATGATTAGATAGCTAAACAGAGCTATCATACCTAACTCTGCTGTAATAAGACGAAAGCATTTAATGCTTTGCTAGGTGTAACGTGGAGAAGGAGCCCCGACAAGGTTTCTGCACCGCTTGCCTAGCTACCTCCTATTAGCTTGACACACCATCAGGACGGGTGTCAGTAAAGGTAAATCCTTCCCTGGCATGCTGCCACGTGCCCGACAAGTCTCACCCAACTTCCTGCGGGCTCGACAACTCATCGATTAGTGACTAACTGCTCAATGAGGTGGAGTGCTCGCAGCTGGAAAGAGCTTGCCGGCACAGAGCTTGTCGGGTCTTCGCTTTGGCTAGCACCTTGCCGGCCTCCGGCAAGGGCTGTTACTAATCTCTGCACTTGTTGTTTTTTCTTGTTCTCTGCAACTTGGGTCTTGAATCTTGGGCTTGGTCTCCCAACAAGCCTTGCTTGCCGGGGTGCTATCGCTGCCTGTGCATAAGTCTAGGGTACTAAGGGCCCATATCTTAGCACACCAACAGGAGCCTCCGGGCCTGGGCCACACGTGCATGCAAAACGTCATTAGGCTAGGCCCAAAAACATGCACAATCACGCATGGCAAAAAAACCTCTGCCGTAACCTTAATCGTGATGATTTCCGCTAACGCACGTCCAATTCGCGCATTAAATGCGGGTCGTGGGAGCATGGACTATTGTGGTTATCCACGGTAGTGCGCCTGTAAAAGTGTTGCTAGGCAAAACAAGGAAGCGCCAGCCCCCTCGCGCCTTCCCCATAAAAAGGTAACCGCGAGGAGACGCTGCTCATTCGCCCCTGCTTTACCCTGCTTTGTCTTCCTCCTCTCACTCAAACTACCGCCGCCAACATCAATCTGCGTCTCAACTTGACCTTTCTCTTCTCTCTTGAGAACTAATGGCGCCCAAGAAAGCCAGTGCAGAGGGGAAGAAATCCGCCAAGCCGCTTGACCCCAAAGCGGAGAAGAAGGAGTTGGAGGAACTAGAGAGGCAGCAAAGGGAGAATGTGGTTTTCTCGCTGTCCGCCCTGGACGCCAACACTTTGATCGAGAGGTACGCCTATATGTGGGGAAGAAACACCAAAGATGATGATGCTTCAGTGATTCTCCCTGAAGGTGACAAGATTCCATCAGATTCCTATCCATTCTTCTGCGCCTACTTTTACTACGGCCTGGTTCCTCCGTATTCAGACTTCTTCCGCACGATGATGGAGAGCTTTGGGTTCAGGCTGTTGGATTTCACCCCCAATGCGATGACATGTATGGCGGTCTTCGCCCATTTGTGCGAGGATTTTATTGGGGTTGCTCCCAATGTGGATCTATTCTACCATTTCTTTGTCCCTCATATTGAAGATAAATCCCTCTCTGGCAGCATAACATGGATCCCCAGGGCCAAAACCAAAGGCCAATATCTTGAAGGAAAATACCATCTCAAATGGGAAGAGTGGAGGCAAACTGGTGCTGGATGCAGGAAAAGGACTTCCCCCCATTCTGCTTACCGCGCACAGCGAGAGTTCAGCGTCGCGACAACTGGAGTGACCTTGGCACCACTGAGAAGAAACTCCGCCCGGCACTAAACAGAATCGCCTGCCTCAAGTCCGCCAAGTTGACCATTGAAATGGTTGGGGCTGATTTCCTCCGGCGACGCATTGCACCACTGCAGAAGAGGCAGAGGCCCACTTGGGACTACCAGGGGCTGGTGACATCATGCGGCTGTATCTAGGGATTGGCTACAACTTGATGGTTATGGAGCACGCCAGCCTTTGCGAACAGCTGTTCCGAAAGACAGGCACATTCCACTTGTCAGACAAGATCATTCCCCTGCACATCAATTCTGCCAGGAGCTCTATCTTGGTGCACATGCCTGATTGTGACACCAAAGGTGTCAAAGGAGATTGGAAACTACCCTCTTTGGAGGTTGAATTTGACTGGGCTTCCAATTTGACAGAGGTGGCTTCCCGGAAAGAGACTGACCTCGTCCGGGCCACCAAGAAGTAAGAACTAGCATACATCACCAGCAAGCTTGCAAAGGCTACAAGGAACAGGGGTGCAGGTGGCTCCCAGGTCCCGGCAGCCAAAAGTGATGAAGAGGAACATTCCAACGAAGAGTCTGCCGGAGAGGATTCTGCCGAAGCTGAAGCTGCAGAGGACGAGCCTGCCGGGGGTGAGGTTGCCGGAGGTGAGGAGGAGGAAGAAGAGGAACAAGTTCCTCAGGGCCCGAAGGGGAGACATCGTCTTTAGAAGGTGGCTGGCGAAGGGCCAGCACGCGCTCTTTTGCCAAGGGCTCGCCCCGCCGCAAAGAAGACAACTACCAGGACAGGCCGCCAAGAGGAAGTGCGCCGGCAATCCGCTCGGCGTACTCAAACCTCGTCTCCATCTCCCTGGGTAGAAGTTGGGGCTTCTTAGCCGGAAAGCTCATCTCCCCCAGCGCTCAAGAGGGCCAGAGAAACGCCTCTACCAGTGGGATACGATCTCACTGTCATCCTCGAGTCTGAAGAAGAGGAGTAAGTTGGATTGTTCGTCTTCATCAAACCTCAATTCTATTTGATTCTGCCCTGACTTGGCTTTCTCCACTTTGACAGAGACCAAGAACCACTCATGCAACGGGCAAAACGGACCAAACTCGCAGCGGAATAGGATCCCGCGGCAAGCACTAGGCCGGGGGTCTCGATGGTTGAGACCATTGCTGCCAGCCCCCAGCCTAGCCCCCAGCGCGAGGATGTGGTGCAGGTCCCGCCCACTGGTACTGGTACCGAAGTTCCTCCCTCTGAGCTTGGCAAGGAGATGGGAGAAGCTCGCCAAGAAGGAGAGCGCCAAGAGATGGATTCTATCATGGCCTCCCGTCAACCGTTGTCCCGGAGAGTGCTTCTACGACAAGGGCCTCCATCGATGAGCCTGTCCGCATGGAAGTTATCCCGTCAACCAACTTTGTCGAGAGTCATGCACCGGCAACCCAAGCTGTCGGGGAAGGAGATGTTCCTCCACAACAAGCATCAATGGGTAATCCTCTTATCATTATGCGCTCTCCACAGAAATTTTTGTTTCTTGAACTTGACTTGTAACTCACATCTTACTTGTCTCTGTTTTTGATCCACTCCACAGTTCCCACCTCTCCTGATGAGGGTGAAATTCTCATGGAGGTAGCCAACATCGCCAAGGACGCTGCTGATGAGGCCATCAAGATTGCTCCCGCAGAGGACCTTGCACAGTTTGCCGAGGAGACCAGGGAAGTTCCTAAAGAACTGGAGAAGTCTACCGGCAACATGTTTGGCCCTGCTGGAATGGACATGGGCAAGGCGCCCGTCATCGATGAGGCACCGAACCCCGACAACCATCCAGTAGCGCCATCTATGCAAACTCCGCCAAGCAGCCTGGCATTGGTCACCACCCATCATGAGCCCGGAGGCCCCAATTCATCTGGTACTGCAGGGCTGAATTTTGATGAAGAGATTGCCCGAATCCTGCTCCCTCTGGCCCAAAGAACCACGTAAGCTGCTGATGCTACCAATGATGCCGAAGACTTCGCTTTTTTGGAAGCTATGGCTATTGGTTTCAAGGACGTCCAAGAGAGGTACAACAGGGGGTGGAACAAGGTCTAGGAAGAGCGCAAATCTGTGGATCTGGTTGATCAGAGATCGAAAGAGAAGGCGGACGAGCTGCGCACATGGTATAACGAGCAGGCCCGTAGTCTCATTAGGCAAGAGGAGAAGATTACTGCCGCCAAAGGAGAAGCAGCAACCCATGCCGGCATGCTGACGGAGCGCGAGACACTGCTCAACGCCAAGGAAAAGGACCTTGCTGCCTGGGAACAGACCCTTGTCGCCACTCTTCGTGGCAAGGATGAAGAGGTCGAAGCACTCGTGAAGCAGCGGACCCAAAGCTGGAGGATGACCACAAGAAAGTCATCGAAAGACAAGCTTTGGAATATGCTGCCAAGCTTAAAGATGTCTCTGACAAGGCTACAACTGCTGCTACCACCAAGGCAGACCTTGAGCTTCAGACGGGCAAGCTGAAAGAAGAACTTGCCAACAGTGGTAAAGAGATTGAGGTCCTCAAAGGCCAAGCGCAGAAAGCGGCTCTAACCCTGAGCGAGCTACAGACGCAGCTTTCGTCCAAGAGCCAAGATCTGATTACCGCTAACAGTGCAGTTGAGGACTTGAAATCTAGCATTGTTGCCCTGGAGACAAACCTTGCGTCCGCCAAGGAACGAGAAAATCTCTTGACAGAGAAACTTGCCGCAGAAGAAACTCTCCGGAAAGATGTCGAAGACAAGCTTGGAAAACTGCAAGAGATGCATTCCCTTTGGACGGAGAGGCTCATTGACATATCTGAGCGCCTTACTTCTCAACTAGCCATTATGGATATGAAGAGTTGGGGCTTCACTGCCAACGAGCATGAGGCCGCCAGTGCCAGATTAACCAAATTCTTTGACGGTCTCATTGAAGCATTAAAGACATATCATGAAGACAGGGCTGCCTCATTCGCCAATGAGTCCCGGCAATTTGCGCGCACCGTCCTCTACACAGTGCTGCTTAATCTTGCGCATCGCAACCCTGGCCTTGACCTTTTCAGGATCTTCAAGAAGTTGCCGGAGGACATAGATGTCACAGCCGCCGACAAGGTTGCCGCTCCTCTTGCCGACAAAATTCTCAAAGTTCCCAGAGTCCAAGGCAGTCGCCGTGACTGAATCCACCGTTACATCCATCGCCATCCTGTCATGTGAAAGATACATTTGATCTTATGTTAGATCTGCACTGCTTTTGTGATGTAATATAACTTTAAGTAGACATTTGAATCTATGCTATTCCCCCCATATCTTTTTTGCCTTGTATGATTAAATTTCATTCCCTACGCTTGCTAGAAGCTTGCCGGCACATACTCTTGCCGCGAGCGCTTGGGGAACAGATCCTCCACAGCCTGCTGGCAGTATTGCCACCGACAAGTTTTTCCTTTAATGTTTTCAAGGCAGCTGCTTAATTTGCTGAGCGAACTCGAAGCAAAGTAAGAGTGCGAATGATCATGATAAGGTCCCTTTGCGTGCAGGTTTCTCATACAAGCTCAAAATTGTTCAAGGGGGATTGCAAATATACAAAGAAAGCTTGTTTGAAAATTTCCAACTTAGCTTTTCTTTGCTGTACTTCTTGTCGTGTAAAATGATCACTTGATCGCCATCCAACAGTCCCCATGTCGTCACTCCCCCTGGAAACTTGTGCGCGAGGAACCCTTCTACTTTTTGAGAACAAAAGGGAAAGGAAAGAAGTGGCTTTGGAACCTTGGCAGTTCATCGGCCATTTTACATAAGCCAAAGTGTAATCACATCATTGCATACATTCATATATAAATGAACATGTACAAAAAAGCTTGTGAAAACACCGAGAACCCTGCCGGGGCAAGCTCGCTGTCACACCCTTCTGATGACTCCGGCCCGTGGGCACAGACAGATGGCCAGTGAACTTGCCGTAGCTTGCAAGTGAAAACCAAGTCCCCAACCCTTTAAGGTAGGTATCCGACAACACCGAGCGCAGGCTCGTCAACAACTAGTTTGTTACACACATCAGGCTGATGGTGTGCTTCCCAGTGTAGTTCAATGGTGGTGCGGGCATCTTCTACCCACCTATCTCTCAGCACTTGGCGCTGATCTTGCCGCGCCCTCGGATCTGAAGAGGCCATCGATATCTCATCGGGCTCTAAAGTTCATTCAGCTTGTCACGGCTGTTGATGCTGATGTAGTTGCTGAAGTTGTTGCCGTGGAGGCGACTGTACCGTTGGTGCAACCCCTACAACATGGCCATCATCTTGAGCTACTGGTGCTGTCCGTGGATGCTAGGAGGGCTCCGCTCGCTGCGATTTGCTTGACTCGACAAATCCTATCAAACTCTGAATGGTGGCACTCCACTCATCCATCCTATCCGCTGTCAGAGGGAAGTTTAACAGCATCTAGGCTCGTGCCATTACCTCTGCTGCCATTACCGGCATGGCCTGGGGCGAAGAACGCGATGTCGCTCTACTCCTGGCAGAGCCAGTAGGAGCTGTTGGGATCTACGGTAGGGTGCGTCGACTGCAAATTAAAATTTTCCTACGCGCAGAACATCCAAGAACATGCTACGGGAGATGGATCACAGATCGTTACCACTAGACGCGTAGTGCCGTGCAGCGAAAGAAGAGTTGGGGCAGCGCGTCCGCGTGGATCGTCTCCTCCTCGTCCGATCTCCCTTGAACAGCCGGTCGTCGGATCCCACGTACAGGTTCGCCGGAGCGGCGCAAGTGCACCGCCTCTAACGGTATCCGCGCGTGCAGGAGGAACACCGTGCGGCGGACTGCTAGGTCTGATCACACAGTTGGCAGCGAGTGGAGGTGGCTATTCGCAACACATGCAAACCCTAGTGACAGCGCTGAAGCGATCAACCAAATGAGTGTGCAGCACCTCCACTATATATAGGCATCCATCGTGGCTCAACACTTGGGCCTCGCACGGACCCTAAAGCCCAAAATCTGTTCGGCCGGGATCCGAGTCCGAGTAGGATCACATCTAACTCGTGGAGTCGGATCGGGCCTCACAGATTCCTTCCCTTAAGCGCGCGACCCCTTAGGTTCAAGTCGGCTTGGTCGCAGGTCAGATCACCTCCGATCTGCTCAGCTGGTAGCGGCCTGTAGCAAGGCGTGCCGACCACCAAGTAGACAATGAAGCCGGTTGGCGAACCTGTACAACATGTCACACTTCTGTTCCCTTTGCCACACGATATATGTTGTCGGGCTCAAGGCGAGTCTGTCATCCTTGTGCTAGCCCGACCTCTTTCTCATTCCAGTGATGCCGACCACAAACCAGATTATCTCATAATCCTTGTCGCATGGCCATGCTTATCCTGGTTGGATCACACGAGGGGCCCAGAGTATATTTCTCCTGATCGGAGGGGCAAATCCCATCATGCTCGACCATGTCTCGCAACATGGGTTTGGACAAGCCTGAAACCCACCTTTGTAACTACCCAGTTATGGAGTAGCATTTGGACAGCCCAAAGCAGGTCTTTCACCATCTCGAGTACATGCGCCAGCTCAGGTCTTAGGACATAGAACGTATGTTGTACTAGAGACTCACAGATGACATATCGCTACGTCTCATAGTTGGGTCTGTCCGACTCGGACCTTATCTCGACTCAGATCCGACTACGTCGGATCCGACCAGATCCTTCCGAGTTCATATTATCCGATTAGCATCCAATGCTCCATGGCTAGTGAGACCAAGCCATCGACTGTGTCATATGCTAGTCTAGTCGGCTGCGCGTCCACACAGCCCTGTCGACTAGGGACCTTTTAGGACAGTCATCATACAATGCATAGTCCCACAAACATGTCACGTACTTGCTGATACACATCATCGATAATGTCCAATGACTATCTTTATTCATAAACACATAGGAAATATCATCATACATGATTGCCTCTAGGGCATATCTCCAACAGTCTCCCACTTGCACTAGAGTCAATCAAATAGACATCGAATGCCCATAGCTCTAACGTGACCCTCATGCTTGGGTTGTGGAAGCGGCTTAGTCAACGGATCTGCAACATTTGCATCCGTGTGAATTTTGCATAACTCTACATCACCACTATTTACGATCTTTCGTATCAGGTGATATTTTCGATCTATGTGTCTGCTCTTGTGGTGATTCCTCGGCTCCTTGGCTTGTGTGATGGCAATGGAATTATCACAATAAAGGTCCAATGGTTTTACCGAGGCTGGGAAAATACCAAGATCATCCAGAAAGTTCCGGATCCAAACACCTTCCTTTGCAGCTTCACAAGCCGCAATGTATTCGGCTTCTGTGGTAGAATCGGCCACCGTATCTTTCTTGGAACTCATCCAGCTCACTGCTCCTCCATTCATGACATACACGAATCCAGACTGTGATCGACAATCATCTCTGTCGGTTTGGAAACTAGCATCGGCGTAACCCTTTACGACGAGCTCTTCCTCACCTCCATAAACTAGAAACATTTCCTTAGTCCTTTTCAAGTACTTCAGAATATTCTTCACCGCCGCCCAGTGACTCTCACCAGGGTTTGCCTAGTATCTGCTTATTAGGCTTATTGCAAAAGCAACATCAGGCCTTGTACATATCATGGCATACATGATCTATCCGATTGCTGAGGCATACATAATCCTACTCATCCTACTTTTCTCATCAGATGTCGAAGGACTCTAAGTCTCGCTTAGCCTTATACCATGTGGGAGTGGCAAGAACCCTTTCTTTGCCTCACTCATGTTGAACCACTTCAACAATTTATCTATGTACGTGCTCTGGCTTAAGTCGAGCAGCCTCCTTGATCTATCTCTATAGATCTTGATGCCTAAAATGTAAACTGCTTCACCGAGGTCCTTCATTGAAAACTTGCCATTCAATGATTTCTTGACCAAGTTCAGCATCGAAACATCATTTCCGATCAACAATATGTCATCCACATACAAGATCAAAAACACTATCGAGCTCCCACTTAACTACTTGTATAAACAAGCGTCCTCTTCGCTTTTGATGAAACTGAGACCATTTACGACCTCATCAAAACGAATGTTCCAACTCTGAGATGCTTGCCTCAACCCATAAATGAATCTCTTGAGCTTGCGTACCTTACCAGCGTTAGTCAGATCGACAAAACCCTCAGGCTATATCATATACACGTCCTCGGTTAAATTTCCATGAAGGAAAGCCGTTTTGACATCCATCTGCCATATCTCGTAATCGAAATATGCAGCTATAGCTAGTATGATCCTCAACGATTTCAGCATCACTACCGGCGAGTAAGTCTCGTCGTAGTCAATTCCTTGAACTTGTCCATAACCTTTAGCGACAAGCCGAGCTTTGTGGATCTGAACATTTCCATCCACATCATTTTTCTTCTTAAAGACCCATTTGCAACCAATGGCCATTACGCCAGGCGGTGGATCAACCAAGTCCCAGACTTGATTCTCATCCATGGACTTTAACTCGGATCTCATGGCCTCCAGCCATGCCTCAGAATCTAGGCTCACCATAGCTTTCGCATATGTGGCTGGCTCATCGCTTTCTAGCAACAATACATCACGCACTCTGCGCAATCTTTCTGACCTCCGTGGTTCCGGTGCCACTTCCACTACGGGTTCCCTGACTGACTCCGGTATGATCTTATCACCAGCCGAGCTGTCCCCGAGTGGTCCTCGAATTTCTTTGAGTCGGTCCGTCCTCCCACTGGCCTCCCAACTAAGAAACTCTTTCACAAGGAAAACCCCATTCCGAGCAACAAACACTTTGTCCTCTTCCTGGTTGTAGAAGCTATATCCCAAGGTTTCCCTCAGATATCCCATGAATATGCATTTACCTGACTTGGGTGTAAGCTTGTCTGACATAAGTCGCTTCACAACCCCAAATCTTTAGAAAAGACAAACTGGGACTCTTCCCGATCCACATCTCATGTCGTGTCTTATCTACGGATTTTGATGGTACCCTGTTAAGTGTGAAAGCTATTGTTTCTAGAGCGTATCCCTAGAATGACAAGGGTAAATCTGATTTGCTCATCATTGATCGGACCATGTCCAACAAGGTCCTATTCCCCCGTTCTGACACGTCGTTTCTCTGTGGCGTACCCGGAGGTGTGAGCTGAGGTACTATACCTCGGCTTTTTAGATGATCATCAAACTTCTGGCTCATGTACTCACCTCCATAATTAGATCGTAGAAGCTTTATAGTCTTGCCGAGCTGATTCTCAACCTTGCTCTGAAGCTCTTTGAACCTTTCAAAAGTTTCCGACTTGTGCCTCATCAAATAGATATATCCATATCTACTCAAGTCGTCGGTAAAAGTCACAAAGTACTGATAGCCACCTCTGGCAGTTGTGCTCATTGGACCACACACATCACTGTGTATCAGTTCCAACAGCTCGGACGCCCTCTCACAACTATTTGCGAAAGGAGACTTAGTCATCTTGCTGTGCAAGCATGATTCGCATGTCTCGAACGACCCAAAGTTGGACCAAGTTAGGAGCCCATCATCATGGAGCTTCTTCATGTGTTTCTGACTAATGTGTCCAAGCCGGCAATGCCAAAAGTATGTCGGATTTATCTCATTAGGCTTATGCCTCTTGACATTCATGTTATAGACTGGTTCCTGTTCCAGATTCAATATAAAAAGCCCATCAACAATGGGTGCATAGCCGTGGAACATTCCATTCAAATAAAACGAACAACCATTGTCCTTTAAATTGAATTCATAACCCTGACTCATCAAACATGAGGCAGAAATAATGTTCCGACTAAGTGCAGGAATGTAATAACAATTATTCAATTCCAAAATAAATCTAGAAGGAAGCTGGAGTTGCATCGTGCCAACCTCCAATGCAACTACTCTTGGTTTGTTGCCGACCCTGATGTCAATCTCCCCTTGTGCCACATGCCTAGTTCTTACCAGCTCCTGCATCGAGTTGCAAATATGAACAACCGATCCGGTATCAAATACCCAAGAGCTACTAGGTATGTCAGCAAGGTAAATGTCTATAACATATGTAACAAGTGTACCTTTGCCTGAAGTAGCATTTCCGGCCTTCTTGCCATGCTCAGCAAGCCACTTGCTACAGTTCCTCTTCCAGTGACCAGTTTCCTTGCAATGATAGCAAATGGTCTTCGAGTCTGGTCCTGACTTCAGCACAGCGGCGGAGGTTACCATCTCCGTGCCATTTGCCTTAGCCTTCTTCTTAGACCAACTCTTCTTGAATTTGCCCGAGTTCTGCACCATCAACACTTGATGCGTGCCTTTCTTTATATCTTGCTCTGCCACCTTAAGCATCCCATGCAATTCAGTGAGCTTCTTATGCATGCCATGCGTATGATAGTTTGAGATGAACGTCCCATAGCTAGTTGGAAGAGAACCCAGTACTGCATGTGTAGCCAGCTCATCCAAGAGCGGGAAGCCTAACCGATCCAAAGCCTGCACGTATCCGATCATCTTGATCACATGTGGGCTCAGTGGATCACCTTCCTTCAGCTTGCAATCCATCAAGGATCACCAGACGTTGAACCTTTCGGTCCTAGCCTGTACCTGTAACATGCTCTTGAGACTCTCGATCATATCAAAAGCCCCAACATCTTTGAAATGCTGCTGCAAATCGGGATCCATACAAGCCAACATGAGGCAGCTGATCTCATTTGATTCATCAACGAGTTTCTGGTAGGCATTCCTGGTTGTGGCATTAGCATTATCAGCAGGTTCCTATGGAAGTGGATCCTCTAGAACATGTTCCTTTTTATCATGCTTGAGAACAATTGTCAAATTTCTATACTAGGTGGTAAAGTTTGTTCCATTCAGTTTATCCTTTTCCAGAATTGATTTCAATGCAAAGTTTGGTTGAGCAGGTGGTGCCATTGATCTACAACAAAAAATATGCAATCACTAAGCAATGTGTTTATGTAGAGTAATTCAAGCCTAAACAGAAATACTCCCATTGAAGTCGGCATCCCTCCGCAAACGTTCAGTGATTCAGGATCCGACTAGAACATGCGACTAGTGAGCTTTAGCATCACTGCTAGCCAACACACCTATCCGGTAAGCAACTCCTTACTAATCGTATCTCTATACGACTCCTGTCGGTCGGGTAGGTATCTTATACCCCGGCTCCCAACCTTCTTTGCCACAAGGTCCAAAACCGTTTAGATAGCCTTGTCAAGTTAACCTGATGCAGTGCATGTCCATGTCCGACACGAACCCTTCAGTTCAAGGACACCTAGCAGCACCCCAATTTTATGAGCCCACTACTAGACGTACTTGATGTGCGAAGGTGCAACATCGGGAATGGCAATTCGCTTGATATTAACGAGGGATCTTTCTACCAATTTAACATGCATAGAAATAAAGAAGCACAACAATCACAAATAAACATATATTGTCAAATAATATGGCTCCTTCATGGATGTTCTTCCAGGTCGGCTCCGACTCCGATGACCATCTAGGAACTCCATCTTGTTTGACACACCGGGACGCCAAGCCACAAACCTGATCTCTATTATCCAACTACTACAACCAGTAATGAATGTTACATAGAGTCACAAGTCGACACGTAGGTCATTATACATTATAATGATAGCACTTTGGCTCCTACCGGCTGACAAACGTGACGCGCAGGCCATGTATAAATTACACACATGCATCACATACACATGAGCCATATTATTCACATCAAACCTGCAAAACAAAGTTACGCATAGAATCTCATTCTACCAGTTTGAGTGATCATGTACGAAATACAAGGCGCTACGCACATGTTTTCGAAAATCACAGATCACATCTGTACTCCGATGACGCCGAATTTTCTGATCTGACCGATCTTATCGATCATCGTGAGTCTGATTCGGATTTACGTTTCACTGTTAACCTCGATGGTGGATACTGACCGGTAGGGGTTGGTTGTGTCACGACCTCATCGATTCCGATCATCAGAAAACATACCCACATCGATCCCCATGTGCAGTTGATCTCATCAACCGTGCACATAGCCGATCTCATAAACGACAACATATCTTATCTGCTGCCTCCACGTATCTGATATGCATATGATCTGAATCCAAATCCTATAGCAGAGGCTCTAATACCACTGTTGGGATCTACGATTGGGTGTGTTGACTACAAATTAAAAATTTCCTACGCGCAAAACATCCAAGAACATGCTACAGGAGATGGATCATAGATCGTTACCACTGGATGCGCAGTGCTGTGCAGCAAAAGAAGAGTTGGGGTAGCGCGTCCGCGTGGATCGTCTCCTCCTCGTCCGATCTCCCTCGAACAGCCGGTCGTCGGATCCCACATACAGGTTCACCGGAGCGGCGCAAGTGCACCGCCTCTAACGGTATCCGCGCGTCCAGGAGGAACACCGTGTGGCGGACTGCTAGGTCCGATCACACAGTCGGCGGCAAGTGGAGGTGGATATTCGCAACACATGCAAACCCTAGTGACAGCGCCGAAGCGGTCAACCAAATGAGTGTGCCGCACCTCCACTATATATAGGCGTACGTCACGGGCTCAACACTTGGGCCTCGTACGGACCCTAAAGCCCAAAATCTGTTCGGCCGGGATCCGAGTCCGAGTAGGATCACATCTAACTTCTGGAGTCAGATCAGGCCTCACAGGTTCCTTCCCTTAAGCGCGCGACCCCTTAGGTTCAAGTCGGCCTGGTTGCAGGTCGGATCACCTCTGACCTGCTCAGCTGGTAGCGGCCTCTAGCAAGGCGTGCCGACCACCAAGTAGACAATGAAGCCGGTTGGTGAACCTGTACAACATGTCACACTTCTGTTCCCTTTGCCACACGATATATGTTGTCGGGCTCAAGGCGAGTCTGTCATCCTTTTGCTAGCCCGACCTCTTTCTCATTCCAGTGATGCCGAACACAAACCAGATTATCTCATAATCCTTGTCGCATGGCCATGCTTATCCTGGTCGGATCACTCGAGGGGCCCAGAGTATATCTCTCCTGATCGGAGGGGCAAATCCCATCTTGCTCGACCATGTCTCGCAGCATGGGTCTTGACAAGCCCGAAACACACCTTTGTAACTACCCAGTTACGGAGTAGCGTTTGGTCGGCCCAAAAGCAGGTCTTTCACCATCTCGAGTACATGCGCCAGCTCAGGTCTTAGGACATAGAACGTATGTTGTACTAGAGACTCACAGATGACATATCGCTGCGTCTCATAGTTGGGTCTGTCCGACTCGGACCTTATCTCGACTCGAATCCGACTACGCCGAATCCGACCAGATCCTTCTGAGTCCATATTATCCGGTTAGCGTCCAATGCTCCATGGCTAGTGAGACCAAGCCATCGACCGTGTCATATGCTAGTCTAGTCGGCTACGCGTCCGCACAACCCTTTCGACTAGGGACCTTTTAGGACAGTCATCATACAATGCATAGTCCCACAAACAAGTCACGTACTTGCTGATACACATCATTGATAATGTCCAAGGACTATCTTTATTCATAAACACATAGGAAATATCATCATACATGATTGCCTCTAGGGCACATCTCCAATAGGAGCACCATTGCAATATTGCTGTCGCGGCTCAAGAGCAAGGGCAGGTTGGCGTGGCGGAAGAGGTGCCCGCAGATCTTGGGCCTGATCAATAGGAGACTTGCCGTGAGGGCATCGTTGCCTATGATCAACGGCAGCGCTCGGGGTCGCGTCGTGCCCATCTTGCAGTTGTCGTGGTGTGTGCCTTGATGCTGTATCCCTCGCTGCCGTAGCAGGAGGATCTTGGCTCACGGCAGACCGGGTGTTGTTACTCCGGTGGCTGTGCTCACCGGTGCATCGAGGAGGTGGGCGCTGTTCGTCCGCACCACCCGTGCTGTTGTTGCTATGATCGCCAGAGGGCAGAGGAAGATGACTGCCTCCAGCGCCTCCGCCTCCTATTCCCACCGCGGTGGGCATGGCGGCCGCGCCACATATGCCGGCCGTGCCAACTGTGGATTTCTCGCCGTCCGTGCTGACTGTACCTCCTGTGCTACTTGCAGAGACATGTGAAGGAACCTTGGAGGTGGAGGGATTTGCTGTTGTGGCGCCCTTCTTCTTAGGCGCCATTGATGATGAAGATGTTGACGAAGCTCGATGAAATCGACGCGCAGTCTATTGATTCGGGTTCACGCCCATGTTCCCCCTACCTGGCACGCCAAAGATGTCGCCGCGGGCGACCATCTAAGGGGCCATCCAGCCCCTTTGATGTTCGGCAAGGGAGACTGACGCAAAGAGCGGAATCAATAGGGAGCGCAAGGTTTTTACCCAGGTTCGGGCCACCCGGTGGTGTAAAACCCTACTCCTGCCTGGTATGTTGGGTGTGTATGGGGAGCACAAGTACAAGGAGCGTTGTGCTGGCAAGGTGCAGGGAGGAAGCAGCTATGCGTGTGAGTTATGCAGAAGGTCGATCCTTGTAAAAGTTGCCCTGGTCCTCCTTTCATAGCTCAAGGGGTTACCATAGTGGCAAAACAGTAATCATGTGATGATTAGATAGCTAAACAGAGCTATCATACCTAACTCTGCTGTAATAAGATGAACGCATTTAATGCTCTGCTAGGTGTAACATGGAGAAGGAGCCCCGGCAAGCTTTCTGCACCGCTTGCCTAGCTACCTCCTATTAGCTTGACACGCCATCAGGGCGGGTGTCATTAAAGGTAAATCCTTCCCTGGCATGCTGCCACGTGCCCGACAAGTTTCACCCAACTACCTGCGGGCTCGACACTTCATCGATTAGTGACTAACTGCTCGATGAGGTGGAGCACTGGAAGTTGGCAAGAGCTTGCCGGCACGGAGCTTGCTGGATCTTTGCTTTGGCTAGCACCTTGTCGGTCTCCGGCAAGGGCTGTTGCTGATCTCTGCACTTGGTGTTTTATCTTGTTCTCTGCAACTTGGGTCTTGAATCTTGGGCTTGGTCTCCCAACAAGCCTTGCTTGTCGGGGAGCTATCGCTGCCTGTGCATAAGTCTGGGGTACTAAGGGCCCATATCTTAGTACACCAACAATCTCGATTACAAGGATGCAGATTCGCTAACCTAGCTTTCGAGAGATTGCAATTTAGTCTTTTCGTCCTAGGGGCTACCCTTTATATAACAGGTTGAGTCCCTATGTTTATAACAGATTCCGGGTCATAGTGACAACCCGTATCCGACTCTATCTTCTACTTATCTTGCCTCCCAAGTTTGGGAACTCTTCTCTTGTGCTTTTCCCCACAAGCCGACCCGTTGCTCCCTTATGAGCCGGCCCATGGCAAGATCATCTCATGGGCCTTCAGCCCTTTCCTTGTCATGCCATTATGACCCAGAGAATTGTATGACCCATAGTGCCTTCAGGCCTTTGCCGGGTCATATCCTGAGCCGGGTCTTGGTCGTGGGGAATATCCCCAATAGTGGCTAAACAAATTACTGTTGGGAAACTGATAGAAAAGCACATAGTTATGACGATATTCACGGCAATGATCATGTATATAGGCATCATGTCTAAGACAAGTAGACCGACTCCTGCCTGCATATACTACTATTACTCCACCCATCGACCACTATCCAGCATGCATCTAGGGTATTAAGTTAATAAAAAGAGAGTAACGCCTTAAGCAAGATGACATGATGTAGACAAAGTAAACTCAACTAATATGAATAAACCCCATCGTTTTATCCTTAAAGGAAAAAAAATACAAATACGTTTCTCGTCCCTTTCTGTCACTGCAATAGAGCACCGCAAGATTGAACCCATCACAAAGCACCTCTCCCACTGAAGATAAATCAATCTTGTTGGAACCAGGGCTTCGCGGACCCTAACAAGGTTCGAACTCTGGGGTGTGCGCGAACAGCTCTGCTAGACTACGGCATGCCGCTCACCACCTCACAGCCTTGCTTCGACGTGCTCAAGCGAACGGGGAAGGAAGAGGACATGATATTTACCCAGGTTCGGGCCACCTTGCGGTGTAAGACCCTACTCCTCCTTTGTGGTGGATTGCCTCGCGAGGAGGATGAGTATGAACTAGTACAAGGGTGAGCTGCCTTGTGAGGGCTCTGAGGGTAAGAATGGATCGATCCCTCTTTGCGGTGGAGACTAACCTATATTTATAATGGCCCGGTCCTCTTCCCCAAAGCTTAGGCTGGAAGGGATACCATAGCGGCCAAATTTGAAGGGGGACACGAGTACACCCTATCCTGACTAAAGGTGGTCTTCGCCTGCAAAGCTTCTGGTCGTGACGTGCAAGTGGGCTCGGTGATGACCTCCGTCCTGCCGAGTCCGTGGTCTTAGTCTTGTTGCACCGGAACGACAACCTTTGGGGGATTCCTTGGGAACCCGCGTACGTCCTTGCCTCCTTAGCACCAAAGAGGAAACTGTCCTGGACTGCGCCCGCCGGCGCCCTTCTGGCTCCCTTTGTTGTGGCCTACATCACCGCGTGCCTCATGAGGTGGAGTGCGAGCCTAGGGATGTCTGCTCCACAGGAGGCGGCCTCGGGAGACCACCCCGCGGGATGTCCTAGCGTAGTTCGCCTCGCGAGGCCAGGGGGCCCTCACAAGGGTCTTGCTCATGAAGACTTGACGCTGGGCCATACCGGGCCTTTGACGATGCTCACGCTGGGCTGCAGGCAGATGAGCCAGGGTACCCCTGGTCCCAAAGCACTGACAGTAGCCCCCAGGCCCATGGCGTGCTCGCCTTATCTTGGAGGCGAAGGCGAAGTGGAGGGGGCGAAGCGGTGTGGGCCCTAACCGCCTGCGGGCCAGGCTTGATGCGTGGTGCAAGGTGGGGCGTGGGACGCCCCCACTTCCCCACGACTCCACGACAACTGCGCGGGATGACATAAAGCCTGGCGCACGCCGCGGGGCCTCCAGTACCCTGCCGCGTGCCCGTTCTTTGCTCCTTCCTTCTCGAGCAAACTTGTGCCTCACCCTCCGGATCTCGCGCCGCCATGGGGAGCCACACATCAAATTCCAGGGTGCTATCCCCCGGGCATCACGCCTCTCGGAGGAGGGGGCGGCCTGAGAACTGCGCCGGCTCACCTCCGCGGGCCCCAAAGAGGAGGAAATGGGTCACCACGGATGAGTAAGTGTCCCGCTCTCCTTGATTTTTATGAGGCAGGCTTCCCTAAGCTCTTGTCCCTCAGGTCTTCTATGGGCAAAGGGATGAGGGCGCCCCCGCTGCCATCTCCTGGGGGCATGGAGTGGACGGCGATGATGCGTTTCGTGGGCCTCACGGCCGAGTTCATGCATGTAGGGGCGACCGCGGCTCCCTTGAGGCGATCCTTGGCGGGCCTCCCCCTTGCATCCCCGGCGTCCTTAATCGGCACCGGCATCCAGTTCGCGAGGGCGATGCCACCTCTCACCCCGCTGACTTTCACTGGTGGCCGGGGCTGCCGCGAATCGACAGCCCCTGCAGGTAGGGCGTTGAGCCCGCACAAGGCTACGCCCCGAGCAGGGGAATCGGACAGGGGGCCATCCGGCCCCCGGTCCCCGGCGAGCGCGGCCGGATCTTCCCGTGTCTCCTCCGTGGACGGGAGCGTGGAACAAGGCCCAGGTCGGGCGCTGCAGCTCGCGCGCTGCCGTGGCATCGTTAGGCACGGCCTTCTCTAGGATGCGAGGGGCACACTGAACCGGCTCAAAACGGAGCTTCACGACATCGACACATGTCTTGAGGCCGAGCACTTGAGCCTGGCGTGTGGGTGGCACCGACTTGAAGTCGCCGTCAACCTCAGCCGCCTACAGCACGAGTCCGCCCGCTCAAACAGCGAGCAATCTTCCGCCGCGGCAAAAGAAGCCCGTGATCGCACCTTCGAGGAGGATGAGACCGTGGATCGACGATGCGAGGCCACTGAGGCCCGCGAGCAGGAGCTCCTGGCCTCAAATGCTGCCCTGGAGCGGCAAGCCCGCACACATGAAGCAGCCCTCACCGCCTCAGCGGAAGGGTTGTCGGCGTGAGAGGCGAGGTTCCACACTCTCGAAGAGGCGCTGGTGACGTCCGAACAAAACCTGGAGCACGAGTGGCTGGAGGTGATGGAGCGCCAAGTTGTAGCCGCCGAAGCTTCTATGGCCTCCCGAGAGGCGAGGATTCAGCCGGACATCTAGGAGGGGATCACGAGGGCCCACCGAGCTCTCATCAAGGACCACCACCAGAAACTAAAGCTTCATGTCAGTGCACGACACCTATGGGATCCAAAGGGACCCCTTTACGATTCGGCAGGGGGAGAGGTATACGCAAAGAGCAGAACCAACGATCAACGCGGAAAGATTTTACCCAGGTTCGGGCCGCTGATCAGCGTAAAACCCTACTCCTACTTTGTGTTCTTATTAATGTTCTTGAGCCCATCCTTCAGGAGTGCTCGCTATGAACAGTACGTTCAAAGAGCAGCTACGCATGCAGAACGGGCCAGAAGTTCTCCTCCCTCGTAGCAGTTGCCTTGGGCCTCCTTTTATATCACAAAGGGGTCACCACAGTGGCAAAATGTACATACATTGAGGTGTAAAGTAGCTACAGGGTTTCATACCTAACCCCTGACGGATTGGGACAAACGCATTTAATGCACCATGAGGTGTCCGTTTAGGTGTCCTCAGTTTCTTGGGGATGAAAAAAGGGGCCATCCCATCAGCACCGCTTAAGCTCTTTTCCATTGGCGTGTCGCCACGCGTCCAAAGAAGGACCCAGAATGTCGGGTTTGTCGCTGTGCTAAAGCAGCGGCACAGCAACAAAACCTTGCCGGGCGCCGAAGCTTGCCGGGCACCAAGCCTTGCCTGGCGCCAAGCCTTGCCGGACGCCAAGCCTTGCCAGGCGCCAAGCCTTGCCGGGCTCCGCAGGCCACCCCGGCAAGATCTTGCCGGTTAAGCTGGCCTTCGGATTCCAGCTCTTCTTATCTGCTGATCCTCAGGTCTCTGACTTGATGATTTCTTTGGTGGCTTGAATCGACCTCGAACTGTTCCCTGGCAAGCCTTGCCGCGAGGATGGCTACAACTGCCCGTGCACAAGTACGGGGTACTAGTGGCCCAATACTTAGTACACCGACAGGAGCCCCCGGGCCTAGGCCATACACGAGTGCGAGGCGTTGTTGGGCTAGGCCCAAACAGTGCACGGGCACGCGTGGCAGGGGATTAACTGCTCGTAAATATCTCGTTTTACTGTGCCCCCCACTACGCACACCGAGCGCGCGACGTGGGAAGCGTGCCTCAAAGGCTGCAACTGCCACGCGCCTATAGAGGCGCATTCACATTGGGGAATAAAAGAGGCGGCCCCGCTCCTTCCCCATAAAAAAGAGAAGCCACAGAGGCACAAGCCTATTTACCCCCCTCTTCTTCTCAATCTGGCCGTCGCCATCGCCTTCCTCCTCTCGAGCTCAGAGCGAAGCTTTTTCCTCTTCTGCCCGCCGCTTCCACACTCGTTCCACCCCCAGCTTTCGCCCTCATGGCCGCCATGCCGCCCAAGGCCAGCAAAGGCAAGGGCAAGGAAGCGAAAGCCGATGTCCCGGAGAGCGAACTGGTGAAGATGCGGAAGAAGCATGTTGTCTTCCCCCCATCGCTCGATGCTGAAGCTCTGAAGGGGCGGTACCAGTGCATGTGGGTGAAGGAGACGCAAGCTCACTCCGCCACACGCGTAATTCCAGGTGCTTGTTCCAAAAGTGGATCGGACAGATACCCTTTCTTCGCCGCGTATTTTTATTGCGGGCTCTGTCCCCCATTTTCTGACTTCTTCAATGATATCATGTACACTTACGGCTTTCATCTTCTCGATTTCACGCCGAATGCGGTTCTATGCATGTCCATCTTTGCCCATCTCTGTGAAAACTTTGCCGGCGTGATTCCCAACTCTACTCTTTTTTGCCATTACTTCTTCCCCCGCATCCAAAAAGGAGAAGCCCTCTCTGGTTCTATCGCCTGGATTCCAAGGGCTTGGAATAAGGAGATATACCCAGAAGGAGTTTACCGCGAAAAGTGGGATGAATGGCGGGCTGAATGGTGCTGGATCAAGGAAGCAGATCCCCATCCGTTTTGTCTTCCCCGGCAACAGAAGGTGGTCCGTGGCAAGGACTGGAGCGATCTCGCCGCGGAGGACGAGAGGCTCACAATCGCCACCACCAGGATCCTTCGCCTGAAAGCTGCCGGGCTGACAATGGAGATGATTGGCTTCGACTTTCTCCGCCACCGCATCGCCCCCTTGCAGAACAGGGGAAGGCCAGCTTGGGAATACAGAAACGCGGCAGATATCATGAGATTGCACCCCGGGTTGAATAATAATCTGACCACTATGCAGCTTGGCACTCTCCGTCAAAAATTATTCCAGCGCGAAGACAAGCATCGGCTGCCGGCAAGAATCGTTCCTTTATGCAACAACTCCGCCTTGGGGTCAATCATCGCCTTCATGCCGATGTTCAACGCCCACGGTCTTGACGCGACTTGGGCCGAGCCAACCGAGGAGGAAGCACAGAAGTTTTTTGACAACTTGACGAGAGACCCGTCCGGCAAGAGACAGATTTCATCCGAGCTACCACCGACCAAGAAGTAGCTTACATTGCTACCAGGGTGGAGGAGGCAAATCTTGCCGCGGAGGCCGGCAGCGTTGGCTTCACAGAATGGGAAGCCAGCGATGCAGAGGTAGTAGTGGAGGTAAAACCTACTGGGAAGGACAAAGCTGCCGGGGAACAGAGCAGCACAGCCGCTGAGAGCTCGTCCAACGAGAACACGGCCGAAGAAGAACCGCAAAAAGAGCTCCCAGCCCCGAAGAAGACGAAGCGTGTTCTTCGGAAGGCTGCATCTGGCATCCCGGCAAGCCAGCCTTCTTCGAGCAGTGAGGCTCCCGGCAAAAAAGTGGCCGGCAAGACTGCACCGCGGCAAGGGGCTCGTCAACAACCTGCGCGGCGCGTGAGACCCACACCAGCGGCCACTGCTGGGGCGGCAGGGGTGTCTCGCACTACCGAACCGGAAGCTGCCCCGGCGTCTGCCACAGCCAAGCGGCCTAGGACCCCTCCTCCGCCTCCCCACTTAGACATTGCAGTGGAGGCCGATTTCGACATCTCCGGCTTTAGCCCGGAGTGAGAGGAAGAAGAGTGAGTACTTTGCCACAGCCTTTATATTCCAATCTTGGATCGATCTTACTAACTTGCTCGTATTGCCTCTGTAGTGATGCAGAAACCTTCTGGAGAGGATGGCGAAGAGGACAAAGACTTCCACGGGCAACGAGCCCCCGGCAGGCTCCACGAGCGTGCCAGAAACCATCGTCGTCAGCCTAGAGCCCAGTCCTCAACGCAGCCCCCAGCACAGCCCCCAGCGTAAGTTCACTGTTCTTTTTCCGCTGGCGGGTGCTGAGGCTTCCATTCTTGCCGCTGATATCCTTGGGCTCGCTGGAGAAGAACGACAACAAGGAGGGTTGTCGGAAGACATCCCCGTCGTGCCGCCTTCATCGACCACGCCGCCCATAAACACATCCCCGGCAAGAGATCCTACCGACGAGCCCATCCTAACCGAGGAGGAGCCGGCAAGCATGGACACCGGCAACCCTCCCCCGGCAACCGAAGTTGCCGGGAAGGGCGAGGCCACCTCTCAACAGCTCGACGCAGGTAATCGATTGCCTCAGAGTAATTGTTATTCTTTCCCTTATCTCTCTGTCTTTAGTCGCTTCAAACTTCAATCTCGATCTTATTCTGTTTCCCTCCTTCGTCCTTCAGAGTTCCCTGTGATGGAACACATGGATGTCAACGTTGTCATCGAGGAGACCGCTAGGGACGCCGCTGCCGAAGCAGACAGGATCCCTGCCAGCGAGGCCACCAAGGATGACACTGTCAAGGCTGGTGGTGCTCTTGACGGGGAGGCCGCGAAGACTGCACAAGAGGAACCCGGCAAGGAACCTGTTGGAGGGGGCGACAGGGAGGCTGATGACCGTACTGATGGCATTCCTGCCGCAGGAGCGCCAGGCGCTGCACCGGCCACGGAGCCCCCTACCACTGGTGAGGCGGTCGCTGAAGACCAACCGTCAACATCTGAAGGCCCCTCATCCAGCAAATACCTCAAGGTTGGCGAGAACCTGTTAGTTAACTTGTCGGGGACGGCAAGCATTGGGGCACCAGCCGAAGGAGAAGTTTTTGACGAAGAAATCATCGCTGCTGCCGGGCTCGAGGTTGTTGACGATCCCAGCGCTAGCAGCGGCAAATCTGAAGAGGATCAGCTCCTTCAGGCCATGGGCGAGAATTTCCGCAAGCTCCAGGCTCTCCACCGCGCCCGGAAAGATAAGGCGGACTCCAGAATGGCAGTCGTTGAGGCGGCCGAGGCAGATTTCCAGAGGCGCATCAAACAAACGCAAACCTGGTACGTCGAGGCCCTCCAAGAGCTGACTGCTGGCCGGGAACAGGTGAGCCAACAGTGGACAGAGATCCTCCTGAAGCAATCTGATATGGAGAAGGCGCAGGATGAAGCTACTCAAAGGATTGCTGCTGAAGATGCCATCCTGACGGGGCGCCGCGTTGCTCTTGACGCTTATGAGGAAGATCTCACCACACGTGAGCAGGCGCTCGCCGCCAAGCTTCGCAGCAAAGATGAAGATATCGAGAAGCTTGTCGCGCGGCAGACCCAGGAGCTGGAGCAAAAACATAAAGAGGCGCTCGAAGCTCTGGCTGCAAGTCACGCCGGCAAGCTCAAGGAGGCCGTCGATGCTGCTGAAGCTGCAGAGGCCGCCAAGAACGAGCTGAGCGACAAGGTAAAGAAGCTGGAAATAGATCTCGAAGAGCACGGCAAGGAGCTCTCGACGCTCAAGGGTGATAGGGAAAAAACCCTCCACTCCTTGGTAGAGATGCAAGTTGCCCTGTCCAATAAAACCAAGCAGCTCTCCTCTGCGGCTGATGACATTGCAGTTCTGGAATTGAAGCTGACCACGTTGCAGAAGTCTCTCGAGGCCGGTAGGGCCTGTGAGAAGGCTCTACTCAAGGATCTCCAAGGAGAGAGGAACCTGCTCAAGAGCGCTGCCGCCGCCCAAACCGATTACGAGAAGGGGGTGGAGATCTGGACTGGACATCTCATCGCCACCGCGGAGAAGCTTACGGCAGAACTGTCAACCATGGGCCTGTCGAACTTCAGGTATTCTTCCGAGGAAAGGATATCTTCAAGTGCCAGATTGACGATGTTCTTTGAAAGCATTATCGACGCCTTGAGGGTGCTCCAGTCTAGCCGGGTAACCCAATTGGCCAACGAGACTCGCCGGCTTTGCCGGGCCATCCTTCGCAAGGTGCTTATCAAGGTAGTTCACAGTAATCCCGGCATCGACCTCTCCAACGCGCTCGACCATCTGCCAAGGGACGCAAATGTTAAGGCACTTGAAGAAAGCATCGCGCCTATCCTTGAGAAGGTGGACTCCATCAAAAGGATTGAAGGCCAGTGCAAGGACTAAGTGATCCCCCTTTTCTTGCCGTCATCATTCCATGTAAAAGACAATTAAGTCTCAAGTTAGAATTGCGGCAGCTCATGAATGTAATATTACTCGCCTATGTTTAGGTTCATGCTTGCTATTTTCCTTGTCTGATTCGTTTATGTATGGAGTTCACCCTACGCTTACTGAAAAACTTGCCGGCGCGCAACCTGCCGCGAGCGCTGGGTGTGGGACTTCAGCAGCCTGCTGGAGGCGCGGCGGCCGGCAAGACTCCTTGGCGTTCTCAGTGCAGCCACTTAAATCGTTGAGCAGGCTCGAAACAAAATAAGGGCACAACCGATTACAACAAGGGTTCCTTCGCGTGCAGATTTTCCATACAAGAGTCAGAATCGTCCAAGGAAATAACTTGTAATAAAGGAAACTTGCTCTAAGTTTTTAGGACTTAGCTTTCTGTCACTGTCCTTCCTCTGGCAAGCGTCGATTCCGAACATCGCCAACTGGTACTCATATCTCCCTTCCCCCCCGGCAAATGTGCACGCGAGGAATCCTTCTGTCTTTTAAAAAGAAAGAAGAGAAAATAAAGACATGAAACCTTGGCGGTTCGTTAGAACTTACCGGGAGTAGGTGTTATACAACATCTTAGACAAACATGCATATATAAATATGAACATGGGAATCAATAAGAGAATGTACAACACTTAAATTTATTCATCTGCGCTCAGGGTCTACGCCTGGCTTTGTACAAAGGATTTAATGCCTTGCCGGCAAGACTTGTACAAAAGGGTGGTTGCCGGGGGCCCCCGGCAACCGCGCCTTATGGGTAGAACTTGCAAAGATGTTCGATATTCCAGGAATTACTCACTGGAACGCCATCTTCGGTCTCCAGGCGGACAGCGCTGGGCCTGGTGACTCGTACTACCCGATAAGGGCCTTCCCACTTCGGCGTCAACTTGTTTGAATTCTTGGCGGACTGAATCCGTCGAAGAACAAGGTCGCCTTCCTCAAGGCTTCGGGCATGAACTTTGCGGCTATGGTAGCGGCGCAAAGCTTGCTGGTAGCGTGCAGCTCGCACAGCAACCTGAAGACGATTCTCCTCAAGGAGCACAGCGTCATCTTGCCGCAGTTGCTCTTGCTCAAGCTCATCATAAGCGAGCACTCGAGGTGATCCGTACGTGAGTTCCGTGGAGAGAACTGCTTTCGCTCTGTAGACCAGAGCGAAGGGTGTCTAGCCGGTGGCTCGATTTGGTGTCATTCTGATTGACCAAAGAACTGCCGGCAACTCATCAATCCAGCGTCTTCCGCACTTTCTCAGCCTGTCAAAGGTTCTGGTCCTGAGACCGCGCAGCACTTCAGCATTGGCCCTCTCCGCTTGGCCGTTGCTTCTCGGGTGAGCAACAGAGGCAAAACAAATTTTGCTGCCAAGGTCTTGGACGTACTGCATGAAGGTGCGACTTGTGAACTGCGTGCCGTTGTCGGTGATGATCCTGTTGGGTACACCGAAACGGCAAACTATCCCTTTAAAGAACTTGACGGTTGATTGTGCTGTCACCTTCCTCACTACTTCCACCTCCGGCCACTTTGTGAACTTGTCGATAGCAACGTACAAGTACTCAAAGCCCCCGGTAGCACGGGGGAAAGGGCCCAGTATGTCGAGCCCCCAGACCGAAAATGGCCAGGAGAGAGGGATTGTCTGAAGAGCTTGGGCTGGTTGATGTGATTTCTTCGAATGAAACTAGCACGCTTCACACTTGGTGACTAGTGCAGTTGCATCCTAGAGAGTGGTGGGCCAAAAGAAACCGTGCCGGAATGCTTTCCCGGCAATAGCTCTTGATCCTATGTGAGAACCACATATGCCTCCATGTATCTCTGCCAACAGCTCTAGCCCATCCTCCCGAGGAATGCACTTCATTTTCACACCGTTTGGTCTCTTCCTGTACAGGACGTCATCGACGAACTTGTACATAACAGACCAACGGGCTACTCTTTCTGCTTCTTCCTGTTCCTCCGGGAGTTCTCCTGTCTGAAGGAAATGGACAGTGTGATGCGCCCATGCTGGAGCCTGAGGCTCGACAGCCAGGACTAAAGGCATCTCCTCCGCCGGGGGAACGTTTGTCTCGACAACAAGGGCCTGAGGCCCTGCCAGAGCCTGTTGTTCCCCGGCAGGCATGTCGATCCCGGCAACTTCCTTGCCGGCGGCTCCGGGGAGTTCTACCGGGAAGTACTGGCCAGAGTTCAACTTTCTTCTCTTTTCTTGCCGCATCGATGGCGCTACGGATGGTTGAGTCAATTGGAGCACAAAAGTTCCTGGTTCCACTGGCAACTTGAGGGCGGCACGCTTTGACAGGTCGTCAGCAACACTGTTCTCGGCACGAGGAATGTGCTCCATTTGCAGACCGTCAAAGCGCTCTTCCATTTTCCTCACTTCATCCACGTAGGCTTGCATCAATGGGCTTTGATAACTCTTGTTAACTTGCCTAACGACAAGTTGGGAATCACCTTTGATAACGAGCTTTTTGATACCATGGTCTGCCGCGATCCTGAGACCGGCAAGCAAACCCTCGTATTCTACAGTGTTGTTGGTCGAACTCTCCCGGGGAAAATGCATTTGGACTACGTACTTGAGGTGCTCTCCGGTGGGTGCGACAAGCAGCACGCCAGCACCGGCGCCTTGCAGCGAGAAAGCCCCATCAAAGTACATAACCCATTGCTGATCGATTTCCTTGCCAGGGAGAGTTGTTTCCTGAGCCTCTTTGTCCGGTGTTGGGGTCCATTCTGCAATGAACTCCGCCAAGGCCCTGCTCTGGATCATCGAAGTGCTTTCAAACTTCAGGCCAAAGCTAGACAACTCCAACACCCACTCCACGATCCTGCCGGTTGCTTCTGGATTTTGCAAAATCCGTTGCAACGGAAAGCGAGTGACGACGGTGATTTCATGTGCTTGAAAATAATGGCGCAGCTTCCTCGAGGCCATAAGAAGGCCGAAAAGCAACTTCTGCACACCAGAATATCTTGACCTAGCTCCTGTCGGTGTACTAAGTATTGGGCCACTAGTACCCCGTACTTGTGCACGGGCAGTTGTAGCCATCCTCGCGGCAAGGCTTGCCAGGTAACAGTTCGAGGTCGATTCAAGCCACCAAAGAAATCATCAAGTCAGAGACCTGAGGATCAGTAGATAAGAAGAGCTGGAATCCGAAGGCCAGCTTCCCCGGCAAGATCTTGCCGGGTGGCCTGCGGAGCCCGGCAAGGATTGGCGCCCGGCAAGGCTTGGCGCCCGGCAAGGCTTGGTGCCCGGCAAGCTTCGGCGCCCGGCAAGGTTTTGTTGCTGTGCCGCTGCTTTAGCACAGCGACAAACCCGACATTCTGGGTCCTTCTTTGGACGCGTGGTGACGCGCCAATGGAAAAGAGCTTAAGCGGTGCTGATGGGATGGCCCCTTTTTCCATCTCCAAGAAAGTGAGGACACCTAAACGGACACCTCACGGTGCATTAAATACATTTGTCCTAATCCATCGGGGGTTAGGTATGAAACCTTGTTGCTACTTTACACCTCAATGTATGTACATTTTGCCATTGTGGTGACCCCTTTGTGATATAAAAGGAGGCCCAAGGCAACTGCTATGAGGGAGGAGAACTTCTGGCCCATTCTGCATGCGTAGCTGCTCTTTGAACGTACTGTTCATAGCGAGCGCTCCTGAAGGCTGGGCTCAAGAACATTAATAAGAACACAAAGCAGGAGTAGGGTTTTATGCTGATCAGCGGCCCGAACTTGGGTAAAATCTTCCCGCGTCGATCATTGGTTCTGCTCTTTGCGTATACCTCTCCCCCCGCCGAATCGTAGAGGGGTCCCTTTGGATCCCATAGGTGTCGTGCACCGACACTTCAAGAGACCCGTGTCTGTGCATGGCGGGGAGAGCTGAAGGACGAGATCGACGGCCTCAAGAAGGAGCTGGCCGAGGTGGACAACCGCCGGAAAGCCGCGCTAGACGCCCAGGCCGCGGCTGAAGCTGAGCTGGTATCCCTTTATCAGCAAGTGGGGGATGTCACTTCCCTCATGGAGCGAGCAGCAGACAAGGCGGACCGAGCTCGGGGTCTACAGCACATGCGCTCCGAGATGTTCCGAGACCTCAAGCGGAGGGCTCGCCGTGCCCTGAACTGCGTGTGCAAGGAGAGCGTCTCCAGCCCGCTCGCGCCCGACGACATCGGTTACCTCGCCTTCTTTACCAGGATCGTGGAGCGGCTCAAGGGAGGCGCAGATAGGGTGTGTAAGCTCGTTGAAGAAGAAAGTCGTGACCTCCTCGCGCGGGCGTCGACGCGCGTCTTCAGTCATCTCCTTCGTTCCGACCCCGACTTCGACTTCGAGGCCATGATAGCCCCCGTGCCCAGGGTGACTCGGGATGCCCTAGGGGAGTGGGTGGAAGACCGTGTGGATGCTCTGATCGCGCGGTTCACCACCGACAGCCACGAAGACCAGCACGAAGCCGGCGAGCACGGGACCAATGACAACGGTGACGACGACGCGTCTCCTTAGGTCGCCTTTCTTCTGTTTGCCTGCTAACACTTGAGCATTGCCCCACGGGGATGTAAAGGGTATTAATGGAAACTCCTTGATGGTGTAACGAACCGTATTTGCGCCTTCCTAGGCTGCCTTCCTCTTATGCTTTATTCTGTGTTCATAGCCCCCGGGCTAAGGTCGATCGCCACTGGTATGCCGGGCCACGATGCCCGGGCAAGGCCAGGGGATGAGCACTCCTAAGGCGAGAGACCGAGGGCAACGCGTGCCTGCCGGCTCACTCATGAGCATCGCACAAGGACTTGGACACCAGAGTCTTGGTGAGGTGGTGTGCACAGGGGTAGACCCACGGCGGCTGCTGCTGCATGGGTCCTGAACGCCGCTGGGGTTGGCCCAAGCGTGAGCACCGTGCCCAGCCCCCGCTCACGGGACGCTCAGGGGGGCACCAGGTAGCCGTTGCAGGTCTTTTGAGAGAAAATTTGAGAAGGAAAACACCGCAAGGAAAACCCCAACCCTTTTCTAAGCAAAGACACGAAAACTTTAAGCATTATTCAGAGAAACTGCAAATTCAGTTTACAAGGAAAAGGGAAAAAACGGTCGCATCCGGCGTCTTCACTAGTCTTCCCACCAGCGCGGAGCATGGGGCCTCCACTTGGGCGTGGGCATGGTCGCTGTTCGACCGTTCCGCCAATGCGAAGCATGGGGCTTCCACTGGGACGTGGGTGGGAGCTCCCGCGAGGCTGAGGGGTGGCGCACCGGGAGGCTCTGGGGCGTGTACAGGCCCACTCATTATTACATGGGAGTGTCACGGGTAGAACTTGCGGAGGTGCTGGATGTTCCAGGCGTTCTGCATGGGGACCCCGTCCCCCACCTCCAGGCGCACGGTGCCTGGCCTGGAGACGTGGGCAACCCTGAATGGGCCTTCCCACATGGGCGAGAGCTTGTGGAGACCCTCCATGGAGAAGACGCGCCTCAGGACAAGGTCCCCGACCTCGAGAGTCCGGGGGCGGATGTTGCGGCTGTGGTAGCACTGCAAGGCCTGCTGGTACCTTGCGGCGTGGAGGGAGGCCTGGCGGCAGGCCTCCTCGCCGAGCACAAGATCGGTTTCCCGCGAGGCATCCTGGCACGCCTCGTCGAATGCTAGGACCCGCGGGGAACCATGCTTGATCTCAGACGGGAGGACCACCCCGGCCCCGTAGACGAGGAAGAAGGGAGTGTCGCCGGTGGGCTTGGTCGCGGTGGTGCGGATGGACCACAACATGGAATGCAGCTCATCCAGCCAACCCTTGCCACAGGCCTCAAGCTTCTTCCTGAAGCTCCTGGTCTTGAGGCCCCTGAGGACCTCCGCGTTGGCGCGCTTGGCCTGGCCGTTGCTCCATGGGTGCGCCACCGAAGCGTAACAAATCTGCGTTCCAAGGTTAGCACAATATGACCTGAAGAGATTGCTTGTGAACAGGGAGCCGTTGTCAGTGATGATGCGGTTGGGGACACCGAATCGGGTCATGTGGCCCTTGATGAACTTGACGGCCGAGCCCGCAGGGATGGTGCGCACAGGCTCCACCTCCGCCCATTTGGTGAATTTGTTGATGGCGACGTAGAGGTAGCAGTAGCTGCCGGCCGCCCGAGGAAATGGGACCAGTATGTCTAGCCCCCAGACCGCGAAGGGCCATGAGAGCGGGATTGTCTAGAGCTGCTGCGCCGGCTGATGAATCTGCTTGGCATGGAACTGGCAGGCCTCACAGGATCAGACCAGCTCCGTGGCGTTGTGGGGCGCCGTAGGCCAGTAGAACCCACTGCGGAATACCTTGCCCACAAGGGTGCGTGACGAGTGGCACCCGCAGTCTCTGCCATGGATGTCAGCCAATAGCTCGCGCCCCTGCTCCTCCAATATGCACCATGGCGAGGTGTCATTGGGGCGCCTGCGGTACAGCTTGCCGTCCTTCAAGCAGTAAACGGTGGCCTGCCGAGCCACGCGCTCCGCTTCCGCGTCCTTTTCTGGTAGGGTGCCGCAGAGTAGATAGGCCTTGAGCTCCTCAATCCAGCTGCCCTCCTGAGGCTCCAACGCCAGAGGTTGGCGGGCTCCTGAGGTCGGGCCACAAGCCAAGGCGCCCATGGCCCGTGCGGGCGGTAGCTCCTCCAGGAGCAGTGTCAGGCCAACCATCAGGGGAGAGAGGTGATGGCTTGAAGAGCCTTTCTTCAAAGATGCCAGGGTTCTGAGGCTCGCGGCGGGACACTCGCTTGGCGACGTTGTCAACTTCCTTGTTCGCACTGCGCTAGACGTGTTGCAACTCCAAGCCCAGGAAACGCTTTTCAATTCTGCGCACCTCCTCAAGGTATGCCTCCATATGCTTGTCTTTCGGCTTGTACTCTTTGTTGGACAAGTTGACGAGGAGCTGGGAGTCGCCCTTGATGGTGAGGTGCTTGACCCCCAAAGCGGGCGCGGCTTTGAGCCCGGTGATCAGGCCCTCGTATTCCACAATGTTGTTGGAGACCTTCTCGCCTTGCTAGAAGCAAAGTTGGACGGCGTAGTAGAGCTTGTCCTTGGTTGGGCAAACGAGCATGACCCCAACCCCAGCGCCCTGGCGCGTGAAGGCACCGTCGAAGTGCATGACCCAACCATCGGGCGCCTCGTCTCCAGGCGAGAGGGACTGGCTCTCGCGCAGCTCCCCACCAGGGGCATCGATCCACTCCGCCATGAAGTCGGCGAGCGCCGCCCCCTTGATGACCCTGGTCGTACAGAACACCAGCTGGAAGGCTTGCAGCTCGATGTTCCACTCGGCGACTCTACTTGCAGCATTGGGGCTGCACATCACCTTCTCCAGGGGGTATGCAGAGACAACCTTGATAGGGTGGCCTTGGAAGTAATGGTGCAACTTCCTAGAAGAAACTAGGAGCACGAGGAGGAGCTTCTGTTGCATAGGGTAACGCGTGTGCGCGTCCTGCAGCACTGTGCTGATGAAGTTTACGGGGTGCTCGATGTGGCGTGGGGCATCGGCAGCGACTTGCTTCTGGCAGACCGCGAGGGGCCCCGGCGCCGCACCAGGCGTCGGAGGGTCGAGGGGCCTGGGAGTGACGCTCGGCGGAGTCGAGGGCTTGAGGGGTCCTACGGCCTCGCGAGGGCCATCAGACCTCCCTTGGGTGTTGACGCGCTCCTCTCGGATCGCTACGAGTGCCGCGCTGGCCGAATGCGGGGTGGCAGCCAAGTAGAGCACCAGGGGCTTGCGGAAGCGGGGCACCACCATGACGGGCGGGCTCATGAGGTACCTCTTGAGGTCTTCAAAGGCTGCATCCGCTTCTGGGGTCCACTCAAAAGAACCCTTTCTCTTCATCAGCTTGAAGAAAGGCGGGGCGCGCTTGCCAAGCTTGGAGATGAAACGTCCCAGGGAAGTCACACATCCCACCAGCTTATGCATCTCCTTGAGGGTATGAGGCAAGCGCATCCTCTCAATGGCCTTGACCTTCTCAGGGTTGGCCTCGATCCCTTGGTGTGAAACGAGGAAGCTGAGTAGCTTGCTGATGTCGCTTGAACTACGTCGGTATTTCCCCAAAGAGGAAGGGATGATTCAGTACAACTACGATAGGCATTTCCCTCAGTTATGAAACCAAGGTATCAATCTAGTAGGATAACCAAGCAACACTATGTAAACGGTACCTGCACACAAAGAACAAATACTTGCAACCCGACACGTAAGAGGGGTTGTCAATCCCTCCACGGTAAAAAGATAGATAGATTTGTGGTAGATTGGATAAATAGATCTCGATAAAACACGAAATAAAATAAGTAATAAAAAAGTGCAGCAAGGTATTTTTGGGTTTTTGGAATAATAGATCTGAAAATAAAAGCGAATAAAAATAGATCTCAAAGCAAATATAATAAAGAATATACCCGGGGGCCATAGATTTCACTAGTGGCTTCTCTCGAGAAAATAGCATACGGTGGGTAAACAAATTACTGTTGGGCAATTGATAGAAGATCGAATAATTATGACGATATCCAAGGCAATGATCAATATATAGGCATCACGTCCAAGATTAGTAGACCGACTCCTGCCTGCATCTACTACTATTACTCCACACATCGAGCGCTATCCAGCATGCATCTAGTGTATTAAGATCATGGAGAAAAGGAGTAATGCAATAAGAACAATGACATGATGTAGACGAGTTCTATTCATGTAGGAATAGACCCCATCTTGTTATCCTTAATAGCAACGATACATGCGTGTCTTGCTGCCTTCTGTCACTAGGAAAGAACGCCGCAAGATCAAACCCATCACAAAGCACCTCTTCCCATGGCAAGAAAAATCGATCTAGTTGGCCTAACTAAACCAAAGATTCGAAGAAGAAATACGAGGCTATAAATAATCATGCATATAAGAGATCAAAGAAGACTCAAATAATATTCATGGATATAGATCTGATCATAATCTCAAAGTTCATCGGATCCCAACAAACACACCGCAAAAAGAGTTACATCAAATAGATCTCCAAGAGACCATTGTATTGAGAATCAAAAAGAGAGAAGAAGCCATCTAGCTATTGCCTACGGACCCGTAGGTCTATTGTGAACTACTCATGCATCATCGGAGAGGCACCAATGAGGATGATGAACCCCTCTGTGATGGTGTCTAGATTGGATCTCGTGGTTCTGGAACTTGCGGCGGCTGGAATTGTGTTTCGTTGACTCCCCTAGGGTTTCTGGAATATTTGGGAATTTATAGGGTGAAGAGGCGGTGTAGGGGGGCTCTAAGGTGGGCACAACCCACCTGGGCGCGCCTGGGCCTCCTGGCGTACCCAGTTGTCATGTGCTCACCTTGGGCCTCCCCTTTGGTACTTCTTTGGCCCACTGGGTGTCTTCTGGTCCAGAAAAAATCTCCAAAAAGTTTCGCTGCATTTGGACTCCGTTTGTTACTGATATTCTGCAAAGTAAAAAACAAGCAAAAAAGAGCAACTGGCACTAGGCACTATGTCAATAGGTTAGTCCCAAAAATGATATAAAGTTGCTATAAAATGATTGTAAAACACCCAAGAATGATAATATAACAGCATGGAACAAGCAAAAATTATAGATACGTTGGAGACATATCACTTGCCGGAGGGGACCCCGAAAACGCACTTCTCAGGGTTAAGCCTCAAGCTCACCCTGCGCAGGTTGGCAAATGTTTCCTCCAAGTCTTCGACTAGAGTTCTAGCCACACGTGACTTGACTATGATGTCGTTGACGTAAGACTCTGCGTTTCTCCCCAACTGCAGCCCCAACGCGATGTGCATTAGCCGCTGGAAGGTGGCACCAGTGCTCCTCAGCTCGACACTACTAGGAATAGGCCTGTTAGTGGCGCACCTGTTTTGGCCATTAATGGCGCACTATAGGTGCGCCACTATCATCACGCCACTAGTAACAAATACTAATGGCGCACCCCTGGTGCGCCATTAGTATACCAGACAATAGTGGCGCACCTGGCAGTGCGCCATTAATATGTCAAATGGTGCGCCATTACTATGCCTCCTAGGGGGCCATATTTACCTTGTGCTCTGGGTTACTAATGGCGCACTTCTAGATAATGCGCCACTAGTGTGTTTATTGCAGTGCGCCAGTAAAGTGCAGTATGGTGCGCCACTAGTATGAATATTAGGATTTTTTTTCTTTTCTGATATTTGCACAGGTTACAAAATATATTACTGCACAGAATATAGACAGCACAACATATAAACAGCAGATTTATCGAATACAATAGAAGATTAGTCTCCGAATACAATTCATCATATTAGTCTCCGAATTCAAAATACCGAACAAAGTTAGAACATTACAAGTCTCGAGACCGCGAGTAGCGAGTTTGTCTTCACATTACAAGTCGATATCGATCATCTAAACTACCATCACATAGAAGAGAGCTGCGGTCACGATGAGCATCATCGCGATGAAACTGGTCTTCATCCGGTTCCTCCTCCGCTCCCTCCTCTCTCCCGCTAGATAGCGCGCGTATCTAGCTTCCGCCTCCGCCCTAGTGGTGTACCCTTTGTAACTGTTACCGCTGAAACGGTGAACCTGCCTCTGACACTCCTCCCAGTCGTTGTAGACTCCGGGAACCTTACCCGACATACGACGGCATCTCTATGCACTAGACAAACAAAACGTTAGTAGCAATTCACAGACAATACATAAGCAATATATAAGTATGCAACAAAAGGATCGGAAGAGAAAAGCAACACATTAATAGCATGATTCATGGTCCTACTAATAAATAGCATCGATTAAATATAAGTTGAATGACTGTCCAAACTAAAGAGACATACAAGTTCATTAAAGTTTAATTACAACATGAGCTAATCGATATTTCAGAACTACATAGCATCACTACTTTCGACTCGACTCAGGGACCGGAGTGTGGATGAAGCCGCCGTCTTTCGTGATGGTCATGAAATCATGGGCGTTGTCAGCCTGCATTTGTAGCGTTGTTTCTATCTCACTGTTGGACGGTTGATATCTGAGGTAGAACTGCCCCGAGGTACGAAGGACATCTTGATGGATGATTTCCGCAAACTCCGACTGGATGCGAAAGAATTCTTGTCTGATGTCCGTGTCCTGGATTGCCGACAAGCGTGCGGCCCAATCTTTGAGATTATTTGGTAGCAGAAGGTGATTATGGTCCCGTACGATCGCCCGCATGTGATGGAGGGCGTAGTAGGCATCCTTCTGACCGCCAGGCGGCTGCTTGACGCAGGGGAACGTCGTATTGTGGGTGAACACGTGCTTGCCGTACCTACGAATTGGCCTGCTGAAGGTGCCTCCAGATCTGGCGTAGCCGGGAAGAGCTTCATCAAGAACTTTCTTGATATTTGTGTAGTCTTTCTTCGACTGACGGTCCGAGTCGAAATACGTGGCCGTGGAATATTTCGGGCTTAAGAGGATGAGTGTGCAATGTGTGTCACTGCACAAAACACGGAATGTTAGAAAAAAAAAGAACGATCGAAATCTAAGAAATCATATGTTACGGGGCGGTGAGGGGATGACTTACTCGGGAAAGTAAGGCACGAGGAAGTTATCCTTATCTGGGTTTGCCAGAATGACGCCTTCGAGGTATGAACTCGCGACTTGCCGGTCCCCAGCGCTGCCCAAGATCTTGGCACGCATGTAGAAGGGGTCGACTATCACGATGTCCGGGGTCTTGTCTCTAATGATCCGCATCTCCATACTCAGCGAAAATAGCCGAATGAAGGTGTAGTGCAGCGGATGAATGTTAAACATAGCGAAGATGTCATCAAACCGCAGGACGATCATACCCCCGATGGTGCTATTGACAAAGCCCTTGCCCTCTGGCACCTTGGCCACGAAAACCAGGTATGCCACATCATTCTCGGAGAGACGCCGCTTCTCCAAAGAAAGAACACTGTCATGCAGACTCCGCATAGCACCGGTTGCAGCATTGAGCAGATTAGTCGGTAGCATCGGCCTACCCGCCACATGCACCCTTCTCGAGATATCCTTAGGTGAAGGTGGCCCGTCCTGAGCACGGATCGTACTCGGTGCCGGCTGGCTCGCACCCTTGTTATTCTTTCTTTTCCGTCCCTTCTGCTTCTTCTGCTGTAATGGGATCGAGTTTTGCTTAGAGACCACCTTCTTGAGTGTGTTGGGGCTGATAATATTTCGCACCTCGGCTATCTGAGGCTCGGTGAAGGCGGCAGCTGGAGGCGTCTCCTGAGAACTGAACGCCAGACGACGCCTGTTGCAATTGGGTTTCTCCGTGGTACCAGCTAGATCGCGATCATCTTTTGCAGGGTTGGGTTCTTGAGAAGGAGGCCCCAAGAATTCGTCATCGTACCCATGTTCGTTGAAGTACTTATCGACGTTGGTAAATGTACCATCGTCATCGTCCGGATCCTGTGCCATATGCATGTCCAGATCAGTTGACGGCGGTAGCGTTGCGGCGGTCTTGCCATGGCTTGGCGCCGGCACGACTAGCGGTGTTGTCTGTGGGGTGGTGTCCCCCGCCCCCAAACGAATCTGGCTCTTCGGCCAAAGCATGGACCAGCTTATGCAGGCGCTGAGGGTCATCACATCATCTTCGTCGGCCCCAGGGGGTCGATACAGAGGTAACAAGTCGTCGCAGCCCCGCAGCACCCGAACCAGTTGAACCCTATACACGGTTGGTGGCATCGGATTACCGTGGAACACGCGGTTGCCCGGTTGAATGATTCTAGCCTTGGCGACATCGATCAACTCGCCGTCCATGAAGTGCAGGAGAGTGCATGGAACGTCGGTGGCGCCCTGCGAAAACATGTAGGGCGTCAGGGATGCCCAGTCAAAGGCAAGGAGATGAAGTCATCGGCCGAGAGGCTTAGTTACCGTGATGGCGTCGAGCTCGGCTAATGTCGAGGCACCGCCAACGGCGGGCGTGCAAGTGACAGAGGGGCCGCTTGCTGCCGAGGTGCCGGCCGGCGTATTCTTCCCACACCTGGGTGCATTAAGCTCCAATGCCGGCGCCAATGCCGGAGACACCAATGCCGCCTCCGCCGGAGACACCAATGGCGCCGGCGGCGCGTTGTGCGAGTTGCTGCCCGTGAAGCTGGGAATCGGGGGCGGCCCCTGTTGGCCGCCCGCAATCCACGCCTGCAGCCCCTCAATCAAGGTAGGCACAATGGCGGTGATCGTTGCTCCCAGTTGGTCTTTCACTTGCTCTTCGACTATCTCCGGAATCCGCGCCACTTGTGCCTTGAGTTCTTGAACCTCGCGCTCCTGGCTTTCCGAGCTGGCTGTCTTTCTCTCCTTTCACCCAGCGTTATAGTATTCCGACCATTTCGTGGACAAGCCTTTGCCGGCCACACGACCAACTGACGACGGCTTACTAAACTTATCCTTGTGTTTCATTACGTTCAATGCCCTATTTAAAGTGGTGTCCCAAGGGGATTTCCTCTGAGACGACCCCGCGCTACTGCTTTCAGTGTCCTGCGGAAGGAACGTGAACCATTTAGAAATTTGGCTTCATTAATTAGAATGCAACCATATGGAGCTAATTACGCGGGGGTGTATTCCTTACCAGAACAAGCTCAAGCGCCTTGGTCTTCGCATCCGTGGTAAGCTCCTTTGTTACCGAGTCCACCTTGTACCGGGCCCTGACATAGTTCCTGGTCTGCTTGTCACGGTATTTATCGAAGCGGGGCGGTAGGCCTTGCTCGGCACGCTTCGTGTCCTCCTTGTCCCATATAGGTTCCGCCACTCTGTAACCGCCGGGACGGAGTGTGTGGACCCCTAAGTTCAAGTCCCGCATATCTTTCCCCCACTGACTTGATTCCTCGGATGCGTTGCTCTCGCACTTGATCTTGAACTCCAGGTAGTCAGCTTCGCTGATCGAAGGATTTTTCTCCTTGATCTTCTCATAACTATCACCTCTTAGAATCCCTCTCTTCACCGCGGCTCTCCAAGTAGCCAGGGCCGTGCTCATCTTCGTGAGGGTGGCACTATTCACTTTATTCCCTGAGAGGCGTGTGTTTGCGAACTCACTGGGGAACTTGTATCATTCATGCAGCTTCGTGAAGAGGAGGTTGCGCAAATTCCCTCGGTCATGATGCCTTAGGTTCTCGGTGTTGATCGAGACGGTGCTTCGGAGAATGCACCCGAGTTGTCCCGAGTACCCCTTGACTAATTCTTTGGTCACCGTTGGATGCCCACTGGAGGACACTTCATTAAATTCCTCCTTGACGGTGCCGAGCACGTTCAGGCGCCGGTCCTTCCGTTGCCTCTTCGGTTGGCTGCCATCTGTGCGTGCGCTGCCATCATCAGTGGTGGCATCCTCGGCAGCACCATCAGTGGTGTCATCCCCGATGCCACTAGGGGTTGTGTAGTCGGGATCGGTGTCTTCTGCGGCGTCCTCATAGCGGTAAGGTTCTTCCTCCATCTCCTGGGACAGCTCCCAGAATGCCTTGCCCGAACCGCCGGGCTCATCGTTGTGGGCCATGTTTCGCTCTAAATAGGAAAAAAGTTTGGTCAAAAAGTTGGTTATTGTCAAGGAACAAGATCTCTAAGTTGACCAAATAACCTAATTCTCGAGGAATGTCGCCAAAAAGTTGGTTATTGTCAAGGAACAATTGAGAGATGTTTGTGATATTGCCTAGGTGTTTTGGGATCAATTGAGAGATGTTTTGTGATATTGCCTAGGTACCCCTGATCTTCTTCTACAAATATTTTTGCTATATCAATCTCCAAAAAAGCATGTGATGCTGAATCAATACTCAATATATATATAGGTGGTGCTCTCTTTATCACATTTTTATTGGAATATGCAACATTAATCTTCTTTTACTTGAATCAGGTGCACATATTTACATTCCTATTTCATGCTTACTTGTTTGGAACTATAGAATCTACCTTGGAATCTGCAAATCTCTTAGAATGTACTAAGAGATGCCAGATTTGTTGGGGGACTCCTATACTTAAGGCATATAAGACCTGGCATTGCCTATGCCGCAAGTGTGGTAGACAGATACATGCTTGATCCTAGGAGTGGACATATGAAGGCGGCGAGTGGTAGTCATGTCGAGGCTGTAGGGGGTCCAACTGAATCTTCTTCTAATAAGCTGGGCTCTTCTGCCGCTACAGAGAAGGCGGCGAGTGGTGGTCATGTCGAGGCTGTAGGGGGTCCAACTGAATCTTCTTCTAATAAGCTGGGCTCTTCTGCCGCTGCAGAGAAGGCGGCGAGTGGTAGTCACGTCGAGGCTATAGGGGGTCCAACTGAATCTTCTTCTAATAAGCTGGGCTCTTCTACAGCAGCAGCAGCAGAGAATGCAGAAGAAGCTGTAGGAGGAGGTGCGACGATTGAATCTGATAAGAAGCTGGGGGGCTCTGCAGCAGCAGCAGCAATAGGGAATGCTCCTGTGGAGGGGGAGGGTGGAGAAGACAAGCTGGGATCTGCAGAAAGATGTGTGGTTAGTTGAGATGAGCTGAGCGCAAGGAATGTATCGTGAGAAGAAGGATAATGGTGATTTTCTGGACTGGAGCGCAAGGAAGAAGAAGATGAGTGTTGCCGCTGCTGCTGCTGGGTTGGTTGGTTGGTTAGAAGAAGAAGAAGAAGAATGAATTATAATTTAATTAATAATATGTATGGTAACTGTAATAGACATTGTTAAGTAGTTGGTTCCTCTAAGAACTAATTTATGGTTGGATTATTCTGTACTGTATGATGCATCCATTAGGGGAGGGTGAAGTGTCTGTTTATCATGTCTGTCCTTGTGTTAGAAGGTGTATTAGTTGCCAATAATTGTCAAGGAACAATTTTGGAAATCTACATAAATTGTTAGGAATTGTCTTAGTCAAGAAGTGCTAGCAAATGGCTTAAATGTATCAGGTCCTACTCTAGTTTACTCCAGTTTAGGTTGCAGTAAAAATGCACCACTATGGAGTATCAGGTCCCTAGCAAAAATGCACTACAGAGCAAGCAATAATGATACTCCAATTTTCACAGATTAAAGCAATACTGACTGCAAGCAATATTGCAAAATTACAGAGAACCAAAATTGCAAAATTCAGTACTCCATAACATTACTGAAACTTTACTGTGCTTGGAACTATACTGAAACTTTACTCCATATATATATGATCATTGTGTTTCATTTAATTTTGTGTGGAGTAGTTTTAATTAAATAAAGTTTTTAACTGCTTGAGATGAGAGAAATGAGAAGAAGAGAGAAGGGCTACTGCTTGCAAGCACAGCTGCTTGCAAGTCCTACAGTAAATGGTTTCAGTTAAACATCTATTATTTATTCCATAAGAACAGCAAATCAACTGCATTAGTCGCAAGTACCCCATATGTCCTATTTTTAGCAAAGTCATGCTAAAATTCACGGAAAATTTCAGCATGACCTTTGCTGAAAATAGGACATATGGAGTACCCGAATTTGCCGGAACGGAAGTTAATCGACATTCCGGCAAACTCAAGGGCCTCTCGGGGTACCTGCAAAATCATTATCCCACCCCCGCCCCGCTGTAACCCCACAACACCCAACTTCACTATGCAAGAGATATTAAGTTGCAGTCATTCTAAATTCGACCAAAATTTGACCAAAATTAGCAATTTTTTGAACCTAATTTGACCTAAATTCGAGAGGAATTTGACCTAAACCTAGCAAAAGAGAGAAGAAGAGGGCATGGCCAGGAGGGAGGAGAGGAGGAAGAGAGGAGAAGAGAGGCAGAGGGAGGAGGGCAATGAAGATTACCTGACCACGATGAGGTGGTGGCCGGAGCGGAGACGACGGAGGGCGGAGACGGCGAGCTTGGGGGAGGCGGGGATAGACGGCGGGGAGGTCGCGAGGTGCTCGGGCCTCCTCTCCAGGTGGACGCGGGCCTCCTCCTCCTAGTGCTCCGGCGGCGACTCCGATAGTGGAGCGGGCGCGGGGGTCGTCGGGTGTGGGGGGTCGTCGGCGGCGGTGGAGCGGGCGCGGGGGGCGAGGGGGATCTAGCGAGGGAGGGACAGCGAGATGGACAGAACACACTGCACCTACATCGAGGGGGGAAGGTTAGTAATGGCGCACTATCTAGGGGTGCGCCATAAACACAGTGATAGCAATGGCACACCTTCCCCTGGTGCGCCATTATTAACTTTTTTTAATTATTTTTAGTTGCATCTAATAATTTTTTAGAAAATGACGATCAAATTTGAAAACATTTATGAATGTGAAAAAATATCATCGAATTTGTTATTTGAAAATATTTATGAATATGAAAAAATATCATCAAATTTGTTATTTGAAAATATCATCAAATTTGTTATTTGAAAATATTTGAAAAAATATCATAAAAATTGGTATACCAATGGCGCACCTCCTAGGGGTGCGCCATAAGTACCTTGATAGCAATGGCGCACCTTCTCCTGGTGCGCCGTTACTAACTTTTTTATTATTATTTTTAGTTGCATCTAATAATTTTTTTAGAAAATGACGATCAAATTTGAAAACATTTATGAATGTGAAAAAATATCATCAAATTTGTTATTTGAAAATATTTATGAATATGAAAAAATATCATCAAATTTGTTATTTGAAAATATCATCAAATTTGTTTTTTTTTTTGGATTTTTAATTGCATTCATTTGTGAATTGGTAAAACATTTATGAATATGAAAAAATATCATCAAATTTGAAAAAATATTCATGAATTCAAAACGTGCCCATGAAATTTAAAAATATTCATGAGTTCAAAAAATATCATCAAATAAAAATTGGTATACCAGAATAAACATAAATAAATATTCATGAGGACTAGAACAGAAGAAATATCATTTCAATATGTCGAAATACAATCGAGAAATGAAGACTACAATTTAAATACAATCGATCTTAGCTAGTTATCTTTTCACAATCTTCTTGCCCTTCTTTTTCGCAAATGGAGTTCTTCACTTGAACGGACGTCCTTTAGGTAGGGTGGTCCTGCTTCTTCTTGTGGTGTATGGCACTTCATCGTCGTCGTCATGTTCCATCTTCGGGTCGCCGTACTTGTCGAAGTCTTGCTCATTGGCTACTCCATCCATTCCGATGATCTTCCTTTTGCCTCTCCTCACGACAACACGACTGGGCTTTGACGGGTCGGTATTGAAGAAGCATTGGTCCACTTGGGAAGCCAGTACCCATGTCTCATTTTTCGTGGTGACGTTTGCGCCCACAGTCTTGGATTTGGCTTCGGGTATAACCATGGTGGTGAAATACCGGTCTTCTTTTAGGACGCACTTGGCCCATCTGACACGGAACATCGGGACCTTCTCTCCAGCGTAGCTCAGCTCCCAGATCTCCTCGATCCTTCCGTAGTATCTGTCCTTGTCGTTACCGGTGTAGGATTCCATTGTTACCCCGGAGTTCTGATAACCATCGCTCTTCATGTCCTTTTCCTCGGTGTAGAATGTGTAGCCGTTGATATCGTACGCCTCATAGGTCATCAGGTTGTGCTCGGCGCCCTGTGACAAGGCGAATATGAGTTTTTCTTCTGCAGAAGAATCCTCATGTAAAGGGTACGACAGAAGCTTCTCCTTGAACCAACGCGTGAAACATGAGTTGTGCTCTTTGATTATATCTCCGTCCGTCCTCTGTTGGCCTCGGTCATTCTACGTCTTCTCAATAAAGGTTTTGTGCTCTACCACCCGAGGATCGACCACGTCTATGTGTTGTAGCGCGACTAGGTTTGCTCTTTCAAAGTCGGCGAGTCGACCCTCGAAGTCGACATGCATTTCGCGGCGACCCTCGCGGTGACCCCATCCAGCGAGCCTGCCGAGGTGCCTGTTGACGGGCAGACCAACGAGCTTCTCGATGCCTAGAGAATTCGTGCAGTAGGAGATGCACTCTTCGGTCAGAAAGGCCCTGGCTATGCTTCCCTCTGGACGTGACATGTTGCGAACGTATCCTTTGATGACACCATTCATCCTTTCGAACGGCATCATGCTGTGCAGGAACGTCGGCCCGAGTTGGATGATATCCTCCATGATATGGACCAGCAGATGCACCATAACATTGAAGAATGCGGGCGAGAAGTACATCTCAAGCTCGCATAGTATCACCACGATCTCTTCCTGTAGCCTTCTGAGTTGCCTCACGCCAACCGACTTCCGAGAGATGACGTCAAAAAAGTTGCATAGGCCAAATAGCGTTTCACGGACGTGCGCGTCCATGATCCCACGGATTGCAACTGGAAGTATCTGCGTCATCAGCACGTGACAGTCGTGAGACTTCATCCCGCTGAACTTCTGCTTTGCTGAGTCTAGGTATCTGCTTATCTTCCCCGCGTAACCATAAGGAAGTTTTACTCCTACTAGGCAGGTGAAAAACTGCTCGATCTACTCCTGACTTAGAGTGAAGCACGCGGGAGGGCAGTCATTTCCGATCTTCTTGGCCTTTTTGCCTTTGCGACAACTTTCCGTGTCCTTCGCCTCATCATCATCATCATTAGCGTGAAGCTCCTCCCTGATGCCCATTGATTTCAAGTCCGCCCTTGCTTTCGGCCCATCTTTGGTCCTCTCTAGCATGTTGAGCAGGGTACCAAGCAGACTCTCGCACACGTTCTTCGTGATATTTATGACATCAAGGCTGTGAGGCACACGGAGGATCTTCCAGTACGGCAAGTCCCAGAAAACCGACCTCGTTTTCCATACCTTCAGCAGCGGCTTTGGCGCCTTTCGCTTCTTTCCCGGCGGTGGGTACTCTTTCCAATTTTTCAACAGCTCGTCTATTTCCTCGCCGCTCCTCGTACGCGGGTGTCTTCGGGGTTCAGTTTCACCATCGAACAGATCCTTGCGTTTTCTCCATGAGTCATCGTCGCGAAGCCACCTTCGATGTCCCATGAACACGGTTTTCAAAGACCCGGGATCTCTATCTAGCTGGCGATACGTTGTGTCATCCATGCACCTGACGCATGCACGAAATCCGTGGACCACCTGCCCCGCGACATATCCGTAACCGAGATAGTCTTGCACCGTCGTGAGCAGTGCGGCTCTCATAGGGAAATATTCTTTCTCTGCGGTGTCCCACGTATTGGCTGGCGTTTTCCACAGCGTGTCTAGCTCCTCTTTCAGTAGCCCCAGATATAGATTGATGTCGTTCCCTGGTTGTTTCAGCCCTTCAATTAGCATACTCATGTGAATGTACTTCCTCTTCATGCACTTCCAGGGGGGAAGGTTGTACATCCACACAAACACAGGCCAGGTGCTATGTGTGCTTCTCTGGCTGCCAAACGGATTGACTCCATCGGTGCTTGTGCCCAGCACGATGTTCCTTGGATCGTTCCCAAATTCTGGGTGTTCGAAGTTCAACGCTTGCCACTGGCTCGCATCCTTAGGGTGACTCAGCATCTTGTCTTTTTTATTTATCTCCGGATCATTTCCGTCATCTTCTTGCTTCTTCTCCTCCCTATCCGCGTGCCAACGCAGGAGCTTTGCTGCCTTAGGGTCCATGAAATACCGCTGCAGACAAGGAGTGATCGAAAAGTACCACACCACTTTTTGAGGAGCTTTCTTCCTCTTCTTGTATCGAGTGACGCCGCACACCGGACATATGGTAGACTCCGCGTGCTCGTCCCGATAAATGATGCAATCATTCATGCACACATGGTATTTCACGTGCGGTAAATCCAGAGGACACACTATTTTCTTCGCCTCCTCGAAACTGGTCGGGCACTTGTTCCCCTTGGGAAGACGTTCGTGCCAGAATGACATGTTCTCGTCGAAGCATGCGTCGGTCATTTTGTGTTTTACCTTCATCTCCAGAGCCATGAGCGTTACTTTCAGGCGGGTATCCTCGGGCCTGCATCCTTCATACAATGGAGTAACTGCGTCTATCTCCAGTTGATCCAGCTTGGCTTTCTCTCGGGCGGCAGCTCTTGCGTTATCCGTCTGCTTGAGAAGCAGCTCTTGAATATGAGGGTCCTGCACCCAGCCCATCGATGGTCCATCGTCGTCTGCTCCGGCATCTTCATCTTCATGATCATGCCCTTCGTCTTGATCTTCCTCATCATCATGTCCGGCATCTTCTACATGATGATTGTGTATTGCATCTACTTCGTGATCATGTCCTGGAGATTCTTCGTCTTCTCGCCCGCCCTCGCTGCGGTTGTCTTGCTGCCCTTCCTCATTTCTTGCCCGGCCCCCATGGACGACTTCATAATCATCTTCATCACCTTGCCACCGATAGCCATCCATGAAACCACGCAAGAGCAGGTGGTCCCGCACCTGTACGGAATCCGGGTCCATAAGGCTCTTCAGCTTGCATCTTCGACACGGACATCTTATCTCCGTCTCGTTCTTTTGAAGCATCTCGTCCTTCGCGGAGCTCAAAAACCTATTCACGATGCCTTCGGTCATCGTGCGGACCATGGTCGCCTGCGGGGTAGAGCAAAACGATATTTTAGAACCAAAAAAAAATTTGGCATGACTTTGCCTAAAAATAGGACCAAAAAGAATGCATAGTGCCAAATTCTCGCTGAAACGGAAATGAATCAACATTCCGGCAAAATATTGGCAACTATCGCATTTCAAATACCGGTACCTGCAAACACAAACATATGCAACACCACAAACATATGCAACACCACAAACATACTTAGATCTAGGCCATAAAAAGTGCATGTGGACGTTGTTGGAGGGAGAAAAAAGTAGATCTACAACATAAAGAAAGCTTTCCCCTTACTTACCTATCAAAAAAAAGGAAATTTAACCACTTAATTTGGGTGAATCTATGGTGCAAATGAGGTGAGGAGGAGGAGGCAGCCAAGACAAGCTAAAAGGAGGAGGTGGAGAGAATGAAGTGGGGAAAGTGAGTGTGGTAGGTGGCCGTCCAAAATATCTAGCTGCTCTCAGGTTACCAATGGCGCCCCACCTAACAATGCGCCATTAGTAACCCTGGTTACTAATGGCACACCTTTTATGTGGTGCACCATTACTAGTTTTGCAAAAAAAATAAAAAAATAATTGTTAGTAGTGGCGCATCGTGGTTGTGGTGCGCCATTACTAGTTTGAACTATTAATGGCGCACTATACCCGAGTGCGCCATTACTAGTTTAAAAAAAAATAAAAAAAAATTTGTTAGTAGTGGCGCACTGAGTGTGTGGTGCGCCATTACTAGTTAAAACTAGTAATGGCGCACTATGCCCTGGTGCGCCATTACTAGTTTTGGAAAAAAAATTGTTAGTAGTGGCGCACCGTGGGTGTGGTGCGCCATTAGTGATATGGACACTAATGGCGTACCTACACATGGTGCGCCACTGCTATATAGCAGTGGCGCAACACATATGTGGTGCGCCATTAATGTCCATATTAGCTATAGCCCTTTTCCTAGTAGTGCGAAGGGCATGCAGGTGTAGCAGTACACGTCGCACGGAAAAATGAAGGCTGTTTTCTCAACATCCTCCGTCACCATCTTGATCTGGTGGTAGCCCGAGAAGGCATCCAAGAAGCGCAACAGATCGCACTCCGCGGTGGAGTCCATGATCTGGTCGATGTGTGGATGTAGGAATGGATCCTGAGGGTAGGCCTTATTGAGGCTCGTGAAGTTGACGCACATGCACTCCTTTCCGCCCTTCTTGGGGATGACAACCGGGTTGGAGAGCCACTCCGGGTGGCGCACCTCTCGTACGACCCCCGCTTCATGCAGCTTGTGCACTTCTTGGACAAATAAACGCCTGCTTCTCCGGCGCCTGACGCCGCGCCTTCTGCTTCAGCAGACGGGCGTTGGCGGTACACCGCCAGGTGGTGTTCGATCACTTCCCTCGGGACACCGACCAAATCAGATGCCTTCCAGGCGAACACGTCCTTGTTCGCCCGGAGGAAGGTGATGAGCGCCTCCTCTTGCTCCGGGGGAAGGCCGGCGCCGATGGTGAAGGTGGGGCCCGAGTCACCGCCATCAACCGACACCTTCTTCGTCTTGGCGCGGTCCTGGGGGATTAGCTGCTTCTTTCTCGCGGGTGCGGTCTCCGGGGCTTCCGGGGCGCCCTCGGCGCCAGGGCGCAAGGCCGCTGCGGCCCTGTAAGCAAGCTTGAGGGCTTGAACCGCATCCTCCTTATCCCCGGCTATGGTGACGCCTCCGCCGCTGCCCGGCATTTTGATGACGTTGTAGCTCGGGTGGGTCACTGCCATGAATTTGGCGAGCGCAGGATATCCCAAGATGGCATTGTAAGGAAAGCCGATGCGGGCCACATCGAAGTCGGTCATCTTGGTGTGGTAGTTGTCGCGCTTTTCGAAGGTGACTGGGAGACGCACTTGCCCCAGGGGAGTGGTGGAGCTGCTGGTCACCCCAGACAATGGCCAGGTGGGCATGAGTTGGTCGTAAGGTACTTGAAGTGTCTCAAAGGTCTCCACGGAGAGGACGTTGAGGCCGGCACCACCGTCGATGAGGGTCTTGGTGACGGAGACGTTGCTGATGGTGGGTGTGCACAGCATGGGAAGCGCGCTCGCGGCGGTCGCAGACCTGGGGTGGTCCCTGGAGTCGAAGGTGATGATGACTTCAGGCTGCGCATGGCCCCGCGCAGCCTCCGGCTGAGACTGAGTGGCGTTCGCTTGGCAGAAGAGCTGGGTGTGGTGACCAGACGCAGGCGCCTGGGACCCGCCCAGGATACACGTGACCGCTTGGGGCCCCGGCATCGTGAAGCGCGCGATGAACCGACCACGGAGCTCTTCCCAAGAGGAGATCGAGGCCTCCGGGAGGCCGAGGAGCCAAGAGTGTGGGACGCCCACAAAGGCCAGAGGGAACTAGTTAGCCATAGCCCTGTCGTCGCCGCCCGCCGCCAGGATGCCCTGGGTGTACAACTGAAGAAACTCTTTGGGGTCCATCGCACCATCATAGCGCGGGGGCAGCACCGTCCTAAATCTCACCAGCCACCGCACTTGGCGCAGGCCAGGGGTGAAGGTCAGGAAACCCACGGCGTTCAAGAGAATGGCTGGGTGAACGGCGGGGCGAGCGGCGTCAGCCATGGGGGTGGCGAAGTGGAGATGACACGAAGTGGAAGGAGCTTCAGCACACCCCTACCTGGCGCGCCAAATGTCGGAACTGGGGCTTCGCGGACCCTAACAAGGTTCGAACTCTGGGGTGTGCGTGAAGTGCTCTGCTTGACTACGGCCTGCCACTCACCACCTCACGGCCTTGCTTCGACGTGCTCGAGCGAACGAGGAAGGAAGAGGACATGAGATTTACCCAGGTTTGGGCCACCTTGCGGTGTAAGACCCTACTCCTCCTTTGTGGTGGATTGCCTCACGAGGAGAATGAGTATGAACTAGTACAAGGGTGAGCTGCCTCGTGAGGGCTCTGAGGGTAAGAATGGATCGATCCCTCTCCGCGGTGGAGACTAACCTATATTTATACTGGCCCAGTCCTCTTCCCCAAAGCTTAGGCGGGAAGGGATACCACAGCGGCCAAATTTGAAGGGGGACAGGAGTACACCCTATCCTGACTAAAGGTGGTCTTCGCCTGCAAAGCTTCTGGTCGTGACATGCAGGTTGGATCGGTGATGACCTCCGTCCTCCCGAGTCCGTGGTCTTCGTCTTGGTGCACCGGAACGACAACCTTTGGGGGATTCCTTGGGAACCCGCGTAGGTCCTTACCTCCTTAGCACCAAAGAGGAAACTATCCTGGACTGCACCTATTGGCGCCCTTCTGGCTTGCTTCGTCGTGGTCTACGTCACCGCGCGCCTCGTGAGCACTACAAAAAAAGACACATCCTTGACATTTTGGGCCGAACAATTTTTTTTCCTGTCATGCTTATGACACTTCTATGACGATAATTGTGACAAAAGCACATATCATCATAGATGTTGTGAGCTCCTACTTCTATAAAAAAATAATGACAGAAAATGGGCTTTTTGTCCTAGGCGGGCCGGGGACGCACATGCATGACATTCTCTGGGCCGTCCATGACGGAAAAAATTGTGGTAGAAGCGAGGGCGAGGAAAATATCGGGGAGTTCCCAGTTACGATGTGTGGTCGGGGCCGAGCGATGCACGCGAGGTTTGCGCATTTCTCTCGTACACGTACACGCGTGTGTGCGAGGCGTTGGGCTCTAACTGAACCCGAGCGAGGCATTCGCTTACTGAACCCAAGCAATTGCACTAGCTACGTTACTGAACCCGAGCGATCGATCCCTTGGCTGTTAACTGAACCCGAGCAAGTCCTTCGCTATTGCTGCTAACTGAAGCCGATCGAACCAGTTGCCTCTTGATGAACAGTGACCGTTGTTGGGGGTTGAATGAATAGTTCCTGATGGGGGTTGGATGAACAAGACCCCGTGGTAGTAGAGGTCGTTGTCGCTGGATGAACAGGACCCCGATCGAGGAGGTGGGGGTGGATGAACAGGACCTTGTGGAGGGCTGGTGGAAGAGTAGCCGATGGAGGCTGGATGAATAGTAGCCCATGGATGAATAGTAGCTGGTGGAGGCAGGAGGAAGACGTGATGGATGAACAGTAGCAGGTGGAGGCTGGAGGAAGTCGACGGTGGATGAATAGTAGCCTGTGGAGGCTGGAGCGAGGCATTAGACGGTGGATGAACAGTAGCCCGTGGAGTCTCGTTTTACGGTATGCTACACCCCTCCCGATCAATAGCACCCCGTTTCGACTGTAGGAGCTCGAACAGAAGTCCGTTTCCTCCGTTTTGCGGTACGCCAGACCCTTCTCGATGAACAGGACCCTGTTTCGACCGTACGCGGTCGAACAAAAGGCCGTTTCCTCTGTTCTACGGTATGCCAGACCTTGTTTCGGCTATTTCGTCCAAGCCGATAGGCTCCCGATGAACACGACACATTCCGTTGCCTCCCGATGAACATGATGCAGTTTCTCCGTTCCGACCCAGCCGGTTGGTTGCCGATGAACAGGACGCCATCGCTGTACGCGTTTGAGACCCCACCCGTATGTACGTACGTAGCCATATTTACTTTCTCACAGCGTGGCTGTAGGTACGTGTACACGATATAGACGGGACTGCCTGAACAGCTACCGCTCCTTACTGGGCCACGGTTCATCGTGGCAGAATGACCGATGGACCAGTATGTACGTACATGTTTGCGACCAGAATGACAACGCTATATACGCTTCGACCGGGTGGGTCCCGGCTGTCAGGGAGGATAAGGAGGCACTTCCTTGCGTGCGAAGATATTGATGGTGGGTCCGAGCTGATAGGGGGAGGATTCTTTTTTTGCACGTAATAAGGAGGCACTTCCTTGCGTGCGAAGATGTAGCTGGTGGGTCCATCTGTCAGACTCACCGCGTACAGTCCTCTTCTGATGGCTGTCATTCATTGACCACGTTGACCACGCCGCGTGGAGAACACCCAGGAGGTGGATGATGGTGAGGCAGGGAATGATGCGGAGCCTACGAGCACGCAGAGGGTAGTACGAGGGTTGACTGGTTCGGCTGCGGTGTGAGGCTGCTGTCGCCGTAGAATAAAAGGGGGTGTGGGTGAGAAGAGGGATGGCCTGGCCAGTGGTGGGAGTAGTAGGGGGCGGTGAGGCCTACGCAGCAGCACAGCTGGCCACGGGAGGCAGGAGCACGCGGTGGTTTGGATGGCTGGAGCAAGAAAATCAGAGGTTGAAGAAGCAGGACGACCATTGGATGTTAACAATCCAATGGTCACTGGTGATAGAATCATTTGTCGACTAAGTTGACAAAGCCCTGCATATGCGTCAACTTAGTAGGGCCACAAGCCGCCTCCAAATCTGGTGGGCCCCAGCTGTCATGGGGAGCAATCGTTATTTTTCACTTAATAAGGAGGCACTTCCTTCCGTGCCAAGATATAGCTGGTGGGTCCCAGCTGTCAAGGGGAGGATTCATTTTTTTGGTGTAATAAGGAGGTACTTGCTTGCATGTGGCCATGGACCATGTGGGTCTCAACTGTCAGCCTCTCCATGTACATCCCTCTTCCGATGTTGTCGTTTGTTGACAACATTGATCACGCCATGCCGAGAACACCAACGCGATGGACGACAGCGTGACCCAGGAAGGGAATGACCTGGAGGCGGCGAAGCCACAGCAGTGGAGGGATGTGGGTGAGTAGAGGGATGACCTGGCCAGCGGTGGGAGTAGTAGGGGGCGGTGAGGCCTGCATGGCAGCACATCCGGCCACGGGAGGCGGGAGCAGGCAGTCCTGCCGGCGCTGGATTTGGCGGATGAAGCAAGAAGATCAGAGATTGAAGAAGCACGACGGCCGTTGGATTGACATCCAACGATCACTTCCGGTAGAATCGTTTGTTGACGTATATAATAAGTAAAAAAAATCTTGCATAAACATCAACTTAATAGGCCCACAAGTCAGCCCAATCCCTATTTTTTAATAATTTACAACTCATTTGCAACTTCTTATGCAATTTATTGCAGTCCGTTTTCTTTTTGCTGGCCAGGGCCAGGGTTAAAAATTTAAACAAAATTTCGCATATTTTGGTGGGGTCCAAACTATTTTTAATACCGAAATATTGAGCCAGATTTAAAGTACTTTTATATTTAAATTAGGTTAAAGCCCAGTGAAATTGGAATCTGAAAATGTAAAAAAATTCAGAAATTTGAAAGTAATTGCCAATTTGTCGTGTGTTTTTATATTTACAGTCCATTTCATATTACTTTTAAGATTTGCAGCCGTCTTGAAAGAGTTGTAGCCCAGTAGGGCAGAGAAAAATAAGTAGGCCTGGGTTGGGTATGCCTGGATTGGGTATTCTTAAGAAAAAATAAACTGGGCTAGCCATTTTCACAAAGAAAAAATAGCTGGGCTGGTCATGTGGTGAACGTAAAATAGAAGCCTAGGCTAGACGGGCCACAACCCAGTTGAAACCCTGCTCCGTCTCAACAATAAAAAAGGGAAAATTTTGTTTTCACCACTCTAGATTTGTCCAATTTTCCTTATGCCATTATAGATTTTGACATTTCACTTTTGCCACTCTTAGCTTTTGATAATTATCACAATTGCCATTCCGTGGCAAAAGCAAAATAAATTTATTTCATTTTTCCACTCTTAGCTTTTGAAATGTATCACAATTGCCACTCTGAAAATTTTGCTTTTGCCATGGGAATGGCAATTGTGATAATTGTCAAAACTAAGAGTGGCAAAAGTGAAATGTCAAAATCTAGAGTGGCATAAGGAAAATTGGCAAAATCTAGAGTGGCAAAAACAAAAATTTTCCAAAAAAAAATACTGCTCGAGCAGCTACGTCCCAGGTGTCAGCCGATCTTGTGCTGTTCTCTTGTCTATTGACTATACGCTGACAGTGTCGTGGGTCCCAGATGTCAGCAAACCACTAGGAGGAAGCGTTTTCTTTTTCTATATGCTGACAATGGAGTATATAACAAAAAATGAGGAACTTGCTTGCGTACAGCCATGGACATGGTGGGTCCCTACTATCATCCTCTCCACGTACAGTCCTCTCTCGACTCCTCTTGTTTGTTGACCATGTTGACAACACAAGAGGGCGGCGCCACGGCGAGCGCACCAAAGCGCGCGGAGGACGACGGCGAGGCCTCGGATGTCGGCGTTAACGATTTATGAGATAGTGGGGCGGCGACACGTGTGCTGAGGCGCAGCCAACCATGGGAGGTGGAAGCAGGCGGCCCCATCGGCGCTGGTTTGGTTTTGGCGGCTGGAGGAAGACGATACTGAAGAAACACGATAGACTGTAAAAGCAGCAGGAGTACTTAACAACCTTAACTGAAACCAACAGGGCACTTAACAACCATAGCTGAAAGCAGTATGAGTACTTATACAGGTTCAACCGTACAAAGCATGCCTCGAACAGTGCTACTTTGCCTACAGTTAACCAAGGGTGAGGACACCAAGTTCCAGGACAAGGCCCAGGCGCCACCCCATGCATCCACAACCTTCTGAAAGCGGCTTCATCTCGCAATGTAGTCAATAAATAGGATATTCGCTTTAGAGCCATGGAAAAGCATGAGCATAACCTTCTGTCCTATTCTCTAAGATGGATGTGCCTTCATTATTTGAGACCACCCGTGAATAAGTATCTTTTCACCTCCAAGGGAAATGGAGTAGGTCGACATAAACATCATGTTGTGACCAAGCACAAGTCTGACCCGACCATTGTCAGGCATCTGTATAGGAACAATAGAACTGGGCAGTTTCTGTTTCAAGAAGATCACAACTGTAAAACTGTGTATAAGGAAGAGTTTATGAACAACATATATAACAGAAAACAACTCGTACCATAAGTTTCTGGACACAGTTGGACCTGTTCAATGTGTGCACCAGTGGCACACATATCCCACGTGGCGTTCCACCATTGAAACGCCCCACAAGGACCTCAAGACAATCAATAAAGTGTAGGAACTGGTGGATGTCGTCCCAGTCAAGTTCAGTGCCATCAGTAACAGTCAAGTTCTTATAGAATAACAAATGAGTAGTGTGCTGAACTTTGAAATAACCTACACGTGCCACCAATTATAAGAAATATTAGTTAGAAGTAACATCTTCGTGAGAGAAGGGAATCACAAATTGTTGCTACTTCTAAAGTCAAATTGTGATTAGTTAGACAGAATAGGTGGATTAAGAAGTAATCGAGGCAACATGCAAGAACTAGATACAAAACTAACATGGATGAACTACTGGAACGACGTCGGGGTGGAAGATCACAATGAAGATGAGACCAGGTTCTACTATTTCCATCAACATTCGTGCGCCAACCTTCAGTCCGTAACACTTGAGAAAGTTTATCCAAGTTCGGCCATAAAAAAAGCAGTGATCTTCTTGGTTCATGAACCCAACTGGGAACTTATATTAATGGCTTGTCTTCAATGTGACCATTAGACTGGTGTATTCAGTTATGGCAAGGCCGACCATCTTGAGTACATGTGTTCTGGCAGAGCAAGGAATGCACTGTAGGAAAAATAATATGAGAACACAATGTATTCACTATACAAATCTAGAAATAATTTCCTCTTTCACATCAGTGTTGACCATGGTACTAGTACCTTTTGTCCAAATATAGCAATCCAAATTTCCAAATTAGTCGACAGCATGTTCAAAAAACCCCAACCCTCCTGGATAGAAAAGAGGATTCTAGGAACGTACTGTGTGCGTTTTAAAATCCTGTGCTAGGATGAGAAGGAACAAGTGTGGCATCTCGCCGAGGGCGCAGAAACCTGTAGGATCCTCGCACTTTGGGCACTGCAAATGAAACACACTAGATTTAGTAGGAAGAAAAATGCATCAACGGCGGCATCTACCATCCTAGGATTACCCGCGACCAAGGGACTAGGATTTATTGGGGATGGATGAAGAATTCGTACCTTGTTCTCCATGAGAAAACCCTACGCAATTGCCAAGAGGAGGTTTTCTCTGAACAAGCAGACGAGGGAGAAGGGGATTCAGGCCTAGTGAAATATTGCTGCTTCGTCCGTCCAGCTTACTACTAAAGCGGGAAAGGTGGGGTTTTTGTGATTTGACGGCTCATTGGGCATTACTGCGGCGCTACGACCGGGGTGAGTCTACCGTGCAGTTGTGCACTCTAATTTGGTGCATGGCACGTGGACCCCGTTGCCGGATGCCTCGCATATCAGCGAAAGGAAGTAGAAAGGCAGGAGTAACTAGTTACACATAAATATATTTTTGATAGAGAAATACTCCCTCTGTAAAGAAATATAAAAATATTTTATATCACAACTTTATACATAAGAAAAATCAAGGGGAATATATATAACATAATATGGGGGTTCAGATGAGAATATAATACTCAGATAGGTTGACGGTTCTGGACTTTGGGCCACAGGCCGGTGGGCCTGCATGTTTGGGGGCCCATGTGTTCTAACTCAGCGCATTTCATATTGCAAGCGATCGGTACGGCGCTGGTTTTAGATGCTGTCGCAAGGCAAATACAGAAAATTAAATAAAGCACAGCAGCTGTTAGAATGAAATCGAACGATAGTTCCTAACCAGCAATCATAGTTGCAATTCTTTCATGATATCCTACATGATAAATAATACTGTCGTACTACTTATATACACAGGACACTTGTTTCACCATGCCATATTATTACATCAAAAGCTCTCGGAGGATAGATCAGTTCGGCAGTTGCGTGCTGCTACTGAAGAATTTCAAAGTTGATTAGGACAAGCTCTCCTTGCCGAGAAAGTTTGATTTTGACATCATCCCCTACCGCAAGATTTGATAGAGTTTTGAACCTTGACCATCCTTTAGCATCAATCATCATGCGACCATCCTTTGTACTTATAGTATATTGAGCAGGTTCATTCACACCAAGGCTGCGCATGGTAAGAGAAACTTGGCCACGGTCGCTCGGATTATTGCACGACTCCCTCTTTGCTCTAGGAATTCTCTGTTTGCAAACAAGAAGACATACACAAACAGTTAGATCAATACAGTGAATGATGTGAAACAACATGGAAAGAAAAAAGAACGAAGCACTTGGGCTGCCAATGCTTACCAAGAAGGTGGAGAAGTCGGTTTTTGTAAGGACTTTGGTATATGCAGTGTGAACTGCAGCCCAGCCTGTTGCCGGTGCAAGTGTTGGTTCCATTGCCGCTGCACAGGCCGGAGCAGATGCAAGTGCAACTTCAAGTGTTGGTGCAGGTGCCAGAGCTGTTGCTGGTGCCCGTGCAGGTGCGACTGGTAGTGCCGCTGCTGCTGCTGGAGATGGTGTTCCTTGTGGAGCTGGTGCCGGTGTCGAAGCAGGTGCCCGTGTCAGTGCATGATCCTCCGGTAGATCAGCCTAATCCGCTGACGTGGTCGGTGCCCAATCCTCTGGTGGATCAGACTGAGCTGCTGCCGCTGTCAGTGCTAGAGCCAGTGCCGTCGGAGCAGGTGCCGGTGCTCGATCCGATGCTGAAGGTGGTACCGACGTGCGAGACAACATCGATCGTCTCTGGTCTGCTATGATTCCATACTTCAGCTTTCTAACTTCACTAGGCTCCGTGACCTTGATCCAGTCTTTTTCTTCACTTCTTTTAAACGCGAGAAGGACTAATTGTGGCGTGTTTGTTAAAACAAACTGTTGTTCATCATAGGGCTTCAGATTGTACTCAGACAACAGACTGATCCAATTGTGTCCAATAATATAAGTGATGGACAGTGCCTTCGTTACTGACATGACATAAGAAGTGAAACCTGCAAAAATAACCATCAAAGAGCAAACCAAGCGGTTTATTCTATAGCGAATGTGACATGGCAAAACCTGCATCGTAAAATTGCAGCAAAAGTAAGAAAACATGACAGTAAATCAATAAGATTTACTTGATGAGACACAAGTGAATCCTTACCAGGATATCACTATGTTCAAGTTCTAAACTGAAGGTTGATCGTCTAATTACGGGTGGCATGCAGGGCCCGCACTTACTCCCACATGCAGGATAGTCCAAAGGTGGTAACAACTCGTATGGAGCGAACATCCATGGGACTGGAAATCGTGGTGGATGCGATAAACCCTGCAATGCGTACATATATTGGACTGTAACCATAATTGATAAACCGTCCTCACAAAAAACATTATCTGGATACTTCAAAATATACGGACTGAATTGAGTGGACAAACATTAACATAGACTGTTCTCAGGACTCACCACACAACAAAAGCGGCAGTACTAAACCATACAGGGTTCACACACACAAATCAAGTACTGAACAATATTACTTACTACAGACAAGCAAAGTTGCACTAATTAAACCCTGCAGACTATTTCTTGCCACCGACCTATGGGACGTACCCCACATAACTGACTAGGCCATGGACTTCGTGAGAGATGTCTACTGGCACCATCGCCATCTTGTCAACCTTGGAGAACCTAACAGAGTGGTCTTTCCACTCATAAACATGACGATAAAGACAATCCGCATCAGATTTGTCGCGAAGCTTTACAAGAACAACACCCTTCGTAATCGAAGGCATAGCTAGGAAATTGTTGTGGTGAAGTACACCCTCGAGAACACGCCTGACAACAATGCTACAGGAAAACACTTGTTCACGACACGTGGCGACAAGGACACAGCAGCTGGATAGTTTAGTAGTAGAACTCATCCTCAGGTCTTCCAGTTCACACGACATGACTTTGAGAACTTCATCTCCACCGCGAACCTGGTTCTAATTCAAACAGAAACCAAATATTTTATTACTACCTCCGTTCAGAAATATAAGATGATTTTTGATATTTTACTCCATATAAGAATACATATACGCACAGAAATGAGTGAACAAAGACACTAGAACATGTCTTCAAAGGCATGAGAGTAGATGGATTACTTGCAATATCCATAACACAAGTTACTGAGGCTACTATACTCTCTTCAAAGGCATGAGAGCTAAAATCTTGCATTTCCTACAGCTAGCATTGATGTTCATAAAGTAGTTGAAAGTAATCTATAAGAAATCAGTGTTATGTGCAAAAATCATATGTATGTCAACCTCTCGCATGTTTTGGTCAAAAGAGCAATTTAGAACCGTCATTTGGCACACAAAAATCGCATGCAAGATCACCCAGAAAGTTGTACTGCTAGTACTAGTACTGCGTGTTAGATGAAAAAACACAATCAAGATCGCCAAAAAGATCGTCAAGAAGGGATATTACATGGACTGGCTTAACGAGGGATCCCAGAGAGGGAGGCTTGGATAGGGCGATGGCCTTGAGCCTGTCTGCGGTAGTCTCGGCGGGGTGCTTGCGCTTCTTCGTACCTTGAGCCTCGACGGTTTTGGCCAGAGCCATAAACATCACTTTGGCCGGTGCTCCAGGGTCCATCAAGAAACTGTCAAATAGAAATAAAAGAAAAGAAACCATAATCACAAACCCAAAAGAAGAACATAGAGGGAGTTATAGGATCAGTCGCGGGGTTGCAAGACCGAGCCTTGGCTAGAAGCAACACCATTGATGCGCTCACCTTTCCTTCTTTGGGAGAGAAGAATAATGGCAGAAGCATGTTGGGGTTTTCTTGAAGAAATGAGGAACAAGATGAGGGAGAAGTGAGTTGGGGTTTTCTTCAAGAGAGGAAGCTGAGGGAGAAGAGTGAAATGATGGTTGCTTCATCCGTCCAACTTACTGCTGGAAAGGTGGGGGTTTTGTGATTTGATGGCTCATTGGGAATTACTGCGGCGCTTCAACTGGGGTAGTCTACCGTGCAGGTGTGTACTCTAGTACGGAGTAATTTAGTGCCTGGCAAGTGGACCCCGATGCTGGCTGTCCGACACGTTGGCGAAAGTGAGTAGCAAGTTTCCCGATGACCATCGAGGAGGATCCGCACGGTAGAGCATGTCCACTATTTCTGAAAAACAAAAATGATTACATCGAGCGTTTCCACTCTTACGACGGAGGAGTGCGAAACACGGCTGCCACTTGAACACACAGTACTCCTACTACTAGGCATGTGCAGTGGTTCATACGTCAGTACCATAATATTGTTGCTAGTGTAGTAAGATATGACGATAAAAAATGATGTTGTGCGCATGTCAACTATGAACAGTAATGTAACATGCCCCTTTTTTGACTGTTTGGTCGAGAATGAACGGTGAGATCAATGTTAACAGAACTAGGTCTATAGCGCACAGAGAGTACAGTGCTACAATACTCCATGGAACATGAACCATATGAAGCACAAATCAGTGTTAGGTAGGGTGTATGAAGTGTGCACGGGAGCAAAAGTTCCCTTCTCGACCCACTTTTGGGTGTTTGGCAGAGTGCATGAAGGGTCCATGAGTCCACACTAGGTTAACACAAATACACTAGGAGCATGCAAAGCATGCATGAAGAGGGGTACTGAGATGAGCATGCACGAAGAGGGAACAACTATATTGAGATGAGAATGCAACCAAACACACCCGCACGCTTTTTGCTACAATGACTGATCTGCACCGTCTGAGTTTGATCTAACAGTCATGTTGCACCGAGACATGCCCATGCAGAGGATGCCTAAACACCACCGAAGTCCCTCTGCTTCTCAAGGCGCACGATGTTGGTGATGCAGGGTGCCACCGCCCGCAGAGCCCGCTCCCGGTCGACAGGAGCCAACTCGTCAAAGATGGCGTCCAATGGCACGAATGGATTTCGGTGACGAAGTCCTGAGAGGATTCACCCGGCAACGGCGATGGCCGCCCACAACCCCTCCCTGTCCAGCTCCGCCCCCACCATCGCTCGGAGACGGCTCAACTCCTCGGAGATATAGGTGAAGAAGGAGACCAGGTCAGGAAGCCGCAGCTCATTGAAGTCGATGGGGTGGTTGAACAGGTTTAGCCCGATGGCCGGCATGGTCGCGCTGGCACGACGGTAGGCATCGCGCAGCCGCAACACGTGCATGGCAACATGGTCCAGCAAGTAGTTGAGGCGATCCTGGACCTCATCACGATCGGCCCGCTCGCGCTCCAGCCGGCTCGCCTGACCGCCTATCGTATCTCCCACTTTCTGCAGCAATGCCGCCGATGCCTCGAGCATCTTTGTGGTGGACGCCTGCCGCTTTTGAAGCTCCGTGAACTCCCGCACATAAAGGAGGAGCATGGCACTCCTCTCCTCCTTGAGCTCACGGAGCTTCACGTCCTTGGCCCTGAGGTCCGCATCCTTGGTATGGAGCTCCTGTGTCAGGCGCCTCACCTGAGAGTCCGTCATCTGGTGCGCCGCCATGGAACCAGGTAGAAGCAATGGGGAGAGGAAGGGAAGGGGGCGAAACAGCTGAAAGCGAATGCAATCTACGGGAAGGCGGAGGGAGCCAGCCGAGGAGCGGGGTGAATCTTTTGGTTTTAACCATGGGAAAACACCAGTCGACGGCTTTTCACTTCAGGGAGCAGTGGGTTTTACAGGCGGAGTCATCATGACTAATTGCTGCCGCGCCTGCTCTCGTCAATCAAAAAAATAAAAATCCTGCCGCGCTTGCCGCACCCAAAGACCAGTGCAACGCAGCGGTGGATATTTAAATTTACCTACCGGCAAGGGAGAAAAAAAGGGGTGAAAAAACAAATGTGGCGGCGGCCTAGCTAATAGGTCGCACTAGCCCTACTAGCTAGAAACCGTGCTTCACTAATGTACTCGTCGGGAAAGGTGGGCTTTTGTGATTTGATGACTTATTTACTTGCTTTGGCGCTATGACCGAGGAGGACCCAAAAAACGCGCGGTAGGGTGTCCCACGTCTCGGCAAGGAAGAAAATATGCGTGCACCACCCGGGAGGACCCAAAAACCGTGCAGTAGGGTGTGCCACGTCTCGGCACGGAGGAAAAATGTGCGTGTAAATATAAACTGTATCAAACTACCTATGGTTTGACCTCGGGACCCAGCCAGTCGGTCGAAAAAACCCACTAGCCACACAGCTTCATCATGCTAATGTGGCACGGAGGATAGGTGTGGTTAGCTCCGTCTCGACCAGCCACAACGTCTCTTGTTCTAGGCGATTCATCTATTTTCCAAGCATTTTTTTAGTTATAATAACACCACGGCAAGCTCGCGCCGCTCTTGTGTGTGCCCGTGCATCTAAAGGTTGTACTACTAGATGGAGAGGAGAGAGAGAGAGAGATGGAAGACATGGGACCCACCAGTAAGTCAGTCAACGTTAATGCACCTGTTGACGAGCCACTCCCTCTACTCTACTCAACGTAATACCGTATAAAATCAAGTTATGCGACAAAGCCAACAACCATTGCGGTTTCAGGCTATCGACGTATGCTTTGTACTCCAGGTTGCCGGTTTGAATCTCGTCCTTCAGATTTGTTAGTTTTAGGTCCAAATTTGACCAATGACAAGTGGGCCTCCTGTGTGTTGTTCCAATATTTCAGTGTAGGATGTTTTTTTTGCACAAACACTTTGCGCAGTTAGACAAGTTACGGCACCAGTTACACGTATTTTGCAAGTTTAGGAACAAAAAAGACAGCGGCATAGAATATCACATGCGCCCCGCAGCTTAGATGCTATGATGATACAAGATTTTATGTCGTTGGATCTGAGATCCAATGGCTTGGGAGTAGTCTTTGTAATTATGCGCAATTTCCAAACTCTCCAAGGGTTTTTTTGCAAAAAAAACCATTCGGGCCTCGTGTGAGCCGCTAGATCTTGGATCCAATGGCTCCCAGTAGCTCATATTAGGTGCTCCCCGCAGCTTAATTAGCCTCTATAGTGATACGAGCATCTAGGTCGTTGGATCTGAGATCCAATGCCATGTGCGTAGTATTTGTACTTTCTGCGCAATTCCCAAACTCTTTGAGACCTATATTGCAAAAACATTCAAACCTCCTACTGCGAGCCATTAGATCTCCCGGGAACTCGTATCACCATAGAATCTACTGTGTGGGAGCACCTCATATTCCCCCGTGTGAGAAAACATCAGGTGCTCTCGCAGCTTGGATGCTACGGTGATACGAGCTTCGAGGTCGTTCGATCTGAGATCCAATGGCATCTGAGTAGTCTTTGTGCTTGTGGGCTACGCCCAAACTCTTTGGGGGCTTTTCTACAAAAACATTTGAACCACCAAGGAGTCGTTGGATCTCAGATCCAACGACTCCGAGGAGCTTGTATCACCACAACATCTAAGGTGTGGTTGCATGTGATATTCTTAAACACAAGAGAATATGAGGTCTTCCCTCATCTTAGATGCTACGATGATACGAGCTTCGAGGCCGTTGGATATGGGATCCAAGGGCATCTGAGTAGTTTTGGTACTAATTGCGTGCAATTCCCAAACTCATTAAGGTTTCTTGTAAAAATATTAAGACATCTTGTGAGCCGCTATATCTCAAATCTACATGCTCCAAGGAACTCGTATCACCATATAGCATCTAAGGTGTGGTGGCACATGATATTCTCCGGGGGGGGGGGGGGGTGTGCACAACCCATCGGTGTTTGGGAGGGTGGGGACAAATACAATGTTCAAAAAATATAATCTAAACAATCCTAAACAGAGCTTCACAATTTTATCTAAGGTCGAGGGGTTACCCCCCGACAATCTACATAGCTCCGCCTATGCAAGAGGTGTACTGGGAGCGTCTAGGTGTGAGATAGACAACGCGTGAAAGTGAGGTCAATCGAGTCATTTATAGAAGGAAAGGTCGAGTGAGTGTGGCGTAGCGTACACTCAAATGTCAAAGATGATACACCGAGATATCGTGCGGCGAAGCTACAGCGAGGGCTGGAGGGAGATAGTTACCGAGAGTGGCCTAGTTAGACTTTGTGTGTGCGCGCACGGTGAAGGTGTTTTACAAAGGCAATGTACGTGTCTTCAGAGAGAGAGGGAGGGTTTGTCATGGAGGGCACGACGAGGTTGTGTGTGAGAAATACATTTGTTGAGAGTGTGTGGGAGGGTGGGACATAAATGGAGATTGAAACATGAAGAGAAATAATGAGCGCGCGTGTGTCAGATACCAATAGCTCTATTAACAAAGAAATGAAGATCGATCGATACATGAAGTATGTGTGGTGATTGGGGGGGGGTGTCGATGGAGTGACCTAAACACAACATTTGCATGTACATAGTACTAGACTTAATATTCATGTTTCAATTTATTGTGCATTTTAAATATTGAATTGAGGACCATGCATGGCTTACACTTTAGTTTTGAATTCGTGTCATACATGCATGGTCATACATCCACGTTGAGATCACTATATCACAAACTCAGTCTAATTCAAGAACTCGTCATAAATCCATTACCGTGCCTTTTGGAATGACCAGTTATTTGAAAGGAAAATACGGGCATTGTAATACATATAGATTCGTTCGGCAATTTTAAAAAAAGATTCCTTTCGCATTCTCAAATGGTAGCACCCGACGGCGTACCAGCCAGACCCGGGCTCGTGTCCTGGTGGTGGCGTGCGTGGTACGCACATTAGCCAACCCCAACCAAAAGAACCATGATATTAAACTTCGCGCCTCCACTCGAGCCTTCACATTTCTAGTCAAAATATCTGGCGGCCAGAATTCCAGCCCTAGGAAAGTCCCCTCATGTCCCTGGTCCATAATGACAATCGATGAACAATGGAGGGATGCTTTAGTAACTAGCCCACGTTACCTACCGTGCCGAGCACGGTTCAATTCCCTTGGTCGCCGCTACCCAAGGTCACCCGTCAACTCCATTGCCTAGTACTAATAGTACTACACCAGGATGAGCATAGAATGGAGCTCCGTTTGTTGATTTTGTTCGTGCGTTGTTCGTGCCTACTAGAGTTACTATATCAGGCAATGCACTGGTACAGAGGGATTATCTTTTTACTCTGCATATATAACTTGTCTGAAGTCTAACTAAGCAAAATGTTTGACCAAATCCTTTCTTAAGAAATATTAACATCTACAACAGTAAAGATGTATGGCTTGAAAATTTATTTCATGATGCAGGTTATGATATTGTTTCGAATCCTGGATTTTAAATTCTAGAAAATCCAAAACTGACCTGAAATTCATGAAACTGAGCATGGTCACGTGATATGGCACAAATAGGCTGTCGTATTTTTTTTGTTCAAGAGACAAGCTGCTTATGAAAAGTTGCACAAATGAAGAGCCAAGGTATTTTGGAACAAAGACATGTCATGTTAACGTGAACAGTTTCACTATTCAAACCGTGGGCATTAGACCTATGTGCCGCCATGAGTCCCGCTTCTCATCGGCAGGTGCCGTCCGAACAAGCGTGTGAGTCGATGGGAGGCATGCGAGCAGACCGCTGCGCCGGCTAACTAAGAGGCATGCGAGCAGGCCGCTGCGTAGTCTCACCGGGAGGCAAGCCCTTTGACCAGGCTTCGCCGCCGACCTTCCTCCCAACTGCCCCCACTTTTAATGGCGCCGACGCCGCAATTTAAATCACCCCCGCACTCCCCAGTCTTGCTACAATCTTCTCTCTTCCTCTCGGATTCTCCTGTCTTCTACCTCCAACCAGCCTGACCTCACTGTACGCCATGCCGCATCACGATGGTCTGCCCTTAGTCTTCCAGTTTCCTGAGGAAGACACCCAGCCGGAGTCTCAAGAACATAAGGCGCTTTGGGACGAGCTTGAACTGGCCTTGCGGGAAGACGCCGCGCCTGTCCCCACTCCCGTTCCAGTTCCCGTCGCCCCGATTGTGCTAGCGCCCATCCCCGTGGCAATGATGGCCTGGGAGCCGCACATTGTCGCCGAGCTTGAACCCACGGGGTTCCACGAGGTCCCCGCTGACTTTCATGCGCCCGTGCACCTACCAGTGCATGCGCCTGCCGTGCACTAATGCGCGCGCCGATGCCGGTGCCCGTGCACATGAATGTCTCCGCCGCGCCGTTGCCAGAGCCTGTCCCCGCGCCGGTGCCACTGCCCCCCTCAGCGGCATGGATCGCCGCCGTCGACCGCTTCCTTGCACCAACGCCAGTCGCCTCCTCCCACCAGTTGACTGGCTCCTAGAGACCGAAGTCCAGAACATTCTGGCCTTCCTTGAAGCTAGGGCCAACGTCCAGGAGTACGCCAACAACAGCGCAAGACGCCATTGTCGCCGTCGGTCAGTGGCCCGACGACACACAGAGCACGACAGAGGAGCCACTTCCCGCCACAAGACGCCTCCATCGCCGCCGCATGATCTAAATATGCCATGAAAAACATTCGGATTGCCATGCTTAAAATCCGAACGTTTGGGATTTATAATTTTTGTTTATTTTAGTTCGATCATGGTATGAATGTAAAGTCGCAGTGAGACTGAATGAAATCTATGGTTTGATCGACTGAATGTTCTGCTAGAGCCATACCAAATTAAATATAAAACGTCATCAAGCGACATGTATTCCTTCTCATCGCAAACATTTCATATTAAATACCATGTCAGTTCCAAATATTTTTTTAGGGAAGTCAGTTCCAAATACTTGTAGGGCACGAGCAGTCCCCTTGTTCGAGCACTAGGCGATACATCTATTTATCCACGCATTTAATTGTTAGTAGATACTACTAGCCTAACTTATCCGTCATGGTCACTTTTGTTCCTAAACTTCTTACATATAATACTAGTGCTAGTATTACATGAAACTGGTGCCGTAACTTGTGAACGCGTCCAGATTCGGTCAACAGCCACACCCCCAGCGCGTTCTTCGTGTTTGCCTGTGCGTCTAAACATGGAAGGGGAGGAGAGAGAGAGCAGACATGGAACCCACCAGTAAGTGAAGTGCAATAGTACGTGCTCACGAGCCGGTCCCACTAATGTACTAAAGTTAATATAAAAACATGTTATCCATTAAATAGGCTGTGGTAATATGAAAACATTATATCAACAAAGGGGAGTACAACAAACGTTGCTACTATGTTGCCTATTGACGTGCGGCTTGAAGGCCCTGGTCACATGTTCAATCCTCGTCCTTTTTCATTTTTAATTTATACTAGTAAGGTACACGTGCATTGCACGCATGAGATTTGGCAACCAAATTATGAATAAATACCACACCATAGCATGTAAGCTTTGATTCATATATGCATGATGTAGATGTTTGTTTAATTCTTATAGTTCATCTCATTCAAAATCAATAAGTTTTATAAAAAAGTTAACCTATTTTAAGATTCATGGAATTGTGCATTGTAGAGCATAAAGTAAAAACAAATAATGGCAATTCATTTAGAAAAAAGAAAATTGGGCAATCATGATACAAAAGATTCTAGAACAAAGGAGAAGTGCTTGTGTTTTGAGGTTTGTGCATTATGCTTAAGTTCAACCATGCAGTCTTCTAGATTGTACATGTGGTAGAATGTGGTCGAATGTAGAAGATATCCAATGGCCAGTGGTGCTCGGATTTGCCATCTCTGCACCGTCGGATTGGCTTCATCCAATGACCATCTTTCAAAGTTATTCGCACACTATATAGGGGTGTAGATGTGGGTCCAAATTTGCTCCATGACAGTTGGGCCCCCCGGTGTGTAGTTTGTAGCACTTTAATTTCTGGGTCAAAATTTGTTCCATTACAGGTGGACTCCGGGTGTGTTGTTTGTAGCTTATTTGTAATAATTAAAGAGAACACTAGAGTTTTTTTTGCAATAATACCATGATTCGACGTAGAAGGTTAGAAAGGGCGTGCGAGAGAGCGGTGGCTGATCCAGAGGGAAAACAATTGGGGGAGGGGCGGGGGTTGCAACGGTGTTTGGAGTAGTTGTGGGGCGAATGCTACAAAAATATAATCTAAACCCACCAGAATAAATGCCTTCACAAATTAATCGAAGGTTGGAGTCCCCCTCGTAACGTAAATAGCTCCGGCTCTGCGAGGGATGGAGAGGTAGCTTCAATGTGTGGAAGAGACGGCGTGAGAAAGCGAGGTCAATCGAGACATAGATAGAGAGACAAAGTGAGTGTGCCCCAACATTCATTGAAAAGATATATATGCTGTGGATAGATATTGTTCGATTGAGCTTTTGGGAAGGGTGAGGGCTGTAAGAGAGAGCTTGAGAAATGATCCAGTCACAGACAGGTACACATATCGTTTGTGCGTGGGAGGAAGCAAGGTCAATCGATACATAGATAAAGAGAGAGAGATTGAGCGAGTGTGGGTCGTCATGCGATCGAAAGAGTGAGACAGGTTGGAGAGAGTGACCTAGATAGACAATGTGCGTGTGAGAGTATACACTATGAATATGTCGAATTAGGCCCAAACATGGAGATATATCGTTTGTGTGTGAGAAAGAGCGAGGTCAATCAAGACATGCATAAAGAGAGAGAGAGAGAGAGAGAGAGAGAGAGAGAGATTGAGCGAGCGTGGGCCGCCATGAGGTTGAATGAGTGGAATGGCTTGGAGAGACTGATCTAGATAGACAATCTGCATGAGAGAGTATAGAGTGTGTTGATCGAGGCCCGAACAGGGAGATATATTGTTTGTGTGTGAGAGAAAGCGAGGTTAATCGAGACTTAGATAAAGAGAGAGAGATTAAGTGAGTGTGGGCCGCTGTGCGGAAGAAAGAGTGAGACGGTCTCTCGAGAGTGGCCTAGATAGACAATGTGCATGCATGCGCACGAGCGGGAGGGGGGGGGGTCTAGATAGGCAATGCATGTATCTACCGAGAGAGGGTGGGAGGGGGAGAGAGAGAGCTCGGCATGGAGTGCAATGGCGGGTGTGTGAGAGTTAGAGATCGAAACATGGAGAGAAAGAATGAACGTGTGAAAACCAATAGCTTTGTAAGGTGGTTAGGAGAGGAAGATTGATCAATAGAAGAAGTATGTAGCGTGTGTGCCGAGGGGGAGGGGGACCTAAAAACAACATTTGAATGTAGATAGTACTAGACTTAATATTGACGTTTCAATTTAGTGTACATTGTAAGATTTGAATTGAGGACCATGCATATGGCTTCCGTATTTATTTCGAATTCGTGCCATATGCTTGAATTGTAAGGTTTGGGAAAGTTGATATTGACTTGATTGTTATGGTATTTTGTATGTGTGGTCATATGCTTGAATCCATCCAAAGTTTTCTCACTACCATGGTGTTCATCTTATACATATATGATTTTGTATTAAAAAAGTAGCATGGATACCCTGAAATGCGAAATCCACGTTAGAATTGGAGATCGCTATGTGACAAACACACTCTAATTCAAAGAACTCCTCATTAATTAATTCATAGTACCTCGTTTCGAAGGACTAATTATTTGCAAGGAAAACACAGGCATGGTAATACATAGTACAAGATTCGTTTGCCAATGAAAGAAGATTCATTTGCATTCTCAAATGTAGGCGCACCAGGCAGACCAGGGTCTTGTCGTGGTGGTCGCGTGTGTCGTACGGACGCTAGCACCCACCCCCTCCCCCCAAAAAAAGAACGATGACAAAAAAAGTTTGTGCTTCCAAGTTTCGGATTGAAATATCTGGCGGCCCCAATTCCAGCCCTGCAAAATCTCCCTTCTTCCCCGTCCCCTTCCGTGCCCAGAGCTCTCAAATCCCTAATTCGTCGCCAACCCAAGCAAAATTCGAATCGCCCTTCGTCTCGTCTCTTTCCCCACCTCTGTACCATACGACGATGACGAAGACGACGGTCGCGCTTCATCACTGCACCAGAGCTACCTCATCTACCCCCTCGTCCACCACACCGGGTGGTCCACCCACAACGTCGGCCAACGCAGCCGACGTGCCTCACAGACACCGGCTTCCACCGCATTAGGTGCGCTTCACCGACGCCGTCTCCCACCTCACCGGGGCTACTTCATCGAGAACATCGTCGGACCTCCTCTCCCCCGACACCATTGGTGCTTCACCAACGGCCTCATCCACCGCATCGTAGTGCTCCGCTACCGCTTGAGATCTGCATTCGTACACGGCTAACCAACGCCATCGCATCACCCTCAACGGCTTTGAAGTGACCTGCACTCTAGCTAGGCGAGCATGCCCAAACGCCGGCCCAAACTAGGTATCCACATATCACTCCCTTGTGCACTGTTCTGACAATGTTTGTATATCCTTTTACCGCTCTCTTAGCTTACACGCCTATGTAACTCTGACTTTAACTCTTATTTCTTCTGGAGATATCATCTTAAACAAGCAAAACCATTTTTTTAGTGAAGCATGACGGCGCTACGGGATCTAGTACACATCCTGCACGCTGGTATAACCTTGTAAGTACTTGTCCTCCGGTACAACAGCAAGGTTGATTCCTCTCATTTGATCAACCATTCACCGTGTCAAAAATGCAGAGGGGGATGCAAGGAGCACAAGGCCTGCACATCCAAGCAAATGGTAACATGGACTTGTACATGGAACATCCCAAGCGCAAGTAGAGCTGCAGTGAGCCTGTACAACAAGCTAGCGTAAGTCCCTGCATTTCATTTAATTCGTACCGGCCTGCGTGTATGATTTGTGTGCAGTGGCGGATCCATGAATTCAAGTTACCAGGGGCAAAAATTTAACTTAAAAAATGTGAAGGCACTTGCACTCCAGAAATCAACATAACTTGAGAAATGTGAAGCTACATGCACTTTGAAAACCAACTAATGATACAAAGTAGTTCCAGATTGTAAAACACTAAATGATGTAAGCACCAAAAAACACAAAATGCAACATGGTGTACAAGGACTACTAACATGGACTGTACCTGCTTGAATTATTCGTTCTCTGGCCGAAAATATCCAAGTGTAATTGCACCTATATCCAGTGCGCAAACTGCATATCAATATATCTATCCTGCACAAGTATGCCAATAGTTTCAAACAATAGATTAGAAAAGTATTTATGCTAGGTTGTCATGATACGATGACTTTCTGGTAGATGGCCTCGACGTTTCCTCAAGCCATGAAAATGTACTATAATTTTCTTGTCATCAATTCCTGCAAATCACTATCTCTCTCTCAACATAGTAGATCATCATTAGACACTAAATCCTTCAATGGGAGCTTGCAAAATGCTTGCATTAGATCCCTCATTAGACACTATATGTTCATCACCAGGAGCATGTAAAATGTTTGCATCAAATCCTTCATTAGCAGTCTGTTCATTAGACACTTCAGGCTCAAGAACAACATGAGCTTGTATGTTTGCACCGGAAACTTGATTAGACACATCAGGTTCAGTCAGTTCAATATTGATTGGGGGAGTTATAAAATAAGCAGAAATTGGTTTTATTTTCTTATAGATTCCCTATATACAAGCAGTTTTACAACACCGTCAGGTTTAACTATTGGCCAGAAATTGAACAGTTGAATTAGATATAATCAGGGATGTGATGTACCTGCTCGTTGCGCATGCTACTCTTGCAAGCTGCGACTGTCCGTTTGCGCAAGCTCGATACCATGCCCGTGCTGCCGCCGCTGCCTCCCATGCAGGCTACACCCAGGGTTGGATCTTCATCTTCTTGTCCTTCCATTCGCTTGAAGCTCGGCGACCGGCGTCCAACGAGGGCGCGAGGAAGTGTTGTGTCGGTCTGTCCAGCGACGGCTAGGTTAGGAGCGAACCAGACTGGAGGCTGGAGCGAACAAATTGGGGATTTTTCCTGCTGTCGATCGATATGGGAGGTGCTCGTTTGGGCCAAGAGCCTGCTATAGGGCCTGCCTTGCACTTATGTTATTGGCCCATCCAAATTGAAACATTTTTCTTCATTTTTTACATTTCCTGCTCGTGCGCTGGGACGAACAAAACTAGCCTGGGCCAACCTAGACGACTCAAACTAGGTGCACACTTTCCAGCCACCCGAGGCGGCCGCCCATACCAGCCCCTGCCGTGGCGTCGCCCCTTTTGCGTGTATGATTGGGGTAGTGAAAAATATTCTAGTGGCGCTTTTGATTTACCCACAGAATGGTTGAATTGCTTGTTTCTATGAACTGAGTTCGCCAATAATGTGAAGGATGCCAGTCTTTTCATCCTATTGTAGATTGCTTAGATCTTGATATGCCAAATGTAATCACATGAAATATACAGTAAAAGCCAGTGTGATGTGTGTTGCTACAACTAGTCTGACAACCCGTCCTCATATAACATATCAAGGACGCACCATCTTATCAGATTAACCATTCGACTTACCAATGCAGTGTGGGAAGAAAGAAGTACTGGGATTGCGTATCCAAGCAATTGATGCCATGGACTCCTTCGTAGAACCTTGTAAGCAAAAAATAAGTTGTAGTGTGCCTGTACAAAGAGCTAGCGTAAGTTCAGTTACCTGCTTCTTGGAATTTTAGTTAGCCACTGATTGCAAAATTGTTCAATTACGTTGCCTGGCTTAATTTAGTTTGCTACTGATTACATAATGCCATAGCCTGTTAATCCTATTATAGACTGCGCCTATCTATGTGTTTGATACTTACTATTAAGAATTACCTGTTTGCCTGAACTTAAATAGCTACTTAAACACGTAGATAGCTGGTCATATATACATCTAGGGTGCAGCAAAATTCATGTGTAATTTACGTTCTAATACCCTGTTTGTTTAAATGGTTTGCTGTTATCACTTGTAGCACTAGTAATGTTTGCATGTTCATAGACAGACTACTGTCAGGTTTATATGAGGGACAATGTCTTTTTAACTTATATATATGTATATGTGTGTGTGTGTGTGTTTGTGTGTCGGAATCATTTTGCTTACATCAAAGATATTTACAGATGTCTGTCTTGCTGGTAAACGGTACCGACTTGTTACTTTAATACGTTGCCAATAACTTGTTAGTTTTACTAGTTCATGTGTAATTAAATACGTTGCCAAAACTAGTTAGTTTTACTAGTTTGATGTTAGTTTCTTATGGCTCTTGCAACACTTTATTTATGATTGCTAACATTCAAGTTTGTAGGATCCAACTGAAACTCCATTGGCACAATAGGTATGTTTTCAAAAACTTCCTTGTTTACCTGGTTTGCTGCTATAACTTGTTGCTGTAATCATCTTACCAACTTCAAGTTTTCAGGATCCAATTGGAAGTTCAATTGCACAATAGGTACATTTTCAAAAATATATTTGTGTAACAGGTTTGCTACTGTAACTTGTTGCTCTAATCAAGTTACTGACTACTCAACTTTTCAGGATCGAAGAGAAACTCCAATGCCACAACAGGTTCCTTTTGCAAAACTTGTTTGTTTAACTTCTTTGCTGCTGCAACCGGTTGCTCTAATCACGTTGCTGGCTACTCAACTTTTCAGGATCCAAGAGAAACTCCAATGCCACAACAAGTACCTTTTGCAAAACTTGTTTGTTTAACTGCTTTGCTGCTACAACCGGTTACAATGATGTTAATAACTACTTTTCAGCATCCAATCGAAAATCTTTAATTCCTTGTTTGTTTGACTGGTTTGCTGTTCTAACTCCCAGTTGAGATGTTTTGCTAACTTCAAGTTTTCGGAATCCAATCAGAATTTTAATGGCAAAACAGGTTAGCCCAAGATCAAAGAGCGAGGTCCCCATGGACGTTGTATCATCACATAGCAGTGGCACCAGCCCAATCGTGCATCATGAATTGCCAACCGCTGATGCACTAGAGGCTAAACTATTGGTAGAAAGAGATTCTGCTTCTACACTTAGAGATGAAGTTAACATGTCTAGGAAGCAAACAACACAATCACAAGCAGTACTCAAGACAACCATTAAATATTTGGTGGATTTCAAAATGAAGCAAGCTGAGACTGACCGCATTGTTAAGGTCCTGAAGGAAAAAAGGAAATTAAATTCCCACTTGGTAAATCATAGGTGAAATGTTTTTTCCATCATTGAATAACCTTTGTGTTGTTTGTTCATGTAATCGATCAAACCATTTGTTTTAGAGATCATGTAATAATTGTTTTTTTTTTGGTTTGTAATTTTTTTTGAGCATGAGTCTGTATTAATTGATAAGACTCTGAGATATTTCATTTTCATTGCTATGCCAGACCTACAAATATGCCAATCAGGCTGAATGTGCATTCAGCAATAATAGTAGTATAGATGGTCCTTAAGTGGCACGCATCTGAAAGGGCCAAGATGTTGTACTAGCTTTGCTAAAAAAATGATGCTCTTCTAGAAAACAAGTACAGCGGCCTGGCTTATGTATGTTAGTTGATATTATTGACCCATATACTCTATAAGTGTTTATATGTCTGTTAGTTTTGTACATTATTGGTTGATTGACTCAGTATTTTGAATCTTGAGACATCGCTTCTGTACATATCTAAATGGGAGTACACTATATGCTGTGTGTGTCATACATGTTACTCTTGAATTGGACATAAAGTGGTTTCAAATATTCGAATTCACCTTAAACTAGATTCTACCTTCTGAATTCGAGTATCGGCATTTGTAAATCATATTCATATATGATAGTGGAATACATCTTTGTTGTGCTTTTGAAGATATATAAAAAACATAGAATGATTATAAAGATTCGTATAAGAATACAAAATGGATTCAAATTTAGTTGCCAGGGTAACATGAATGCTTACTGTCCCAAAATTTGAAAGAAGCGGCAAAATATCCACTCCCACATCGGCTGCCCGAAGCCAGTGTTTGCGAGATGGAAATTACTGTCTACCCCTTACACGGACAATCCATCGGCCCTATTTCCACTGCTCTCAATAGGGGTAGGTTATTAACTTCAATTAGACATGACACGACCGCCTCTGAGCCCATTCAGACACGGTGGGCGCCAAACGTGGGCGGCAAAACACATTTGATTCAAGCTCGTCCGAAAGACCTCTGTCTCTCCCTCCATTTCCCCATTCATACACGGTGGGTGGCAAAACAAACTCGACTCGGCCGAAATCGATGTAGGCAAATATTTTTAATAGGGGTAGGTTTGTAACTTCACTCAGATGTGACACAACCGCCCTACCTGTTAGCCCTGTTCATATACCGTGGGCGCCAAAACACCCTCTCCTCGGCCGATATCGCATTGGGCAAATATTGGAGAGATGCGAGATTACTGTCCTCTCCCCAACTGACAAGATGTCCAAATTTTAAATGGGGGCTAAGTTCACAACTTTCCCATATTTCAGACAGGCGCGTCCCAAAAACATGGTTCCCCGTACCTCTCCCTCCATTTTCCCATTCATACACCATCCGCGCTAGAACACCATCCCCACACCAGCCTCCTCCGTCCGCCACCCCATCCATCACCGCCGTCCTCCACCCCATCCATCGCCGCCGTCCTCCACCATGCTGGAGTGCATACAAAGACCACGTCGTCCACTGCTAGTGATGGACATTTCTCATCCTTGCCGGGGCCGCTCCCACGACCTTCTCGTCCACCGCAACGGGACTTATCCCCCGATGCACCCATCTATCGTCGCAGATCTGCTTCAACGCCACCGACAGCCATCGCACCCCCGATGCCTACACGGCGCTGCAAGAGAGGTGGTACTACTTCATATCTGCTCAACTTTTTGATCTCAACCAGAAAATAGATCGTAACTTGGTTACTGTACTTTCTTTTCAGCTCTTAGAATTTAGTTCTTAGTTCAAAGCAAACAATGGTTGCTAAATAGCATTTCTGCGGCTTGCAGCTTCAAATCTGCCATGGCACAGTCATAATAGGGTTTAATTGATCATGCTTAGGGCTCCCCCCTTTTATGATCACTATGCGATCAGCCTACATCCTTCGTGTCATAATTGCACTGCTCCACCCATCAAGCTAAACAAGCTTAGTTGTTCAAATACGAATCTGATATTATTAAAATAGAGTCATTTAATTGCTCAGCTAAATGTTCCTAATTTAGTTTTGAAAATGCATGTACGCCACTAGGGTGTGGATCTACAGGGTGCCCACGGTGGGCCGCGGCCCACCCTGGGATTTTGGGTCGGCCTAGACCCCGATTCCCCTTTGTTCTGCTGCGCTTCCGATCTCAACTCGCCCCCAGCCCCCTGCCTCGCCGGCGAGTTGCCGTCCCCAGACGACATGACTCTAGGAGGAGACGCCGGACTAACAGGAGGTCAGGAGCCGCTTGCCCAACAGCGTCACCGCTGCCCGGGCGCGCCACCGTGCCTACCTTCCTAGTCCATTCAGGGCTCAGGCATGCAACACCCACTAAGGCAACCCGATTTATCCTGAGATACGTCCTCAACACTCAGCAGCCACTCCTCATCACACATTTTCGAATTGATTCATTACTCATTAGGCAGGACTGTCATTAGGGTTTGTTGTGTACTGAGTGCTACCTACACTTAATGGTTCAGATATTTTAGTAATCTTTAGTACCTGTAAAGTTCACAGGGTTTCAAAATTCCGGCCCTAGGAACAGACACTAGTCATGTTGGATTGTTGGTCATAGTGACATTGACCCCGATTACTACTGCAGGCCAGGTTTGTTGACAATTTTACTTGTCTTTCTTACTCATTCGATATGATATCCAATTATTCATGTCGCTTAGTTGCAAACAATAAGTGCTAGACCAACTTCTTGATTCAGATTTTGGACGGTCTCTTACTGTAGTTACAATTCTGCATACTTGTCCTAGTAAGCTCACAAGTAATGATTGATTCACTACCTCTATGCTTGCTTTGTCATATTTGTTGTCAATATTCTTTTAGGGTGGACCACCTTGTTTCAAAATACTGGAACCGCAGACATGAGTGAATAGTATTTCTCAATGTGATCTCTTCCATCATGTGTGGGCAACAAACACTACATCGTATAGAAAGAAAGTGTCATATCCACCTTTTACATAGACTACGATCTTTTACATGGAATACAATCTGCCTACTTGCTTTGTGTCGCACTACCAACACTCCACCCTTGAAGCTAAACATTATGCCACTCATAATTCCTTAGCTTATTTGTTCAAATACGAATTTGATATGATTCTAATGTTCCTACTTTAGTTTTGAAATGTGTGTCCACCTGTTATAGAGACATAAGAGGTTTGTATTTCTGTGTGTGGTCTGGTCAGGACGGTTGGGGGATGAACTTTGTATACAAAGGGGTTTGTAGGGAGACACTCTCCGAGTTGAATCCGCAATGCATTCCATAGATAATCTGACTACTTTTTATGTTTTCATGAATCTCAGATACCGAACAACATCATAATGATTATGAGCTTGTGCGCATGAAAAGAATAAAGCAGAACAATGCCATGGCTGTCAAACTTGGCATTAAGGGACTGAAATCAAGTCTGGATGCAATGCAATGCAAATGCTCTCCACCTACAGATTCGTGCTCAGAATATGATCCTAACAATGATTCTGAGCTAGAGAGAGACCTAAGTCAATGTAGCTCCCTAGTGGAGGAGTCAGAGGTAGATGCCCTATCTTATTCTCCCATCAAGGTGCTTGCTCTAACTTTCCAAGGTTATATTGGTCGCACATATCTTGCAACTGATGCTTTGCATTGCTTCTACTTTGTTGCACTGCCATTAGCTTAGTTTACACATCGTGTATGTGAATACACCCTGCCTATCCATTTTCAGTACATATTCCATCTGTCATCATACCATATTTATCCATTCAAATGCTGTTCTTGTGTATCAGACATTCAAAAGGAAGAGGGCGATTACTGATTGCGGAGGAGCATGAACAAAGTATTTGGAAAAGGTAGTGACACCTGATAAATCAAATAGCCCATTAGGTGCAGTTGCAATATCACCAGACCCACAAAACACGGCCCCAACTCTAGCAGACTCTAGCCCTACTACACTGGTCATCTCTGATGCCCCAACTTAGCAGACACCAATTGTAGCAAACAGTATGATGATGCCAGTTAACATAGCACCAGCTCTACGACGCAAAACCCCCATTCCAGGAAAGAGTACACTAAATCCAGTTGCCAAATCCCTTTTTGAACGAGAGAGAGAGCCAATTGCAGCAAATAGGACCCCTGTTCCACTTCTTTCCAGTTTCGAAGACGAAGCTTATATTGTTGTCAGGAACTTTGTGCGCATCTTTCCTTCATGGAAAGATTATACCACAGACAAAGAACAATTTCAAATCTTCCTCCGCAACTTACGTGTAAGTAATGTACTAATGTTATTCATGGTAATTAGTGCATATGTTTCTGCTAGCAGAAGACACAAGATTTCATTCTTTTAAATAGGTGAGGACCAAACTGGATAGTTAAGACGAGCAAGGGTTGGTTGCGCTTTTCAAGCACTCATTGATGAAGTATCATTCCTACCTAAGGCAAGCGCACTTCGATGGCAAGCCTCCAAATGAAATTTCTATAAAGTCTCCGGTGCTACATTTATCAGGCAGTGACTGGAATAATCTTGTTACACATTGGTCTCATCTGCAGCGTAAGGTACTGTCTATGATATCACATCACAATTTGAACTACATTTCTGCATGTGCCTTACCGTCTCACTTGTACGAAAACTGTTTGCGGAAGAACATTCATTCTCAAGGGACCACATAATCTCGCAACTATACTGCACACTGCATTGCTCTTGTGATTACCTCTTGCCCTGTATGACCAGACTTACTTTCATAGCTGGTTGATTATGTAGCATCATTGCACATGTTAGCCTCGTTACCCTCCATTTGGTGGACATTATAAGATCCGTATCGCCTCTTACATAAATTTAGAATCAACCCAATGCTTTTGAAGAGGTTTAGCTCTACAGTCTTCTTGTAAGGACTCGACATCGTCTATCACTTTACTTACATTAACAGCTACTCCCTCCGTCCCATAATATAAGAGCGTTTTGTATAGTACACCAGTGTACAAAACACTCTTATATTATGGGAAGGAGGGATTGGTTCATTGTGTAGCATTCTGCATCGTATCTCCCTCGCCCACCATTTACTAAAAAAATATCAGATCTATATTTAATCTTACCAAAAAGTTGAATACACAGACAATGCCAGTGCAGAAGTGTAGCCCATTGCTCTTGTCAGTACATTTTGTCCTGTAACGCTTGTACTTACAGGGATTGGTAGTTGATTATGTAGCATCAATCTGCATCTTATCTTCATTATCCTCTATCCCTTCCAGTATTATCATATCTATAATTACTCTCTACAAAATGCAGAGTACAGGCAATGCTTATGAAGAAGTTTCTGTGCTGAAATTCTTGAGTTATCCTTCCCTTGACATGGAGAAGGGCATTATAGTGCCGGTGTTAACTGTTAATGTAAGTCAGTCCTTCTAAAGCCTTTATCCTCAACTGCTGTTTAATTTGCTCATACTCCCTATCATTAATTGCTGTTTAGTTTGCTGTTTCTATCAAAATGCATGTTCGCAACAACTGTAAGTTCCAAGTTTTAGTTGTAAAACCAAATTCCTTATTCATACCATGCACATTACTCAATACTCCCTATATGTATGCTTGTTTTTGTGGATCTATAATCCAGTGTGTGGTGAAGCAGCCCACGTTTGCACCGTGTCATCTCCTGTTTTATCTTACTGATGTGGCTGATGATATGAACAACATGCCATGCACATTAACAAAAATAGATACAATGATTGTCTTTGCCCTTCATCTATGCTTGTTTTGTTGACATGGTAATCTAGTAGTGTGGTGAAGCTCCCCGCATTATGAACAATGCCAAACTATGCTATTGATATTTTGAACTGACTCTTTATTTTCTAATTTGAAATTAGATGGAATTGACAGCACAGTTACCATCTTTGTTTATACACGTGCAAAACCTATCATCTCTCTGCTTGTTTTAGGGTGATATGCCTGATGGCATGCACAAGTCTGTTGAAGGCTGTGAGACAAACCCAACATATTGTCGGCGTTCTGGGATCGGGGGTACCCAGACCTGCCTGCCTGCGGCCCACGGCGTGGTTCCCTCGACAGCATGGTATGGCCCAGCGGCAACAACCCCAAGACAAGACCCTCATGAGGTCCCCCATCCTCGCGAGGTAGACAGCACCAAGACCTCCAAAGGAGCGGCCTGCCAAGGAGCGGAGATTTCTATGCAGGTACCCAACCTCATGAGGCTGCGATGACGTGAGCCATGACGACCAAGGCCAGGTGGGCTCCAGCGGGTGCAGAGGAGGCGGTTTCCCTTTTGGTGCTAAGGAGGCAAGGTCAGACGCAGGTTCCCAAGGAATCCCCCAAAGGTTTCCATTCCAGTGTAACAAGACCAAGACCATGAGTTTGGCAGGACAGATGTCATCGCCGAGCCCACCGCTGCGTCACGACCAGAAGCTTTGCAGGTGAAGACCGCCTTTCGTCAGGATTAGATATACTTCTTGTCCCCTTTCAAATTGGCCGTTGTGGGATCCCTTCCCGCCTAAGTTTTGAGGGAAGAGAACCAAGGCCACTATAAATATAGGTTAGCCACCACCGTAGAGGGGGATGCGAAGACAACCGGGATCAGATCCATTCTACCACCAGAGCCCTCGCGAGGCCGCTCAGACAACTGTACTAGTTTATCCTCAGCCTCCTCATGAGGCCTATAACACCCCCTTGTAATAAGCTCTGTGACACTCTGTTAAAACTGCCAAGTCATGATCATTTGCAGTGCCAAGTCACATGGGTTAATAATCCAATTCAAATTCACATCTAAAAATCAACTCAAATTCAAAGGTGAATTATAAAGTTGATCAAACACTGTTGGGAAAATGTTCATTAAATGGCAAATAATTCAGGAATATTTCTAAAATCAATATCAAAATATTTGGAGTTGGGCAAGTGACTCAAACAAGATGAAACAGCACCCAAAACATCAATATTAATTCATTTAAAATCATTTCAAACACAAATGAACTCCAAATTTGCCCAAACCACTTTTTGGTGAGAGCTAATATTGCATTGCAATATTTGGGACAACTCTCACATTTTTCAAAAGTGTAGAAATGCCCTAACTATTTCAAAACAGAAAAGATTAAAAGAAAAAGAGAAAACAAAACAGAAAAATAAAAATGAGGCACTGTGCACTGGGCCTTAGTGCACAGTGCCCCGAACCCCGGCCCAGCAGGCCCACTCACCTCTCTCCCTCGCGCTGTCGTTCTCCCGCTGGTCGAGCGCGCGCGCGCCGGCGCGGCACCGACACGTCGCCACCCACCAATGGAATAGGAGGCGGAGGGGATAAGGGTGAAGTCGAGCCGTCCTCCCTGGCCACCCCATTCACTCTCCCCTCTCCTCCCTCGCTCGCTCCGCCCCTCGCTCCCTCCCAGATCCGGCCACCGAGCGCCGTCGTCGCCGCACTTCGCCATTTGCCGTGGCCACCGGCGACCCCGTGCTCGTCCATCATGCCGGCCAGCTCTGCCGTCGTCTTCCTCATCTACTGGAGGCCTCAGCTGGAGCTGGGGAGCACGGAACCACCGGATCCCCTTCGTCCTCAACTACGGTCGCCGCCGTCTTCTTCGTCTCCGACGCCGGCCTTCTGCTGCTACAAAACTATCGAGGGCCTACGTGGGTGCCGCACGGTGAGCCTCTCCTCTCCCTGCTGCTCCTCGTTGGTCCCCTAGCGCCTTATAGCCAGCTGCCGTCATTGCCGAGCTCTGTTCGCCGCTGTGCACTTCGCCGCCGCGGCCACAGACGCCGTCGTGCTCGTCCGGACCCAGCATCGAGCTCCTGGAGCTCGTGCGAGTCCAACGCGATCACTAGCGCGCCTCCCCGAGCGTTGTAGCCCTAAATCCACCGATGCCCGATTCCGGCGTCCGCCAGTGACGACCTAGCGCTCGTTTCCAGCCGTTTTAGCTCGCGCTCATGCCTTAGATCGACGCGGCGCCTTTCCCTCGTTCGAACGCGACCAGCCCCGGCCGTTTTGGTGGCCTGTGGGCGAAACCCGACGGGCGTCCGAGCCGCGCCGCCGCGATTTTGGTCGCCGGCGCAACTCCGGCGCCGGCCACCGACGTGGCCGCCACGTGGGACACCCCTGGGTCACTGCCAGTGGGTCCCACGGGCCCCGCTGACCACGCTGACCGTGGTCAACGCGCTGACGTGGCGGCGCAATGCCACTGACAGGTGGGCCCCGCGACTAATTAACCTAATTAAAGATTTAATTAAATAGAAACTAATTAGATTAACCTAATGTCTCACTGACATGTGGGGTCCACCCCCTAATTAACCCTGGTAATTAAATTAATTCACTGGTTAAAGAAACAGAGGCTGACATGTGGGTCCCACTGGACCCACATGTCAGGTTTGACCCTGGTCAACCGCAGTTGACCTGCTGACGTCACTGTGATGCAATGCTGACGTCATAATTCATTTTCTGATAAATAAATAAATTCCAGAAATTCAAATAAACTTTAAAATATTAATAACTTTTAAACCGTAGCTCGGATCGAAAAAGTTAAAACATGAAAGTTGCTCAGAACGACGAGCCGAGTCTGATCATGCCGTCTGTTTCTCCATCGGAACCCCCTACGTAGAAGAACTCATAACTCCGGACCCGAATCCGGCAGATGAATAGTGCACACACATCGGATATTAAATCCCAGATTAATTCTAAAAATAACTAAAATGACTTAGATGCATAATTAGACAACCCTGCACTGCATCATAGCGTCACACGCACCGTATTGCATTTGTTTGCATTATGTTTACCTATTTCTTCCCCCTCTTCTCTCTCTCGGTAGACCCCGACGTTGACGTAGCTCCCGAGGCAGACGCAGCTCAGGAGTACGACTACGTCCCCGACGATACCACTGAAGACCTTGTCCTTGCCCCCGAGCAAACAGGCAAGCACCCCCATTTTGAGCATGCCTATATTGCCTATTCCTTTCTCTCTTATGCTTGCATTAGAACTGCTACTGCTACTGTTTTCCTATATCTGCTGCATAGCCTGATTATTGTACCCTGCCTTGTTACCTTTCTGGTTATCCTAGACTGATTAGTATAGGCTGGGTAGAGACACGACAGAGACCCCCACTTGATCCCGACTGCCCTGCTGGATATCAGAAGACCCGATCATCGGGATTGAAGACTAGACCCTGGCACCGCACATCACTTCCCCTTAGTTGCCGACACTGCTGGGTTACCGTCGAGTGCCGAGGGTGATACCTCGTCAGCACTTCTGATGTTAACCTTGTAGGTTAGTTACTCGGTCGTGGTAAGCGAGGGTGATTCCTCCTACACCACCCCCGATAACGACGTCGTCGCGCAACTCCTCAAGTGTGGACCTCGAGGGTGATTCCTCCTTCGTTCACCTTGATGATAACATCAGGTGGGGTTCCATCGAGGGTGATTCCTCAGGGCTCCCTTGGTGTCAGACACACAGTTACTGTTGATGAGTGGACTTGCACTAAACCATGATACTAAAGACGGGTCGGCCCTGAGGGGTACCCGCGCGAGCTTAGTGCGAAGTGATCTGGCGTCGGGTTGACCTGGATGGTGCCCGCGAGATAACTACGAGGCGTGGCCGGGCATTCTTAGCCCTTGCCGCAAGTCCTCGAGACGGGGCGACGGGGTCACATCGATCGTGAGTCTCTGCTCGTTTCCGCGCGCTCCTAATCCACTACGGTTTGGATATTTGATCCGAGGGGCCTCTGGCCTGATAGCACTAACCATCACGTGGGCATAGTATGGGCGTTCTGCGTCGTATACTTCAGCCGAAGCTTAATGGACGTCAGCGACTGAGCGGCGCGCGCTGGATTGGACTGGTTACGCAACCGCGCTTGTATTAAGGGGTTGCTAGGTCTGCTTCCGGCCGCCCACGCAACGCGCAGGAGTTCCCGGGGCGATGGCCCAAGACCCCTGGGGGCTTAGGTTTAGTCCGGCGTGCTGACCTCTCTGTTAAGTATTTGGTCGGGTTGCGGCGTGTTGCTTGGCCGAGGCCGGGCATGACCCAGAAAAGTGTGTCTGGCCGGAGTTAAGCGAGCGTGGTGGGTAAGTTGGTGCACCCCTGCAAGGAAGAAACTTCTATAGATAGCATGTCCTACGGTAACGGACACTCGGAGTTGTATCCCGATCGGTACAACTAGAACTTGATATGAGAACTGGATAGTATGGCTCTGGGATTGCTTTCTCGCAGGGAGTCGAGGAAGAATCTCTGGCCGAGGTTGATGACATTACTACTATACTTTACATTATGTTTTTCTGCTCTCTTCTATTGCTGCAAGACTGTCGAAGATTGTTGAAGATGCTAGTCTTCGATAGGACTAGGCTTCCCCCTCTATTCTGGCATTTCTGCAGCCCAGTCCACATATACAGCCGTTCCTTTGACAATGATGCATATGTAGTGTAGATCCTTGCTTGCTGAGTACTTCGGATGAGTACTCACGTTTGCTTTATTTTCTTTTTCCCCCATATCCCATTGATGCCACGAGACGACGGAGCCCCTGAGCCAGACGCCCCAGCCGACGACCAGTACTACTACCCGCCTGGCGAGTACTACTACTACAAGGAGCCGTTTGACGACCAGGAGTAGGATTGGAGGGTCCAGGGCAGGAGGCCTACGCCTTTCGATCGTAGTATTTTATTTTACCCCGCCTCTGTGAAGGCCTATTTCTCTCTCTGTAATATATCTGTACCCAGATATCTAATGCTTCCGCTGACGCTTGTATGCCATCGAGCTATGTATTCGAGCCCTCGAGGCCCTGGCTTGTAATATAAAGCTTGTATGACTTTATTTATGTTTTAGAGTTGTGTTGTGATATCTTCAAGTGAGTCCTTAGGCTTGATCGTGCGCATTTGCGTGTATGATTAGTGCACGATTAAGCCGGGGTCGTAATAAGGCCAATCTGTCGGATTTCGGGTTCCGCAAACCATTGAGAGGTTCGAACTCTGGGGTGCGCGCGAGGAACTCATCCTCCCCAGTCTGCCTACTCACTAATCTCACAGCCTAGCTCGAAGAACTGTAAGGAAACGAGACACAGCAGTTTACCCAGGTTCGGGCCACCTTGCGGTGTAAAACCCTACTCCTGCTTTGTGGTGGATTGGCCTCGAGGGGCTGAGGATGAACTAGTACAGTGGCGAACAGCCTCAGGAGGAGAGGTTTTCTTGTGCTCGAGTGAGCTGGTGGGAGCGAGGGTGATCTGAATGATCCGTCCGGGGGTCCGATCCCCCTCTACGGTGGTGGCTAAGTCCTATTTATAGTGGCCTTGGTCCTCTTCCCAAATGAAAGGCGGGAAGGGATCCTACAACGGCCAAATTCGAAGGGAGACAACTAGTACATGCTATCCTGACAAAAGTAGTCTTCGCCTGCGAAAGCCTCTGGTTGTGACGTCGTGGTGGGCTCGGTGATGACCTCCGTCCTGCCATCCTGGCGGTCTTGGTCTTGTTGCACGGGAATGGAAACCTTTGGCTGATTCATCGGGACTCTGCGCCTGCGCTTGCCTCTTTAGCACCAAAGAGGAAACTGGTACACTACGCCCGCTGGCGCCCGCCTGGCCTTGGTCGTCATGGCTTGCGTCACCCGAACCTCACGAGGTGAGGGTTTGCATAGAGATCTCCACTCCTCGGGAGCCAGCCTGAGGAGGCCGCTCCTCGTGGAGGTCTTGGTGTCGTCCGCCTCACGAGGCTTGGCCCCTCGCGAGGGTCTTGAGTAGTTGTTGCTGAAGCTGGGCCATACCAGGCCATCAATGGAGCCATGCCGTGGGCCGTAGGCAGGCAAGTCTGGGTACCCCCATTCCCAGAACGCCGACAGTAGCCCCCGGGCCCAACGCGCACTCGAACTTGGCTTCGAGGCGAAGCCAAGGGGCAAGTGCGGAGCGTGGGCCCTAACCACCTGCGGCCTTGGTCGATGCATGGCGATTGATGGGACATGGGCGTCCCCACTTCCCCACGCTGCCTCGATAAGTGCCAGGCTTGGCGACCGCCTGTTGCTATCATACCTTTGCCATCGTTGCTCGCCGCACTCGCCCTTAGCTCATCCTTCTTCCTGAGAACCCACGGCTCTTCTCCTAGATCGACGCCGGCGCCGGTCTTATCTTGCCGCCATGGCCCCTCGGCCGAAGAAGAGGGGGAAGGCCTGCGCTCCGACCGAATCTCATCCGGTCTTGGAGCCCGCCCTTGAGCGGTCGATGGTGATCAATCAAGAGGGGCTAGCCAAGATTCATCCGGCCCTTTCTGCCGACTCCAACGAGTGGAAGGCGACGACGGCCTGGCCCGCCTCCAGGGCTATGATCGACATGGAAGTCACCGAGATCCCCATCCATCTCCACGCTCTCTTGGCTGGCCTGATCCCTCCTTTTTCTGACTTCTTCAATGCCATAATCTCCCATTACCAGATTCAAGAGCTGCATCTGGATCCCCAATCCATCATCCTCCTTGTTGTCTTCGCCTTCCTTTGTGAGGCTATGGTGGGCATTGCCCCTTCCGTTGCCCTGTTTCGCCATTTCTTCTCGCTTCATCTGGTCGACGCCCGCTAGCGCTCGGGGTGCGTGGCTTTCCAGGCCGTGGCGGCGATGGCTGGCTCGGGCATCGACTTCACGCTCCGCCCTAATGTGAAGGGGTTCCGGAAGCAGTGGGTGTATGTGGATGTCGGCGTGCGCAACTCCTTGCTTCTGCTCCCGCGAGTACCAGCGATACCCAGCTCCGGCTGGGGGCACGTGAAGCTTGTCGACCGTTGGCTTGCCCATGTCTGGTCCAGGTTGACCAGGCTGAAGAAGGTCAGGGTGACGGCGCCGATGGTGGTGAAGGAGTTCGTCTGGTGGTGCATCGCTCCGCTTCAGCTCCAATCTCGCCCAATGTGGGCCTTCACCGGTAGCAAGGACCCCATGAGGCTCCAGGTGCCTGCGCTTCCCTCGAAGATGCTGCGCGCGGTGCTCGAGCTTCTGATGGGCGATGCAACGCTAGCCGCGCTTCCGGAGGAGGGCTGCCTCCTGTACCAATGCTCAAACAAGGAGGACTTCGTGAGGCAGATGCCCCTTTTCGATGAGTGGGGGCTATGCCCGGAGGGCCTTGAGGGGCCTCGCGAGAACCCCATCTTCGTGGCTCCTTTGCTCGTCGACCCTATGGTGCGCACCCCGGGTGTGGATGCAGGGGGGCGAGCTCCACCGGGTACCGCTGGGGCGACTGCTGGGGAACGGGTGTCGCCAGGTGCTTCCGAGGTGTTGGCTCCAGAGGTTCTGGCGAGCGCTCCTGAGGAGGTCACCGGAGAGCTGGTATGACCTGACACTCCTAAGGCAGCTACCCCCGCAGCTTGGGCGAGCGGTCCTGAGGTAGCGGCTGGTGGGCAGGTGCGGCCTGGTGCCCCTGAGGCCACCGCCCCAAAAGCCCCACCGGGCCCCTCGGCTGCTGAGAGTTGCACCCCGAATCTCGGCCAGCTTCGCCTGAACCTTGAAGCGCTCCGCAAGAGGAAGGGGCCTTCGAGTTGCAGTGGTGACGCCTACCAGCCGCTGAAGTAGAGGAAGTACATAGCCGTAGATGAGTAAGTACCTTATCTTCATGACTTCCCGCGTATTGCGTTCTTTCCTGACAATCGCTCCTCAGGATCCCTTCGGCTAAGGCGATGAAATCTCTTGGGAAGCGACCTCCTGAAGTCCTTGGCCTGCTCTCGACTCCGAGCTCCCCACACCAGACCCCCGCGCGAGGTACGGGGCCGGTCCAAGAGGCGGGTGCACCACTGAGGTGCCGTGAGCCTGTGCTTCCAGCATCCTTCCTTCGCGGTCTTGCCTGAGGCGCAGGAGGCGTGCCGAGGGCTCCTCCATTAGTCATCACCGGTGGCTAGGCGATCTCGGCGTCGGCTTTGTCTTCAAGCAGCGAGACCGCGCCGCCTAGTACCTTCGCCGAGGCCCGGAGAGCGGCCGGGAAGGCACCGGCCTACATCCCCCTGCCAGGGGCAGGCGAGCCGCTCGGAGCCCCTCCGACAGCCCCCGGCGTGAAGGATGGGCTTGGCCGTGCGTTGGAGCTTGCGCGCGGGCGCGGCATCGTCTGTCATGAGCTTTTCCGGGAGGCGATGGGCATGCTGAGTCGGCTTGGAGAAGAGCTTGCCGACGTCGATGCCTGCCTCGAAACGAAGGAACTTCGCTTGGCGCGCAAGTGGCACCAGTTGAAGGTTGCCATCAACCTTGGGCATCTTCAGCATGAGCGCGCCAGCGCAAGCACCACGGTGTCCCTTGCAACTTCTCGTGAGGCTTGTGCCCGTGCCCTGGAGGAGGCCAGGGCCGCCGACCGCCGTCGTGAGGTGGCCGAGGAGCGGGAGCAGGAGCTCCATGCTTCGAACGCTGCCCTTGAGCAGCAGGTCGAAGCACGCAGGGCCGCCCTGGTAGCATCACCAAGCGAGGCCCCTTCCGATGAGAAAGAGGTCCAGGAACACGAGGAGACGCTGTCACTGGAGGTCTTGGAGCACAGCCTGGAGCTTGAGCAGTTGGAGGTGAGGGAGCGCCAGGTAGCCATGGCTGAGGACGCTGTCGCTGCACGGGAGGCCAAGATCCAGGAGGAGGTTGACCATAGGGTGGTGAAGATCCGAGCTGCTCTTGCTGATGAGCACCACCGGGAGCTAGAGCTCCTGAAGACCCGCTTCGAACTGTAGCAGGCCAAGCTCGAGGGCAGGACCACCGCCCTCAGGACAAAGCTGGCCGCGGCGGAGGGGCGAGAAAGGGCCGCCAAGGAGGCTCAGGCTTCTGCCCAGGCCGACTTGGCTTCCACCCGCGCCGAGCGGTCCTCACTCCAGCAGCAGGTCGAGGCCATCACGTCCCTCGCAGAGAAGACCGCGGACGAAGAAAACCGCTGCCAGACGATGCAGTGTGAGCGCTCCTCGATGCTCCTGGACCTCAGGGTGAGGGCCGACCAGGCTTTGGGCATGATCTGCGAGGAGAGTGTCCCACACCCGCACGAGGACGACGAAGCTAGCCACCTCCACTTCTTCACCCTGATCGTGACCTGCCTGGAGGATCGGGTGGTGAGGGCTCATGAGCTTGTTGCAGAGAGAAGCCGGGGCCTCCTGGGGCACGTGTTCTCACGCGTCTTTAATCACCTCCAGAACCTTGACCCCCATTTTGATTTCAACGCCGCAATAGCCCCTGTGCCCCGGGTCATCTAGGGCAATCTGGCAGAATGGGTGGACGACCATGTCGACGACCTGGTCGCAGAGTTTGCTCCTGAGGACAATGCGGCCATGATCGCAGCCGAAGAAGGCGATGCGGATGACGATGATGAAGACGACGCCAGTGATAGCGCGGGTGGTGCAGATGAAGGTGGTGAGGACGGCGCTGAAGGCAGCGCCTCTGGCTAGGCCTGCCTTTCCCTTTGCCTTAATCTACATGCAAAAAACCTTCAGGCACAGCCCTGCGGGGCGTAAAAGCATTTTTGAAGGGGGGCCCCTTATGATGTATGAAATGATGATATGCCTTTTAAAAATAGGACTTGGAATGTGCCATCGCGAGCCCGCGGGCTCCCGAGCGGGGTAGTTGTTGCAACTTATCTTGGCTCCGTAGGTCTTGAGCGAGTTCTGAGGTCGCAGACGCGCCTACCTCCTGAGGCGAGCCCACCAGGGCTCACGAGGTTTTAAGTCTCCCGGGGAGCCTGCTGGCCCGCCCAAGAGGGCCTTGTGAGGAGCCGATTGTCGGATCACGGCAAGGTGTGCGCGCGACGATCCTGCGGTGATTGCACTCCAGCCCCCTGGGGGGGCCTTGGCATCTCTGGAGCCAGCCCGGGCATGCTTCGACGCACGCATACCACGCCCAGCCCTCGCTCGCGGGGCGCTCGTGGGGGAGGGGGGGGGGGGGTAGCAGGCGTGAGCCTTACTCTCAAAACACGAAGCCAGAAAGCAAGAAATCGCCATGAGACAAGAAAAATTCCCCCCGTTTTTTCTTTTGATAAACACACGAAATTCCAAATCTCACTCCAAAAGGCGGCAAGATGAGTTACAGAAAGAAAGGCGGAATCAAATGGCCGCGTCCGGCACCTAGCTAGTCTTCTTGTCTTGTCACCAGCGCGGAGCTAAGTGCTTCCACTGGACGTGGGTGGGAGCCCCCGTGAGGCCCGAGGGCGGCACTCAGGAGACTCCGGGGCGTGTACAGCCCCACTCATTATTACATGAGAGTGTCACGAGCGGAGACCTTCACAGGCACGGGGCCTTGCTTCACGTCGCCTGACGAGGGCCCCGCCCTGCGCCTCCCCCGACCACCGTTGGGGCGTCCGGAAACCAGGACGAGACCAAGGGGCAAGGGGGACGCTAGCGGTGCCCTCAGCGACCGCAGGCCCTCCGCCGGGGGGAAGGGCTCGCTGACGCCTTCCCTGGCGGAGGACCTACCTCCGTGCAGCGCCTTGCTCCATGCGGTACGGGGGAGGCCCTGGCCCCGGGCTCCCCCCGCACAGCCCCCAGTGTGCTTTGCCCGGCAGCGGGGCCATCGCCTTGGGGTCCCTGGCCGCTGCTGTGGTTTGGTTCACCTACGGTCCATGGTTAGCGTAATCGTGCTCCTGAGATATCGGTTGTACCTAGTGGATGTTGTCGTTGAAGGTGTTGGTGAAGTTCTGGGGCGGCTCACGGAGAGCCTCGGCTTCATGTGCCCCCGACGCCCAGCCTGATGAGGGGAACCCGTCGGGGCATTCTCTTGACGCGTACTGTAGATCCATCATGGGGGGTACGTAGGCATCCGGGACTGCCGCGCCAGGGTCGTTGTCTGGGTGCCCCGCGTTGTTGGCCACCAGGCTCGGTGCCAAGCTCTGATGGCCGTAGGGTGGCGCCCCAGTGCGGCCCTAGGAGGGACCGCCCGAGCTCGCCTCGCCCTGGGGTAGCGTGGTCGGGAAAGGACGATCAGCGCTGTGGGCCGGGTTGGCGCTGCTAGGTCCCTCAGGTGCTCCAGGGAGGGGCGCGCGGGCGCGGCGGGGGCCCCCGCGCGCCCCTGTCACAGCCTGCGACGTAGGCAGGGTACAGAAAGGCGCCGCGTCCCTACAGGAGGTGTCAAGCAGCTTGGCGACCCGCTCCAGCAGGGCATCGCGGCCGCCTTCCGCCAACCTGCACCGTAGCAGCTCCCGTGCCACGATGAGCGCGGCTCACATGCTCGCCTGCTCCCGGCGAGAGTGTGGCACCGTCGCTGTGGCGTAGCTCGAAGATCGTGTGGTGGCACAGTTGCGGCGTGGCGCGAGGGCGGGTGATGGCGGCCCCCGCCGCCCGTGACCGATAGCACCGGGCGGCGAGCGGGCTGCGAGGAGCGCGGAGTGGAGATCCTCTTGGGCTGACGGCGCTGCTCGGGCAGGCCGAACGACCCGGTGCTCAACATGAGCCCTCGGGGTGTCGGCCATGAGAACTACAGGGTGGTGGCGAATCTGCTGGCAGAAGAGAGCCTCCGACGCACCCCTACCTAGCGCGCCAAATGTCGGATTTCGGGTTCCGCAAACCCTTGAGAGGTTCGAACTCTAGGGTGCGCGCGAAGAACTCGTCCTCCCCAGTCTGCCTACTCGCTAATCTCACATCGTAGCTCGATGAACTGTAAGGAAAAGAGACACAGCAGTTTACCCAGGTTCGGGCCACCTTGTGGTGTAAAACCCTACTCCTGCTTTGTGGTGGATTGGCCTCGAGGGGCTGAGGATGAACTAGTACCGTGGCGAACAGCCTCAGGAGGATAGGTGTTCTTGTGCTCGAGTGAGCTGGTGGGAGCGAGGGTGATCTGAATGATCCGTCCGGGGGTCCAATCCCCCTCTACGGTGGTGGCTAAGTCCTATTTATAGTGGCCTTGGTCCTCTTCCCAAATGAAAGGCGGGAAGGGATCCCACAACGGCCAAATTCGAAGGGAGACAACTAGTACATGCTATCCTGACAAAAGTAGTCTTCGCCTGTGAAAGCCTCTGGTTGTGACGCCATGGTGGGCTCGGTGATGACCTCTGTCCTGCCGTCCTGGCGATCTTGGTCTTGTTGCATGGGAATGGAAACCTTTGGATGATTCCTCGGGACTCCGCGCCTGCGCTTGCCTCTTTAGCACCAAAGAGGAAATTGGTACACCGCGCCCACTGGCGCCCGCCTGGCCTTGGTTGTCATGGCTTGCGTCACCCGAACCTCACGAGGTGAGGGTTTGCATAGAGATCTCCACTCCTCGGGAGCCAGCCTGAGGAGGCCGCTCCTCGTGGAGGTCTTGGTGTCGTCCGCCTCGCGAGGCTTGGCCCCTCGTGATGGTCTTGAGTTGTTGTTGCTGAAGTTGGGCCGTACCAGGCCATCGATGGAGCCACGCCGTGGGCCACAGGCAGGCAAGTCTAGGTACCCCCGTTCCCAGAATGCCGACACAATCCTCCACAAAGCAGGAGTAGGGTTTTACACCGCAAGGTGGCCCGAACCTGGGTAAATTGCCGTGTTCATATTCTCCCCCGCTCGCGTGAGTTCGGCGAGGCACTACTAGGGAAAAGCCTAGCAGTAGCGCGGGTCTAAGGGCTATCAGTAGCGCGGGGCACCGCGCTACTGATACGGTGCTACAACTAACATTTAGCAGTAGCGAGTTTCTGCCCACGCTACTGCTATAGCTACTTAGCAGTAGCGCTGTCCATACCAGTGCTACTGCTAAGTGGCTTAGCAGTAGCATTTTCCTGTTCAGCGCTAAAGAGCGCTACTACTATATTTTCACATATTTTTTTGCTACATATTTGCGATGGTTTTGTACAGATTTTATACAGTATTCTAACCATATCATAAACTAGCAATATGCTCATCAGATCATACACATAATAGTCTCATCATATCATCCAACACAAATCATGTCGTCACATCATAATCACGATATAACTATACAAGTTTCATGACATGTCTCATCATACATAATGTAGTACTTCTTGAGGCACCAGTTCGTATCCCTCTCTTGCACTAGCGTGAACCTAAACTAACTACTTTCCACTTCGGCTCTGCTATCGAACCCTATCTGGCTGTCGCTCAAAAACTGGTACACCTGGGCCTAACACTCCAGCCACTTGTCGTATACTCCTGGCGTAGCACTTCTTTGCCATTGATGATCCATGTACCTGCATCATCACATGAATCGATAATATGCAACATATATAGTTGAGCAACAGAAAGAGACAGACTTGGCAAAAATAGAAGCAACATATCATAAGCATAAATAACAAAGTTCATCGTACCCAAAATGCCCTAACTAGAGTGATCTTCGCTAGTTGAGGAGGACGGTTTAATTACATCACAAATAAAGTTTCGTCGTGCATAACTCAAAGTTTCGTCATAGAGAAAGTATGGACTAAACGGACACTTTGTCATATATCGTCAATCACTCCAACATGTCGTTCCATCCATCCAAGTCAGGGAGATAGTCCCCGAGTGCAGTGAAAGGCTTCAGGTCGAGACGCTGAGCAGCTACGCATGTTCGGATGTCTTCCCGCGACATTTGCCCTTCTTCGTAGAACATCCCTGTTTTTTTTGACGACCTCCTTCATGATGATTTGGGCAAGTTCACGCTGGATGTGATAGAACTCAGCTCAGAGTCGATGATCCGGGATATCTCCTAGGTTCTTTGCCCATTGCAGAATATGGGCATCGCCGGATCTAGGTGACATGTGAAGGTTCTGCTGATCCCGTCTATACTCCAGCATGTGGTGGAGGACATAGAATCCATCACTGAGAGTACCACTCGGTTGCTAGATGCAGCAGAAGTCGGTCTTATGGCCGAAGGCGGGCGCGCGGTTCCTTGTCTTCTTGAGCGTGATCTCTCCACCCCGTAGGCCGTAGGTAAAGATAGCACTATCGAGAACAGACTTGATGTGGGTGTAATCCTTTTTCTTCATGTTCTTCGACGAGTCCAAGTAAAGAGCGTGGGAGAATCGGGGGTAAAGGATGATGAGGTCGGCGCACCCGTTGCTGCACAAAATAAGTACACCTCAAATTACCCTCCACGCGTGCAGATGAAATGATTGAAATCGAAGGAAGGATATCTGCGCGATGACTTACATGGGATGATAAGGCACGAGAATCGTCTCCTTGTCCTTATTGCCGACCATGAAATCGGCGATGTAGTTACTCGCGTATTCACGGTGCTTTGGGCTGACTGCCAAGAAGCCCTCATGCATGAAGTATGGGTCAGCGACACAGATATAAGGTATCTACTCAATCCTGATGATGTAGTTCATGTACAAGGCAAAAAGGCGGACAAACGTAAAATCCAGCTTTTTCAAGTGAAACATGTCAAAGATGTAATCGAATCGAAGGAAGAACTTCTCCGCGGGGAATGTGTCAATGTAAAACCTTTGCTGGGGCACGTTAACCACGTAGAGTGGGTATCCTGGATTTTTCGAGGCAATTAGGCTTTTCTCTCTCCGCAGCACATCGTCATGAAGTCTCCTTAGATCACCGTATATGGCCTCTACCACTGCCTTAGGTAGGATCGGATCACCGGGGATATGCCATTTTGCAGCACCGGGGATAGGTATATGGTCTTGAACCCGAGGCTGCGGAGGTGGCTAGATCATAGAAGCAGCTTTGTTGCCTTTCCTCGGTCTCTTCCTATGCTTCTTTGCTACTGGAAGTGAGCCTATAATACATTCATCCTCCGGCAATTCAGGCACCAACTCATCATGCTCAAACCCTGAGTACTCATACTGCTGAGCCATCAATCCTCTGTCGTCATAGGCGCCGGTATTGAGATACTGTAAAGGGTCATCATCATCCTCGTCGATGGCATCATGCATTGCTTCTTCGACGGCGGCGATGTCACCAGCCACTAATGGAGCCTCTTCCTCACCTGGCACGACTGGCGACGCTAATTGGGTAGGTGGGGTGCTGGTGTTCATACCTTGCTGAGGCTGCTTGGTCGTGGGTGTGCTCCCGGCCGCCTCCAGACGAAGCAGACTCTTCGGCCACAATAGGACCCAACGCTTGCAATCGCCAAGCCGCCGCGGGGTCTCGTCGTCATCTCCCCCTAGTGCTACTGGAGGAGCCAAATTCTCGTGGCCCAGTTCGACACTAGCCACAGAAACCTTGAAGACGTCAGGGGGGATCGGCCAGCTATGGAACAATTGTTCCTTCGGCTTCACTATCATCGCCTTTCCCACATCCACCTTCTGGCCGTCGATGGTGTACAGTATGGTGCACGAGGTTACGTCGGCCTGCAAAGACATGTCTGCGACATGAGACATCTGAAAGGCAACAAAAATGGGAGATTATATATATATTGAAGAGGGCCGGTGTGACAGGTACCGTGAGGGCGTCGAGCTCAGCCAAAGACGAAGCCCCGCCGAGCACGCCAGAGATGGAGGACGGGCTGCTAGCGGGTGCGGGAGCAGGTGCACTAAACGAGCTGCTCCCGAAGAAGTTGGAAAGGGGAAAGTCCGCTGCCTCTTTATCTGGATTTTGCTTGGTCCAACTGATGATAGCCGGAACCAAGACACTATATGAAGCTGCCATCTCCTCTTTTGCGGCAGCTACCGCTGCTTTGACTGTCTCAGCTGATTTCTTCTCAACCCCAATCTCAACCTTCTTGTCGATGTTTTCTTCATTTAACCTCCGTCTTTCCTTTCTCTCCTCCGTGGTCTCATGGTAGTACTTCTTCCACATGGCACCATCTTCGACGCCGTGCACGCGTCCATATGACGGTCGAGTGTCCACCGGGAGTCCTTTCAATATGTTCAAGGCCCGGTTGAATGGGGTGTCCCACTTGGGCCTCGCCAATGCCTCAAACGGCGAGTCACTTTCGGCCGCAATCCTGTGCTGCTCTTTCTGCAAAAGGAACGTGGATCGTTTACAAATGTGACTAAATGTGCAGTCGAATTGATCAGAAGCTAAAATTAGGGGGTAAATTAATAATTACCAGCAGTCTCATGAACTCCTTTGTGACCGCGTACGTATCGAAAACCTTGTTGACTGGGTCCCAACGGTACCGGGCCCTGATGACGTCACGCTCCTGCGGGATGGTGAACTCCGCCAAGGGGTCTGGGATCCCCAGACTTTCGCGTTCCGAGTCCTCCTTGGCCCATATGGGCCTCTTCCCCGTGTAACCACGGCTTTCGAGGTGGTGACACCCCATGTTCCTCTCTTGGAGCCCCTTCATGTACTCCGACTTTTCTTTGGCATCTTCGGCAATGCAAGCCTTCTTGAATATTTTGAACTGCTCTTCCGTAATTGTCGGATTATCCTTTACAATCTCGGAGTAGGGTTCCTTTTTGGCGATGATCCGATGTTTCACCCTTACTTTCCAGGTGGACAATGCGCCGCTAAACTTGCCCATGGCGCGTTTGTTTATCTTCTTCATTGCCGGGTCATTATCTGGATCAGTATATTTGATTTCATCCCTGCCCGGGAACAAGAATACCTGGTGCAGCTTAGTTAGGAGGGAGTGCTCCATATCTGGTATCTTCTTTAGTTTCTGATCGTTGATGGTGGCGGTTGCCCGTAGGATGCAGCCTATTTGATTGCCGTAGCACGCACGCGCTTCCGCAGGCTCTTTTGGCTCAAAATTGCCGGAGTCCACCTCCGTGACCACCAGTCTAGTAGTGATGTGCTTGTTTGGGCGCCGCATCCTCTTTGGTTTCGGTTCTATACCGGCTTCGCCGGTCTCAGTCTCAGCGTCGGTCTCGGCGCCGGTCTCGATGTCGGTCTCAGTCTCGGATGTGACAGGTGGGCCCTGCAACAACCGTTGCTCGCCGAGAAGGTTCAAATAGGCGTCTGCCGTCTCGTAGACATTGCAATCAACAGAACCCCGTCCTTCATCGTTGCTAGCCATGTTTCCTATGATTAAATGTAATCAATTAATTCTAAACCTAATAAAATGAATAATGACATAAAAAGGCCTATGTTTTGCAGGAATGTTGATTCATTGCTATTGCGGCAAATCCCGGGCACTCGATATGTCCTAGTTTGTAGCACAAGTCATGCCGAAATTCACCGAAAATTTCGGCATGACCTTTGCTACAAAGTGGACAAATCGAGCGCCTGAAATTTGTCGGAACGGAAATGAATCAACATTCCGGCAAAACATAGGCCACTTGGTTTCATTCTCTGCAAACAACAAAAGGCCACTTGGGCACAATCGAACCACTTCAATGAAAAGATATAACATGACCACTTCAATGAAAAGATATAATCAACAATAATGGAATATGCAAATGAACATCAATGACATATATCATATAACATCAATCTTGTTTTTCGTTTATATAGCAACAATTACTTTAACCTTTGCAAAATGACCTCACTAAACACTTCTCTGCATAGGACAGAACCCAAATTTAGTTCTAGCTATTCCTCTCTGACACACACACATTATTTTCTTTTCATCCAAATTGTTTTAGGGCAAATATTCCAACAATACTTGACCTTATGTGGCACCCCGGCTCAGAGAACCAGTTTACCAGTGTTTCCAACCCAGAGATCATGTCTTCTGGAAACACACAACAACTTGGAACAGAACATAGCTGAACTTTTATTGATAATAGTCGAGTACAAGCTTATATATTACATGATCATCGAGGCTAAAAGCACATCTAGTGCTAAGACAATATCTACATTATTTATCTAACATATCGGGGCCTCGGTATTACTGCGGAATACTACAGCGAAAGACAACGGCGTAGCGGAATATGATAGTAACTCCATCCACAGGGACACTGCTGAGGACACATCCTAGGCATCACAACACGGACCTCGAGACCTCCGTCTCAGTCTTCTCCTGCATCTGGCATGATACACCAGGTGAGTACTTTGAATGTACTCACAAGCACATGACAACCAAATATGCAGCAAATAATAGCATGGCAATGTACATGTTATAACTTAAGTGATTAACTTACTGTCCCCAACTTACTCATCTCCGGGTTGTCTCACAACCCTCGGAATACTTGATGCCAACGAGTACTTCCGCTCATAAGACAAGTTCTTCCATCATTACTATGGTTATTACGGTTGATCACCTAGAGAGGTCTGGATGGGCTGTCCAATACCGTGGACGCGGCTATTCGAATAGATTTTACACTCTGCAGAGGTTGCGCACTTTACCCACACTATGGAGCATCTGACCTCGTGATCCCATTCGGGTGGACCAGCGTTGCTCCAACGAAACCTGCCTGACCCGTGACTCTCTCATCGTACCACAGGCAATCACACTCCCCCGGAGTCAAGCCTTGGGTGGCCCCTATGTCCTCGTGACACCTGCCACCGTCGTGGCCAAACTGTCAGGACCCCAATTCCAAGTCACATCGATCTAGCCGGTAACACCTCATATCACTTTGCGGCCTCATGCACGGTATTCCCACGGGTGTCGCCTTACCATGGCCCGGGACCGTTTGCGCCTTTTGGCTCACGTATATGATAGTGTCGCTAGCATCCATATGACAGAGAACCCGGGCCGACATGACTAGTCGTGAACCCAAAGTGGCACTAACTTACGGGGACAGGCATACATGACCCAGCAACGAACGTGTCGGTCATCAGCGAGTGAATTCGGGCTGTAGCAACTGAGCTAGCAGGACTCCGGAAATCCGGGATGTAGCAGGCTAACAGGACTCCGAAAGACACCGCGTGACGTTTCCCCGAAGGGACAAACACAGGATCGAGGAAGGACACATGCCGGCCAGTCTAAGTGTTCCGGAGCAGTAACAAGGTAATAGGACTCCGGTAAACCGGGCTGTAGCGGACTACCAAGGCTCAGTGGAAGCACCAGACTACATTTCCCCATAAGAGAGGCTACCAAGGATAAACAACTAGGTTGTCGGATCCCACACATACCAAGCATTTCAATCATACACACAATATGCTGGATATGGGCAAATACAACATGGCATCACAACAAGACTCTATGACTCAGAGTATTTATTCATTAGGCTCCGAGGAGCCAAGTATTACAAACATGGGTCTCATGACCCAACATTCAGAGCATACAAGTCAAAGCACATGCGGAATCTTAACACGTCTGAGTACAGACATCTACAAATGAAAAAGGCTGAGAAGCCTGACTATCTACCAGATCCTGCCGAGGGCACAAGATCGTAGCTGAGGTAACAAGCTAAACGTCGAAGTCCACGCGGAACTACTAGCGAGACTGAGTCTCTCTGCAAAAACATAAATTAAGCAAACATGAGTACAAATGTACCCAGCAAGACTTACATCAGAACTAACTACATATGCATCGGTATCAACAAAGGGGGTGGTGGAGTTTAACTGCAGCAGGCCAGCTTTGACTCAGTGGCTAACCGGAACTACGACAGCAAGTAACTCTTTTGAGGTGGCGCACACGAGTCCACATATTCACCATATCAATACACCACTATGGATCCACTCCCGTCTCCCTACGAGAACGCCATCCATGGCACTCACGCTTATCTTGCGAGTTTTAGAGTATCCACTTTCACTTGTCTATGAACTGTACAGGCAACCCAGAAGTCCTTTACCGCGGACACGGCTATTCGAATAGATCATATTAACCCTGCAGGGGTGTACTTCTTCACACATGTTTCCACCACTTAGCGTCTGCACACGACATGTGCTCAGCAGACTTCAAGCGAAAGCCGACGTGGGTGTAGACCACGACCTAACTAACCACACAAGTCTCTAGTCCAGGTTTATCACCTATTCAGGTTCCATCCGCGAGGAGATCCGGCTGAGGTTTCGCTCACAGCCCCAAACGATGTGTGCAGGGTTCCCGAGACACCAAACGGGAGCTCGGTACACCGGGCCACGGTGTATCTACCGCAACATAGCCCACCCCTAGGGTCAGCGCTACACACGGCCTCCAACACATATCCTACAAACACCAGAAACTAGTTGGAACTCCTGGACAGAGGACAGGGGCGGTTAATAAGTCGAGCGGGGTCATATTTCAGGGCCCAACGTGTGGTAGTAGCTGTTCATGGATCACAAACACAGAACTCAGTTCCTGAGGACGGTTTCAATGAGACAACCCACCATGTACTCCTACATGGCCTCTCACCGCTACCTTTACCAAATCGTGTTCACACACTTAGCTCACACACAGTAGGATATGTTCATCACCTCTGAATCATCCCCGATGAATCAGACCCGACTCAACTCTAAGCAGTAGCAGGCATAACAAACAGGCATGAATGAGTAGGCACATCAGGGCTCAAACAACTCCTACTCATGCTAGTGGGTTTCATCTATTTACTGTGGCAATGACAGGTCATGCAGAGGAAAAGGGGTTCAGCTACCGGAGCATGTAACAGTTGAATCGATGTTGTCCTAATGCAGTACAAGAGAGCAGGAGCGAGAGAGTGGGATTGTATCGGAATGAACAAGCGGGTTTTGCTTGCCTGGCACTTCTGAAGATAATATAGTTCTTCATCGGTGTCATCGACCACGTCGTCGGAACCACGTCTACTGAGAGGGAGCAACCACCGACAAACACAAGAGGAACCACAATCAATGCAATGCACATTCATATGAATGATATGTCATATTAAGGTACTGAATTGACCTAGTGCAACAGTTAGTCATATTCATTGAAGTGGAATTCAAACCTATAGCAAATTCCAACTCCAAAACTAATTACTACTTATTCCATAATCATGAATTGTCCTATTCAGTGATTTTAACTTGTTCAAAGATGCATGAAAATGCCATATTCAGATTCTTTGGATTTTTCTGATCAAAAAACATAACTAAATCTTTGCATTTGGAGTTACAGATTAATTTCTATGAATTTTTGAAGTTTTGGGCATTTTCTGGAATTTCCTGAATTATTAAAAACCAGAAAATGATTTACTGCGTCAGCATGACGTCGGTGTGACGTCAGCAGGTCAACGGAGACGGTCCAGGTCAAACCTGACCGGTGGGACCCACTGGTCAGTGACACAACTAACTAACAGAGTTGGTTAGTGTTAGGTTAAGCACTAATATAGGTTAATTAGCACTTAACTAAACCTAACTAACAATTAACAGGGGTGGCCCACGCGTCAGTGACCCTGGGGTGTCAAACAGGGGTTAAACCCGGGTCAACGGGGTCAAACCCACCGGCGTCTCGACGCCGGCGACGGTAGATGCGGCAGAGGGCTCGGGTTAATCCCTCCGGCAACCAAAACGACGGCGGAGAGGCTCTACGTGGTGCTGGGACTCGCGCGCATCCAACACGGCTAGCGGCAGCAGCTGGGGTGGACCGAGCTCGCCGGAAACGAGCTCGTGGCGGCGGCCGGACTTTGGGCGGGGTCGGGTTTGGCGCTACGGTGCGGGGGCGAGCAAAAGGAGAGAGGGGAAACGCAGTGGAGCTCACAACGAGGGCGATGAGGTGGTCAGCGAGCTCGGGGATGCGCTGGGGTCGGCGAATCGACGGCGACGATCTTCGGTGGTCGAAGCTTCAAGACGAGGTCGGGGATGACGATACGGGGCTTCCGGCATCGTGTTCGTTGGCGGAGAGCTTCAGGGCGATGCGTCGGGGCCGATGGATGCGTCGGGGAGGCGAGGAGGTGGCTCAGGGCGCGGCAGCGGCGAGCGGCGGTGACGGTGGCGCTCGGGTGTGCGAGAGGAAAGAGAGCAGAGGAAGGGGATGAGCTCGAGGGAGTGAGCGAGAGGGACCGGGGGGCTGCGTGGCGCCTCTAGGCGCTCGGTCGAGGGCGGGGGAGGAAGCAGGAGGTGGCGTCCGGTGCGCGCGCGGGCGACACGCCTCTGCCTTCTGGCAGAGGTGGGAGACGACTGGCAGTTGCTAGTGGGCTGGGCCGGCTGGAGGAGCTGGGCCAGGTGGGCTGCCAGGTAAGTCAGGTGGATCTCTCTCTCTCTTTTAATTCCTGTTTTCTATTTTTCTGCAACTTTGTGGCTTTATTAAAAATAGCTAGGCACTTTCAAAAATCACCAAACTGCTCATGCCCACTGTTTAGGATATAAACAACATGGAACATTTCAGTTTATGATTATTTGGACATTAAAAATATTCTATAGCATTTAAATGTCCAAATGCAAAAAACATAAGATTTAATTTAGTGACCCAATGATGTCCTAGAAAATTGTGCACCATTTTTGTCAGAGGTTCTAGACCAAGGCAAAGATGATGAACATTTTAGAAGGGCATTTCAGGTTCATTGAAAAGGATTTTAGTAAACCCTAGTTGGTTTAAGTGGTGCTGGGGGTTTCTGTCATCCCCATTTCAACTTCATTTGAAATTAAACATGATGCACACATGAAACTGGCCTAGCCAGAACTAGGGATGTGACACAAACTAACTGTCCCAAACGGGGACGCCAGCAAATAACTCAACTGGGCTCACAGGGTTATCGCCGTCTACCTGATCAGGGCAGCACGCGCGCATAACCCTCCCTAGACGGAGGTACCGGTGAAAGAGCACGGAGCCAGACCAAGTCAAGGCCGTCCCAGACCAGCAAATGTGGCTGCACGGGTAAGCCCGGACAGGTGACTCTTGATCAACCAACTAAGTTTCACTTAGCAAGCATGGTTATCAATTTAAGTTGTCAACAATAGGCATTTAACTACTTCACTTGAATTATCTATGTTAATTAAATGCAAGAAATGAATATGAATTATGCAATGCTATGAAATGCTTCATAGTATGGATGTCCTGGCTTGCCTTGATCAGTTGGGTTGTTCAGAAACTCCTGGTCTTCAAATCCACAAGAATCTCCTTCTGAAAACATTTTTAAATGGCAAAGGAAAATGTCACATAAAGCCTTTTTATTCACCAACAATTCTGTGGGTATTGGAAAAATACCAAATTTGGTCAAAAAATAAAGGACTTTGATTCAAACACAATGCAAAATGAATCAGGTCAATTGGACCTTTCTGTAAAAAGTTATTAATGGTCAAAGTTTCTCGTCAATTCTGTTTAATAAATAAAAATCAGAAAAACCTGGAGCGGGCCACATCGAAGGCGTAATCACCCGAGGCGCCTCCACTTACCGCTTCGGTGAGTGGATGACGGGTGGGGCCCGGTTTGATTTAAAACAGAGAGAGGAAGAGAGGAGAGGGAGGGGCGGCTCACCGGCGGTGATTGCCGGCGACAGCGACGGCTGTTGGGCTCGGGAAGGACGGGGATGGATCGGGCACTCGACGGCGGTTCATCCTGTACCCGTAGCTCCTTCGGAGATGGCCGGACGGCGTCGCGCCCTTCTTCTCCAGCGGACGGGTGCTACGGTGATCGTCGGCGATGGCGATTCTGGCGGTGATTCGCTCGGGCAGGAGGTCGAGGAGCACCAGTGGGGTGCACTGGGCTCGAGGTTGTAGTCGGGCGAGGCTGGGGTGGGGTGGAGAGGGCTGGTGGTGGAGCTCAGCTGGCGGCAGAGCTCCGGCGAAGCTCGAGGCCAGAGGGCCTCTCGGCCTTGGCTCTTGCTCTGAGGGGGCAATAGAGGAGGAGGGAGAGCGGTGAGGAGCTAGGTGAGGCCAGGCGGGGCTTTATATAGCCAAGAAGAGGTGCTCGGCGATCTCTCTGGATGCGGCTCGAAGCGGGCCACATCGCCGGCGAGAGGTACGCCTCGCTGGCTGGCTGCTTGCGGGGAGAGGACGGGAGAGGCCAGAGGCAGTCAATGCTCGAAGAGACCGCACGGGAGGAAGAAGACGAGCGGCGCCGCAACTGTGGCCGCACGGGCGGCACAGTGCCCGTGGGCGTGGCGGCCGCCGGGAGCTTCTCCAGCGAGGGCGAGGGTTCTGGAGGGGCTAGGTGGCGCACGGGAGCGATGTCGGCATGCTCGGACAAGCTGCCGCGGAGCAGGCGTCTTGCCCCGACGAGACCCATGCCTGGCACGACACAGAGCGAGGCGACAAGCATGCCAGCGCCGTGCTCACCACGGTGCTTGCCACCATGAGGCCACACAAGCTTGGCAAAACTTGTCTGGCACGTCGACCCTTGATCACTCACTTCACCTGTACCCATAGTTTGGCTTAGTTTGGTCTGAAATGAGAGGTAGCCTCAACAACAGTCTCTGACAGTGAACTAGAGAGGGCTCTAGAGATTAGATGAGCTGGAGATAGAACCAAAGAGATTGTCTGGAGTGATCCATGCTGGAAGGACTCCAAACTGGCCAAATTTGAAGTGGTTTGGTTGAGATTTGAGGGTAGTTCATGTGTAACCTACCAATCTGGTCCAGAATATGGAAGTTGAAGTACTGCTCACTTGGATGATCTTCAGATGCTGAAACTTGGTGTAGGGAAGTTGTTTGTAGGTATCCTCATGCCATAAAAATTTGAGAGCAATTGGATAAATCTAGCAAGTACTTCCTTCACAAAGGTCCAGACTGACCAGGATAAAAAATGAATTGTTTTGCAAGATATTTGAACTAGGCCAAGGAATATTTTTGGATATTGGTGCAAGATATGATCTAAAGAATTTTAGAGAATTATTTGAGAATTTTTTGGCCATCCAAACTATAGGTTGCTTCACAACCCATAGTGATGACCTAAATTCCCAAATAAAGAAAATGAGTTATTGGAAAAGATTTAAATAGGGATTTGGGTCCTAGAGATACTTGGCAGGATACTGGCAAGGTGATGAGGCTTTGGATTACTTGGAAAAGATTCAAAAGTTTCCAAGACCAAATGAAAAGGTTCAAAAACCATTCAAATTTCAAACAAAGCCAAGGAAAGTTTGAAAAGAAAAGGTTGCCAAAATCAGGGTGTCACAAACCTACCCCCCTTAGGATGAATCTCGTCCTTGAGATTCGGTTGCTCAGGGAACAAATATGGATAAGCGGATCTCAGAAAATCTTCTCTTTCCCAAGTAGCCTCTTCTTCAGTATGGTGCTCCCACAGTACCTTGTAAAATCTTATCACCTTACTCCTCGTGGTTCTTTCCATCTCATCTAAGATCCTGACAGATTTTTCCTCATAAGTCAAATCCTTAGCCAATTCTAATTCACTCATATCCGCTTGCTTGGCTGGGGGTGCAACGCATTTCCTCAACTGTGAGATGTGAAAGACATCATGAACGTCAGACGGTGCTGGTGGCAATTCCAACTGATATGCGACTCTGCCCTTCCTAGCAATCACTGGAAAGGGACTGATGTATCTTGGGGCTAACTTTACCCGAGTGCCAAACCTCTTCACTCCCTTCATAGGAGTTACCCGTAGGTAAGCATACTCTCCGGGCTAGAAAGTTACTTCCCAGTGCTTTGGGTCATAATAACTTTTCTGTCGGGACTTGGCTGCTCGCAGACGCTCTTGAATATCCTTAACTTGCCTTTCAGCGTCGAGCGTCAAGTCCGTACCAAAGATGCGACTATCTCCTGTTTGGGACCAGTTCAGCGGTGTGAGGCACTTCCGTCCGTACAATGCCTCAAAAGGCGACATCTTGAGACTTGCCTGATAGCTGTTGTTGTAGGAGAATTCGGCAGACGGCAGACTATCCTCCCATTTGGGTCCATGAGAGAGAGCAAATGACCGAAGCATATCCTCTAATATTTGGTTCACTCGCTCGGTCTGTCCATCTGTCTGCGGATGGTATGCTGTGTTGTGTTTCAGCATGGTTCCCAAAGCTTGATGTAGCCGTAGCCTGAATGCTGAGGTAAATAAGGAACCCATATCCGAAGTGATAGACTTGGGTACTCCGTGCATACTGACTATCCGGGACATGTAGAGTTGTGCCAGCTGATTTGCGTTGAAAGTGGTCTTTACTGGGATAAAGTGAGCCACCTTCGTGAGTATGTCTACAATGACCCAAATAGCATCATTGCCTCTCGTAGACTTGGGCAGTCCCACAATAAAATCCATACATATGTCGTCCCACTTCCACTGGGGCACCGGTAAAGGTTACAGTAGCCCAGCGGGTTTCTGATGCTCAGCTTTGACCTTGTTACAAATGTCACAGCAGGCGACATACTATGCTATATCTTTCCGCATTCCTGACCACCAAAAAGTTTCTCTCAAGTCCTGATACATCTTGGTACCTCCTGGGTGGATCGAATATGCGGACTCATGTGCTTCCTTGAGTATTTGTTGCCTCAAATTGTTCTGATTCGGCACACAAATTCGTTTCTCGAACTACATGGTACCCTGTTCATCTACACGGAAGGACTTGGCCTTCCCTTGCTGAATTAACTCCTTGGTCTCCCAAATTTCTTCATCTAACTTCTGTGCTTCCTTGATTTCCTCCATGAGGGTTGGAATAATTTCCAATGTGTCCGGGGTCATTGGGCCGCATAGCACCATATTGAGCTTGATAAACTCTTCTTGTAAGCTCGGATGCATACCCTCAACTAGTGCATTCACAGCAGCTTGTTTCCTGCTCAGGGCATCAGCGACCACATTCGCTTTCCCTGGATGATAGTTTATTCCAACATCATAGTCCTTGACTAGCTCAAGCCATCTTCGCTGCCTGAGGTTCAGGTCGGGTTGAGTGAAAATATACTTGAGACTCTTATGGTCTGTGTATATTTCACATTGTTGTCCAATAAGATAATGCCTCCAAATCTTCAGGGCATGAACCACAGTAGCTAGCTCCAAGTCATGTGTTGGATAGTTCTCCTCATGAGGTCGTAGCTGTCGTGATGCATAAGCTACAACCTTTCCCTCTTGCATTAGCACACATCCGATTCCACGCCTGGATGCATCGCAGTATATGTCGAAACTCTTGTGAATGTCTGGGAGGACTAAGACAGGGGCTGTGGTTAGCCTCGTCTTTAACTCCTGGAAACTGCTGTCGCACTCGGTTGTCCAGATAAACCTTTGGTTCTTTTTCAACAATTCTGTTAGTGGCTTGGCTATCTTAGAAAAGCCTTCAATGAAGCGACGATAGTAGCCTGCCAAGCCCAGGAAACTACGGACTTCGGTTACCGTGGCTGGTGTCTTCTAGTTCAAGACCGCAGTAACCTTACTGGGATCAACAGCTACTCCTTTCTCTGACAGAATATGTCCAAGGAATCCCACCTCTTTTAGCCAAAATTCGCACTTACTGAACTTGGCATATAAGCGATGGGTTCTCAACCTTTCCAAGATAGCTCTGAGATGTTGCTTATGTTCCTCTTCATCCTTAGAGTATATCAGTATGTCGTCAATGAACACCACTACAAACTTGTCTAGAAAGTCCATGAAGACTTTGTTCATCATACTCATGAAATAGGCTGGAGCGTTGGTCAATCCGAACGCCATAACTATAAATTCATACAGTCCATATCGAGTGGCGAACGCTGTCTTGGGGATATCCTCCTTTCGGATTTTCAATTGATGATATCCCATTCTGAGGTCAATCTTAGAGAATACCCGTGCTCCATTCAACTGGTCGAATAAGTCATCAATTCGAGGGAGCGGGTACTTGTCCTTGATAGTGACCTCGTTAAGCTGGCGATAGTCTACGCACATTCGTAGACTTCCATCTTTCTTCTTGACAAATAATACTGGTGACCCCCATGGCGAGATGCTTGGACGAATGTATCCTTTCTGTAGTAACTCGTTCAACTGCTTCTTTAGCTCGGCCAGCTCTGGGCTCGCATACGATAATATTTCTTGTATATTGGAGCTATACCAGGAATTACTTCAATGGCGAACTCCAATTCTCGGTCGGGTGGCATTCCTGGTAATTCCTCAAGAAACACATCCGGAAATTCACCCACTACCGGGATCAGATTCATATCTGTAACAGTGGTCTGGTATGCCGTGCCCTTTCTTGTTATCATTTTGCTGGCTAGAAATTGGACGGTCTGTCCGGCAGGGTTCACCAATGTCACCGTTCTGGTGGCACAGTTTATAAACACTTGGTGCGGTGCCAACCAGTCCATCCCCAGTATTATGTCCAGTCCTGGGGAGTCAATGGCAACAAGGGTAGCTGGAAATTTAACTCCATGGATTGAGATCTCCAGACCCTTGTATATTATATTTGTTCTGAGCATAGAGCCAGGGGATTGTACCACCATGGTTTTGTTCAAAAGTGAAGGGGAAAATTTGTGCAAGGTGGCAAAACTTCGCGAAATAAATGAGTGGGATGCCCCAGAATCAAATAAAATTACTGCAAGTATGTCATGGACAGAAAACATACCAAGGACAATGTGTGGAGCTTCGCAGACTTCTTCGGCAGAGATGTGGTGGACGCATCCGTGGCTGAAGTTGTGGTTGGGGCGGCGTCCAAGGTGATTGACTTGTGGCTTGCGATCAGCTGATTGCTTCCCGTTATTATTAGTAGGACACTGCTTGGCGTAGTGTCCACTCTGGCCACAAGTGAAACAAGTGTTGTTGCGGCGGCAGTCCTCTATGACTGGCTGCTTGCCGAAGGTCTTGCTCTGGTTGCTCGGCTTGCTGTTGTTGCCACCATTGTTCCACACAGGTTTGTTCTCAGATGGCCCTGACTGCCAACTGCGCAACTTTTGCGCATACGGCTCCCTGTTGTCCTTCTTGGGCTCGAACCTCCTCTTACGATCATCATTCCTAGACTTGTGTTCTCGTTCGGCGATGAAGGCCTTATCCACCAAGGTCTGGAAATCGGGGAAGTCCAACATGCATAGCTGACATCGGAGGGCGTGATTAAGTCCCCCGAGGAACCGGTCTATTTTCCTCTCTTCGGTAGCCACATCATGAGGAGAATACCGGGCCAAGTTGTTGAACTTGTTTAGGTATTCCCCCACGGACATTTTTCCTTGTGTGAGAGCCAGAAATTCTCTCTGCTTCACTTTCATGATACCCGTGGGGATATGATACTTGCGGAACAACTCTTTGAATTTCTCCCAGGAAATCTCTTCTCCAGCAGGCCACATTAACATGGTGTTGTCCCACCATACGGCTGCTGGGCCTTCGAGATAATGGGTGAAAAATAGGACTTTATCTGCTTCTTCACAACCAGTGGTGTCCAATTTCTTTTCCATGGTTCTTAAGCAATCATCAGCCTTAATAGGATCCACAGCCTGACCAAAGCTGGGTGGTTTTGTGCGCTGGAAGTCAGTCAGTTTGGAACGCACCCCATTGCCATTATTCTGACCTACTATTGTCTGCATACTCTTGAGAAATTCCATGAGGTCTTGGTTTCTCTTTTCCTCAAACATTCTCATTATCTGATCTGTGGTTGGTGCTTGAGGTGGCGGTGGTGGTAAGTCTTCGGGCGGTTGCCCTGCCTGCCTGGCGGATCGACGAATGGGGTTTCCATCGCCGCCTTGACTGCTATTTCCTTTCTTCATCCTAATTTTTGTTCCCATGACAAATACCGAATCGATGAGCAACATCCATAAGGAGAAATACGGTAATATGACACCAGAAGAAAATTCATGAAAAAGGCAAATAAAGAGAACAACATAATTATACAAGATAACCGAACATTGTACATGGCAAGCTAGTAGGGGGATATCATGGCTAGACTGCTCATACGGCAGTTGACATATGCAAAGATGCATGCATTACTACTCAAGCTTCAGTCTAGTAGCATCGGTGACACGAACACTGCCCATCTGAAGAGTCCTCATCATCAGATCCTGAGTCAGAATCAGAACTGATGATGTGAGTCACCGGGTCAAAGGAGACGCGATGTCGCTGCTGAGACGGCTCTCCTTCTGCGGGAGAAAGAGCATGTCGCCTCAACATCGGCGGAGCAGGAGTGGCTAGGAGTGAGGCCCACTCAGCTGGGGTCTCTAGTCGACTACCAGACTATAAGCCTGTTGGTCCAGAAAAACCAGAAGGGGTATCAAGCACACACGAAGGTGGAACTGGTGGTGAATACCCAGGTGGAACTACAGGAGGAGGGGGTGCTGGAGTCACTGCTGCAAGTGCCCCCTGCACACGACACAGCTCCTCAGCCAAGGAAATGATCATACGGTAACTGGCGTTCAGGTAGCGAGACAAAACACCAGCCACATGATCACACACCGGGTTAACAGGTGAGAAAAGGACTCGCCCTATTGCAGGCGACAGGGTGGGATAGTGGAAGAAGCCTGGATGGGTTTGCATCTCGACCTCGTAGAAGCGCAAGTCAGTAATAGCCTCCATGGCAGCAAACTGGATCACCAGCTCCAGAGTAGAAGCCACTCCGCCCTTGGAAGAGCGAGAAGAGCTTCCAATATCCGAAGTCGCGGTCAGGTAAGCCACTACATGGTACTCGCATACTAACTCGCCCTACTGCTCCCGAAACACCTGGTACACTAGGTCATCACCATAGGGATACAGCCGAAGCCAGACGCTACAAAGCAGAGCTGGAAAGGTGTGGGGTTCTAGCTCATGATGAAAGTGATATGGAACTAGTGCCATCTACACTCACAATGCCAAGGGTTAGTAACATAATGAGTTATGATGCATAAGGCATGGCATGCAACAATCAAATGCAACAAGCAGGATGCACACTCAAAGTCCTATGCTAATCGCAGTCCTAGCGCGGGTTACCTAGGGTGTCCTATAGTCAGCATGGCTCTGATACCAAGCGTTGTGGCACCCCGGCTCAGAGAACCGGTTTACCAGTGTTTCCAACCCAGAGATCATGTCTTCTGGAAACACACAACAACTTGGAACAGAACATAGCTGAACTTTTATTGATAATAGTCGAGTACAAGCTTATATATTACATGATCATCGAGGCCAAAAGCACATCTAGTGCTATGACAATATCTACATTATTTATCTAACATATCGGGGCCTCGGTATTACTGCGGAATACTACAGCGAAAGACTACGGCGTAGCGGAATATGATAGTAACTCCATCCACAGGGACACTGCTGAGGACACATCCTAGGCATCGCAACACGGACCTCGAGACCTCCGTCTCAGTCTTCTCCTGCATCTGGCATGATACGCCAGGTGAGTAATTTGAATGTACTCGCAAGCACATGACAACCAAATATGCAGCAAATAATAGCATGGCAATGTACATGTTATAACTTAAGTGATTCACTTGCTGTCCCCAACTTACTCATCTCCGGATTGTCTCACAACCCTCGGAATACTCGATGCCAATGAGTACTTCCGCTCATAAGACAAGTTCTTCCATCATTACAATGGTTATTACGGTTGATCACCTAGAGAGGTCTGGACGGGCTGTCCAATACCGTGGACACGACTATTCGAATAGATTTTACACTCTGCAGAGGTTGCGCACTTTACCCACACTATGGAGCATCTGACCTCGTGATCCCATTCGGGTGGACCAGCGTTGCTCCAATGAAACCTGCCTGACCCATGACCCTCTCATCGTACCACTGGCAATCACACTCCCCAGAGTCAAGCCTTGGGTGGCCCCTGTGTCCTCGTGACACCTGCCACCGTCGTGGCCAAACTAACTGTCCCAAATGGGGACGCCGACAAATAACTCAACTGGGCTCACAGGGTTATCGCCGTCTACCTGATCAGGGCAGCACGCGCGCATAACCCTCCCTAGACGGAGGTACCGGTGAAAGAGCACGGAGCCAGACGAAGTCAAGGCCGTCCCATACCGGCAAATGTGGCTGCACGGGTAAGCCCGGATAGGTGACTCTTGATCAACCAACTAAGTTTCACTTAGCAAGCATGGTTATCAATTTAAGTTGTCAACAATAGGCATTTAACTACTTCACTTGAATTATCTATGTTAATTAAATGCAAGAAATGAATATGAATTATGCAATGCTATGAAATGCTTTATAGTATGGATGTCCTGGCTTGCCTTGATCAGTTAGGTTGTTCAGAAACTCTTGGTCTTCAAATCCACAAGAATCTCCTTCTGAAAACATTTTTAAATGGCAAAGGAAAATGTCACATAAAGCCTTTTTATTCACCAACAATTCTGTGGGTATTGGAAAAATACCAAATTTGGTCAGAAAATAAAGGACTTTGATACAAACACAATGCAAAAAGAATCAGGTCAATTGGACCTTTCTGTAGAAAGTTCTTAATGTTCAAAGTTTCTGGTCAATTCTGTTTAATAAATAAAAATCAGAAAACCCAGAAAAACCTGGAGCGGGCCACGTCGAAGGCGTAATCGCCCGAGGCGCCTCCACTTACCGCTTCGGTGAGTGGATGACGGGTGGGGCTCGGTTTGATTTAAAACGGAGAGAGGAAGAGAGCAGAGGGAGGGGCGGCTCACCGGCGACAGCGACGGCGGTTGGGCTCGGGAAGGACGGGGATGGATCGGGCACTCGACGGCGGTTCACCCTGTACCCGTAGCTCCTCCGGAGATGGCCGGACAACATCACACCCTTCTTCTCTAGCGGACGGGTGCTACGGTGATCGTCGGCGATGGCGATTCCGGCGGCGATTCGCTCGGGCAGGAGGTCGAGGAGCACCAGTGGGGTGCACTGGGCTCAAGGTAGTAGTTGGGTGAGGCTGGGGTGGGGTGGAGAGGGCTGGTGGTGGAGCTCAGCTGGCGGCAGAGCTCCGGCGAAGCTCGAGGCCAGAGGGCCTCTCGGCCTTGGCTCTTGCTCTGAGGGGGCGATAGAGGAGGAGGGAGAGGGGTGAGGAGCTAGGCGAGGCCGGGCGGGGCTTTATATAGCCGAGAAGAGGAGCTCGGCGACCTCTCTGGATGCGGCTCTAAGCGGGCCATGTCGCCGGCGAGAGGTACGCCTCACTGGCTGGCTACATTTGGCGAGAGGACGGGAGAGGCCAGAGGCCTTCAATGCTCGAAGAGACCACACGGGAGGAAGAAGACGAGCGGTGCCGCAACTGTGGCCGCACGGGCGGCACAGTGCCCATGGGCGTGGCGGCCGCCAAGAGCTTCTCCGGCGAGGGCGAGGGTTCTGGAGGGGCTAGGTGGCACACGGGAGCAATGTCGGCATGCTTGGACAAGCTGTCGCGGCGCAGGTGTCTTGCCCCCACGAGACCCGAGCCTGGCGCGGCATAGAGCGCGGCGACAAGCATGCCAGTGCCATGCTCGCCATGGTGCTTGCCACCATGAGGTCACGCAAGCTTGGCAAAACTTGTCTGGCACGTTGACCCTCGATCACTCACTTCACCTGTACCCATAGTTTGGATTGGTTTGGTCTGAAATGAGAGGTAGACTCAACAATAGTCTCTGACAGTGAACTAGAGAGGGCTCTAGAGATTAGATGAGCTGGAGATAGAACCAAAGAGATTGTCTGGAGTGATCCATGCTGGAAGGACTCCAAACTGGCCAAATTTGAAGTGGTTTGGTTGAGATTTGAGGGTAGTTTATGTGTAACCTACCAATCTGGTCCAGAATATGGAAGTTGAAGTACTACTCACTTGGATGATCTTAAGATGTTGAAACTTGGTGTAGGGAAGTTGTTTGTAGGTATCCTCATACCATAAAAAATTGAGAGCAATTGGATAACTCTAGCAAGTACTTCCTTCACAAAGGTCCAGACTGACCAGGATAAAAAAATGAATTGTTTTGCAAGATATTTGAACTAGGCCAAGGAATATTTTTGGATATTGGGGCAAGATATGATCTAAAGAATTTTAGAGAATTATTTGAGAATTTTCTGGCCATCCAAACTATAGGTTGCTTCACAACCCATAGTGATGACCTAAATTCCCAAATAAAGAAAATGAGTTATTGGAAAAGATTTAAATAGGGATTTGGGTCCTAGAGATACTTGGCAAGATACTGGCAAGGTGATGAGGCTTTGGATTACTTGGAAAAGATTCAGAAGTTTCCAAGACCAAATGAAAAGGTTCAAAAACCATTCAAATTTCAAACAAAGCCAAGGAAAGTTTGAAAAGAAAAGGTTGCCAAAATCAGGGTGTCACACCTTATTTGAAATTGCAAAGGAACTCCATTTTCTCTAACCCTTCTGACCTCACCAAAATTTCCACAGCAAGACCTTAGTACGTACACCCAATTTCTTCAAAAATATTCAGGTCCAAAGTCCAAATAATTCAAATTTCATTTGAATGAAATTTGGACCAGATTCAGGTCCATAGGCCAAATAATTCAAATAGTCCAAATTATTTTTTATAGCTAAATGATACTATTTTTTGTTTATATTCTCTATTAATTTAAATCTAAATGCTACTATTATTTATATACCCTCTATTAATTTAAAGCTAAATGGAATTACTGTTTAGGCATTTTCATAAAAATTTGCCCTAGCTAATTTCCTAAAAAAAATTGCTAATATTTTTTCCTAAATGCTATAAAAATGCCTACTGCCCTAAACAAATCTAGGGTTCATATGAACATCATCACAACAGCAACATATGAATTGCCCTAGCAGAGAGAGAGAGAGAGGAAGGCAGGGGAGAGGAGAGGGAGAGCATTATGGTCGGCGGCAAGGGCGGGCTCGGGCTCGGGCGGCGGCGGTCCTGGCGGGCTCGGGCGGCGGCGGTGAGGTCGAGGGCGGCGGCGGTGAGGTCGAGGGCGGCGACGGTGAGGTCGAGGGCGGCGACGGTAAGGTCGAGGGCGGCCTCGGGCGACGGCCGGTGTTGAGGGCGTGCTTGATCGGGCAGGGAGATCAACGGCGGCAACAGAGGAGTTGGGGAGGATAGGGGGGCAGAGGAGGGAAAGGACTTAGCAAAATTTTGAGCCCGCGCGGGGTTAATTCAAAATAGTAGCAGCGCTGGTACGCAAAACGCGCTATAGCTAAGTTAGCTATAGCGCTTTCTACCAAAACGCGCTACTGCTACAGGAAGTAGTTATTTATTTTCCTTTTTCTTTTGCTTCTATCTAAGGAACATAGCTATAGCGCGTGCATATAAAACGCGCTACTGCTAGAGTAACTATAGCGCTTTGTGAGAACAAGCGCTACTGCTATGCCTTTCTCCTTTATTTTTATTTTTCATTTGTTTTTCTTCACATTTTCTTTTTTTCATTTCTCCTTTTTCTACTTCTTTCATTTTCATTTACTTTTCTATTTCTTTTTCATTTTATTTTCTTTTTTTAGCAGTTGCGCTCTATACGAAAAACGCGCTACTACAAGGCACTTAGCGGTAGCGTGCTTTCCTCAGAATCGCTACTACTATAACTAGCCTACCGGCAACAGTGTGGGAATTATATTAGTAGCGCTTTTACCTACAAACGCGCTACTGCTAGGACCATAGCTGTAGCGCGCTTGGTTGACACGCGCTGTAGGTAAGTAGCAGTAGCGCGCTGTTTTAACCAGCGCTACTGCTCTATCTCTATGTATAAGGTTTTCCCCAGTAGTGACGCTAGGCTGTAGGGCGGCAAGCTCGATACTTGGGTTGGTTGAGATCTTCGCACACGCCCCAGAGTTCGAACCTTCTTGGGTCTGCGGAGCCCTGAATCCGACATTTCGCATGCCAGGTAGGGGCGTGTCGAAGTCCTTCTTCCATCTCGCTTCCGCTTCACCTCCACTTCATTGCTCCCATGACGAAAGCTCGCCGAGCCCGCGCTGAGCGTTGGGCCACCCACGCCGCCCAGGCGGCGCCCCTTGGCCGCGACGCTCCTCACCGCCCCGTCCGCTCCACGACTGACACCACCATAGGCACAGCTGCTCGCCAATGGCAGAAGTCGTTGCCTTTTCACGCAGTGCGGCAGACACGCCGCCGCGCCCGCCTTCGGCCCCATCGCGACGTCGTCACCTCGTGCTCATCACGAGTTCATGGACGCGCGGGCCACACTCCTCCTAGCGTGGGAGCTTTTGCACCACCGTCCGACCGATGGTGCCTATGACGCCTGGCTCGACCGACTCGTCTAGCTGGTTGACGCCACTTGCAGGGACTTGGAGCCCTCTCGCCCTCTGTAGGAGTCACGGCCCCACCCTGGACCCACGCTTGCCCTTGCTGCGTCTGCTCGTCCTTCAGGAGAGGACCTAAAGGGCCCCATAGGGGCCAGGCTGCAGGCTGGATTTCCTCCCCGGCTCATGAGGCATTTCCCCAAACACTGGGCAAGGCAGGTTACTCCCACAGACCGCCTCCTGGCCGGTGCGGTAGCTCGGCGGCAACAACGGCCGATAAGGCGGAGGAATTGGGGGCTGATGTCAGGACAGCCGCCGCCGCTGCCCCCGCCCCGCCATCAATAGGTTCACCCCGCGGCAGGAGCAAAGGTCGAGCGTGCCATTCTCGGTGGCTTGGTCATCGAGATCGTCGAGACTACGTAGGGTCAGAGCCCCTCATGAACCGACGTGGTGCCCCCGCCCGCATCGCTGGCGATGACAACCTCCATTTACAGCTAATCTCTCCAAAACATACTGCACTAACCTTGGAACGCAGGTAGATCATGCTTCGGTGGCACTGGCGGAGCGGTGGTCAGGTCGAATGTGCCGGAGCTGAACCCTCCGGAGCCCCAAGTCCAAAGGGCCTCGGGAGGAACCTGGGAACTCGTGGCAAGATTGGCTAGGGAAGTTATGGCCCATGCCATGGCCCGCCCACGCCACCACAACTGAGATGCTCGCGAGACCCCGTTCCTCCCCAGCCACGAGGCCGCGGCGCCCCGCCTGCTCAGTACCAGGAGGGGCCCCTCGCGAACCCGGGCACCTCGGCGAAGCGCGCCAAGATGCTGGGCCCGGGGCATCGTCCCTAGTGACGGAGCCCGGTGATGGCCATTCCCTGCGCCGCGAGGGGCTGCCGCGCTACCACGGCGGCGGCGTATGCCTTCGAATCCTCGGGGCCAGTGACCCCGTCCAGAAGCGAGTCCCCCCCAGAAAGGGAGACCATGTGTTCCGGCCCATGCCGGGGGGCCCGTTCAGGGACGCCTGCGCTCCAGGCCCGCCGCCACGGGCCTGGAGACGAGGGACAGGGTCCCCCGCCCCGGAGGCAAGGAGCACCCTGCGCCTCTCCAGGCTCTACCCGTGAAACTCTCACAAAATAATGAGTGGGGCTGTACATGCCCTGGAGTCCCCCGACGTGCCGCTCCACGGCCCCGCGGGGGCTCCCACCCACGCCCAAGTGGAAGCCCCATGATCCGCGCTGGCGGACGACACGGTCAATTAACGACTATGCCCACGCCCAAGTGGAAGCCCCATGCTCCGCGCTGGCGGACGACACGGTCAATCAACGACCATGCCCACGCCAAGTGGAGGCCCCATGCTCCGCGCTGGCGGGAAGAATAGCTTAGGCGCCGGACGTGGCTATTCTTTCTTCTCTCTTGTAACCAGTTGTGAATTTTTGGAATGAGTTTGAAGTTTTCATGTCTTTATTCAAAAAGGGGTGGGACTCTCGTTTCTCTCGCAGCTTTTCTCATTTTAAGTCTTACTTTTAAGAGGTCTGGCGACTGCCAGTTTCCCTCTCTCTCAAGCGCCCCACAAGCGGGGGCTGGGCACGATGTGCGCGCTTGGGCCAGCCCAGCGGCGCTGAGGACACCCTGAGGCTCCAGGCCACAACAGCCACGGGCCCGCCCGTGCGGACACCTCGCCAAGACCTTGGTGTCTGATTCCTCGCACGATGCTCTCGAGCGAACCTGCGGGTGCACGCGGCCCGAGGACCTCACCTCCTGACCTTGGCGGGGTGCCGCGACCCGGTGCAACGATAACGATCCACCCCTGCTCAGGGACTGTGGGCGCACAACAAGCAAAGGGAAGGCAGCATAAGGGAGTACAACGTCACTCGATACATCATAAAAGAATTTCCACAAAAGTGCTTTCATATCCCCGCGAGGTCACATTCAAAGTCTTAACAGGAAAAAAGGGAAAAGACAGCCTAGGGAGATGCACCGCCACCATCGCTGCTGCCACTATCATCGTCGTCAGCACCACACCCCTCGATCACAGGGTGGCCCTCACCTCCAGCGGGAGTAAACTCCGCGATCAGGTCGTCCACATGATCCTCTACCCAGTCCGCCAGGGCGCCCTAGACCGCCTCGGGCATGGGGGCTGTCACGGCCTCGAAGTCGAAGTAAGGATCGAAGCAAAGAAGGTGGCTGAAGTTGCGCGAGGACACACATGCAAGAAGGTCGCGGCTCTTCTCTTCGACAAGCTGGAACGCCTTCTCAACCCCACCTTCAAGGCGTTCCACGACCCTGGTGAAGAAATCAAGGTAGTCGGCATCGTTAGCGACGAGCGGGCTGGGGATGTTCTCGTCGCAGATGCTGCTCAGGGCCCGGCTGGCCCTCTACTCAAGGGCCTGGAACATCTGGGAGCGCCTATGCTGCAGTCCTCGGGCTCGGTCCACCTCGTCTGAAGCCTTCTCCATGAGGGAGGCGATGGCCTCCACCTGCTTGTAGAGAAAGGGCAACTCATCCTCGGCCGCGGACTGGGCGTCCATCGCAGCTTTCTCTTGCCGCTCCGCCGCGGCTAGCTTCTTCTTGAGGTCGTCGGCCTCGCCTTTTAGCTCGCCGCGCCGTATGTAGAAATGAGGCTCCTGGAGCTTCAGCCTCCGGTAGTAGTCCGCGGTGAGGGCCCTGCAGACCCCTGTCACCCTCTCATCGACCTCTCCCTGGATCATCGCCTCCCGGGAGGCGAGGGCGTCCTCGGCAGCAGCCACTTGGCGTTCCATCACCTCCAGCAGCTCACGCTCCAGGCTTTGCTCCAGCGCCTCCAGCGTCAGCATGTATTCGAGTGTGCGGAGCCCCACTTCGCCCGTGGACGGCTTGCCCGTCAAGGCGGTGAGCGCGGCTCTTCACACCTAGACTTGCTGTTCGACGGCGGCATTTGAAGCTTGAAGCTCCTTCCCACGCCTCTCCGCAGCCTCGCGCCGGAGGTCCGCAGCTCGGGCCTCCTCAAGGGCACGAGCGCGGGCCTCCCTCGCTGCGGCAAGGGATCCCTCGGCCTCCGCACGAGCATACTCGCATTGCAGATGACCAAAGTTGACGGCGACCTCGAGCTGACGCCATTCGCGCGCAAGGTGTAGGCGCTCTGCTCCAAGGCGCATGTCGACGTCGCCGAGCTCCACCCCGAAGCGACCCAATGCGTTCGCCGCGTCCCGAAGAAGGCCGTGCCGGACGGCACTGCGCCTGCGCGCGAGCTCTAGCGCTCGGCCATGGCTTCCGTCTGCGCCCTTGTCAGCAGGGGAGGCACGCGGGGACCCACTCATTTCCGACAAGGGCCCGCGGGCTGAGGTTCCATTGTCCGGCCCCTCAGCTTGGGGTAGAGCTCGACGCAAGCTCACCCCCCTGCTCGAGGGTGGCGCCATCGCGTGAGTCGCCCAGCCTCCGGTGAGAACCAGCGGGGTAGCCCTCGGCACTGCCCCTCCGATCCGGAGGCCATCCCTGAAGAAAGATGCCGGAAATGCGGGCCCAAGGCGCCCCAGAGGTGGCCTCAGCTCGGGTGCGGATGCCTCCTTGCGTGCGGCCACGTGGCCCGCGAGGCGCAAGACCACCACAGGGCCGGCGTCATCCAGAGGCGGTGGCGGAGGCGCTCCCGCTCCTTCCTCGGGAGGGGACCTGAAGAACAAGAGTCAGAAAGACGTACGGTGCGAAGGTCAAAGATGGCGGGGCGCTTACTCATCCGCGGTGATCCACTTCCTCCTCTTCGGGGCTCGGTGGGGGGGGGGGTAGAGTTGTGGCGACCGCCAAGCTCCTTCCTCCTCTGGGATGCGCGGGGACCCGAGGATAGCACGTTGGAATCCGGCGCGTGGCCCCCCGCGGTGGGGACGGCGGCCGTATCCCTGGGCAAGGCTTCTCCTCTGCTGCTTGGAGGGGCGCAGGTGGATGCTTGAGGGACGCACGGCCTGGGGCGCTCCCCCGCAGCTGCTCAGGGGGCACACACCTCAGGACCCCCGGGAACCGGGACCACCAGGAGGGGGTTCTCGCGAGGCCCCGCGTGGTCCTTGGGGAGCAGCCCCCACTCGTCGAAGCATGACATCATCTTGGCAAAGGCTTCCCCGTTCGGGTAGTTGTACAAGTGGAGCCATCCCGAAGGAAGCCCGGCGGGTTCTCCACCGGTCAGGAGGCAGAGCACCCCGCGTAGCATGCGGGAAGGGAGAGAAGGCACTTGAAGCCTCATGGCATCCTCAAGGCCAGTGAAGGCCCACATTGGGCGGGAGTGGCGCTGAAGTGGAGTGATGCGCCGCCGGACAAACTCCCTCACCACCATCGCCATCATCACGCCCGCCTCCCTCAGGTTGGCCAGCCTGGTCATGACTCGTGCAAGCCGTGGGTCGACGAGCTCCGCATGCTCCCAGCCGGAGCTCGGCTATGCGGGGGCCACCGGGATCAGGAGCAAAGGGTTGTACGTAGCGGCATCGACGTACACCCATTGCCTCCGGAATCCCTCCGCGTCCGAGCAGAGCGCGATGTCGATGCTAGAGCCCATGGTGGCCTCCGCCGCTCGAAGCGACATGCACCCTGAGTGCTGCCCGCTGGCGACCATCTGAAGAGAGAAGAAGTGGCGGAGCAGAGCCATGGACGGGGCTACGCCCATGAAGGCCTCGGACAAGAACGCGAAGGTAGAGAGGAGAACAATGGACCCAGGGTCAAGATGCAGGCCATGGATTCGGTAGTGCGTAAGCACTACGTTGAAGAAATCCAAAAATGGTGGCAGCAGGCCGAAGAAGATGGCATGAAGATGAAGAGGGATGTTGGTGGCCTCCAGATCGGCTAGAGACCGGGAGGCAGGCCAGATCTTCATCGCCTTCCACTCGTTGGAGTCGGCGGCGATCGCATTCTGAACCATATCCATCCCCTCGCGGTTGATCATGGTGGATTGGCCCAGTGCGAGCTCTGGCCCCGTCGGGGGCTCCGCCACCACTGGGGTCTTGCCCTTCTTCTTCTTGGGAGCCATGGTGGTGAGGCAGATTGAAGCAGGCATGGGAACCGGCGGAGAAGGCACAAGCTTTGGTTGGAGAAGGGGATCTGGAGCAAGGCGAAAGTGAGCGATGATGGCTCTGCGGTGTGCGCATGCCTTTTGTCAGCCTAGGCGGTTGCCGAGGCGACATGGGGGAGTGGAGGCATCCCCGTCCCATCGAGCACCACGCGTCAAGCCTGGCCCAGAGGGGATGGGGCTTGCGGCGCTTCGCCCTCTCTCCTTGGCTTCGCCTCGAAGCCAGCCCGAGCGCGCCTGGGGCCCGGGCGCTACTGTCGGCGTTCTGGGATCGGGGGTACCCACTCCTGCCTGCCTGTGGCCCACGGCATGGCTCCCTCGACGGCCTAGTATGGCCCAGCGGCAACAACCCCAAGACAAGACCCTCGTGAGGTCCCCCAGCCTCGCAAGGTTGACAGCCCCAAGACCTCCAGAGGAGCGGCCTCCCCAGGTTGTCACCCGAGGAGTGGAGATTTCTATGCAGGTACCCAGCCTCATGAGGCTGCGATGATGTGAGCCATGACGATCAAGGCCAGGCGGGCGCCAGCGGGCGCAGAGGATGCGGTTTCCCTTTCGGTGCTAAGGAGGCAAGGACAGATGCGGGTTCCCAAGGAATCCCCCAAAGGTTTCCATTCCGGTGTAACAAGACCAAGACCACGAGCTCGGCAGGATGGATGTCATCGCCGAGCCCACCGCTGCGTCATGACTAGAAGCTTTGCAGGTAAAGACCGCCTTTCATCAGGATTAGATGTACTTCTTGTCCCCTTTCAAATTGGTCGTTGTGAGATCCCTTCCCGCCTAAGTTTTGAGGGAAGAGGACCAAGGCCACTATTAATATAGGTTAGCCACCACCGTAGAGGGGGATCCGAAGACAACCGGGATCAGATCCATTCTACCACCAGAGCCCTCATGAGTCCACTCAGACCACTGTACTAGTTCATCCTCGGCCTCCTCGTCAGGCCAATCCACCACAAAGCAGGAGTAGGGTTTTGCACCGCAAGGTGGACCGAACCTAGGTAAACTGCCGTGTTCATCTTCTTCCCCGCTCGCGTGAGTTCGGCGAGGCTAGGTTGTAGGGCGGCGAGCTTAAGACTTGGGTTGGTTTAGATCTTCACACACGTCCCAGAGTTTGATCCTTCTCGGGTCTGCGGAGCCCTGAATCCGACACATATATTGCAGCAAAGAAGGCAAAACATCTTGAAGATAGCGAGACAACCCCAAAGTCATGTCTTGATGTAGTGTTCAAGTTACTTGAGACTAGCAGTCAGACAAGCTCACAGAATTCGCTGTCTGAATCAGTTCAACTTCTTCAGTCCCAAGTTCAAGCAGAAAGGGATTTTGCAACTCAACTTCGACTTGAAGTCCTATCTCTAAGGAAGATCATGGAGAACACCAATGGGAACCTCATTGCTAAATAGCTACACCTGGAAGCTATGACCGACATGCTAGGCCGGTCTCACAGGCTTGCTCAGCAGCTTGCGCAGTAGCTCCCGCGCAAGGCTAACCTTTCTTGAACTGTCCTGGAAGTGGTCTTGGTTCAGTATTATTTTGTTAAGCTGCAATGGCGCGCAGTTTTTCTAATCTGCTTCTTCGTTGCGCTTTATGATCACTGGTGGCGAACTTCGATGCCCAATGGATGTAATATACCATAAATCCTTTATTGTATAGTGTAGGTTTATTCTAAGTTACTATGTCGTAATTTCTTTATTGTATAGAGTAGGTTTGTTCTTAATTCCTACTAGTTACTGTATATGCCATCATTCGCTATCTGGAAAAAAACGGCGAAAATATGATGTAGGCGACCGGGCCGAAACATTCGCCTCTAACGGGCCTGCATTTTAGCGGGCCACAATTGGGTCGGCCTGCAACTTTCTTGGGCCTAAAAGGGCATTGGGGCCTTCACACTTTGCGCCAGTCCCACAACTTACACGGGCCTACATTCGGTCCAAAGTTTAGTTGGGCCTTTAGTGGACCCAACGCTTAGTTGGGCCCATGTAGCTTTGGGGCATTAAAAGGCTGAATATTCTTCTGGCCTGTTACGACCCAGAAGATACCATGGGCCTTTAGCAGGCCAAAATGCATGTTGGGCCTCAATTTTCAATAGTCATCCATGGGCCTTTAGTAGGCTGAAATGTAGACTGGGCCATTATTGGCCCAGTTATATGACGGGCCATTACCAGGCCGAAACATATCTCGGTCCTTAGTTGGCCCACTGATATCATGGGCCTTTAAGAGGCTGAAAGCTTAGTAGAGGCATCAACGGGCCGAATTATACGACAGGCCTTTAACAGGCCCAAAGTCACATTTGGCTGAACTGTTGCCACCTTGATCATGGGCCGTTAGTGGGCCAGATGTTACGTCGGACCATATATGGCCCATGAGCAGCACGGGCCATTCCCAGACCGAAAGACACATCGAGCTGAAATGGGCCCATGTCTACATCGGGCCTCTAACAGGGCGAAATGTCACCTGGCCGTAATTGGGCCCAAATACTCGGCGAACAATTAACGGGCCAGATCTGGCTTTGGGTCGTAAATGGGCCATGTTTAAGTAGGCCATTAGTGGGCTGGCCCACTAGTACCTGAGTAAATACTATGGGCCTTTGACTGGGCCAGCCTTTTTAACCTATATGGGCCTCTGTTGGGCCCTGCCATGTGTCGACGTATCATAGGCACGTCTCCTCCATTGGATGGACGACATCTGGCCCACCGAGGAGCCAACACGTGTTTCCTCCGGCCAATGATGATTTTACACATGGAAAATCCCCATTGGTCCAGGCTATTAACGGGTTATCGGATATAAACCGGAACCCGATAGCTTAACGGTGACCCGTTACGGTGGATGCCATGTGTCGGTTACCCTTGACGAAAGCACTTCCATGACGAGCCATTTATCGTCATGGAAGAGGACACTTCCATGATGATAATTTTGGTATTGTCATGGAACACTTCTACGACATCACAGGTATGACTATCTTGATTCTGTCATAAAATCGTCATGGATGTACATGCATGACAGAAAACACGACCTATTGTGACAATCACGTATCATCATGGAAGTGGGTTCTTTTTGTAGTGGAGGCGGGGTGCGAGCCTAGGGATGTCCGCTCCACAGGAGGCGGCCTCGTGAGACCACCCCGTGGGAGGTCCTGGCATAGATCGCCTTGCAAGGCCAGGGGCCCTCGCGAGGTTCTTGCTCATGAAGACTTGACACTGGGCCGTACCGGGCCTTTGACGATGCTCGCGCTGGGCCGCAAGAAGACGGGCCTGGGCACCCCTGGTCCCAGAGCACTGACAAATCTAGTTGGCCAAACAAACGGATAGATCGGAGAGAAATACAAAGCTATAACAATCATGCATAATAAAGTTTAGAAAAGATTCAATTACTTCTCATGAGTATTCAAATCATAAACCCACAATTCATCGGATCCCAACAAACACACCGCTAAAGAAGATTACATAGGATAGAACTCCAAGAACATCGAGGAGAACATGGTATTGAAGATTAAAGAGAGAGAAGAAGCCATCTAGCTACTAGCTATGGACCCATAGTTCTGTGGTAAACTACTCACGCATGATCGGTAGGGCAGCAAGGTTGATGTAGAAGCCCTCCGTGATCAATTCCCTCTCCGACAGAGTACCGGAAAAGGCCTCCAGATGGGATCGCGGAAGAACAGAAGCTTGCGGCGGCAGAAAAAGTGTTTCGGGTGGCTCTCTGTTGGTTTTGGAATATTTCTGAATTTATAGGCTTGGAATTAGGTCAAACGAGCTGCGTGGGACCCACAAGATCAGGGGGCGCCCCTGGGCGCGCCCTACAAGCTTGTGTCTCTCTCGTATCTTGTCTGGTCTCTGTCGGCATTCTGGGAACCAGGGTACCCAGACTTGCCTGCCTGCGGCCCATGGCGTGGCTCCATCGACGGCCTGGTACGACCTAGCTTTAGCATCAACAAGACAAGACCCTCGCGAGGGGCCAAACCTCGCGAGGCAGACGACGCCAAGATGTCCTGAGGGAGCGACCACCCTTGGGCTGCTCCTGAGGAGCGGAGTTTCCTATGCAGGTGCCCAACCTTATGAGGTTGCTGTGACGCAAGCCATGACGACCAAGGCCTGGCGGGCGCCAGCGGGCTCAGAGGAGTAGGTTTCCTCTTTGGTGCTAAGGAGGCAAGCGCAGGCCCGCGGTCCCGAGGAATCAGCCAAAGGTTTCCATTCCCGTGCAACGAGACCAAGACCGCCAGGACGGCAGGACGGATGTCATCGCCGAGCCCACCACAGCATCACGACCAGAAGCTTTGCAGGTGAAGACCACCTTTCGTCAGGATAAGATGTACTACTTGTCCCCTTTCAAATTGGCCGTTGTGGAATCCCTTCCCGCCTACATTTTCGGGGAAGAGGACCGAGGCCGCTATAAATATAGGTTAGCCACCACCATAGAAAGGGTCGACTCATTCTCACCAGAGCGAACCTCGCGAGCTTGTTCATCCTCTGTACTAGTTCATCCTTAGCCCCTCGTGAGGCCAATCCACCACAAAGCAGGAGTAGGGTCTTACACCGCAAGGTGGCCCGAACCTGGGTAAATTGCCGTGTTCATCTTCTTCCTTGTTCATCGAGCTAGGCTGTAGGGCGACGGTTTAGTTGGCTGGAGAGGTTGAGTTCTTCGCACACGCCCTAGAGTTTGAACCTTGCTTGGGTCTGCGGAGCCCTGAATCCGACATTTGGCGTGCCAGGTAGGGGCGTGTCAAAGCTCTACCCCTCTCATCAGCCGAGCACCGCCTACGCTGCGTGCCTCTCATGGTGGGCGCCACCCCAGGCAGGTGCGGTGGCCGCCGAAGTTCAGGCCGACGCTGCCCCCGCAGTACGACGGCGTGGGGGACCCCATGGAGTTCCTTTGCCTGTACAAGCTGAGCATCGAGGCAGCAGGCGACGGCGAGGAGGTCATGGCGAACTGGCTCCCCATGGCTCTCATGGGTGTGCCGCGTTCCTGGATGCTTAGCCTGCCGGAGTTGTCGGTGGCCTCCTGGAAGGAGCTGCGCAGTCAGTTCATCGCGCGCTTCACGGCACTGGCGCCCCATGCCGTTGCGGCCATCCTCGGTGGGTCGCAGGCGCCGGCCTCGGGTCGCCACATCAAGGAGTTCTTCCAGCAGATGGGGGCCGCCCAGCCACGGCAGGGGGCTTTTCCGGGCCGGCTGGCACGTGAGACCGACATCACCTTCGACTCCAGGGATCACCCCAAGACTACGGTCGGCGTAGGTGTCCTTCCCTTGCTATGCACGCCCACCATCAGCGGCGTCACAGTTACCAAGACCCTCATCGACGGCGGCGCTGGCCTTAACATCCTCTCCGTGGAAGCCTTCGACCTGCTCCAGGTGCCTTACGACCGGCTCGCCCGACCAGGCCCTTCTCAGGGGTGCTCGACGGCTCCATCGTCCCCCTGGGGCAGATTCGCCTCCTCGTCACCTTCAGCACGCGCTGCAACTACCGCACCGAGCTCGTCGACTTCGATGTCACCCGCATCAGCCTCCCGTACAATGCCATCCTCGGGTACCCAGCCCTTGCCAAGTTCATGTGGCGACACACCCCGGCTAGAACATCGTCAAGATGCCGGGGAGTAGCGGCATCCTTACCGTTGTGGGAGACACCAAGGATGCCTTCCTAGCTCTCAAGCTCGCTTTCAAAGCCACGGCGGCCACGCGACTGGAGGCGGAGGGCGCTCCGGAGATCCCAGAGGCCGCGCCCGCGAAGAAGAAGCTTCTATTCTCTCAGGACCGGGCTGAGATGAAGCAGGTGCGGGCCGACGATGAGGGCTCAAGCATCACCTTCACCATAGGCACCGGCCCCCCGCCGGACCAGGAAGAAGCGCTGGTCGGCTTCCTCCGTGCGAACAAGGATGTGTTTGCATGGGAGGCGACGGACCTGGTTGGCGTCCCGCGGGACGTGATTGAGCACCACTTAATGGTGTGCCCCGGCGTGCCCAGTGAAACAAAAGGCGCGGCGACAAGCCCAGGAGAAGCAATCGTTCATCGTCCAGGAGGTCCACAAGCTCCAAGAGGCTAGCGTCGTCTGAGAGGTGCGGCACCCAGATTGGCTGGCCAACCCGCTCATCGTCCCCAAGAAGGAGGGAAGGAGCGCATGTGCGTCAACTTCACGAGCCTCAACAAAGCTTGCCCTCAAGACCCTTTCCCTCTTCCGCGCATCGACCAGATCGTTGACTCCACCGCCGAGTGCGACCTGCTGTGTTTCCTAGATGCCTTCTCGGGCTACCACCAGATCAAGATGGCGGTGCAAGACGTCGAGAAGACGGCCTTCCTTACCCCGTGCGGAGTGTACTACTACACCTGCATGCCGTTTGGGTTGCGCAACGTCGGTGCGACTTTCCAGTGATTGATGCACATCACCCTGGGAAAGCAGCTCGGGAGGAACGCCGAGGCGTACGTTGATGACATAGTGGTCAAGTCGCGGGAAGCAAGAACCCTCATCGAGGATCAGGAAGAAACATTCGCCAACTTACATAGAGTGAACCTGCGGCTCAATTCGGAGAAGTGCGTGTTCGGCGTCCCGTCCGGCAAGCTGCTGGGTTTCTTGGTGTCACATAGAGGGATCGAGGATAACCCAGAGAAGATCAAGGCGATAGAGAGGATGAGCCCGCCGCGGACTCTCAAGGAAATGCAGAAGCTCGCGGGCTGCGTGACCTTGCTGGGGCGTTTCATCTCCAAGCTCGATGAGCGCGCCCTCCCGTTTTTCAAGTTGATGAAGAAGAAGGGCCCGTTCGAGTGGACTCCGGAGGCCGAGGAAGCCTTTCAAGACCTCAAGAGGTATCTCACCAGCCCTCCGGTGATGGTGGCGCCTCGACCCCTTGAGCCCCTGGTGCTTTACCTGGCTGCCACGCCCCACTCGGCGAGCGCGGCACTCGTGGCGGTCCGAGAAGAGCACGCAGGCGCAAGTGCGTGGCACAGTACCCCGTCTTCAGCCACGCCATCGCGACCTCAGGATGGCGCTCCTGAGGCATCGGTCACCCCGACAGAGGGCAAGGCTCCTGAGGCCCCCACGCCTCAGATAGGGCCGGACACCATCAGCACCCCATCTCTTGTCGAGCACCCCGTGTATTTCGTCAGCACGGTGTTGCGCGATGCGCGCATGCTACCCCATGCCGCAGAAGCTCCTGCTCGCGCTCCTCGTCGCCTCCAGGAAGCCGCACCACTACTTCCAAGGCCACCCCATCAAGGTCGTCTCCGCGTTCCCCCTGGAGAGGGTGCTCCGGAGCCCAAACGCTGTAGGCAGGGATGCTGAATGGAACATCGAGCTGCAGGCTGATACGTCCATTTTGCATCATGTTTTCCTACTGTTATTTATGATGTTTTTATGCATAATAATGCTTTTTGGAGTAATTCTAATGCCTTTTCTATCATAATATGCAAGGTTCACACAAAGAGGGAGAATTCCAGCAGCTGGAAATCTAGACCTGAAAAAGCTACGTCAGGCTACCTATTCTGCACAACTCCAAATGAGCTGAAACTTCATGAGGAATTTTTATGGAATAAATAAGAATTATTGGAGCAAATAACTACCAGAGGGGGCCCACCAGGTGGGCACAACCCACCTGGACACGCCAGGGAGCCCAGGTGCGCCCTGGTGGGTTGTGCCCTCCTCGGCCCACCTCCGGTGCCCCTCTTCTGGTATATAAGTCATTTTAACCTAGAAAAAATAAAGAGAGGACTTTCGGGACGAAGCGCCACCGTCTCGAGGCGGAACTTGGGAAGGAGCACTTTTGCCCTCCGGCGGAGCGATTTCGCCGGGGGAAATCATCGTCATCATCATCACCAACAACTCTCCCATGTTGGGGAGGGCAATCTCCATCAACATCTTCAACAGCACCATCTCCTCTCAAACCCTAGTTCATCTCTTGTGTTCAATCTTTGTACCGGAACTATTGATTGGTACTTGTGGGTGACTAGTAGTGTTGATTACATCTTGTAGTTGATTACTATATGGTTTATTTGGTGGAAGATTATATGTTCAGATCCATTATGCTATTTAATACCCCTCTGATCTTGAGCATGATTATCATTAGTGAGTAGTTAATTTTGTTCTTGAGGTCACGGGAGAAATCTTGTTGCAAGTAATCATGTGAACTTGATATGTGTTCGATATTTTGATGATATGTATGTTGTGATTCCCTTAGTGGTGTCATGTGAACGTCGACTACATGGCACTTCACCATATTTTGGGCCTAAGGGAATGCATTGTGGAGTAGTTATTAGATGATGGGTTGCGAGAGTGACAGAAGCTTAAACCCTAGTTTATGCGCTATTCCGTAAGGGACTGATTTGGATCCAAAAGTTTAATGCTATGGTTAGATTTATTCTTAATACTTTTCTCGTAGTGGCGGATGCTTGCGAGGGGGTTAATCATAAGGAGGTTTGTTCAAGTAAGAACAGCACCTAAGCACCGGTCCACCCACATATCAAATTATCAAAGTAGCGAACACAAATCAAACCAACATGATGAAAGTGACTAGATGAAATTCCCGTGTACCCTCAAGAACGCTTTGCTTATCATAAGAGACCGTTTTGGCCTGTACTTTGCCTCAAAAGGATTGGGCTACCTTGCTGCACTTTTGTTACCATTACCGTCACTTGCTTGTTACAAATTATCTTGCTCCCAAACTACTCGTTACTTATAATTTCAGTGCTTGCAGACATTACCTTGCTGAAAACCGCTTGTCATTTCCTTCTGCTCCTCGTTGGGTTCGACACTCTTACTTATGGAAAGGACTACGATTGATCCCCTATACTTGTGGGTCATCAAGGATCTTTTCTGGCGCCATTGACGGGGAGTGAAGCGCTCTTGGTAAGTGGAAATCGGTAAGGAAAAATTATTACTACGTGCTGAAATTTATTGTCACTTGTTACTATGGAGAACAATCCCTTGAGGGGTTTGTTCGCGGTATCTTCACCTCGACCGGAACCACAATTAGTTACCCCTCAACCTACTGCACCTACTGAAAATATTGGTTATGAAATTCCTTCGGGTATGATAGAACAACTGCTAGCTAATCCTTATGCAGGAGATGGAACCGAACATCCTGATATGCACTTGATATATGTGGATGAAATTTGTGGATTATTTAAGCTTGCAGGTTTACCCGGAGATGATGCTAATAAGAAGGTTTTCCCTTTATCTTTGAAGGGAAAAGCATTGGCATGGTATAGGCTATGCGATGATATTGGATCTTGGAATTGGAATCGATTGAAATTGGAATTTCACCAAAAAAAATATCCTATGCATCTAGTTCATCGTGATCGGAATTATATATACAATTTTTGGCCTCGTGAAGGAGAAAGTATCGCTCTAGACTGGGGGAGGCTTAAGTCAATGTTATATTCATGCCCCAATCATGAGCTCTCAAGAGAAATTATTATTCAGAATTTTTATGCTCGGCTTTCTCATGATGATCGATCCATGCTTGATACTTCTTGTACTGGTTCCTTTATGAAGAAGACTATTAACTTCCGGTGGGATCTTTTAGAAAGAATTAAATGCAACTCTGAGGATTGGGAACTCGACGAAGGTAAAGAGTCAGGTATTAAGCTCAAGTATGATTGTGTTAAATCTTTTATGAATACCGATGCTTTTCAAAAGTTTAGCACTAAATATGGACTTGACTCTGAGATAGTAGCCTCCTTTTGTGAATCATTTGCTACTCATGTTGACCTCCCTAAGGAGAAGTGGTTTAAATATCACCCCCTATCAAAGAAGAAATTAAAGAACCAGTGATAGCTAAAGATGAAACTGTAACACCCCGGTAGTTAAGCCACAGTAACCACACGCTAATGGTGCCATGTCATCACAAAATTTTGCTAAACCTCACTTTGATCCTGACCCGATTCAAATTCAAGTTTAGATTAAAGTCAAATAATTAAAGTTTTCAAGTGGCATAATAATAATGTTCGATGGGTTACAAGTATTCACTAAGTAATTAACATGTAAGGACCAACATTTAATGGATTTTGAAATTGCCCCTAGAAATAATTTAAAGTAGCCAAACATCAATTATTGTGACCATTTAATTATAAACCTAATTTCAAACATTTCCGTTTAACCTCGAACTTTTTGAGCAACACCAAAATATCGGAAAGTAATTATGGGAAAAGTTTCAACATTTAATAAAACCATTTAGTACCTAAACTATAGGCTAAATATTAGAGAAATAAATAAACAGAAAAAAGGGAAAGTAAAAGAAAAGAAACGGAGGACCTAGCCTAATGGGCCACTTGGCCCACCTAACTAAAGTTAGCCCAGCCCAGCCGCCCCTCCTATAACCCTAGCCCGCAGCCACCCTCGCTCCTGAACCCCCCTAATCCCTCTCATCCTCCCATGCGCCGCCACCCACAGTGGGAGGCGCGAGCCCCGACCTCCTCCGCCCCAGCGACCAGGTCCGGCCGGCCTTCGCCACCCCTTCCCATTCCTAGACGGATCCGGCCGCAACCATTCCATCCCCGGCGCCAAGTCCGTCATCTCGTGTCGTCCTGCAGCTCCTCCCGCCAGCAACGCCCTGCCCCTCCCCCGCAGCTCCTCCCGCCGGCGGCGCCCTGCACCTCCCCCCGACCTCGCCTCACCCTCCCCTGCGCCCGCCTCCGCGCGCCCTGCTGCTGATGGCCGTCCCTGCCGCCGGCGCCGCCTGCCTTCCTCGGCCGCGCCAGGCCGTGGCCGGCGCGCGTGCACTCGCCCACTGCTCATCATCGCCCTGCGCGCCTCGACCTCCTCGGCCTCCACGCCAACGCCAGCGAGCAGGAGCTTCACCAAGTCATCGCCGTCGTCGCTTCTTCAACCTCGTCCGCCTCTTCGATCCTCGTCGAGCCGTTCACCATCGACACCCTCCAACTACCTCGACCCCCGCAGCAAGCTCGTGGTGAGCTACTGCGACAAACCCCTCGTGTTCGCCCTCAGATTTGAGCCTTACCTCGTCGCTGTCGTTGCCTTACTCCGGCCGCCGCTGCCGTTGCTTTTCCGGCCATGTTCGGCCACCCCCGCTGCTGCCACGACCATCGTTCGACGCACACTGCCACGGGCGTCCGAACGCACCTAGCCGCGCGTCAAGTCGACGCCTGTGGCGGATTTTCGACGAGGTCCCGAGCCCCTCCGCCTCTGTTTTGGTCGCCAACGGATTTCTCTAGTGGTGCTGACATGGCGCCTTTAACCCAGCTCCTAATTAAGCTCCGAGTCACCGACAAATGGGATCCACACCTAGTTAGTCGCGGGCATAATTAACAGACTAGATAAACTAATCCAAGTAGCCACAGACACATGGGGCCCACGCCCCTAAGAAGGTTTAAAAAATTAACTTAATTAATTCTGTTTAAATTAACTAATTAAGTGTGATTAGCCTAATGATTAATTAAACTAATTAACTACTGTTAATTAACTAAACAATCACTGACAGGTGGGACCCACCTGTCAGGTTGACCTAGTCAACGTTGACTGCTGACGTCATGATGACATCATCATACACTGTTCTGGATAATGTTGGATTAAATAAATAATTAAATTCAGAAAATCAATTAAAACTTTAGAAAATCATATAAAATAAACCGTAACTCCGATGAAAATAATTTATATATGAAAGTTGCTCAGAATTTCGGTACGAACCCGAATACGTCCTCCGTATTCCTGTCAGATGCTCATAGCTAGATAAACGTTGAACTTTTAGACAGATTTCGATAAATGAATAGTGCCCAACTTTAATTAAATAAATTCGGATAAATTCCTAAATTAACTAAATCATTTAGTTAGGTAGTAGAACACCTCTATATAGCATTTAGTCATGTCATGCATATTGTTTGCATTTTTGCCGTGAATTTATTGTTTCTCTCCCCCTCCTTCTCTCTCGATAGACGCCGAGACCGACGACGTTGAAGCCGGGTACGACTACGCTCCAGACGAGCAGCCCGTTGACGATCTCTCTCTCTTGCCAAAGCAACCAGGCAAGCCCCCCCCCCCCCCTTGAGCATACAGATATCGCCCATTCCATTTCTCATGCTTGCATTAGATTTTGCTACTGTTAATGTTTGCTCCTATTCTGATGCATAGCCTGCTTTTGTAACCTGTTTATTTTTACCTTATCTGCCTTTGTTAAACTGCTTAGTATAGGATGGTAGTGAACCATCAGTGACCCCACCACCTTACCCTTGTTGCCTGTAACACCCCCTGTCATTAGCTACAGTAATCACTTTTGATAATGACATGTCAGCAAGCCTAATAGTGCATAATCATCATTAGCATCATATTGCATTTCAACTCCTAAGTCAAATTCAAATTTAAATGAAAGTGGAAAATAAAAGTTGTCCAACATAGAAACTAAAATGTTCAGTTAATAGCAAATATTGCAGAGGCTATTCTAAAATTGTAACCAACAATTAATAAGTTAATTAGGTGGCACAAACATTACCAAAACAGCTAGGATTAAGGCATTTTATTTATTATAAAATTTGTGTGAACTCAAGTTAACTCCAAACCAATTTTTGGTAGTGGTAGAGCATGCCTAGTAATTATTGGAACAATTGCCATGTTCTACAAAAATCATTTTGAGGCCTAACTATTTGCTAAACAGAGACATGAGATTAAATAAAAAGAAAAAGGCAAAAGAAAACAAAATAGTAAAAGAAAAAGGAAAAATCCCCCCCGGCCCAACTGGGCCAAGGCCCAGCCGGCCGGCCCAGCTCCTCCCCTATATGGCCTCCCCCTGGAGACCGAACCCTAACTCCCCCCACCCACCGACACACCCCCCCTCGTTCCCCCCCCTTCCCCGATCCAGAACTGGATCGGGCGCTGGCCGACGCCGCCGACCGCGCCCCGCGCTCGACGGCGCCGCCGACGCCGCACGACGCCGCCCCCTCGCCGGACCCCGTCGCCGTCTTCCCCGCGCCCACTGCCTCCGCCCTACACCGTGCGGTGAGGCCCCGGCCTCTCCCCTCTCTCGTCCGTCGCCTCGCTCGCCCCGGCCACTCCTCCCCGCACCTCGCTCACCGCCGCTCGCCGCGCCTCTGTCGCCGGACCGCGCCTGCTCGCGCCGCAACGCACCCGCGCACGCGCGCACGCCCTGCCTGCTCGCGCCACCCCCCCCCGTGCCGCCGCTCCACCCGCGCTCGCTCGCGCCTGCTCGCGCCCTCGGCACGCATCTGTCGCGCCCGCGCACGCGCGCCGCGCCCGCCACCCGCACGCCTGTGGCCCCTGGGCCACTGCCCAGTGGGGCCCAGTGCCCAGTGACACTGACGAACGGGCCCAGCCCCTAAAAAAACGAAAATAGAAAATAAAAATAAAAACAATTAAAAAATAATTAATTAATTAGGTTAATTAACCCTGTTTAGATTAATCTAATTTAATTAATTAGTTTAATTAAATGTTAATTAATTAGTTAACCCTAATTAACCTAACCAGTCTATGACATGTGGGAGCCACGTGTCAGGACGCCTGCTGATGTCATGCTGACGTCAGCATAACACTGTTTCGGATAATGTTAATTTAAATAATTAAATAAATTACAGAAATTAATAAAAACTTTAGAAAATCATATTAAATAATCTGTAACTCCGATGAAAATACTTTATACATGAAACTTGCTCAGAATTCCGATACGAACCCGAATACGCCCTCCGTATTCCCGTCAGATGCCTCTAGCTATAAGAACATTGAACTTTTAGACCGATTTTCGATAAATGAATAGTGCCCAACTTTAATTAAATAAATCCGAATACATTCCTAAATTAACTAAATCATTTAGTTAGGCAGTAGAACACCCCGGCATATCATTTAGGCATGTCATACATATTGTTTGCATTATTGCCGTGAATTTATTGTTTCTCTCCCCCTCCTTCTCTCTCTCGATAGACGCCGAGACCGACGACGCTGCACCTGGGTACGACTACACTACCGACGAGCAGCCCGTTGACGACCCCTCTCTCTTGCCAGAGCAACCAGGCAAGCCCCCCCTTTGAGCATCCAGATATCGCCCATTCCATTTCTCCTGCTTGCATTAGATTTTGCTACTGTTAATGTATGCTCCTATTCTGATGCATAGCCTGGTGTTGTAACCTGTTCATTGCTACCTTACCTGCCTATGATAAACTGTTTAGAATAGGTTGGTAGTGAACCATCAGTGACCCCACCACCTTATCCTTGATGCCCCTGCTTGATCATCGATGACTCGATCAACGTGATCGTCGACCAGAGACCGACACCTCACTTCACACCCCCTTAGTTGTACGACTCTGCTTAGTTACTATCGCGTGCCGAGGGTGATACCTCGTAACGCACTCCCGATGAATACTCTGTAGTGTAGCTGTTCGGTCGTGGTCATCGAGGGTGATTCCTCCTTCTCCACTTCCGATACGACTCTGTCGTGCAACCCTTAGTGTGAACCTCGAGGGTGATACCTCATACGTTCACCCTGATGATTTCGTCGAGTGGAATCCGCCGAGGGTGATTCCTCGGGTTTCCCCCTTGATGTTATGACCACACGATTACTTGACCTTTGTTACAGGCGGGTCCACCCTGGTGGGTACCCGCTGGGGATCTATGATTTTTGGGTGTGCCGGAAGGGCACTCGAGTGTGATATTGTGGCGGAGCATCAGAGACTCTGATTGTCTCCGTGTGATACTAATTGAGCCTATTGGATTTGGGTGTGTGATCTGAGTGGGTCGACGTGCCCTATACGCACTACCACCACGCGGGATAATGGTTATGGGACCCTCTGCGAAGTACGTTTCTCCCGAAAGCTCGTCTGACGTCACGATTCACCGTGCGGGCTGATTGTCGGGATTGGGCTGGATACTTCACTGACGAGCTCAGTGTCGCGCCTGCACCCTGGCCAGTCTCGCAACGCGCAGGGTGCCCAGGGCGATGGCCCGAGACCTCTGGGTGCATAGGTTAGTCCGGTGTGCTGACCTCTCTACCGAGCCTAGGTAGAGCGCTGCTTCGTGTTGATCTTCCAAGGACGGGCATTACCCAGCAAGTGTGTCCGGCCAGAGTTGATCGAGCGTGTTGGGTAACAGTAGTGCACCCCTGCAGGGATGAATCTTCTATCAATAGCCGGTCCTACGGTAAAGGACGCTCAGTTTGTGTATCCCGATCTACTACTTGAACTGGATACTTGTTACTTAATTGAAGCTTCGGGGTCACTTTCTCGCTTGGGAGTCGAGGAAGGATCTTTAAGCTGTACTTCAACATGTTTGCTAAATAAAATGCTATTCTACTCTCTTCTACTGCTGCAAGATGATGGCCTCGTGAAGATGTTTGAAGATGCTAGTCTTCGATAGGACTAGGCCTTCTCTCTATTCTGACATTTCTGCAGCCCAGTCCACATAAACGGCCTTTTCTCCATTGATAATGTTGCATATGTAGTATAGATCCTTGCTTGCTGAGTACTTCGGATGAGTACTCACGGTTGCTTTACTTTCTCTTTTCCCCATATACCCCACCTTGATGATACATCAGACGATGGAGTCTAGGAGCCAGATGCCACCACCGGAGCTTACTACCAGGAGGGTCCGAAGGGTACTTACTACTGGATCGAGCCAGCTGACCAGGAGTAGGATCGGAGGCTCCCAGGCAGGAGGCCAACGCCTTTCGATCTAGTGTCGCTGTTTGTGCTAGCCTTCTTAAGGCAAAATTTGTCTAACTATGTTTGTACTCAGATAATATTTGTATGACTGACTTATGTATTCGGATCTTCGGATCCCTGGTCTGTAATATTGTGGACCTCCGTTTAAATTGTGTTAGAGTTGTGTTGTGATATCTTCCCGTGAGTCCCTGTGCTTCATCGTACACGTTTGCATGTATGATTAGTGTACGATTGAGTCGGGGGCGTCACAAGTTGGTATTAGAGCTGACTGCCTGTAGGAAGCCCCCTTCCAATTCCTTGGCCGAAGTTGAGTCTAGAAACCGAAAAACTAATTTACTAACTTGGCTGTGTGGCTTACGGGCCCACGTCGCCAACTGGGTGGTATTAGGATCTTTTATTCCTCGTCTATACTCTGGGACTCTGATCTCTCTTCTACTTGGGTTAAATAAATTTTACTAACGCCGACACTTAGGATCTCGTAAATCCCGTCTACCCGGAGAGCTCGATATCTGTGCGATTTCCCTGTCATTGATCTGATTAGTCTGATAATCATTTTCCTTTCCATTGTTTTGTTTAACCTTTCTCTCCGAGTTGTGTTAAACTTCTCATTATCATTTGACAACCCTGAATTTCCTCTGTTTCATATGGATTGTTTGTTTCCACCGCGTCCTACGACACAGCTCGTGCTTCGCACTTGGGCTCGTGATGCCCCTGGGTTTCCAGCGGTCCTGATCGCTCTCATGACCAGACTTGGCTACCGTTGGTACCCTGAGTACTTGGTTTACGAGGATTACCGCGAGTTCAATCAGGAGCAGTACCATGCTGATGTTCGTATCTATGATCAGCAAAATGACTCAGACACCGAGCTACACCTTTTCCACGGTATCGGCATGACGATTGAAATGGCAGTCCATGATGCCGCCTACTCTGTTGTCGCACGTCTCTGAGGGCAGTTCAGCGATATCTTGGATGACTCTAAGTTCCGATACATTCCGTATGCCCCTGCTGGAGATGCTACTGAATATTACACAGCTATCTGTGCCCCGTTCGAGCCTCGTCGCTATGACCCGCGTGTTCTGATTCAGTGCACTCAGGCTCTGGATCGCACTGTTCGGGCTCTTGCCGCCGAGTTGGTTGCCACTCGAGCACATCTCTACGATGCTATGACTCAGTTGCTACCCGCTGTTCGCGCAGGGATACATCTAGAGCACATCCTTTACCCGTGCAGGACTCAAATGTATGCTGGTATTGATTGGCCTGCTGTTGGAGGTCATACACCCGCACGTGGACCTCTTCTTACAGCTCGAGACCGGATTCTGCATCAGAGTGCACATGGAGCGCAGGATCCTTCCGCGACGAACATTCATCGTCCGCACTTGCAGTTACCCCGTTTCGGTGGTTTTCTCCGACGTTGATGTAGCCTTTGCTATGTCTCGTTGTGTACTTCCTTACCGCGTGCCTGCGCGCCGCCTAGTATGTCTAGCTTTTGAATTTGCGACGTTATGCTGTCTGCATGTACCCGACTCTGTGTATGGATCTGTATGTCTTAATTGACTACTGTTATGTATCTGTTACACTACTTAAATTGTTGTCGAGTTACATCATGTTTGTCACTAAACGCTCGCAATTGCTTTTACTAAACTACCCCCTGTTGATACTTAGCAGGATGGTTAGACCAGGTGGTCGTGGTCGTGGTCGTGCCCCTGAACACCCACCACCGCAAGACTATATGGCGGCTATGATGCAACAGTTTGAGCTTAACCGCCAGTTCATGACTGGAATCATGGCTCAGTTTCCGCATCAGAACAACCAGAACCAGAACCCAGCTTCAATAACTTTGACAGAGTTTATGCGACTCAACCCAACGCAGTTCCGCCACTCTGACAAGCCACTGGATGCAGATGACTGGCTCCGCGACATCACTCATGAGATGGAGTCAGCTAATGTCGCCCCTGCCAACTTCGTCAACTTCGCGGCCTTTTTCTTAAAGGGCCCCGCTGCTCAATGGTGGGACACACATAAGCGTACTCTGCCTATTGGAACAGTCATCACCTGGTATGAGTTTCAGGCTGCTTTTCGTACACGTTACATCCCTCAGGCAATTATGGAACGCATGAAGACCCAGTTCTGTAACCTCACTCAGGGCAACAAGACCGTCGAAGCTTATCAGCGGGAATTTCTAGACCTCTCACGCTATGCTGAAGAAGACATCGCCACAGATGCACGCAGACAAGAGAAGTTCCGTAGTGGACTACACCCCGACCTCAAGCTTGCACTTGCTGCTCAAGACTTCAATGACTTTTCAACTCTGACGAACAAGGCTATTCTTGTTGAGACCGCTCAGATGGAATACAAGGACTCGCAGAAGCGCTATCGTGATGCTGGCTCATCTTCGGGCTCAGCATCGAAGCGTCGAGTTTGGATTCCCAACAATGCCATCCGTTCCAATACCTCTGCGCCAAAGAACAACTATGCTACACCACGTCTGCCTCCTCCACCATCGAGGCAGCCAAAGGCTCAAGCTATTCAAAACAATGCTCCTCTTCGTCCTGAAGATGGTCTGTGCTTCAAGTGCCGCAAACCAAGTCACCAGGCTAAAGACTGCCGCCAGAATCTGAATCAGTTAGCCTTTCCTCGTATTGGCCGTGGCAATGGTCGTGGCAACAACCAGACCCGCAACTATAATACTGGGTCTGCTGCACATGGTCGTGGACACGCCTACAACATTGACATTGAAGAAGTCCAGGATCAACCTGCTACTGTGATGGGTACCCTTCTTTTTAACTCAGTACCTGCTTCTGTTTTATTCGATTCAGGAGCATCACATTCATTCATCTCTGGAAAATTTGCATTTATGCATGGCATTCGATATGAGAAAATGCATACTCCGTTAGTCGTTAAAACTCCCGGAGGTCACTGTCATGCTGACGTGATAGCACCTGACGTTACCGTCGAAATTAAAGGGTTGGAATTCCTTGCCTCGCCCATCATCTTGAAGTCTTCCACCATAGACCTCATTCTTGGAATGGATTGGTTGAAAGCTCACATTGCTTCGATCAATTGCGCCACTAAAGTCGTCCAACTTCTTCACCCCACCGATGAGATAGTGAACTATACCGCCCGCATTACTCGGGACGCCGAAGCTCAGATATATGTTCTGAATGCTTTGAACGCCTCACCTCTGGAAGGGATCGAGAACGTTCCTGTCGTTCGAGATTTTCCAGACGTCTTTCCAGAAGAACTTCCAGGAATACCCCCGGCTAGAGCTGTCGAGTTTGTCATTGACTTAAAGCCTGGCACTGTCCCTATTGCCAAGCGACCTTATAAGATGCCTCCGCATCACCTACTCGAGCTTAAGGAAGAAATCGACAAGTCGCTTAAGAGTGGTTTCATCCGCCCCAGTTCCTCTGCTTGGGGAGCACCTTCACTCTTCGTTAAGAAGAAGGATGGAACTAACCGTTTGGTTCAGGATTATCGACCCATTAACCAAGCCACAATCCAGAATAAATACCCACTGCCCCGGATCAATGATCTTTATGATCAACTCGCTGGATCATCGGTGTTCTCTAAACTCGACCTGAGGTTGGGTTATCACCAGATCCGTGTCCGTGAAGAGGATATTCCCAAGACTGCATTTGTTACTCGTTATGGCTCCTATGAATACACCGTCATGTCATTTGGCCTAACAAATGCTCCAGCAACTTTCTCCCGTCTGATGAATTATATATTCATGGATTACCTCGACAAATTCGTCGTGGTTTATTTGGATGATATCCTGATATATTCTAAGAATAGAGAAGAACATGCTGAACACCTCCGTTTGGTACTAGAAAGGCTCCGAGAACACCAGTTGTATGCCAAGTATTCCAAATGTGAATTTTGGCTTTCTGAAGTAACTTACCTTGGTCATGTGATTTCCAAGGAAGGAATTGCTGTTAACCCCGAACGAGTTCAGGCTATTCTTGACTGGACTCCCTCGAAGAATGTTAAGCAAGTCAGAAGTTTTTTCAGACTTGCTAGTTATTGCCGTCGATTCGTTGAGAACTTTTCCAAGATTGCAAAACCATTGACAAATCTGCTTCACAAAGGTGTTAAATTTGAGTGGACAGAAAAATGTCAAGAAAGCTTTCAGACACTAAAAGATAAATTGACATCTGCCCCAGTATTAGCACCCCCGAATTCCCAAAAGGATTTCGTGATATACTGTGATGCCTCCCGTTGAGGATTAGGCTGTGTCCTAATGCAAGAACGCAAGGTAATTGCTTATGCCTCCCGACAATTGCGTCCTCACGAAGAAAATTACCCAGTGCACGATCTCGAACTTTCTGCGGTTATTTATGCCCTGAAGCTATGGTGACATTACCTTCTCGGTAACCATTGTGAGATATATACGGATCATCAAAGTTTGAAGTATTTATATACTCAATCGGATCTGAACCTTCGTCAACAAAGATGGCTCGAGACAATAGCCGATTATGATATGAATATCTCATACACCCCTGGCAAGGCTAATGTAATGGCCGATGCTTTGAGCCGTAAGGCTTATTGCAGCAACCATGTGGTTCAGGAATCACAACCTATGCTTTATGAAGAGCTTCGTAAATTGAACCTCCATATTGTTCCACAGGGTTATCTCAATACCCTGGTTGTCGAACCAGATTTAGAACAAAGAAGCAAAACTATGCAACGGTATGACTCTGAAGTTGAAAGGATCAAGCGGTACCTTGAAAAAGGAAAACCATCGGAGTTCCATCTTAATGATGATGGGATCCTATTTTTCCAACACCGTCTCTTCGTACCTAAGTTCAAGGATGAGAGAGAACATGTTATGATGGAAGCTCATGACACTCCTCTGTCAATTCATCCTGGTAGCACAAAGATGTACCGTGACATTTGTCAGAGATACTGGTGGCCTAATATGAAGCGAGACATTGGTCGTTATGTTTCTGAGTGTGACGTTTGCCGCCGCGTTAAAGCTCAACATCAAAGGCCCGCAGGAACTCTGCAACCCCTTGCAATTCCTGAATGGAAATGGGACAAGGTCCAAATGGATTTCATTACTGGTTTTCCCAAATCCCAGAAGGGTCATGATGCTATTTTTGTCGTCATTGACCGATTCTCTAAGGTTGCTCACTTTCTGCCAGTTAAAGAGACAATCACTGCTAGCCAGTTAGCAGACTTGTATGTTTCCCGAATTGTGTCACTCCACGGTGTTCCGTTGGAGATCAGTTCTGATCGTGGCAGCCTCTTCACCTCCAGATTTTGGAATAGTTTCCAAGAAGCTATGGGAACACATCTGTCGTTCAGTACCGCTTTTCACCCTCAGTCACAGGGTCAAGTTGAACGAGTTAATCAAGTGCTCGAAGATATGCTTCGAGCTTGTGTCATCTCCTTCGGTAAGAAATGGGAGGAATCTCTCCCGTATGCCGAATTCTCTTACAACAATAGCTATCAAGCTAGTCTGAAGATGGCACCGTTTGAAGTTCTTTACGGACGTAAGTGTCGGACCCCTCTGAATTGGTCAGAAACTGGGGAACGCTCACTCGTCGGACCGGACATTATTCAGCAAGCTGAAGAACAAGTCCGCATTGTTCGTGAACATTTGAAAACTGCTCAGTCTCGTCAGAAGAGCAACTATGACCGAAAGCACCAGGAATGGTCTATCAACCTGGCGAGCAAGCTTACCTCCGCGTCACTCCGTTGAAAGGCACTCATCGGTTCGGAATCAAAGGCAAGTTAGCTCCTCGCTACATTGGCCCGTTCCGCATTCTTGCCCGTCGAGGAGAGGTGGCATATCAATTGCAGTTGCCGCCTAATCTTTCCAAAGTACATGATGTCTTTCATGTATCCCAACTCCGTCGCTGCTTCAAGGATCCTATTCGAGCTGTGGATCACGAAGTGCTTGAATTACGGGAAGATCTGTCTTATCCAGAATATCCCATCCGTATTCTTGATGAAGCTGAACGTCAGACTCGTCAAAAGTCAATCAAAGTCCTCAAGGTTCAGTGGTCAAATCATTTTGAAGATGAGGCCACTTGGGAACGCGAGGATCGTCTTCGTGAAGAATACCCCACTTTCTTTCAGTCTTCCTCTTAATTCTCGGGACGAGAATTCTTAATAGATGAGGAGAATTGTAACACCCCCTGTCATTAGCTACAGTAATCACTTTTGATAATGACATGTCAGCAAGCCTAATAGTGCATAATCATCATTAGCATCATATTGCATTTCAACTCCTAAGTCAAATTCAAATTTAAATGAAAGTGGAAAATAAAAGTTGTCCAACATAGAAACTAAAATGTTTAGTAAATAGCAAATATTACAGAGGCTATTCTAAAATTGTAACCAACAATTAATAAGTTAATTAGGTGGCACTAACATTACCAAAACAGCTAGGATTAAGGCATTTTATTTATTATAAAATTTGTGTGAACTCAAGTTAACTCCAAACCAATTTTTGGTAGTGGTAGAGGATGCCTAGTAATTATTGGAACAATTGCCATGTTCTACAAAAAATCATTTTGAGGCCTAACTATTTGCTAAACAGAGACATGAGATTAAATAAAAAGAAAAAGGCAAAAGAAAACAAAACAGTAAAAGAAAAAGGAAAAATCCCCCCGGCCCAACTGGGCCAAGGCCCAGCCAGCCGGCCCAGCTCCTCCCCTATATGGCCTCCCCCTGGAGACCGAACCCTAACTCCCCCCACCCACCGACACCCCGCCCCTTGTTCCCCCCCCTCCCCCGATCCAGAACTGGATTGAGCGCTGGCCGACGCCGACGACCGCGCCCCGCGCTCCACGACGCCACCGACGCCGTACGACGCCGCCGCCTCATCCCCGACGCCGCCCCCTCGCCGGACCCCGTCGCCGTCTTCCCCGCGCCCACTGCCTCCGCCCTACACCGTGCGGTGAGGCCCCGGCCTCTCCCCTCTCTTGTCCGTCGCCTCGCTCGCCCCGGCCACACTGCCCCGCACCTCGCTCACCGCCGCTCGCCGCGCCTCTGTCGCTGGACCGCGCCTGCTCGCGCCGCCCCGCCTGCTCGCGCCACCGCGCCCCCTCCCCCCAGTGCCGCCGCTCCACCCGCGCTCGCTCGCGCCTGCTCGCGCCCGCGCCGCGCGCACGCGCTGCTGCCGCGCCCTCGCCACGCACCCGCCGCGCCCGCGCACGCGCGCCGCGTCCGCCACCCGCACGCCCGCACGCCTGTGGCCCCTGGGCCACTGCCCGGTGGGGCCCAGTGCCTAGTGACACTGACGAACGGGCCCAGCCCCTAAAAAAACAAAAATAAAAAATAAAAATAAAAATAATTAAAAATTAATTAATTAATTAGGTTAATTAACCCTGTTTAGATTAATCTAATTTAATTAATTAGTTTAATTAAATGTTAATTAATTAGTTAACCCTAATTAACCTAACCAGTCTATGACATGTGGGACCCACGTGTCAGGACGCCTGCTGATGTCATGCTGACGTCAGCATAACACTGTTTCGGATAATGTTAATTTAAATAATTAAATAAATTGCAGAAATTAATAAAAACTTTAGAAAATCATATTAAATAATCTGTAACTCCGATGAAAATACTTTATACATGAAACTTGCTCAGAATTCCGATACGAACCCGAATACGCCCTCCGTATTCCCGTCAGATGCCTCTAGCTATAAGAACATTGAACTTTTAGACCGATTTCGATAAATGAATAGTGCCCAACTTTAATTAAATAAATCCGAATAAATTCCTAAATTAACTAAATCATTTAGTTAGGCAGTAGAACACCCCGGCATATCATTTAGGCATGTCATACATATTGTTTGCATTATTGCCGTGTATTTATTGTTTCTATCCCCCTCCTTCTCTCTCTCGATAGACGCCGAGACCGATGACGCTGCACCTGGGTACGACTAAACTACCGACGAGCAGCCCATTGACGACCCCTCTTTCTTGCCAGAGCAACCAGGCAAGCCCCCCCTTTGAGCATCCAGATATCGCCCATTCCATTTCTCCTGCTTGCATTAGATTTTGCTACTGTTAATGTATGCTCCTATTCTGATGCATAGCCTGGTGTTGTAACCTGTTCATTGCTACCTTACCTGCCTATGATAAACTGTTTAGTATAGGTTTGTAGTGAACCATCAGTGACCCCACCACCTTATCCTTGATGCCCCTGCTTGATCATCGATGACTCGATCAACGTGATCGTTGACCAGAGACCGACACCTCACTTCACACCCCCTTAGTTGTACGACTCTGCTTAGTTACTATCGCGTGCCGAAGGTGATACCTCGTAACGCACTCCCGATGAATACTCTGCAGTGTAGCTATTCGGTCGTGGTCATCGAGGGTGATTCCTCCTTCTCCACTTCCGATACGACTCTGTCGTGCAACCCTCAGTGTGAACCTCAAGGGTGATACCTCATACATTCACCCTGATGATTTCGTCGAGTGGAATCCGCCGAGGGTGATTCCTCGGGTTTCCCCCTTGATGTTATGACCACACGATTACTTGACCTTTGTTACAGGCGGGTCCACCCTGGTGGGTACCCGCTGGGGATCTATGATTTTCGGGTGTGACGGAATGGCACTCGAGTGTGACATTGTGGCGGAGCATCAGAGACTCTGATTGTCTCCGCGTGATACTAATTGAGCCTATTGGATTTGGGTGTGTGATCTGAGTGGGTTGACGTGCCCTATACGCACTACCACCACGCGGGATAATGGTTATGGGACCCTCTGTGAAGTACGTTTCTCCCGAAAGCTCGTCTGACATCACGATTCACCGTGCGGGCTGATTGTCGGGATTGGGCTGGATACTTCACTGACAAGCTCAGTGTCGCGCCTGCACCCCGGCCAGTCTCGCAACGCGCAGGGTGCCCAGGGCGATGGCCCGAGACCTCTGGGTGCATAGGTTAGTCCGGCATGCTGACCTCTCTGCCGAGGCTAGGTAGAGCGCTGCTTCGTGTTGATCTTCCGAGGACGGGCATTACCCAGCAAGTGTGTCCGGCTAGAGTTGATCGAGCGTGTTGGGTAACAGTAGTGCGCCCCTGCAGGGATGAATCTTCTATCGATAGTCGGTCCTACGGTAAAGGACGCTCAGTTTGTGTATCCCGATCTACTACTTGAACTGGATACTTGTAACTTAATTGAAGCTTCAGGATCGCTTTCTCGCTTGGGAGTCGAGGAAGGATCTTTAAGCTGTACTTCAACATGTTTGCTAAATAAAATGCTATTCTACTCTCTTCTACTACTGCAAGATGATGGCCTCGTGAAGATGTTTGAAGATGCTAGTCTTCGATAGGACTAGGCCTTCTCTCTATTCTGGCATTTCTGCAGCCCAGTCCACATATACGGCCTTTTCTCCATTGATAATGTTGCATATGTAGTATAGATCCTTGCTTGCTGAGTACTTCAGATGAGTACTCACGGTTGCTTTACTTTCTCTTTTCCCCATATACCCCACCTTGATGATACATCAGACAATGGAGTCCAGGAGCCAGATGCCACCACTGGAGCTTACTACCAGGAGGGTCCGGAGGGTACTTACTACTGGATCGAGCCAGCTGACCAGGAGTAGGATCGGAGGCTCCCAGGCAGGAGGCCAACGCCTTTCGATCTAGTGTCGCTGTTTGTGCTAGCCTTCTTAAGGCAAAACTTGTCTAACTATGTCTGTACTCAGATAATATTTGTATGACTGACTTATGTATTCGGATCTTCGGATCCCTGGTCTGTAATATTGTGGACCTCTGTTTAAATTGTGTTAGAGTTGTGTTGTGATATCTTCCCGTGAGTCCCTGTGCTTGATCGTACACGTTTGTGTGTATGATTAGTGTACGATTGAGTCGGGGGCGTCACATTGCCCCTGCTTGATCATCGTCGACTCAATCAATGTGATCGTCGACCAGAGACCGACACATCACTTCACCCCCTTAGTTGTACGACTCTGCATAGTTACTATCGAGTGCCGAGGGTGATACCTCATAACGCACTCCTGATGAACACTCTGCAGTGTAGCTTGTCGGTCGTGGTCATCGAGGGTGATTCCTCCTTCTCCACTTCCGATACGACTCTGTCGTGCAACCCCTCAGTGTGAACCTCGAGGGTGATGCCTCATACATTCACCCTGATGATTTCATTGAGTGGAATCCTCCGAGGGTGATTCCTCGGGTTTTCCCTTTGATGATATGACCACACGGTTACTTTGACCTTTGTTACAGGCGGGTCGACCCTGATGGGTACCCGCAGGGGATCTACGTTTTAGGGTGTGCCGGAAGGGCACTCGAGTGTGATATTGTGGCGGAGCTTCAGAAACTCTGATCGTCTCCGCGTGTTACTAAATCAGCCTATCAGATTTGGGTGTTTAATCTGAGTGGGTCGACGTGCCCTATACGCACTACCACCACGCGGGATTATGGTTTATGGGGCCCTCTACATCATACGTTTGTCCCGAAAGCTCCTCAGACATCACGGTTCACCGTGCGGGCTGATTGTTGGGATTGGGCTGGATACTTCACTGATGAGTTCAGTGTCGCGCCTGCACCCCGGCCAGTCTCGCAACGCGCAGGGTGCCCAGGGCGATGACCCAAGACCTCTGGGTGCATAGGTTAGTCCGGCGTGCTGACCTCTCTGCTGAGCCTAGGTAGGGCACTGCTTCGTGTTAATCTACCGAGGCCGGGCATTACCCAGCAGGTGTGTCCGGCCAGAGTTGATCGAGCGTGTTGGGTAACAGTAGTGCACCCCTGCAGGGATGAATGATCTATCGATAGCCGGTCCTACAGTAAAGGACGCTCAGATTGTATATTCCGATCTACTACTTGAACTGGATACTTGTTACTTAATTGAAGCTTCGGGATCGCTTTCTCGCTGGGAGTCGAGGAAGGATCTCTAGGCTTTGCTTCAACATGTTTGCTTAATAAAATGCTTTCTATAATCTTCTAATTGCTGCGAGATGGTGGCTACGTGAAGATGTTTGAAGATGCTAGTCTTCGATAGGACTAGGCCTTCTCTCTATTCTGGCATTTCTGCAGCCCAGTCCACATATACAACCTGTCTCCTTTGATAATGTTGCATATGTAGTGTAGATCCTTGCTTGCTGAGTACTTCGGATGAGTACTCATGGTTGCTTTGTTACTTCTTTTTCCCCATACCCCACTTTGATGATACATCAGACGATGGAGCCCCGGAGCCAGATGCCACCACAGGAGCTTACTACCAGGAGGGTCCAGACGGCACATACTACTGGATCAAGCCAGCCGACCAGGAGTAGGATCGGAGGCTCCCAGGCAGGAGGCCTATGCCTTTCGATCTAGAGTCGTTGTTTGTGCTAGCCTTCTTAAGGCAAAACTTGTCTAACTATGTCTGTACTCAGATATTATTTGTATGACTGACTTATGTATTCGGATCCTCGTGATCCCTGGTCTGTAATATTGTTGATCTCCGTTTATTTGTTTTAGAGTTGTGTTGTGATATCTTCCCGTGAGTCCCTGTGCTTGATCATGCTTGTTTGCGTGTATGATTAGTGCACGATTGAGTCGGGGGCGTCACAGAAACTATTATTTACAATGTTGATCCAGTTGTGCCTACTGCTTATATTGAAAGACCACCTTTCCCTGTTAGGATAAAGGAACATGCTAAAGTCTCAACTGTGGTCAACAAAAGTTATATTAGAACTTCCAAACCTTCTGAATAAATCAAAGTAGAACCTAGTGTTGCTATGGTTAAAGATCTCTTGGTTGAAAATATAGATGGGCATGTTATTTACTTCTGTGATGAAGCTGCTAGAATTGCCAAACCCGATGAAAAAGATAAACATAGACCTGTTGTTGGCATGCCTGTTGTCTCAGTTAAAATAGGAGATCACTGTTATCATGGTTTATGCGACATAGGTGCTAGCGTGAGTGCCATTCCTTTTACCTTATATCAAGAAATTATGAATGATATAGCACCCGCTGAAATAGAAGACATAGATGTTACTATTAAACTTGCTAATAGGGACACCATCACACCACTTGGGATTGTTAGAGATGTTGAAGTCTTGTGTGGGAAAATAAAATACCCTACTGATTTTCTTGTTCTTGGTTCCCCACAAGATGACTTTTGTCCCATTATCTTTGGTAGACCTTTCTTGAACACCGTCAATGCTAAAATAGATTGTGAGAAACAAATCGTCCGTGTTAGTTTTGGTGATGTGTCTCATGAGTTTAATTTTTCTAAGTTTAGTAGGAAGCATCATAAGGAAGAATTTCCTAGTAAGGATGAAATAATTAGTCTTGCTTCTATTGCTGTGCCTCCTACCGATCCACTAGAACAATATCTGCTAGACCACTTCTGCTTCTTCCTCCTTCTCTGGCAAGGTGCCCTGGAGCAGGTACTCCTTGAACTCCTCGGTCCAGCACCCCTCCTGAGGTTCGAGGGCCAGAAGCAGGTGGGCTCCAGAGGTTGGACCGCAAGCTGGGGCGCCCGAGGAGGGGGCCAGGGGCAGTTCCTCCCGGAGCAACGCCGGGCTCGCAGCGGAGGGGGCCGCCGATGGCTTAAAGAGCCTCTCCTCGAAGACGCCAAGCTTCTGAGGGTCACGCCGCAACGCCCTCTTGGTGATGTCGTCCGCCTCCTTGTTCGTGCCATGCGGGACGTGCTGCAATTCCAAACCCAAGAACTGTTTTTCAATTTTGCGTACCTCTTCCAGATATGCCTCCATGTGCTCGTCCTTGGGCGTGTACTCCTTGTTGGAGAAGTTGACGAGGAGCTAAGAGTCGCCCTTGATGGTGAGGCGCTTGATCCCCAGGCCCGCCGTGGCCCGAAGGCCTGCGATCAGGCCTTCGTATTCCGTGATGTTGTTGGAGACCTTCTCGCCATGCTGGAAGCAGAGTTGCATGACGTAGTAGAGCTTGTCCTGAGTAGGCGAGACGAGCACGGCTCTAGCCCCCGCGCCCCAGCGTGCGAACGTGCCGTCAAAGTACATGACCCAGCCATCGGGCTTCTCATCTCCGGGCACGAGGGAGCGGTTTTCACTAACCCCGCGGTCGGGGGCATCAGTCCATTCCACCACAAAGTCAGCGAGGGCCGCGCCCTTGATGACCCTGGTGGTGCTGAACTCCAGCTGGAATGACTGTGATGACCCACAAGTATAGGGGATCAATCATAGTCCTTTCGATAAGTAAGAGTGTCGAACCCAACGAAGAGCAGAAGGAAATGACAAGCGGTTTTAAGCAAGGTAATGTCTGCAAGCACTGAAATTATAAGTAATGAGTAGTTTGGTAGCAAGATAATTTGTAATGAGCAAGTGATGGTAATGGTAACAAAAGTGCATCAAGGTAGCCCAATCCTTTTGAGGCAAAGGACAGGCCAAAACGGTCTCTTATGATAAGCAAAGCGTTCTTGAGGGTACACGGGAATTTCATCTAGTCACTTTCATCATGTTGGTTTGATTTGTGTTCGCTACTTTGATAATTTGATATGTGGGTGGACCAGTGCTTAGGTGTTGTTCTTACTTGAACAAACCTCCTACTTATGATTAACCCCCTCACATGCAACCGCAACTATGAGAAAAGTATTAAGAATAAATCTAACCATAGCATTAAACTTATGGATCCAAATCAGTCCCTTACGGAATAGCGCATAAACTAGGGTTTAAGCTTCTGTCACTCTCGCAACCCATCATCAAATAACTACTCCACTATGCATTCCCTTAGGCCCAAAATATGGTGAAGTGCCATGTAGTCGACGTTCACATGACACCACTAAGGGAATCACAACATACATATCATCAAAATATCGAACACATATCAAGTTCACATGATTACTTGCAACAAGATTTCTCCCGTGACCTCAATAACAAAATTAACTACTCACTAATGATAATCATGCTCAAGATCAGAGGGGTATTAAATAGCATAATTGATCTGAACATATAATCTTCCACCAAATAAACCATATAGTAATCAACTACAAGATGTAATCAACACTACTGGTCACCCACAAGTACCAATCAATAGTTCCGGTACAAAGATTGAACACAAGAGATGAACTAGGGTTTGAGAGGAGATGGTGTTGTTGAAGATGTTGATGGAGATTGCCCTCCCCAAGATGGGAGAGTTGTTGGTGATGATGATGACAATGATTTCCCCCTCCGGGCGGGAAGTTCCCCCGGCGGAATCGCTCCGTCGGAGGGCAAAAGTGCTCCTGCCCAAGTTCCACCTCGAGACGGCGGCGCTTCATCCCGAAAGTCCTCTCTTTATTTTTTTTCTAGGTCAAAATGACTTATATACCAGAAGTGGGGCACCGGAGATGGGCCGAGGAGGGCACAACCCACCAGAGCGCGCCTGGGCTCCCTGGCGTGCCCAGGTGCGTTGTGCCCACCTGGTGGGCCCCCTCTGGTAGTTATTTGCTCCAATAATGCTTATTTATTCCATAAAAATTCCTCGTGATGTTTCAGCTCATTTGGAGTTGTGTAGAATATGTAGCCCGACGTAGCTTTTTCAGGTCCAGATTTCCAGCTGCCGGAATTCTTCCTCTTTGTGTGAACCTTGCATATTATGAGAGAAAAGGCATTAGAATTACTCCAAAAAGTATTATTATGCATAAAAACATCATAAATAACAGTAGGAAAACATGATGCAAAATGGACGTATCAACTCCCCCAAGCTTAGACCTCGCTTGTCCTCAAGCGAAAATCGAAATCGAAAAACATGTCCACATGCTTAGAGAGAGAGGTGTCGATAAAAACAAAATACGGACATAGAAGCATCATGTATATTATTATAACAACAACCAACTTTAATATAAAACTTTATCATAGAACTTTTATCATATAGCTTCTCATGAACATGTAACAATTCATCACAACATCGAAGTATAAAGCATAAACTCTATTGAAAACCAACAAACTATGTTCTCAGTCAACTTTGCAACTACAATTCATCATCTTTTCAGGAAGGGTCACGTATCGGAGCCTTTTTGGCAAGTCCACATACTCAACCATCATATAGTCTTCTATGATTGCTAACACTCATCGCATACACATGAGCAAAACGTTTCAACCGGACACATAGAAAGATAGGGGCTTAAAGTTTTTCCTCCCAACATACTCACCTCGAGGGTGATGTCAACAATAATAACTCATGCTACTCATATCCAACTGGATATATGTGCCTAGATCTTTCGTCACCACATGATGCTTACCAAAAGAGAAAATAAAAAGGAATAGAGAGAAAAACTTTGACTCTTGCATAAAAGTAAATATATGAAAGTAAAAGATAGGCCCTTCGCAAAGGGAAGCAGAGGTTGCCGTGCGCTTATTTGTTTGTATGCTCAATCTCTTAGTGCAAAAGAACGTCACGTTATATTGCCCCTTGTGATAGAAACCTTTATTATGCAGTCTATCGCTTTTATTCTTTGCCATCACAAGTTCGTACAATGCTCAATTTTCTCTTACACTAAATGATCCAACACTTTTAGAAGCAATTTTTATTGCCCTATTTGCACCGATGACAACTTACTTGAAGGATCTTACTCAATCCATAGGTAGGTATGGTGGACTCTCAAAATAAGATTTGGGTTTAAAGGTTTTTGGATGCACAAGTAGTATCTCTACTTAGTGCGGAATTTTTGGCTAGCAAAGATGGCGGCAAGCACCACATGTTAAAGGATCTATGACAATATAACTTCTATGTGAATATGAACAAACATAAATCATCACGTTGTCTTCCTTGTCCAACGTCAACAATTTTGGCATATAATATTTTGATGGGGGCTCACAATCACAAAAGATGTCCAGGATAGTGTATTTGCATGTGAATCTTCTCTTCCCTTATTAATTATTTCATGAATTGCATCATTGACCAATGCTATGTTTGTCAATCTCCAATAAAATTTTCTACTTATACTCTTACTTATGTGATATCATTACTTACCATAAAATTAGCATATGATGTTTTTCATTTATTTCCTTTCTTTTTATTGAACATGAAAGTAAAGAAAGCAAAACTCAAACTAGTCTTTATTATATATCTCTTGCACACGATTACAAAGATAGATCACTAAGCAAACACTCGAAAAGAAAGGATCAAACTAAACTATTATTCATCTAAAGCAAAAGATAACTATGGATCAAACTAAGATAAATAAAGGCAAAAGATAGTGGAGGTGATACGATACCGGGGCACCTCCCCCAAGCTTGGCACAAGCCAAGGGGAGTGCCCATACCCGATACTCAATTTTCCTTTGGTGATGAAGAATGAGGTGCTGGTGATGAAGTAGTGGCCCTCTCCAACAGCTTCTCCAATCTACGGATGATGCTCCGAAGGGCAATGATGTGCTCTTGTAATATAATATTTTCACGGGTGAGATATTTATTTTGCACATGAACAGTTTTTATGATCCGAAAGGCTTCAATCTCAGTGGGGGTAAGATGATCATAGTAAGGTTTAAGGATATCCTCTTCTTCCTCCTCTGCAGGCAAAGCTTGCTCAACCACCGGCGCTTGATCTCTGGTGGCCTCCTTGCTCTTGTCTCCTTTGATGACTTCTTCAGGCTCTTCTCTCTTCAACTCGATCTTCATCAACCAAGCATCCTCTTCCATGTTGTTGGAGGAGGAAGAAGACATGATGCCTGGCTTAACAGATCTGTCTGGAAATAGCAAGAAAAGAAAACAGAAGATTTCTCCGCGATACGGTGGTCAATAGGTTCGGGGGGGTATATAAAGATTTTTTTATCTTGGGAAACAAGCAAACGGAAGAAAAACGGAGTCCGGAAGGTACCCGAGGTGGGCACAACCCACTTGGGCACGCCTGGCAAGCCAGGTGCACCCTGGTGTCTTGTGCCCACCAGGGGTGCCTTCCTGGTTATTTCTTATTTTCCTAATTTTTGTTATATTCCAAAACTAACAAAAAATATTTTTGCGGCTTTTTCGGAGTCCGTTTACTTACCGTATCACGTACCTCCTCTTTTTCAGTTATTTTGGATTGTTCCGGAAGGTTTCCTTTATGTGTTCTTCCGGTGTCATAGTTTGGATAATATTGCTTTCAACATTAATGGGCGTACCTGAGATATAATGTTTTATTCATTGCCCATTAACAACCTTCGGGTTAGTACCTTCGGCATTATTTATCTTGATGGCTCCGGATCGATAAACCTCCTCGATAACATAAGGTCCTTCCCATTTGGAGAGGAGTTTTCTTGCAAAGATTCTGAAATGAGAGTTGTACAAAAGAACATATTCTCCAACTTTGAACTCACGCTTTTGGATTCTTTTGTCATGCCATCTTTTAACTTTTTCTTTAAATAACATGGCATTTTCATAGGCTTGGGTTCTCCATTCATCTAGTGAGCTAATATCAAATAACCTCTTTTCACCGGCAAGTTTGAAATCATAGTTGAGTTCTTTAATTGCCCAATATGCTTTATGTTATAACTCAAGAGGCAAATAACAAGCTTTTCCATAAACCATTTTATACGGAGACATACCCATAAGATTTTTATATGCTGTTCTATAAGCCCAAAGTGCATGATCTAACTTTTTAGACCAATTCTTTCGGGACCTATTGACAGTTTTTTGTAATATTAATTTTATTTCTCTATTGCTAAGTTCAACTTGACCACTAGACTGAGGGTGATAAGGTGATGCAATTCTATGGTTAACATCATATTTAGCAAGCATTTTACGGAAAGCACCATGAATAAAATGTGAACCACCATCAGTCATTAAATATCTAGGGACTCCAAACCTTGGGAAAATGACTTCCTTAAGCATTTTAATAGAGGTGTTGTGATCAGCACTACTAGTTGGAATAGCTTCTACCCTCTTAGTAACATAATCAACAGCAACCAAAATATGTGTATACCCATTAGAGGAAGGAAAAGGCCCCATGTAATCAAATCCCCAAACATCAAATGGTTCAACAACAAGAGAATAATTCATAGGCATTTCCTGACGCTTACCAATATTACCAATTCTTTGACATTCATCACAAGATAAAACAAACTTACGGGCATCCTTGAAGAGAGTAGGCCAATAAAAACTAGATTGCAATACCTTGTGAGCAGTTTTATCCCCCGCATGATGTCCTCCATAAGCTTCGGAGTGACATTTCCATAGGATTTATCCCTGTTCATGCTCAGGCACACAACGTCTAATAATACCATCTACTCCTTCTTTATAAAGAGGTGGGTCATCCCAAAAGTAATGTCTTAAATCATAGAAGAATTTTTTCTTTTGTTGGTATGTGAAGCTAGGTGGTATATATTTAGCAACAATATAATTGGCATAGTCAGCATACCAAGGAGTGTTATGAGAAACAATTAATGCAGCTAATTGTTCATCAGGAAAACTATCATTAATAGGTTGTGGGTCATCAAGAATATTTTCTAACCTAGACAAGTTATCAGACACGGGGTTCTCAGCTCCCTTTCTATCAGTGATATATAAATCAAATTCTTGTAGCAAAAGAACCCACCTAATGAGTCTAGGTTTAGCATCCTTCTTTTCCATAAGATATTTTATAGCAGCATGATCGGTGTGAACAGTCACTTTAGAATCAACAATGTAAGATCTAAATTTATCACAAGCAAACACAACTGCTAAAAATTCTTTTTCAGTAGTAGCATAATTTCGTTGAGCACTGTCCACAGTTTTACTAGCATAATGAATAACATATAATTTCTTATCGACTCTTTGTCCCAGAATAGCACCAACAGCATAATCACTAGCATCACACATAATTTCAAAAGGCAAGTTCCAATCAGGTGGTTGAACAATAGGTGCAGAAATCAAAGTTTTCTTAAGTGTTTCAAAGGCTTCTACACAATCATCATAAAAAACAAATGGAACTTATTTTTGTAAAAGATTTGTAAGAGGCCTAGAAATTTTAGAGAAGTCTTTAATAAACCTCCTATAGAAACCAGCATGACCGAGGAAACTACGAATACCTTTGATATCTTTAGGGCATTGCATTTTCTCAATTGCATCAACTTTAGCTTTATCCACCTCAATACCTCATTCAAAAATTTTATGTCCCAAGACAATACCTTCATTAACCATAAAGTGGCACTTCTCCCAATTCAGGACGAGATTAGTTTGCTCACATCTCTGCAAAACTCGATCAAGGTTGCTCAAGCAATCATCAAAAGAAGTTCCGTAAACGGAAAAATCATCCATGAAAACCTCAACAATCTTTTCACAAAAGTCAGAGAATATAGCAGTCATACATCTTTGAAAGGTAGCAGGTGCATTGCATAAACCAAAAGGCATACGTCTATAAGCATAAGTTCCAAAAGGGCAAGTAAAGGTGGCTTTCTGTTGATCAGGTTGTGAGACAGGTATTTGAGAAAAACCGGAATATCCATCAAGAAAGCAAAAATGTGTGGTCTTTGATAGTCTTTCTAACATTTGGTCAATAAAAGGCAGAGGGTAATGATCTTTTCTAGTAGCTTTATTTAGTTTTCTAAAATCAATTACCATTCTGTAGCCAGTGACAATTCTTTGTGGAATAAGTTCATTCTTCTCATTAGGAACAACGGTAATACCTCCCTTTTTAGGGACACAATGAACGGGACTTACCCATATACTATCAACTATGGGATAGATTATACCTGCTTCCAGAACCTTCAGTATTTCTGTTCTTACCACTTCTTTCATTTTAGGATTCAAACGTCGTTGGTGATCAACAACGGGTTTAGCATCAGGCTCCATATTAATTTTATGCTGACAAAGAGTGGGACTAATGCCCTTTAAATCATCAAGAATATATCCAATGGCAGCTCGGTACTTCTTCAGAACCTTCAATAATCTTTCTTCTTCGTGTTCTGAAAGGTTAGCACTAATAATAACAGGATAAATCTTTTTCTCATCAAGATAAGCATATTTCAAAGTATCTGGCAATTGTTTTAATTCAAACACAGTATCACCTTTAGGTGGAGGAGGACCTCCTAGAGTTTCAATAGGCAAATTGTGTTTAAGCAGAGGACGTTGTTCAAAGAAAATCTTATCTATTTCATTTCTTTCATGCAAATGCATATCATTTAATACAGTGAAGATTACTTTCCCCATGTTCATGAGATCTTCAGGCTGAATGATGTTGATGCTTTTCTTGGACAGAAGCTAACCAAGTGGAATGATGAGATGATTATGTAGTTCTACTCCACTGCACACTTCTATCCAGATGGGAAGATTGTGTGGATGACTGAGGGCACCAGATACCAGTCATCAATCTCTGAATGGGCTGCTCTCATCAAAGCCCCAAAAGAAGATGAAGATGATATTGATGTATATGGAAAATCTAGGAAGGATCACAACTCCATGGCTCACATGTACAAGCCTATCCCGGATGAAGCCTTGGAGACTCACAAGTTTGGTTCTATCTACTATTTGCTTGCTGGACTAACCACCATAAACACCATTCTAAGGCACAGTCTCTTGCCTAAGTCTAGAGATCATAGGATGATACGTGGTCACACCATCAACCTGCTACATCTGTTTGACATTCCCCAAAAGTTCAAGGTCATGAGTTTGATAGTTGAGACAGTCAAGAGAACAGCTACCAACCACAAAAGGTCTTGTGGATATGCTCCACATATTCAGATGTTGATCAATTCTAAGGTTGGAACTGGAACATATCTACTTGACAAAGAGCACTTACTTCTCCGGCCAGATTTTGAGGACAATGAAGTTGTCATGGATGCATCACATCCTACTTCTGTTGAGGCCCGGGAGAAAGCAGAGTAAGCAAAGACTGCTAAAATAGCAAAAGCAGCAAGTGCTCCTAGTGCATCACATGTGAATCTCAAGACCAAACAAGATCAGCTCACATATCTGCTAGAAGCTACCCTGAGGATTGAGAAGAGTCTGGACAACTTGACTAAGAATCAGGAGAGCTTAGAGAGGATTGTTGAGAGCAAGATGTATGACCTAGATGTGAAGGTCATAGAGATTCAGACTATAGTGGAGAAGCTCCGAGATGATGCTGAGGACAGTGATGAAAGACCTACTACAGATAGATTCCAGTCAGTGCCAAGGGCACAGAGGTCTTCTGCTGAGCCAGTTGCAGACTTGAGGCCAGCTCATTCTGCTCCTGCCACCACAGCCATAGTTGCCCTTCCAGTATCAACTCCACCAGCTCCACAGACTTTAGCTGAAGCATTTGCAGATGGACTCCTCTCAACACCATCTACGCACACCGGAGCCACAAGCCAGAAGACCCCTTCAGGAGTCTCCGGAGATCATGCCTAGAGTGCCGCATAGCACTATACGTTTTCAGACTTTTTGGTAACTTGTTGCCAAAGGGAGAGAAAGTGTATAGATCATAGGCTTCGTGAGAGAGAGAGAGTCTTTTGCTTCTTTGTTGGTTCTTAATTGCATTGCTACTTTGATTGGTTGTTTCTACTTGATGCTACATTTGTGTTATGCTCGTGAAATACCTTGTGTGATCATGTGTTTGATCATACTATGCTTAATGTGTGCTTGCATGTCTATCTCTATGATTATTTTTGTATGATCAATCACTTGTACCTTTAGTGATGAGTGCATGTTATTTCATTCTTATCATTTTGTGTGCTCCACCAAGATGTATGTGCAATGGAAGAGTGAGTCATGATCCTAATCGATTGTGCATTTGCATTCAAAAGCAAATTTTAAATAATGCACAAATTTAGGGGGAGCTCTTGCTTATCACATACTTCTCAAAGCGACGATGTATTTCATTCTTTATCATTTGTCGAAGCTTTGATCTATATGTTGTCATCAATTACCAAAAAGGGGGAGATTGAAAGTGCAACTAATCCCCGGGTGGTTTTGGTAATTCATAACAACATATAGCTCATTGAACTAATATTCTTTCAAGTTAAATATTTTAGAGAGTTCAATGAATGGCATGGCATGGACTAGGAATGTGGACCCCTCAAAATGCTAAGGACACATATTGGCAAAAGCTCAAGATTCTTCATTTTATCTTTAGTGATCCAAGATCACATTGAGTCCATTTGAAAGACAATACTATTAAAAGGGGACGAGGTGTTGCTTAATGGCTTGCTTGCTCAAAGTGCTGAGTGATATTGCTCCAAAACCCTCAACCACTTTCTCATTCCAAATATGTACAAAACCTAAAGTCAAACTCGGCCACACCGATTCTTTCTATCCGGCCCCACCGAGTTCACATGACATAGCCATAGCCAGAAACCCTAACAGTTCGGTCACACCGATACGGATCTCGGTTTCACCGAGATGGCCTTGCTGACTCCCTGTGACTTGTTGCATTCTTTTGGTTCCACCGAGTTTATGCAATCGGCCGCACCGAGTTGGCTTGACATCCACCGAGTTGATGTTTGCCCTAAGCCCAAGCACATCAGTCACACTGAGTTGTTCCAGTCGGTCCCACCGATATTCCTAACGTTCACATTTTGAACTAGTCGGTCAGACCGAGTTCGTCTATTCGGTCTCACCGAGTTTGGTCAAATGTGTGTAACGGTTGGATTTTTTGTGGAGGCTATATATACCCCTCCATCCCCACCTCCATTTGTGAGAAAGCCATCAGAACGTGCCTACACTTCCACTACCCATCTTCTGAGAGAGAACCACCTACTCATGTGCTGAGATCAAGACATTCCATTCCTACCACAAGATTCTTGATTTCTAGCCTTCCCCAAGTTGCTTTCCACTCAAATCATATTTCCACCATATCCAAATCTGTGAGAGAGAGTTGAGTGTTGGGGAGACTATCATTTGAAGCACAAGAGCAAGGAGTTCATCATCAACACACCATCTATTACCTTTTGGACAGTGGTGTCTCCTAGATTGGTTAGGTGTCGCTTGGGAGCCTCCGACATGTTGTGGAGTTGAACCAAGAAGTTTGTAAGGCCAAGGAGATCGCCTACTTCATGAAGATCTACCCGAGCAAGGCAAGCCCTTCGTGGGCGATGGCCATGGTGGGATAGACCAGGTTTCTTCTTCGTGGGTGGAGCCCTCCGTGGACTCGCGCAACTGTTACCCTTTGTGGGTTGAAGTCTCCATCAACGTGGACGTACGATAGCACCACCTATCGGAACCACGCCAAAAATCTCCTTGTCTACATTGCGTTTGCCTTCTCCAAACCCTTCCCTTTACCTTCATATGCAATGTTTTACTTTTTGCTGCTATACTCTTAGAATTGCATGTGTAGGTTGGTTGCTTGACTTGTGCTAGTTGCTAAAATCTGCCTACAGCTAAAATTGGGAAAAGGATAGATTTTTAATTGGTCAAGTAGTCTAATCACCCCCTCTAGACCTACATTCCATCCTACACCTCGGCCCGGCCTTGGGCCTCCTTGGTAGCCGTCTCAAGCCGGCGCCACCCCGAGGTGAGCCTCAGGCATTCCTGGTTAACGCGCTTGTCGGCATCCTGGAGATCTACCCTAAGCCGGTTGAGCGCGGCGTAGGCGTCAGCCAAGGCCTCACGCCTGATCAGGGGATCACAGCTCATGAGCGCGAGGACCGGGCGCGAAGGTAGCACCGTGGCGCGTGCTACCACCGCGGCTGAAGAGGCCGCGACATCCTTCTCTTGAGGCACAGGGGGCTCTGGATCCCTCTCCGTGCTCGGCTCCTGCGGCGCACCCGAGGAGACTGCCTCACCAGCCCGCTTGATCCCAGGGGCGGGCACCGCTCACGGCTGTGCTGGGGCTCGCCTTGTGTCGTCTTCAGTGGCAGGGGTGGCGATAGCCGGTGGAAACTGAGTCGTTGCTCACTTGTCTGTGGCCGGAGCCGTCGCGGCTTTGACGGGTGGCGATAGATACGTCTCCAACGTATCTATAATTTTTTATTCTTCCATGCTGTTACATTATCATTCTTGGATGTTTTACAATCATTTTATAGCAACTTTATATCATTTTTTGCGACTAACCTATTGACATAGTGCCCAGTGCCAGTTGTTGTTTTTTGCATGTTTTTTACTTCACAGAATATCAGTACCAAACAGAGTCCAAATGCCACGAAACTTTTTGGAGATTTTTTTGGACCATAAGACAACTTGGGAGCCAAGGAAGCACCTGGGGGGAGGCACATGGGGCCCACCACCCACCATGGCGCGCTAGAGGCCCCTGGCGCGCCCTGATGGGTGGTGGGGCCCATGGAGGTCTCCTCCATCGCCTCTTCACTCTATAAATTCTCAGATATTCCAAAAACCCTAGAGGTGTTGACCAAACATAATTCCAGCTGCCGCAAGTTCCAGAACCACGAGATCCAATCTAGAGCCCTATTCCGGCACCTTAGCGGAGGGGAACACGATCACGGAGGGGGTTCATCATCCTCATGGTGCTCCTCCGATGATGCGTGAGTAGTTCACCACAGACCTACGGGTCCGTAGGCAGTAGCTAGATGGCTTCTTCTCTTTTTTGATTCTCAATACAATGTTCTCCTCGATGTTCTTGGAGATCTATTTGGTGTAATGACTTTTTGCGGTGTGTTTGTTGGGATCTGATGAATTGCGAGTTTATGATCAGATCTATCCATGAATATTATTTGAGTCTTCTTTGATCCCTTATATGCATGATTATTATAGCCTCGTATTTCTTCTCTGAAAGTTTGGTTTGGTTTGGCCAACTAGATTGATTTTTCTTGCAATGGGAAGAGGTGCTTAGTGATGGGTTCTATCTTGCGGTGTCCTCACCCAGTGACAAAAGGGGTAGCGAGGCACGCATGTATCGTTGCTATTAAGGATAAAATGATGGGGTCTATTCCTACATGAATAGATCTTGTCTACATCATGTCATCATTCTTATTGCATTACTCCGTTTCTCCATGAGCTTAATACACTAGATGCAAGCAGGAGTCGGTCTACTAATCTTAGATGTGATGCCTATATACATGATCATTGCCTTGGATATCGTCATAATTATTTGCTTTTCTATCAATTGCCCAACAGTAATTTTTTTACCCATCGTATGCTATTTTCTCGAGAGAAGCCACTAGTGAAATCTACGACCCCCGGATCTATTTTCTATCATATTGTTTTCAGATCTATTATTCCAAAAACCAAAAATACCTTGCTGCACTTTTTATTTATTTATTTTATTTTGTGTTTTTGCAAGATCTATTTATCCAATCCCATAAAATTTAATGTATCTTTTTACCGGGGAGGGATTGACAACCCCTCTTACGCGTTGGGTTGCAAGTATTTGTTCTTTGGGTGCAGGTACCGTTTACATAGTGTTGCTTGGTTCTCCTACTGGATTGATAACCTTGGTTTCATAATTGAGGGAAATACTTACCATTGTTGTGCTGCATCACCCTTTCCTCTTCAAGGGAAAAACCAACGCAGATACAAGCAATCAGGAAGAATTTCTGGCACCGTTGCCGGGGAGACATCATCAACATCTATCAGGTTCCTAATCACAAATCTCATCTCCTTGCAATTTACATTATTTTCCATTTGCCTCTCATTTTCATCTCCCCCACTTCTAAAACGTTTTTGCAAAAAGCACAAAAATATTTTCCTTTTTATTTGCTTTATTTTTTGTTTGCCTTTTTGCTCATTTGCTATCTTTGCTTGTGTTGCCATGTGTCTTCTATTTGCTTGCATCTTCGCTTGCTAAAGATCTATTGATATGGATCCTCATCCACTTGCTAATCTTTTTAAAAGATCCAATTATGATGAATCAATTTCTAGTGAGTTGAGTGCACTTGATTATCTCTATGAAGTTTTGCTTGAAGATCTTGAATCTGGAAGTGGTGATGAAGTGTTAAACGAAATTTTTTATAAAGTGATTCATGATAGCTCCCTCAGTGAAAAGCATGATTGCAATGATGTTACTATAAATTCTATTTAATATCTATTGTGCTAATAATATGCAAAACCCCAAGCTTGGGGATGCTAATTTTGATATGTCCACTACTTATTGCAATGATCATGATTGGGGTGATTCTTCTTATGATCTTGAAAATTTATTTAAGCCTCATGATGAATATGTTTGCGATAATATTGAAAGTGGGTTTGGAAGAGTGTCAACTCTAGGTAATATTGATCCCACTACTTTGGAGAATGATCAATCTTATGAAATTTTTGATAAAAGTGGGCTTGGAGAGGTCCTGACTTAATTTGATGATAATCCTACTATTTTGGAAGAGTGTCAACTTTGCATGCATGTGGATCATGAACATAATATTTTATTTGATAGCTATATTGTTGAATTTGATTATGACCCTACATGTAATTATTTTGAGAGAGGAAAATATAGTTATGGGAATTTTCATGCTACTAATTTACCTCTCGTTATGTTGAGATTGTCAATGTTTTATTCTTCTTCTTTGCATATGCTAGATATTTCTTGTCATGATAATTTGTTTTCCCATAAAATTCCTATGCATAGGAAGTATTTTAGACTTAAACTTCTTTTTCACATGCTATATGATGCTCTCTTTGTGCTTCAATTTTTTTGTCTTTCATGTGAGCATCATTAAAATTATGCCTAGCTAGGGGCATAAAACAATAGCACTTGTTGGGAGGCAACCCAATGAATAAATTTTATTTTTGCCTTTTTCTCTCTGTTCTTGAGTGTTTTCATAATTATGCTACTGTTATGATTGTGTTTTTTATGTTTTAATTAGTGTTTGTGCCAAGTAAAGCCTTTGGGATCATGTTGGGTGATAGCTGATTTGATCTTGATGGAAAACAGAAACGTTTATGTCCAGTAGCAGCATTTTGAAAATTCACAGAAGCGACTAAAGCTTCTAAATGTTTTACACAAGATTGATATACCAATTGCCTACGTTTTCCTAATTTTTCAGAATTTTTGAGTTACAGAAGTATGAGTATAATTCGCGTCTTTACAGACTGTTCTGTTTTTGACAGATTCTGTTTTCGTTGCATTGTGTGCTTATTTTGATGATTCTATGGAGTGTATCAGGGGGTATAAGCCATTGTAAAGTTAGAATACAGTAGGTATAATGCAATAACAAAATATGAATGGGTTTGCAACAGTACTTAAAGTGAAGATTGGTTTTCTTATACTAATGGATCTCACGAATGTTTTGTTAAGTTTGGTGTGATTGAAGTTTTCAAGTTTTGGGTGAGATCACAATGGATGAAGGAATAAGGAGTGAAAAGAGCCTAATATTGGGGATGCCCCATGGCACCCCAAGGTAATATTCAAGGATAACCAAGCAACTAAGCTTGGGGATGCCCCGGAAGGCATCCCCTCTTTGTTCTAACGACCATCGGTAATTTTACTTGGAGCTATATTTTTATTCGTCACATATCATGAGTTTTGCTTGGAGCGTCTTGTATTATATAAGACTTTGCTTGATTTTATTTTTAGTTTGTCACAATCATCCTTGCTGTACACACCTTTTGAGAAAGACATAATGATGCTATAATTTGTTAGAATTGCTCTTTGTGCTTCACCTAAATTTTTTTTAGCTATGGAATTGCTCTAGTGCTTCACTTATATCTTTTTGAGCACAGTGGCACTTTGATTTTTGAAGAAATACTCTCATGCTTCATTTAGATTAATTTGAGAGTTAGTAAATTTGTAAAGAAATTCTCTCATGCTTCACTTATATTATTTTGAGAGATGAAAATTTTTATGCTCATGTTCTGCACTTAAATTTGTTTAAGCTTGTTATAAGCAATGGTGATATATGAAATTAGTCCCAAAGTGATAGACATTCAAGAGGGATATAATAAAAACTTTCATGAAGATCATTGGACAAAATAAACTTGATTCTTTGTAATAGTTTTGAGATATGATGATAGTAATATGTGAGCCATGTTGGTGAGTAATTATGCTTTAGTAAGAATATTGGTGTTAAGGTTTGTGACTCCCTATGCAAGCATGAAAGTCAATAGTTATGCAATGAAATTACATCCTACTTGTGGTGCAGTATTCGGTGTTAGTTATGCTTAATGCTTGTTTATGAGAATTTTCGTTTCTTGGTTGGTTGCTTCTCAATCTTTTTGCTAGCCTCCACTTGTACTAAGTAGAAATACTACTTGTGCATCCTAAATCCTTAAACCCAGTTTTGCCATATGAGTCCACCATACCTACCTAAATGCGGTATTTTCGTGTCGTTCCATGTAAATTTGTATGTGCCAACTCTAATTTTCAAACTGAATTTCCTTTTTGTGTGCCCGTACTGCTCATGAGGCGACAGGGGTGGCCAATATTTTCCATGATAGATGTGTTATTCTCAAGATGAGTGTTTATTCACTTGTCATTGCATGAGAGTGTGGCAGTAATAGGGATGCCCAGTCCCGAAATGAAAAAGAAATTTACTTTATGTTGTCAAATAATTATTCCTTGGAAAGTGTTGGTACGGAAGGCACCCGTGGATACGGCTAGCCATGGATTGTGAAAGAATGGTGGAAAAAAGAATAAACTTTATTTTATGTTTGGGAACTGCCTATGATGTATCTAGCATGGAAAGTATTGGGAATTCTCTGCCATTTTCGTTGATGGCAAAAGCATGCCTCTCAAAATATTTTATCTCTCAATTTTTGCTTTGAGCTCTGGCACCTCTACAAATCTCTGCTTCCCTCTGTGAAGGGCCTATCTATTTACTTTATGCAATTTTTATTTGTATTTGAGTCTCCATCTTCTGTTATAAATCACCAACTAGGGAGCACTATGATCATACTTGTGCATTGGATGTAGCTAATATTCGAGTGTGTTTCATGAATGGATCAATGATTGAGCATGATGGGCTAGGGATAACTTTCTTTAGTCTTGATATTTTAAAAGACATGGTTGCTTATTGATATGCTTGAGTATTGAAGTATTCATGTCAAATATAGACTATTGCTTTGAATCATCTAAAAGTTCAAATGTCCATGCTACAAAAGAAAATAATATGTGATGAACATGTTCGACTGCATTCCACATAAAAAATTCTGTTTTTAACATTTACCTACTCGAGGACAAGCAGGAATTAAGCTTGGGGATGTTGATACGTCTCCAACGTATCTATAATTTTTTATTGTTCCATGCTGATATATTATCATTCTTGGATGCTTTACAATCATTTTATAGCAACTTTATATCATTTTTTGGGACTAACCTATTGACATAGTGCCCGGCGCCAGTTGTTGTTTTTTGCTTGTTTTTTACTTCGCAGAATATCAGTACCAAACGGAGTCCAAATGCCACAAACCTTTTTGGAGATTTTTTTGGACCAGAAGACAACTTGGGAGCCAAGGAATCACCTGGGGGAGGCCCATGGGGCCCACCACCCACCAGGGCGTGCCAGAGGCCCCTTGCATGCCCTGATGGGTGGTGGGGCCCATGGAGGTCTCCTCCATCGACTCTTCGCTCTATAAATTCTCAGATATTCCAGAAACCCTAGAGGAGTCGACGAAACACAATTCCAGCCGCCGCAAGTTCCAGAACCACGAGATCCAATCTAGAGCCGTATTCCCGCACCTTGCCGGAGGGGAACACGATCACCGAGGGGTTCATCATCCTCATTGGTGCTCCTCCGATGATGCGTGAGTAGTTCACCATAGACCTACGGGTCCGTAGATAGTAGCTAGATGGCTTGTTCTCTCTTTTTGATTCTTAATACAATGTTCTCCTTGATATTCTTGGAGATCTATTTGATGTAATGACTTTTGGCGGTGTGTTTGTCGGGATCCAATGAATTGCGAGTTTATGATCAGATCTATCCATGAATATTATTTGAGTCTTCTTTGATCTCTTATATGCATGATTATTGTAGCCTCGTATTTCTCCTCAGAAACATTGGTTTGGCTTGGCCAACTAGATTGATTTTTCTTGCAATGGGAAGAGGTGCTTTGTGATGGGTTCGATCTTGCGGTGCTCAATCTCAATGACATAACGAGAAGTGACACACATGTATCATTGCTATTAAGGGTAAAAAGATGGGGTCTATTCCTACATGAATAGATCTTGTCTACATCATGCCATCATTCTTATTGCATTACTTCGTTTCTCCATGAACTTAATACACTAGATGCATGCTGGATAGCGATCGATGTGTGGAGTAATAGTAGTAGATGCAGGCAGGAGTCGGTCTACTAATCTTGGATGTGATGCCTATATACATGATCATTGCCTTGGATATCATCATAATTATTTGCTTTTCTATCAATTGCCCAACAGTAATTTGTTTACCCACCGTATGCTATTTTCTCGAGAGAAGCCACTAGTGAAATCTACAGCCCCCGGGTCTATTTTCTATCATATTGTTTTCAGATCTATTATTCCAAAAAAAAAAAAAAAAGTACCTTGCTGCACTTTTTCTTTATTTATTTTATTTTGTGTTTTTTCAAGATCTATTTATCCAATCCCATACAATTTAATCTATCTTTTTACCGGGGAGGGATTGACAACCCCTCTTACGCGTTGGGTTGCAAGTATTTGTTCTTTGTGTGCATGTACCGTTTACATAGTGTTGCTTGGTTCTCCTATAGGATTGATAACCTTGGTTTCATAACTGAGGGAAATACTTATCATTGCTATGTTGCATCACCCTTTCCTCTTCAAGGGAAAAACCAACGCAGATACAAGCAATCAGTGCCATGGGCTGAACTATCGCGACCTCACCGACCGACCCTTCAGGCGAGTCGGGAAAGGCGTCGAGCGAGCTGGGGCGCCCGCGCGTCTGGGGATTGTGGTGCCCGTTCACCCGAGCGTGATGCTGGGACGGCGCAGACCATCGCCGCGGCCACCAAAGCTGTGGCCCAGTGTGGACATTGCCTTCAGGACGGAGGGCGCCTTCGCCGTGGTAGTCACCATCTTCTTCTTCTCCGAGCGGCCGCCCCTGATTCGGTGCAGCAGGAGGTCAGTACGATTGTACGAGCTGCAGGCGCGCAAGAAAAGGGTGAATCGGAGCACTTACTCGTCCGGGACAGTCCACTTCCTCTTCTTCTCGTCTGCGGAGGCCAACGTGCCGCCGCCCCCACCCGACGCAGTCCCGATGTCTCCTCCAGAGCCCTCAGGGGTGCCCTCGGCAAGCCTCGCCATGGCGCCACCTTCAGGGGAAGTGTGAGGTGCCACCTGAAGGACCACAGTCGACGGGGGCTCGACCGCCCCCACGTCCAGAGCTGCCTCACCAAACGCACGCACGGCCGGGGAGCAGACACCGCCCTCCTAGATGCCTCGGCGAGGCATGGGGAAGCTGCGGGCGAAGGCCCGGCGGCGTCATCATCGTCCTCGAGGCCAAGGACGATATGGCGATGCGACGGCGGGGACGCCCTCCCGAGGTCATCCTCCTCGGTGCCTTCCGAGTCCTTGTCATCGTTACTGCCGCCGGAGGACATCACTACCGGCGAGCTGGTGGGGTCACGCGACATGAGCCCCCAATCGTCGAAGGTGGGCATGGCTGCGACCTGTTCCTCCTTGTCGTCGTGGCTATACAACAGGGTCGCGTCCTCGAGAGGGTCCCCGAGGACGTAGCCGAGCAGGGTTGACAAAGCCCCATCTAGCTCCTCGATCGTCAGGCCAGCGACATGCAGCTTCATCGTGTTCCCCGCGCCGTCATACTCCCACAAGGGTCGCGAGTGCGCTTGGAGCGGCGTGATGCGCTACGCCAAGAACTCCGTCATGATTGCTGCTCCCGTTAGCTTTTTCTTCACATGCGCAGTTATCCTCTTCAGGACGGGCCTTGCGCGAGGGTCCGCAAGCTTCTCGTGGCCCCATCCAGGGGCCTATTCGGGTTGCGCCACCGGAGTCATCAAGAGCGGGTCGGTGCGGCGAGCGTCCATGAAGACCCAGCACTACCGGTAGCCTTCCACCTTCTTCCTGGCTTTCAGGAGGGAGTTTCTATCATGCACGTCGATGAAGGAGACGCACGCAGACCGCTGGTTCCGGGTGGTGAACCGCAAGCCAAAGAAATGGCGGAAAAGCCCCACTGAAGGCCTCATGCCCACGAAGGCCTCATAGTAGAAGGTGAAGATGGACAAGAGGAGAATGGAGTTGGGCTGAAGATGGAGGGCATGGATTTGGTAATGCGCGAGGATGGTGTAGAATAAATCAAAGAATGGCGGAACCAGCCCGACGAAGATGTTGTGGAGGAAGAAGGGGTAGACAGACTCCCCCAAGCTGCACCGCACCATCGAGCCGGGCCAGATCTGGGTCTCGCCCCCTTTGTTCTTGTCACAGGCTATCAGCGAAAGCACCAGGTTGAGGTCTTTCTCTGTGGCGATGGAGGAGGTCAGGAACGTTGGCCCTGCAGCGGAGGGACCTGCAGCCGGAGCGACGGGCCTTGTCTTCCTGCCGGGCGCCATTCACGAGTCCCCCGACGTTGAAGGAGAAGGGGAAAGTTGTGTTCGGTTTGGATCTAGAGAAGCCTCGCGCGAGAGAAAGGCTAGAGAAAGCAGGGGAAGGCAGCAATAATGGCCCCACGCAGCACCCACCAAGCTTTATGTCAGCGTGGGAAGTTGCCGAGGCATCGTGGGGAAGTAGGGGCGTCCCTCGCCCCGTCGTGCGCCACGTGTCGTGCCTAACCCGCAGGCTGTTGGGGCCCGTGTCGTTTCGCCCCCCAACTGGTAAATCATGCATGCTGCGGGCCCGGGGGCTACTATCGGGCCAGGCTCTGGGACTGGGGGTACCCAGGCCCGTCTGCCTACGGCCTAGGACGCAGTGTATGGCACGGGCCCGATACGACCCATCTTCAAGGCTGCAAGAGCAAGGCCCTCACGAGGCCTCCAGACTCGCGAGGCACACTTCACCGAGGACCTCCCGAGGCTCCCCTCGCAGAGCTGCCTCCCCAGGCTGCCTCCCGACGCCATCTCACGGGCAGATACACCGAGGTCGCCAAGCTAGGCCTCACGCCACTTATGGGTGACGTGAGCCACGACGGGCGTCGCCAGAGTGGGCGCGGATGTTGAGGCTTTCCTCTTTGGTGCTAAAGGGACAAGGCCAGCGTGCGGGTTCCCAAGGCAGCCCCAAAGGCTACCTCTTTGGTGCAAGAAGACCAGGATGTGGGCTCGTCAGGATGGAGGTAGTCGTCGAGCCCACCTGCGCGTCATGGTCAGAAGCTTTGCAGGCGAAGATCGCCTTTCTTCAGGATAAGATGTACTTCCTGTTCCCCTTCAAAATTGGTCTTTGTGGCAACCCTTCCCGCCTAGAGTTTTGGGGGAAGAGGACCGGGCTAGTATAAGTATAGCTAGGCCACCACTTGAGAGAAGAGAGAGTTCATCCTCCCCTCAAGCTCGGAGACGCACAAGAAGCCTCCCGAGCCAACTTGTACACACTGATTCATCCTCCCTCGTGAGGCAATCCAACCACAAAGCAGGAGTAGAGTTTTACACCGCAAGGTGGCCCGAACCTAGGTAAGCTGCCGTGTTCTTCGTTCTCTTTCTTTGCACTGAGATCTCGTGCAGGCTTGGCTGAGGGGTTGGGTGCAGCTGATAGGGCGAGGTGAGGAGTAGTGAGCACACCCCTGAGTTCGAACCTTTCCTTGGGTCTGTGGAGCCCCGATTCCGACAGTCGTTATTTATACAAACTGTTCAACTTGACAGCTGAACCGACCAAACTTTTCCCTAATTGTTGCCAACCATGTACTGAAATAGCTAGTTCAACTATATATACTAGCTAATTTTAAGTACATAGTACAGTTCAACCATATCTATAGTCAGATGAACTGAAAAAATAGCCCCTAAATACTAATACTACGAAGGGGGCTTTGTACTACTTCCAGCAGCCTCTCCTCTGCCGAGCGCGCTCAGTAAGAGGCAGAGGAGGAGGAGCCTACCGACAAGCTGGACAACTGGAATCTGGTGCCTGCCGCTGTTGCACCTTTAGCGATGCTCACCTCGAACGTCCTCTGCCGCTCCAGATGACCCCTCTCGAAGTTGTGGGACTCCTCGTAGATCTCCTCATTCCGTGCCTCTGTGGCGGAGTGTACTACGGCCACTGTGGTGGTAAGACCTTTGTGTGGTCGACTAGGCGCTCCTCCTCCTCCTGCAGGAACTCGATGTAGCGTGCAAGGTCGCTGACGCACATGCGGGGCTCCACCTCCATCTTCCGCCTTCGGGAGGCGGTGGCGGAGCGGGTGATGACCTCGGCAGTCGACGGTGGGGTGGCGGCCACGGCGGCCACCTCCTGCCTTCGGGCCACGGTGGTGGAGTGGGTGATGGCCACGGTGGCCGACAGTGGGGTGGCAGCCACGACGACCACCTCCCGCCTTCGGGTCATGGTGGAGGAGCGGGCGATGGCCCTGGCTTTCGACGGTGGGGTGGCAGCAACGGCGGCCGGCAACAGCTGCTGACAGGCGGTAGTGGCGGAGCGTGTGGTGGGTGTTGTGCACACACCCAACAAGGACGCCATGCGCACTACACTACGCCGGGGACTATGCCGCCGCGACGGTGTAGCCTCCCAGCTGGAGCTGTCCTCTGATGACGGCAGAGTGGCTGAGCGATGACGACAGAATGGTGCCATTGGTTATTGTGGAGAAGCAGACGAGATAAGCTACAGGGAGGGAGGGGAAAATGCGACGCAGGACTCACCAGTCATGAGGGTTTATATAGTAGGCCGGTAAGTGATAACCCACAAGTATAGGGGATCGCAACAGTTTTTGAGGGTAGAGTATTCAACCCAAATTTATTGATTCGACACAAGGGGAGCCAAAGAATATTTGCAAGTATTAGCAGCTGAGTTGTCAATTCAACCACACCTGGAGATTAATTATCTGCAGCAAAGTGATCAGTAGAAAAGTAGTATGGTAGTTTTGAGAGTAGTAGCAACATCAATAGTAACGGTAACAGTGATAGCAATGATTTTGTAGCAAGTGCAATAGTAACAGCAGCAGTAGTAACTTAGCAAGAACAATATGAGAGAAATTCATAGGCATTGGATCGGTGAATTCGTTGGATGATATTCATCATATAACAGTCATAACCTAGGGTGATACAACACTAGCTCTAGTTCATAAATACTCCCTCCGTTCCAGAATATAAGGTGTATTGGTTTCCGTGCAAGTCAACCATTTGAAAGTTTGACCAAGATTATAGAATAAAATAAAAACATCTGCAATACTTAATAGATAAAATATGAAACTACTTTTCATGACGGATCACATGATATAAATTTCATATTGCGAATGTTGATATATTTTTCTAAAAACTCGGTCAAACTTGCACTTGTTTGACTTTTGAAAAAACAAATACACCTTATATAAAGGAACGGAGGGAGTATAATGTAGGCATGTATTCCGTAAATAGTCATATGTGCTTATGGAAAGAACTTGCATGACATCTTTTGTCCTACCCTCCCGTGGCAGCGGGGTCCTATTGGAAACTAAGGGATATTAAGGCCTCCTTTTAATAGAGAACCGGAACAAAGCATTAACACATAGTGAATACATGAACTCCTCAAACTACGGTCATCACCGGGAAGTGTCCCGACTATTGTCACTCCGGGGTTGCCGGATCATAACACATAGTAGGTGACTATAACTTGCAAGATCGGATCTAGAACATAGATATAATGGTGATAACATAAATGGTTCAGATCTGAAATCATGGCACCCGGGCCCAAAGTGACAAGCATTAAGCATGGCAAAGTCATAGCAACATCAATCTCAGAACATAATGGATACTAGGGATCAAGCCCTAACAAAACTAACTCGATTACATGATGAACCTCATCCAACTCCTCACTGACCAGCGATCCTACGAAGGAATTACTCACTCCCGGTGGGGAGCATCATGGAATTGACGATGGAGAAGGGTTGGTGATGATGAAGATCGAAGATCCCCCTCTCCGAAGCCCTGAACGGACTCCAGATCTGGCCTCCCGATGAAGAACAGGAGGTGGCGGCGGTTCCGTCTCATGAAACGCGATAATTCTTTCTCCTTGATTTTTTTCTCCGAAGATATGACTTTATAGCATCAGGGTTGGAGTCTACGAGGCCACCAGGTGGGGACAACCCACCTGGGTGCGCCTGGAGGGGGGGCGCGCCCTAGTGGGTTGTGCCCACCCAGGTGCCCCCCTCCCGTGGTTCTTGGCTCCAGAAATTCTCTTTTATTATATAAAAAATCCTCACAAAGTTTCGTTCCAATCCAAGAACTTTTATTTCTGCACAAAAACAACACCATGGTAGTTCTGCTGAAAACAACATCAGTCCGGGTTAGTTTCATTCAAATCGTGCAAATTAGAGTCCAAAACAAGAGGAAAAGCGTTAGGAAATGTAGATACGACGGAGACGTATCAGTAAGCATTGGGGATTTGGGGGATTTCACCGAGTCGGTCGGGAAGGTCGCGTGGCTATGCGCCACTTCGAGCCACCATTTGGCCAAAAGAACACCTGCGCAGTGCTCAAGCTTGCGCTCGAAGCCGTACACAGACACTTAATGAGAAAAAACATTTGTGATTTAATTACCTACTACCTATGTCCTGGTTTATAAGTCCTCTTTGTATTTTTGTGCCAAATTTTGACTAGAAATTTAACTAATAAAATATGAATGCATGTCACCAAAGATTATATCGTTGGATATGTATTTGAACATAGTTTCCAATTATATTATTTTTATAACAACCATTAATATTTTGTTAGTTAAATTTAAGGTCAAAATTTGGCGCTGAATATAAAGGGGACTAATAAACCAGGACGGAGGTAGTAGCACACGGCCGCTCTCTATGCACGTCGTGAACGATTGTTCGACCACCGTGTGATGTGGAACGCAACGTAGTTTCACATCATGCCGCTGGCTCGCAACTGCCGCCCGGCTTGTAGACAACCATTCCCTGTTCAACTGCTCTATGCGTGTGGTTGCTCGCGGTTGAGGCGGCTGTGGTGTGCTCTGCTCGCGTCCCGCCCCACGCGCTCTGCTCTCAGTCTCTCCGCGCGCTCTGCCCGCGTCCCTCCGTGCGCGCTGCCAGTGTTTGGGGCCGGCACACGATCACGTACGTTCGTGCTGCCATTATGCATGTGGTTGCGTCGGGTGCGGCGCCACAATGCAGTTACCCACTACAAAAACTGCCATGCGGACGTGCCGAGAATCCAGGCCGCCCAGCCCCCATTTATTCCTGAGGTCATTTACCTTCATCTCTCGCGCCCCACGACACAATAATTAAGCACACCCACAATGACACATACAGAGAGGATATCCAGCGTCTCCAATGTCGCTCCCCGTGGCTGACGACGTCAACGGACGGCAGTTCACCTCGCCTCATGTAGTGGACACCCACGTGAGGGGGAAGGACCTCTCGGTGGTGTACACGAACAAGCCGGTCTCGGTGGAGAGCTCCATCCAAACTATGCAGGAGTTGCTTGCCGAGGACAAGTACCATGTGGTCGGCTTCGACCTCGAGTTCACCGACGGTCGTGCCGGGAGTGATCAGAAGGTTGCCGTCGCCCAGTTGTGCATGTGCCATCACATCATCGTCTACCACTACTGCCTGGCCACAAGGCCTTGCGGGTGTTTCGCCAGGTTTATCAACAGCTGTGATTACATTTTTGCTACGGTGGACATCATCAACAATCTAAAAGCGCTCAAGGTTTCGGGCTTGACCTGCCAAAACCTTGTCAACATCCATCACCACTACAGGGTCTGGGGCAGCATGAAGAACAAGCAGAACTCCCTGGTTGACCTCGCGTCGGCCATCATAGACCCCTACTACAAGAACATGAAGGCTGAGTGCAACAAGGACAAGATCGCCTGGCACAGTGCCTGGAGCAGAGACTGGATGAAGAACACGTCAAGTACGGGGCCAAGGACGCGTACACAAGCTACGAGATCTACAGGAGAATCATTGACATGAGGAAGTGCCTTCGTCCTTCCCCAGACGAGGGATCGAGCCACCGAGTAGTGGCAACAACATCACAAGAAGTAGATGATTAGATGATCGTTTCTCCTAGTTTAGAATGCATCTAATTGTTTATGGAGGTGTGTGTGAATGTTTTGTATAGTCACTTATGTTATTGGATGTTTATTTTGGTTATATATGTTGTTCATCTGAAGACAGAGCAAATCACATCGCACACGGAGTAAACTAGGGAATCCGTCGGTGATGATTTCATCAATCACTGACAATTGTATACCAGCAAGCGTTTTCCCACAACACACACGGCTTATTAGCAGCAATTGTCTGTGTTATTATCATTCTTCGCACATATTTTTTATTACGGTCCTGTTTGCCGCGTATCACACACATCTTGTTAAGTTGAACCGTTTCTGTTATTTTGGCTCATCGCAAACAGTTCATCCGAGTGAACTGTATGCCATATATCGCACACACCTTGTTCTGGCTGGCCGTTTTTGTTGTGTTGCCTAATCAAAAACAGTTTATCCGAGTGAACTGTATGTCGTATATCGCACACACCTTCATCTGGCTAACCGTTTCTGTTGTTACGCTCATCGCAAACAGTTCATTCGAGTGAACTGTATGCCGCACGTCGCACACGCAACTCTAATCTGAATCGTGTTTGATGTCTCCCCATCGCAAACACTTTGTCTCATTTTTGACGGTTTTCTTACACCACCGTTTGCGATTAATGCATAGCACATAGTTTCGTCGAAGGGTCTCTGATTTTACTGCCGCGTTAGGACCATCCTATAGTAGTGCAAGCAATTGGTTCATACTTTTGAACGCGCTTCATCTTTTCAACTCTTACGCAATACATGAGCGCAAGCCATGGATATAGCACTATGGGTGGAATAGAGTATGGTGATAGAGATAATATGGAGCAGACAAAAAAGAGAAAGTCTCACATTGACGAGGCTAATCAACGGGCTATGGAGATGCCCATCAATTGATGTCAATGCAAGGAGTAGGGATTGCCATGCAACAGATGCACTACGAGCTATAAGTGTATGAAAGCTCAAAAATAAAACTAAGAGGGTGTGCATCCAACTTGCTTGCTCATGAAGACCTAGGGCATTTGAGGAAGCCCATCGTTGGAATATACAAGCCAAGTTCTATAATGAAAATATTCCCACTAGTTATATGAAAAATGAAAGCATAGGAGACTCTCTATATGAAAAACATGGTGCTACTTTGAAGCACACGTGTGGAAAGGATAGTGTCGGTGTCAAAATCGGCAGACCTTGGGGTAGGGGGTCCTGAGCTATGGATCTCGGATCGAGGGTAACAGGACCGAAGGAGACTATGTTTACCAAGGTTCAGGCCCTCTTGATGGAGGTAAAACCCTATGCCTTACTCTTGTTTATATTGATAGAGATGTATCAAGTACAGAGTTGATCTACCTCGAGATCGTATTGTGTGGTCTAACTCTAGGGCTAGATGAATGATTTTTTGTTGATGTCCCCTCTATGGGCTAAACCCCTTGGCTTATATACACGCGAAGCAGGGTATCTAGGCTTGCAAGTTCGGTAGCTAGGAGCTAGGCGGCGACAGAGATCTTGGAGTATACGTAAAGTCTTTGGGGGGAGGCAGGCTTGATCATACCTCCTCCATGCGACCTCTGGAGTCCACCTTGACCACGAATGAGGGCTTGTCGGCCCATCCCGAGGAGAGTGGGCCGACTGGGTTAGTCCCCCTTATCTAGGACACCGTCAGTAGCCCCTGAACTGGTCTTCTATGCCGAGGATGATGTTTCTGATGATAACAACCTCAGATCCAAAGTCCTTGGCTCAACAAATGAGTTCCTCCTTGTAATCTTCGAACCACTCCAAAGGAGCGACGCCAATCGGAGCTCGACCGACCCTGTTCCCCCTGCCCGAAGTGATTGGGTAGCTTAGCCTTGAAGGCCAAGCACCTCGGTGTGAATGGTTCCGCTCAGTATGACAACTTTATCGAAACGGCTCATCATACGATAGGTCGAGCAGTTATTGCTCCCCTCAAATCGCAGCCTGAGGCAAACTTTTTGCTGGCACGTCCCTTCGAGGTAGAGATCGTGCCTGTTTTCTCAAGGATATCATCAAGATTTTGTTTCCCCCCATATGCTCAACGACATCTTTGATGGGAGTGGCGAGTTTATCGGCGCAGCGAGGGGGACTCTTGGCCTTTCATAGGCCTATAAGAGTAAAAGGGAGGACAACGTAGGTGACCACGCTCCCATTCTCCCCATCTACTGCTTCATCTAGCTCCAGCACCCAGATCCGATCTCGCATCCCTTTCCCCCAGCAAGTCCATCCTTCCTAGCCAACCATGGCGAGACCCTCCAGGGGCACTGGGGTGGTTCCATCGTGATGGATGACACCATCCAAGAGCTGCGTGATGCAAGGTAACTGACCACCAATATCGCCACCCGTGCTCCTGCTGCTAGCCAGCAAGTGCCCGCTCCCAATGCTGGGGAGCGGGTTGTTTTCGTCCCCCACCTCATACGAGGGCTAGGGTTCCCGCTGTACCCCTTTGTGCGCGGGGGTCTTGTTCTATTACGGGCTCAATTTTCATCATTTGGCCCCAAACTCCATTCTCCATCACGCCTCTCTTATCACGGTCTGCGAGGCCTTCCTCTGTTGCGAGCCACTCTTCGGCCTGTGGCTGAAGATCTTCGGGATCAAGCGAAGTCAAGTGGCTCCGACCTTGCAGAGTGCAGAGGGGCCATGATCGGCAAAAATCAAGGGGCTGAATGGTTCAAGGGCACCTTCATTGAAACAATGAAGGAGTGGCAGCGGGAGTGGTTTTACATCACCAAACCGCTCACCCCTGGCCAGGCTGAGGTCCTGGCCTTCTCGGTCAGACCTCCGATGAAGCTCAAGTCCTGGAAGGAGAAGGGTGTCGCCTGGGGGAACCCGAAGGAGGTGGGGGCCTTGGTCAAGAAGGTTAAATGGTGGTCCACCACGGGGAAGGTCGAGCTTGCAGACATCATCAACGTCATGCTCAACCGCCGCATGCTCCCTCTCCAACTTCAGGTTACGATGATGTGGGTGCAAAAGCCCGAGGACATGGGCCCCCTCACCGCCTTCTTCCACTCCACTTTGGCAACTATGTGGACAAAGCTCATGAAGCTAGCCAAGGACAAGATCCCAAGGAAGGGGAGGACCGCGGCCTCGAGGACGGCTATGAAGTCCCCCGGTAAGTGACCTTACTCACAAGTTATCATTTCTGTCCTCCGAGGAGTAGATTTTAACGAATCATTACGCTTGACGCTTTGCAGAAGTAGCTGGCCTGGGTAGAAGGAGTGCACTGCCCGGCTCCACTGCTAGAGGAGCCCATGACTCCCCTGCTCTCGGCGCTCCTAACCGAGGAGCCGCATGTGGTGGCCCCCAAAGGGACAAAGTCCCAGAAGGGCAAGCCAAGTGCTCGGACCCGGGAGACCTCGGTCACCCATTTTGAAGGGACCCACACCTCCGCCGCTCATAACGACAACACGGAGGAGGGTGATATTGAGGAGATCCCTCCCCTAAAAGGGAAGAGGACGGCGTCAGAGGACGCCGAAGCCGGTATGTAGCCCAAGGGCTCAAAGAGGCCGAGGAGAACCTCGACCAGGGCTGCCGGCAAGTTTCCAGAGAGAGTCGAGCTCTCCGGCGACTCGGAAGAGGACCTCCTCGTGATGGGGAGAAAGAAACCGGAGCCTCGAGGGTAAGCCATCATTTTTATACCCTGTCTTTCTATTTAACAAGTTCTTTTTAGCAAGGAGAACTCAGAGATCGTCTTGTCTTATGTAGCCTGCCAAGAGCGATCCCCAGTGGTTCCTCGAGCGGGTTGCCATCTGCCAGCGGGACCCCAGAGCCCATTGCTCCTCCCCAACGCATGACGAGCTAGGGGAGGCGACATCCACCCTGGCCCCCGACGTCGACATGACGAGGGTTAGAGAGGTGGTCATCATGATCAAGGTCGACACCTCGACCCAACAAGACCCGGGGAGAAGCACCCCGAGGTCGTCGAAGAGGGATTGGGCCAGTCATCAGTCCAGCCAATATCTGATTCAGCTCTGCCACTGCAAGTGGAGTCTACTCGGATCGGCACATCAGTTCCCGAGTCTGAGGTCGTCCCGCCACCTCCGCCGACTGCCCAAGGACGGGCTGGTGCGGGGTGGACGGAGGAGGTGGAGGAGACCCTAAAGGGCTCCTCCCTTAAGGAAGAGCACCGTGCCCTAATAGGCGTGGCACTGCAAGGCTTTCGGTCCATGGGGGCCGGCCTGCATGAGGCTTTCAAGAGCCTTGTTACGAGCTTCGAGGTATGCTCCTACCCTTTTACTTGGTCTATTTACAGATTTATGTACTTGTCTGAAGACATGTCATTACGGCCTTCTAAACGGCATGTGAGTGAGTAGCCCCCGATCCCAAAGTTGGTTTCAAGAAACCGGCATTGGAGTCACATGATTTAGTAGGATCCTGTCATGTAGCCTGCAGGGCGTTGCTTAAGGCAGTCGTCCAGGATCTTCAGTAATTTTGACTGTGGGTTCCGAACTCTATCTCCGAGGAGATAGCGGAGATGAACCGAAAGCTTTAGAGGTCCTAGGAGGACCTCAACCTAGTGAACTAGAGATTCAAGCAGTCTCAAGGTAAGCAAGGTAAACTTGGATGATACTTTACATTATAGGTTTTGCTAGATTAAAGACTAAGGCCGAACTGTTTCAATGACAGCAACATTAGCTGAGCTTGAGACGCTCAAGGCTGCGCTTAAAAAGGCTCGGCAGGACGTGAAGCAGCATGAGGCTGCGGCCGCGGATGCGGAGAAGGCCCGAGCCGCCGAAAAGGCGGCCGGAGACAAAGACTGCACGAGGGTTCTTGAGGTCAAAGAGACCCTGAAGGGTGTGTTTGAAGCATGCAACAAGCTTCAAGCGGAGGGGCAGCAAACGAAGGAGGAGCTCGAAAAGCTCCAGCTTGACCATTCCGACCTTAAGACCATGGCACGGGCAGACCGCAAGGTGCTCCAGCAGTTGGAGCAGATCACCTTGGGTAAGCAATACTTACTGCAGTGTGTATTTGGCAGCAATGAGTGCGTCGAGCTCAACCAGCTGTGGCATTCCGTAGAAGTCTTCACAGATCTCCCGCAGAGTGTGGCGGATGCCATTACGCACTTCGACCAGTTGGCAGGCCACGAAGTGGAGAAGGCCTTCTGGGGGAAATTCCCGGGGTCTCCGGCACCGCAGCTGCTCAATAATCGAATGAAGCAGCTGGCCGAGCTACTCCGCATGGCGAGGCCAATGCTACAAGACCTCTATGTTGCATTGTGGCCTGCCGACGCCCTTCTGGGCAGCCTCTTCGGTCCCGTGATGCGCCTGCGGGGGGCTGTCTCATGTGCCGATATCTGGAGGAGGTCCACGCGCTTTGAAGGAGTATGGAGGGCGTATGTTTGTGTGAAGATGCACTTGCGCAAGGTCGACGCAATGACTATGGCCGCGGGTCCTCCTGCGGACAAACCTCGCACCACGGAGCAGTTCTATCTCGAGGTGGAGGAGGGAGCTCGACTTACCGAGGTCATGTGTCTAAAAGACACTTTCTATTATTAGGTAGGACTTTGGAATGCCGAAGTTTATGGAATGTATAAAACATTATCTTTTGCTTGAATGATTATGGCTTTAAATTCCATGTATGTTTTTCAATTATTTTTACCTCCTGGGTGACTGTTTTAAACTGAAAGTGGCCAATCATCGGCTTCAGCCCTGGTGTAAATTATAAAAAGGGTGTTCCGAGATGCAGGTTTGACCCTTAGCTGACGTCTAGGTACCTGGAGGTGGTCTTCTGCTCATAGGAACGAGGCAATCAGACTGTCGTGGCTTGAGAGCTTTCAAGTAGTCCTAGGAGTTTGACTGTGGGGGCTGATGACCAGCCCCCGGTATGGGAAGTGGTCGGCCTAGTAGGCCGAGGTCTAGGCCATGACGCACTTCGGCTTGAAATTAAAGCCCTTCGTTTCACACGGGTAATCTCTATCGTCACATCGCTTACCGCGGTCTGCGGACGGCCGACCAGTTTGCGCCAACCTAGATAGTCAATTTTCAGCTTTCTCCACTGAGGTGCTCTGCCAACTAACCTGGCAGCACTATCGCAGTGGTTCTCCCATTACACCCTTAGCCGAATTCATCGGGAATGTAAGAGGTACACATACGAGCCGGGCAACCCAAGTATTGACCAAAATCTAGGTTCAAAACTGATACATATAAAGCCAAAATCCGAGACGTCGAATACTTCGGACTTGTAATACAATTGTATCTTTTTAGGGGGCCTCTTTGTAGCGTAGGTGCCATGCTTATAAAGAAATATGATAAAAACCTTTAAAGGGAACGGTTTCTTTATTTCATAATTTCAAGCCTTTATATGCCCAGCTGCACCAAGAGGAACTGAAAGAATACAACATAAAAAGCAAAAAATAAGAAGGAAGAAACATGGCTGATATATGTCTTCGGATTTTTAGGAACCTGGGCCACTTCCTGCCGCATGTCTGCGCTTCCGAGTTGTTGACCAGCTTGTCACCATTAATGGTGGGGACTCGTGGAGGCTAATGCCCTTCCAGCCCTATATACACTCCAGGCGTTTGATTGATCGAGCTCCTTGAAGGAGGCGCTGCCGAAGTCCATTCTGTGGTTGAAGCCACGTTGGCGTAGTCATGTTTGACTGCTTCTTTGACAGAGACTTGCCTACGTGATGGCTTGAAGCCACGTCATTGCTTGGTCGAACCGTTTTGACGTTTTAGTAAAATCTTGGCTCCTTGGCGACCCAGGGAATCTTGAGTGCGAAATTGTGCACTCTAGGGACGTAGTGCCCCATCTAGAGTGGGCACGCTAGGAGCCCATATCCCTATTTAGGGTGCGGGAGTATGTGGCCGAGGTCGATTTGTGCGGCCCGAATACGCTTCGAATATCCAGCGGAGCGTTTATCGCGGCGGGCTGCCTCCTCTGACGCCTGTACCTCGGCTGCAAAAGCCGCGGTCTGCTCCTCAGTCCCAAATGAGCGCTCGGTGTTACCATTGACTGTTATAACACCATTGGATCCTGGCATTTTGAGCTTGAGATAGACATAGTGTGGGACCGTGTTGAAGCATGCGAAGGCGGTGCGCCCTAATTAACAGCGCGTCATATCCGCTCCGGAAGGGGACAATGTCGAAGATTAACTCCTCGCTTTTGAAGTTCTCGGGCGAGCCGAAGACTACCTCCAGGGTGACCATTCCGGTGCAACGGGCTCTGACGCCTGGAATGACACCTTTAAAGGTGGTGCTGCTTGGCTTGATCCGGGATGAGTCGAAGCCCATCTTTCTAACCGTGTCCTCGTAAATGAGGTTGAGGCTGCTTCCTCCGTCCATGAGGACGCGTGTCAGATGGTAACCATTGGCTATTGGGTCCAGGACGAGTGCCCCGATCCGCCATGCCTAATGCTGGTCGGATGGTCATGCTTACCAAAAGTGATCAGGCAAGCCGACCAGGGGTTGAACTTCGGGGTGACTGGCTCCAATGCCTAGACATTCCGAAGTACTCGCTTCCTCTCCTTTTTAGGGATGTGGGTGACATAGATCATGTTGACCTCTGTTACCTTGTTAGGAAACTTCTTTTGGCCTCCATTATTGGGCCGCCGAGGTTCTTCCTCATCTTCGCTGCGATTTTGGGTTTTATTTTGAACCACTGTCAGTACCTTGCCGGCTTGTTTAAAGACCCAACAATTCCTGTTAGTGTGGGTTGCTGGTTTGTCCTGAGTGTCGTGGATTCCACATGGGCGGTCCAGGAGTCTGTCAAGCTGGCTAGGTGATACGTCCATTTTGCATCATGCTTTTATGTTGATATTTATTGCATTATGGGCTATTATTACACATTATGGTACAATACTTATGCCTTTTCTCTCTTATTTTACAAGGTTTACATGAAGAGGGAGAATGCCGGCAGCTGAAATTCTGGACCGGAAAGGAGTGAATCTAAGAGACCTATTCTGCACAACTCCAAAAGTCCTGAAAATTTACGGAGAATTATTTTGGAATATATTAAAAATATTGGGCGAAGAAAATACCAGAGGGGGCCCACCAGGAGGCCACAAGCCTGGGGGTGTGCCCTACCCCCTGGGTGCGCCCTTGTGGCTTGTGGGCCCCCTGGTAGGCCTCCGGTGCCCATCTTCTGCTATATGGAGGGTTTTGACATGGAAAAAATCAGACAAGAGCTTTCGGGATGAAGCGCCGCTGTCTCGAGGCGGAACTTGGGCAGTACCAATCTAGGGCTCCGGCGGAGCTGTTCTGCCGGGGAAGCTTCCCTCCCAGAGGGGGAAATCGAAGCCATCTTCATCACCAACGATCCTCTCATCGAGAGGGGGTCAATCTCCATCAACATCTTCACCAGCACCATCTCCTCTCAAACCCTAGTTCATCTCTTGTATCCGATCTTTGTCTCAAAACCTCAGATTGGTACCTGTGGGTTGCTAGTTGTGTTGATTACTCCTTGTAGTTGATGCTAGTTGGTTTATTTGGTGGAAGATCATATGTTCAGATCCTTAATGATATTTATTACCCCTCTGATTATGAACATGAATATGCTTTGTGAGTAGTTACGTTTGTTCCTGAGGACATGGGAGAAGTCTTGTTATAAGTAATCATGTGAATTTGGTATTCGTTCGATATTTTGATGAGATGTATGTTGTCATTCCTCTAGTGGTGTTATGTGAACATCGACTACATGACACTTCACCATTGTTTGGGCCTAGGGGAAGGCATTGGGAAGTAATAACTATATGATGGGTTCTAGAGTGACAGAAGCTTAAACCCTAGTTTATGTGTTTCTTCGTAAGGGGTTGATTTGGATCCATATGTTTCATGCTATGGTTAGATTTATCTTAATTCTTCTTTCGTAGTTGCGGATGCTTGCGAGAGTGGTTAATCATAAGTGGGAGGCTTGTCCAACTAAGGACAGCACCCAAGCACCGGTCCACCCACATATCAAATTATCAAAGTAAAGAACGCGAATCATATGAGCATGATGAAAACTAGCTTGACAATAATTCCCATGTGTCCTCGGGAGTGCTTTGCTTTATATAAGTGTTTGTCCAGGCTTGTCCTTTGCTACAAAAAGGATTGGTCCACCTTGCTCCACCTTAGTTACACTTGTTACTTGTTACCCGTTACGAATTATCTTATCACAAAATTATCTGTTACCGACAATTTCAGTGCTTGCAGAGAATACCTTGCTGAAAACCGCTTGTCATTTCCTTCTGCTCCTCGTTGGGTTTGACACTCTTACTTATCGAAAGGACTATGATAGATCTCCTATACTTGTGGGTCATCAAGAATCTTTTCTGGCGCCGTTGCAGGGGAGTGAAGCGCCTTTGGTAAGGAAACATTTATATAGTGTGCTGAAATTTACTGTCACTTGTTGCTATGGAAAATAATCCTTTGAGGGGTTTGTTCGGGGTATCTTAACCCCAAACGGAAGAGCAAAGAGTTGCCCCTCAACCTACTGAAAATATTTATTGTGAAATTCCTTCGGGTATGATAGAGAAACTGCTAGCTAATCCTTATGCAGGAGATGGAACATTACATCCTGATATGCATCTAATCTATCAGGATGAAGTTTGTGGATTATTTAAGCTTGCAGGTTTGCCCGAGGATGAAGTCAAGAAGAAGGTCTTCCCTTTGTCTTTGAAGGAGAAGGCATTGACATGGTATAGGCTATGCGATGGTATTGGGACTTGGAACTACAACCGATTTAAATTGGAATTTCATCAGAAGTTCTATCCTATGCATCTAGTTCATCGTGATCGGAATTATATTTATAATTTTTGGCCTCGTGAAGGAGAAAGTATCGCTCAAGATTGGGGTAGGCTTAAGTCAATGTTATATTCATGCCCCAATCATGAGCTCTCAAGAGAAATTATTATTCAGAATTTTTATGCTCGGCTTTCTCGTAATGATCAATCCATGCTCCAGACTTCTTGTACTGGTTCTTTTATGAAGAGGACTATTGAATTCAAATGGGATTTATTGGAAAGAATTAAACGCAACTCTGAAGATTGGGAACTCGACGAAGGTAAGGAGTCAGGTATAAACCTCAAGTTTGATTGTGTTAAATCTTTTATGGATACCGATGCTTTTCGTGAATTTAGCACTAAATATGGACTTGACTCGGAGATAGTAGCTTCTTTCTGTGAATCATTTGCTAATCATGTTGATCTCCCTAAGGAGAAGTGGTTTAAATATCACCCTCCCATTGAAGTGAAAGTAGTAGAACCAATTAAAGCTGAAGAAGAAACTATTACTTATAGTGTTGATCCTATTGTTCCTACTGCTTATATTGAGAAACCACCTTTCCCTGTTAGAATAAAGGAACATGCTAAAGCTTTAGCTGTGGTTCGTAAGAGTTATACTAGAACACCTACACCACCTGAACAAATTAAAGTTGAATCTAGTATTGCTATGGTTAAATATCTCTTGGTCGATAATATTGATGGGCATGTTATTTATTTATGTGATGAAGCTGCTAGAATTGCTAGACCCGATGACAAAGTTAAACATAGACCTGTTATTGGCATGCCTGTTGTTTCTGTTAAAATAGGAGATCATTGTTATCATGGCTTATGTGATATGGGTGCTAGTGTGAGTGCAATTCCCTTTACTTTATATCAAGAAATTATGAATGATATTGAACCTGCTGAAATAGAAGATATTGATGACACTATTAAGCTTGCTAATAGAGATACTATATCACCAATTGGGATTGTTAGAGATGTTGAAGTCTTGTGTGGGAAAATAAAATACCGTACTGATTTTCTAGTTCTTGGTTCCCCACAAGATGATTTTTGTCCCATTATTTTTGGTAGACCTTTCTTGAACACTGTTAATGCCAAAATAGATTGTGAAAAAGAAAGTGTTATTGTAAGTTTTGGGGATGTGTCTCATGATTTTAATTTCTCTAAATTTAGTAGACAACCCCATGATAAAGAATTGCCTAATAAATATGAAATTATTGGTCTTGCTTCTATTGCTATGCCTCCTATTGATCCTTTAGAACAATATTTGCTAGACCATGAAAATGATATGTTCATGAATGAAAGGAAGGAATTAGATGAAATATTCTTTAACCAAATGCCTGTTTTGAAACACAACTTGCCTGTTGAGATTCTTGGGGGTCCTCCTCCACCCAAGGGTGATCCCGTATTTGAGCTTAAACAACTACCTGATACCCTGAAATATGCTTATCATGATGAAAAGAAGATATATCCTGTTATTATTAGTGCTAACTTTTCAGAGCATGAAGAAAATAAATTATTGAAAACTCTGAAGAAGCACCGTGCCGCTATTGGATATACTCTTGATGATCTTAAGGGCATTAGTCCCACTCTATGTCAGCACAAAATTAATATGGAGCCTGATGCTAAACCAGTTGTTAATCACCAACGACGGTTAAATCCTAAGATGAAAGAAGTGGTAAGAAATGAAATACTAAAGCTTCTGGAGGCAGGTATAATTTATCCTATTGCTAATAGTAGATGGGTAAGTCATGTTCATTGTGTCCCTAAGAAGGGAGGTATTACTGTTGTTCCTAATGATAAGAATAAATTGATTCCATAAAGGATTGTTACAGGTTATAGAATGGTTATTGATTTTAGGAAGTTGAATAAAGCTACTAGGAAAGATCATTATCCTCTACCCTTTTATTGATCAAATTCTAGAAAGACTATCAAAACATACACACTTTTGCTTTCTAGATGGTTATTCTGGTTTTTCTCAAATACCCGTGTCAAAAGAGGATCAAGAAAAAACTACCTTTACTTGCCCTTTCGGTACCTTTGCTTATAAAAGAATGCCTTTTGGTTTGTGTAATGCTCCTGCTACCTTTCAAAGATGTATGACTGCTATATTCTCTGACTTTTGCGAAAAGATTGTTGAGGTTTTCATGGATGATTTCTCCATTTACGAAACTTCTTTTGATGATTGCTTAAGCAACCTTGATCGAGTTTTGCAGAGATGTGAAGAAACTAATCTTGTCTTGAATTGGGAGAAGTGCCACTTTATGGTTAACGAAGGTATTGTATTGGGGCATAAAATTTCTGAAAGAGGTATTGAAGTTGATAAAGCTAAAGTTGATGCTTTTGAAAAGATGTCGTGTCCTAAAGATATCAAAGGTATAAGAAGTTTCCTTGGTCATGCTGGTTTCTATAGGAGGTTTATTAAAGACTTCTCTAAAATTTCTAGGCCTCTCACTAATCTCTTGCAAAAAGATGTTCCATTTGTTTTTGATGATGATTGTGTAGAAGCATTTGAAATCCTTAAGAAAGCCTTGATTTCTGCACCTATTGTTCAACCACCTGATTGGAACCTACCCTTTGAAATTATGTGTGATACTAGTGATTATGTTGTTGGTGCTGTTCTAGGACAAAGAGTTGATAAGAAATTAAATGTTATCCATTATGCTAGTAAAACTCTAGACAGTGCTCAAAGAAATTATGCTACTACTGAAAAAGAATTTTTAGCAGTTGTTTTTGCTTGTGATAAGTTCAGATCTTATATTGTTGATTCCAAAGTTACTGTTCACACCGATCATGCTGCTATTAAATACCTTATGGAAAAGAAAGATGCTAAACCTAGACTTATTAGATGGGTTCTCTTGCTGCAAGAATTTGGTTAGCATATTATTGATAGAAAGGGAGCTGAGAACCCCGTAGCAGACAACTTGTCTAGGTTAGAAAATATTCTTGATGACCCATTACCTATTGATGATAGTTTTCCTGATGAACAATTAACTATCATAAATGCTTCTCGTAATGCTCCATGGTATGCAGATTATGCTAATTACATTGTTGCTAAATTTATTCCACCTAGTTTCACATACCAGCAAAAGAAAAAGTTTTTCTATGATTTAGGACATTACTTTTGGGATGACCCACACCTTTATAAAGAAGGAGTAGATGGTGTTATTAGATGTTGTGTACCTGAGCATGAACAGGAACAAATCTTACGCAAGTGTCACTCCGAGGCCTATGGATGACACCATGTTGGAGATAGAACTGCACACAACGTATTACAATCTGGTTTTTATTGGCCTACTCTCTTCAAAGATGCTCGTAAGTATGTCTTGTCTTGTGATGAATGCCAGAGAATTGGTAATATTAGTAGATGTCAGGAAATGCCTATGAATTATTCACTTATTATTGAACCATTTGATGTTTGGGGCTTTGATTATATGGGACCTTTTCCTTCCTCCAATGGGTATACACATATTTTGGTTGCTGTTGATTATGTTACTAAGTGGGTAGAAGCTATTCCAACTAGTAGTGCCGATCATAACACCTACATTAAAATGCTTAAAGAAGTTATTTTCCCGAGGTTTGGAGTCCCTAGATATTTAATGACTGTGTGGTTCACACTTTATTCATGGTGCTTTCCGTAAATTGCTTGCTAAGTATGATGTCAACCATAGAATTGCATCTCCTTATCATCCTCAGTCTAGTGGTCAAGTAGAATTGAGTAACCGAGAAATAAAGTTGATCTTGCAAAAGACTGTTAATAGATCTAGAAAGAATTGATCTAAGAAACTTGATGATGCATTATGGGCTTATAGAACTGCTTATAAAGCCCTATGGGTATGTCTCCATATAAAATGGTTTATGGAAAAGCATGTTGTGGGATTCAGGACTCCGCAGACCCAGGAAGGTTCAAACTCAGGGGCATGTGCGAAGAACTCAACCTCTCAAGCCTGCCTACTCATCGCCCCATGACCTAGCCTAGCCTGATTCGCGTGCAGATGAGGAAGAAGATGAACACAACAGTTTACCCAGGTTTGGGCTACCTTGCGGTGTAATACCCTACTCCTGCTTTGTGGTGGATTAGCCTCATGAGGAGGGCTGAGGATGAACCAGTACAGTAGATGAACAACCTCGCGAGGTTCGGGGGTGAGGGAATGAGTCGCCCCCTTCTATGGTGGTGAGAGTGGAAAGGATTCGATCCCCTTCTACAGTGGTGGCTAACCTATATTTATAGTGGCCTCGGTCCTCTTCCCCCAAATCGTACGCGGGAAGGGATCCCACAGTGGCCAATTTGAAAGGGGACAAGTAGTACATCTTATCCTGACGAAAGGTGGTCTTCGCCTGCAAAGCTTCTGGTCGTGACGCAGCGGTGGGCTCGGCAATGACATCCGTCCTGCTGTCCTGGTGGTCTTGGTCTTGTAGCACCGGAATGGAAACCTTTGGTAGATTCCTCAGGAACCCACGCCTGTCCTTGCCTCCTTAGCACCAAAGAGGAAACTGCCTTCTCTACGCCCGCTGGTGCCCGCCTGGCCTTGGTCGTCATGGCTTGCGTCATGGTAGCCTCATGAGGCTGGGTACCTGCATATAAATCTCCGCCCCTCGGCAGGCCGCCTGGGGAGGCTGCTCCCTTGCGATGTCTTGATGTCGTCCACCTCGCAAGGCTTGGCCCCTCGCAAGGGTCTTGTCCTGATGGTCTTGGAGGTGGGCCGTACCAGGCCGTGGAAGGAGCCACGCCGTGGGCCGCAGGCAGGCAAGTCTGGGTACTCTGGTTCCCAGAACGCCGACAGTAGCCCCCGGGCCCAAGGCACGCTCGGACTTGGCTTCGAGGCGAAGCCAAAGGGCAAGGGTGAAGCGCCACGGGCCCCATTCGCCTGTGGGCCAGGTTGACACGTGGCGCTTGATGGGACATGGGCGTCTTCGCTTCCCCACTCCACCTTGGCAACTGCCTGACTTGACAACTGCCTACGGCATGCAGCGGGGCTATCATTGCTTGGAGCGTGGGAGGCCGGCGGTCAGCCTTCCTCGGGCTATAAATGTGGAAAGGGGGCAGAGCCCCCGGCCAATCTTCATCTTCTTGTTGCTTGCTCTTTCTTCTTCTTCGCCATGCCGCCATCTTGCCAGGGCATCCATGGTGCCAGTGAGGAGGTTCTCGGCCGCCGAGAAGGCAAAGGCCCCTCAGGTGGAACCTGAGTTGCTCCCGCTGAAGAAAAGACACGGCTGCCCTCGCGAGGCCACCGCAACACCCACAGAATCGCGGCCCTGGCATGAACGCGCCCCACCGGGTCTCCCCGTCAGCACGGATGTGCGGGTGCATAGCCCCGCCCATGGGAGCAACCGCGGAAGTCGCGGGGGACGGAGTCACGGGGAAGAACAAGCGATGGACACATGACCACCTTGCCTGCAAGCCCATGCGCGCAGCACGGCCCACGAGTTCGTGGTGTGGACGGCAATGCCGCCGCGCACGTGGATCCGGCTCCCGCGGTCCCTGGCAGGGAAGATATAGCTGAAGGGGCCCGTCGAGCTGTGGCTGCAGCACGACGGCTGCTGCAGCCAAGCTTCGGAGGCGGAGGTCGAGGCCATCTACTCCGGCGATGTCTTCATGACCCGGGGATTGGGAGCGATCGCTCGTGCCTACAACTCGGAAGGGAGGCATGCCATCCACTTCGAGTACGACGGGGAGTCGACGCTCTTCTTCAAGCTCTTCGGAGAGGACGACAAACGTATGGAGTGCTGCCCCAGGGGCGACGGCCGCGACAGTGGCCCTCCTGCTGGCGACGAGGGCCGGCAAGGCGGCCAGGCCACTAGCAGTGACCTTGCCCTTGGCCTTGTCCGCGACACCTCCAGCAGCTGCGGTACTTCCCCCGAGGAGAGCTCGAACGACGACCACTACACTGAGCCGCCGCGCTGCCGTGCCCGGGCCTAGGAAGGAACGTGACAACCCTCGGACCTGCACCTCCTGAGCAGCGGTCCTCGCTGGTCTTTTCTTTTGCTTCGTTTCCTATATCAAAATCACAAAGGGCCCCGAGGGGGCGTGTAAGAACGATGGCGCTCGCACCTTTATTTTAATGCTTCCGGCTTTTGCTCTTGTCCGCGCTCATGTTTCCCGATTGGGCATTGGTCCCTCTTTTTGATCTCGAGACAGCGTGTTGCTCTACGTCGATAGGACCCAGTCCCCAGGTGGGCTTCAGCCGTCGCTGGTATGCCAGGTCGCGATGTCGTGTGCAAGGCCAGGAGGTGAGCGACCCGAGGTCTGATAAGAGCCCCCGAGGCGCGATGCTCACGGGGTCCCCCTTGACGCTCAAGCGACTATCGAAAGGTTAAAAAAGAGGGGGGTCCCTTGCCCGAGCGAGGTCGTGAAAGGATAAAACCCTAGCGGCAAAAACTCATGCTGGTGTGCGCAGGATAACTTAGCTTGGTGGGGTTGCGTTTCACGGTGATTCCTCTGTCACGGAGGCGAGCCTTCATGGGGATCGCGACCTTGCGCGTGTCCTTTGGTCTGCATCAGATTAGAATAAGCCCTCGCTAGTGGCATGTGAGGGGATTGATGCCTGTCATATTCTAGAAAATGATCGAGCCAGCGTTAGCACCGGCGGGTCAGGCTCTTTTCCCTGCATTCCCCCGCGAGCCTGGCGATTCCTCTCCCTTTGCTCATCATAATGCTCTACGTCCTTAGGACCCGGCCCTGGATTGGAACTCAGCCTCCGCTTGTATGCCAGGTCGCGATGCCGTGGGCAAGGCCAGGGGGTGAGGGCTCGAGAGCCAGTGGGAGCTCCTGAGTCACGATGCTCAGGGGCCCCCCTTTTAACGCGCAATCGATTTGCACAGAAGAGGAATAGCCTACCTCGCGGCGGTGCTCGTTAAAGGCCATACCCGTCGCCACATGGGATTTAGGGCAACTTTCACTTAGCCTCTGCAAGATGTCAGAGCTGACGTGCCGTGGTCATGAGGCCTTGCCTCCTGAACCCCTGTAGGTTAGTTAGTCATCAGGCATAAGGCGCGACATGCGCTTGCTGATCCGTTTGCGGTCATTCCGTGAGAAGACGTAGGCACTAAGGACCTGGTGAGGTGACGTGCACGGGGCCGGCCCGTGAGCCAGAGCTTAGTCTCTTAGATTTATCAGCGCAGCAGGGACGGACCCGAGCACAGGCATCGTGCCAGTAGCCCCCTCGCACGGGACGTTCGAGAGGAGAGCTGCCAATGCATGAGGCCCATAGAGGCGACTCCAGAGGTGATGTATGACCAGTCGCAAGGTCAAAAAGCTAGAATAGCTTGTAGAACATATCCAATCCAAGGTACATGAACTGAAGTAACATACCTGGAGGAAACAGTCCCTAACAGCCTGAGGATGATGCAGCCCGAGGGGTGCCCTTAGTTGAAGAAACCAAAAAGTCACCTGGCACCATCGTTGTAGAAGCGTTGGAGTAGTGGAAGACGCGCGCTGCAGAGATCGCTCCTCACAAGCCGACCGACTCCTGAGTCCCGAGAGGCTCCGGGGGGCTCGCGAGGGTCCGGCACCTCCTCTGTCAGGACCGCCTGGTGTCTTGCCTCGCGGGCCGCCACGGCTCCCTACATGAAATGCTGGTACGAGGCGGCCACGTTCAGCAGGCCGAACGGCATGCGAACGTGGCTGCAGGGGTAGCCCCCGCTCCGGTCGACACGGGATGGCCAGAAGAGGGCCTGCGAAGCAGCCCTGTTGAGACCTGGGATGTTGACACAGACGCGTAGATCGCCGCCCATGTCAGGGGCCACGGCTGCACCCGGTAGTGCGGGGTGACGCTCGCCATGCATGGCTCGCGCCTCCTGAAGCTCTTCGATTGCCTTGGTGATGAATTCCTGCGCGCCTTGCGCCTTGCTCACGGAGGTGTGCGTCGAAGCACGCCTCCACATGGTGCCCGAACCCCTCCCTTGTCATGCTGGTCAGGTCAAAGGCCCTCCAGAGGAGAGCCCCCGAGCCCGTCCCGAGGGGGGCGCCGGGCACGCCTTCCTATGCAAGACGGAAGGGTGCCCCAGCAGAGGGCGCGGAGCCTGAGGTACGATCATCGGGTGCCCCAGCCTCCTAATGGCCCTTTGGGAGGAGCTGCTTCTTCTTCTTCTTCTTGGGGATGGCCTCAAGAGGCAAGATGGGGCCCTCGCCATCTGAGTTCTCGATCGCCGTGGCCTAGTAGGCACGCTCGAGGGAGCACACCGCATCCTTTTCGTCGCAAGCGACCGTGATGATACCGCCACTCCCTGGCATCTTGAGGACATTGTAGCCATGTTGAGTTGCTGCCATGAACTTGGCGACGGCCGGATACCCGAGGATGGCATTGTACGGGAGGCTGATGTGGGCGACATCGAAGTCGATGAGCTCGGTGTGGTAGTTGTCGCGCTTGCCGAAGGTGAGAGGGAGACAGATCTTCCCTATGGGAACAATGGAGCCATCGGTCATCCCTGAGAAAGGCTTGGTAGGCAGAAGCTGGTCGTAGGGCACTTGGAGCGTCTCAAACGTTTCGATGGAAAGAACATTGAGCCCCACACCGCCATCGATGAGGGTTTTGGTGACGAGGACGTTGTTGATGGTTGGCGTGCAGAGCATCGGGAGCGCGCCAGCGGCGGCTGAGCATTTGAGTTGGTCCATGGAGTCGAATGTGCTGGCGTGCTTGGACCACCTGAGGGGATGCGACGCCTCAAGCTTGGGGAGGGCCGCGTTCACCTCATGAGGGAACTGCTTGAAGATGCGATGAGAGGCGGGAGCCTGAGCACCACCCAGGATGCAGGCGATCGCGCGAGGCTCTTGGAAGCTCCCAGCCCCATCGTCTTGGCGGTTGTCGTCATTTCTCCTTGGCGGTGGCGGCAGTGGAGGGAGGCCAGCATTGCCCCGAGGACGGTCCTCAAGAGGCTGGTCTCGCCAGGGGCCATCACGAGGCTGGCCCTGCCAGCGGTCCTCATAGGGTTGGTCGCGCCAGTCCTGGCGGGGGTCACGGTTGTCCCAGCGGCCTCCTCCCCGGCCGTAGCCGCAGTCACTGCGCTTGGGGCGGCAGCCAAGGCGCCCGTCGTGGATTGCCCTGAGCTCCTGGCAGTCGTTGGTGTTGTGGCTGTGGACGTTGTGGAAGACGCAAAACGGGTGGTTGCCCCTGGGGGACTCATCATGGTCACGGCCACGCTTCATCTCAGTCTCGGCCGCAAGCACAGTAGGACCCTTGCGCTTTGCCTCCTTAGCCTTGGCCTTCTTGTCTTCAAGATCGGCCTCGGGCAACTCGAGGAGGGAGAGGCGGCCTTCCTCTGCCCTCGCGCACTTGGTTGCCATGTTGAACATCTACAGAGCCGAACACTAGTCCTCGTGTATGGCGAGCTCCTCCTTCATCTTGACATCCCGGACGCCATCAGAGAATGCTGAAATGATGGCCTCGTCCGACACCTTTGGGATCTTGAGGCGGACGTTCATGAAGCACTGTATGTACTTGTGCAAGGTTTCGCATGGCTGCTGCTTCACGCGCCGCAGGTCGCCCACCGCAGGAGCGCGGTCGCGAGTGCCCGGAAAGTTGGCGATGAAGCGCTCGCGAAGCTCATCCCAGGAGGAGATCGACCCCACCGGAAGGTTCAGGAGCCAAGAACATGCGCCATCCTTGAGGGCCATGGGGAACCAGTTCACCATGACCTTGTCGTTGCCGTTCGCCACTTTGATGCTTAGCTCGTAGAGCTGGAGAAATTCCGCGTGGTCGGGGGTGCCGTCGTAGCATGGAGGCAGATCCGGCTTGAACTTGCCAGGCCAAACGACGCGGAGCAGCTCCGGGGTGAAAGCACGGCAGCCTGCTGCACTCACAGGGGCCGATCGCATGGGTGGAGCTTGGTCTTGGCGCCCGCGCGCCATCGCCTCTGGTGGCACGCGGTCTTGACGCGGCGGCGCTGGAAGCGCGCGTGCTTCTCCTTGGGGCCGCTGCACCACCTGGCAGCTTTCTTCATCGCGTGCCGGCGCCCTACGCGGCGGTCGCGTTGGGGTGCCTCACGTCTGGGCTCGGGGTCCGCGCCATGCAGAGAAGGAGGAGGGGGCGCGCCGTGAGCCACGTCACCCGCCAGGGTCGGCGGGGGACGGGGCGAACGGGACGGTGCAGGGGCTTTACCGGCGGCATTGATGAGCTTGGCGATGCGGCCGAGCCAGTCGTCATAGAGGTCGTTGGCCGGACGGTAACGCAGAAGCTCATGCGCCATGAGCAGCGCAGCCTGCGCGTTTGCCAGCCCGCGACGAGCATGTGAAGATGACGCCGTGGCTGGAGTGGGTGCTGGAGTTGCGGTACGGCCGTCGCGCCGCACGGATAGTGGCAGCAATTAATCCTGCTGTTCGCGAGCAGCAGGGTCAGTGGCAACATTAGCCACCGGGGAGGTAGAGCTGCGAGGAGTGCCGTTGCCCATGGGTGTCGTCTGGGCGACACGAGTGGCCCGGCGCTCGGCACGGACACGGCGAGCGTCGGCCATAGGAGCGACAGAACAGAGGCGGAGCGAACATGGAAGAAGGACTTCGACACGCCCCCTACCTGGCACGCCAAATGTCGGATTCAGGGCTTCGCAGACCCAGGAAGGTTCGAACTCAGGGGCGTGTGCGAAGAACTCAACCTGTCAAGCCTGCCTACTCGTCGCCCCATGACCTAGCCTAGCCTGATTCGCGTGCAGATGAGGAAGAAGATGAACACAACAGTTTACCCAGGTTCGGGCCACCTTGTGGTGTAATACCCTACTCCTGCTTTGTGGTGGATTGGCCTCACGAGGAGGGCTGAGGATGAACTAGTACAGTGGATGAACAACCTCGCGAGGTTCGGGGGTGAGGGAATGAGTCGCCCCCTTCTACGGTGGTGAGAATGGAAAGGATCCGATCCCCTTCTATGGTGGTGGCTAACCTATATTTATAGTGGCCTCGGTCCTCTTCCCCCAAATCGTAGGTGGGAAGGGATCCCACAGTGGCCAATTTGAATGCGGACAAGTAGTATATCTTATCCTGATGAAAGGTGGTCTTCGCTTGCAAAGCTTCTGGTCGTGACGCAGCGGTGGGCTCGGCGATGACATCCGTCCTGCCATCCTGGCGGTCTTGGTCTTGTAGCACCAGAATGGAAACCTTTGGTAGATTCCTCGAGAAACCACGGCTGTCCTTGCCTCCTTAGCACCAAAGATGAAACTGCCTTCTCTGCGCCCGCTTGCGCCCACCTGGCCTTGGTAATCATGGCTTGCGTCATGGTAGCCTCTTGAGGCTGGGTACCTGCATAGAAATCTCCGCCCCTCGGCAGGCCACCTGGGGAGGCCGCTCCCTTGGGAGGTCTTGATGTCGTCCGCCTCGCAAGGCTTGGCCCCTCATGAGGGTCTTATCCTGATGGTCTTGGAAGTGGGCCGTACCAGGCCGTCGAAGGAGCCACGCCGTGGGCCGCAGGCAGGCAAGTCTGGGTACCCTGGTTCCCAGAACACCGACACATGTCACTTACCTCTTGAACTAGAACATAAAGCTTATTGGGCAATTAAAGAGCTCAACTATGATTTCAAACTTGCCGGTGAAAAGAGGTTATTTGACATTAGCTCACTTGATGAATGGACAACCCAAGCCTATGAGAATGCTAATCTGTTCAAAGAAAAAGTTAAAAGATGGCATGACAAAAGGATACAAAAGCGTGAATTTAATGTAGGTGACCTTGTCTTGCTATACAACTCTCGTTTAAGATTTTTTGCAGGAAAGCTTCTCTCTAAATGGGAAGGTCCTTATATTATCGAGGAGGTTTACCATTCTGGTGCCATCAAAATTAACAACGCCGAAGGCACCAATCCGAAGGTGGTAAACGGGAAAAGAATCAAACATTATATCTCAGGTACTCCCATAAATGTTGAGACTAATATTATTAATACCATAACACCAAAGGAGCACATAAAGGAAACCTACCAGAACATTTCAGACTCCAAAAAGGAATAGGTATGTGGTACGGTAAGTAAACCGACTCCAAAACTTTTTCAATGGCAATTTTTCTCCGTTTTGGAATATTTAAAAAAAATAGGAAAATTAAAAGTAGTCCGAAGAGTGCACGAGGAGGTGACAAGCCCTGGGGGCGCGCCCTACCCCCCTGGGCGCGCCTCCCTGGCTTGTGGACACCTCGTGTGCCCACCGGACTCCATTTTCTTGTGGAATACTTCTTTTGGTCGGTAAAAATTCATTATATAATCTCCTGAAGGTTTTGACCACCGTACCACGGCAATATCTCCTGTTCTTGTTTCAAGCTATTTTTCCTGATAGATCCAGATCACCATGACGTCTCCAAGCGCCCCCAAGGACAAGTTTTTCGAGAAGGTCATCAACCCTTACCTCGCGGAGGTGCTGCAACACCCTCAAACCATTGAGATGCGTGAGGGTGTGCTGCACATCTATGATGTTGAAGGACCAAAGAGGACCAGAAGCGTGGAGACAAGGCTCGAAGTAATGGAGCAGCAAGTCTTCAAGTGCCAAGGGATGGTGGAACGTGGACTCAACGCCAATCACTTGATGATCGCTGAATTCACCCATGATCACAAGTTGGATGCCAAGAACATTGGGGAGGCCATCTGCAAGCTTCATGAGAAAACTGAGCATCTCCAAGCCCAGATCTATGACCTGCAAAACCAGAACTGTGAGTATGAATACAAATTTAAGAGGATGAGTTTGGCTGCAGATTTGAGGATCTCGGAGACTTGTTCATCTTTTTACGATGGTGAACCTATGCCCTGGAAGATAGAGGATAAAATTCTTTCATCGTCGACAACTCCAACATCACCACCTTCGAAGGAAGAGACCTAAATACATGGGTATGGGCACTCCCCTTGGCAACTGCCAAGCTTGGGGGAGGTGCCCCGGTATCGTATCACCATCACATCCTTATCTTTACCGTTTTTCTTAGTTCGATCCTTTTGATTATATCTCGGTTTAGTAGAATAAAGTTTTAGTGTGATCTAGCTTTGAGTTTAGCTTTATGTTCCCTCTATGTAATCGAGTCCGAGAGTTATATAATAAAGATTAGTTTTGAGTTGAGGGCCTTGCTTTCTTGCTATGATCATGAGAAAAAGAAACAAAGAATTGAAGAAATAAAAAGATTGTATAATGATCTTATGGTAAGTGATGACTTCACATATAAGAAGTATGTCGCATGAAACTCGTTGTTAGTTGACAAACATAGTTTTGGTCATTGTTGCAATTATTAGGAAGTAATGAAGAAAGAGAGGTCTCACATATAAATATACTATCTTGGACATCTTTTGTGATTGTGAGCACTCATTAAAATAATATATGCTAAAAGGTTGATGTTGGACAAGGAAGACAACATAATGGGTTATGTTTTCTTACATCCGAATAGAAGTTATATTGTCATGGATCCTCCAATATGTTGAGCATGCTTCTCATCCTATGCTAGCCAAATCTTTTGCACCAAGTAGAGATACTACTTGTGCATCCAAACATCCCTCAACCCAGTTTTTGCCATGAGAGTCCACCATACCTACCTATGGATTGAGTAAGATCCTTCAAGTAAGTTGTCATTGGTGCAAGCAATAAAAATTGCTCTCTAAATATGTATGATCTATTAGTGTGAGGAAAATAAGCTTTATACAAACTTGTGATATAGAAGAAATAAAAGCGACAGACTGCATAATAAAGTTCTTTATCACAAGCGGCAATATAAAGTGATGTTCTTTTGCATTAAGATTTTGTGCATTCAACCATAAAAGCACATGACAACCTCTGCTTCCCTCTGCGAAGGGCCTATCTTTTACTTTTATCTTCTACCCTTATACACGAGTCATGGTGATCACCACCTATTCCTTTTTACACTTTTTCTTTTTGGCAAGCACTGTATGTTGGGGGGAGATCCAGATATATATATCCACTCGGATATAGATATTCATAAGCTATTATTGTTGACATTACCCCTAAGGTAAAAGGTTGGGAGGCGGAACCATAAGCCCCTATCTTTCTCTGTGTCCGATTGAAACTTTGATCTCATAAGTATCGCGTGAGTGTTAGCAATTATGAAAGAAGAAATGATAGTTGAGTATGTGAACTTGCTGAAAAGCTCTTACATTGACTCTTTCCTACGTTATGATAAATTGTAATTGCTCCAATGACTGAAATAATAGTTTGTTAGTTTTCAATAAAGTTCTTGTTTCATACTTTACCTTGTGAATGAATTGTTACTTTGGCATAAGAAATTATATGACAAGATTTGTTGCTGTTCTAAAGATGATCATGATGCCTTCATGTCCGTATTTTATTTTATCGACACCTCTATCTCTAAACATGTGGACATGACTATCGATTTCGGTTTTTGCTTGAGGACAAGCGAGGTCTAAGCTTGGGGGAGTTGATACGTCCATTTTGCATCATGCTTTTATGTTGATATTTATTGCATTATAGGCTATTATTACACATTATGGTACAACACTTCTGCCTTTTCTCTCTTATTTTACAAGGTTTACATGAAGAGGGAGAATTCTGGCAGCTGAAATTCTGGACCGGAAAGGAGTGAATCTGAGAGACCTATTCTGCACAACTCCAAAAGTCCTGAAAATTTATGGAGAATTATTTTGGAATATATAAAAATATTGGGCAAAGAAAATACCAGAGGGGACACACCAGGAGGCCACAAGCCTGGGGGGCGCGCCCTACCCCCCCTGGGCGCGCCTTGTGGCTTTTGGGCCCCCTGGCAGGCCTCCGGTGCCCATCTTCTGCTATATGGAGGGTTTTGACCTGGAAAAAATTAGAAGAGAGCTTTCGGGACGAAGCACCGCCGTCTCGAGGCGGAACTTGGGCAGAACCAATCTAGGGCTCCGGCGGAGCTGTTCTGCCGGGGAAACTTCCCTCCCGGAGGGGAAATCGAAGCCATCGTCATCACCAATGTTCCTCTCATCGAGAGGGGTTCAATCTACATCAACATCTTCACCAGCACCATCTCCTCTCAAACCCTAGTTCATCTCTTGTATCCGATCTTTGTCTCAAAACCTCAGATTGGTACATGTGGGTTGCTAGCAGTGTTGATTACTCCTTGTAGTTGATGCTAGTTGGTTTATTCGGTGGAAGATCATATGTTCAGATCCTTAATGATATTTATTACCCCTCTGATTATGAACATGAATATGCTTTGTGAGTAGTTACGTTTGTTCCTGAGGACATGGGAGAAGTCTTGTTATAAGTAATCATGTGAATTTGGTATTCGTTCGATATTTTGATGAGATGTATGTTGTCTTTCCTCTAGTGGTGTTATGTGAACGTCGACTACATGACACTTCACCATTGTTTGGGCCTAGGGGAAGGCATTGGGAAGTAATAAGTAGATGATGGGTTGCTAGAGTGACAGAAGCTTAAACCCTAGTTAATGCGTTGCTTCGTAAGGGGCTGATTTGGATCCATATGTTTCATGCTATGGTTAGATTTATCTTAATTCTTCTTTCATAGTTGTGGATGCTTGCGAGAGTGGTTAATCATAAGTGGGAGGCTTGTCCAAGTAAGGACAGCACTCAAGCACCGGTCCACCCACATATCAAATTATCAAAGTAACGAACGTGAATCATATGAGAATGATGAAAACTAGCTTGACAATAATTCCCATGTGTCCTCGGGAGCGCTTTGCTTTATATAAGAGTTTGTCCAGTCTTGTCCTTTGCTACAAAAAGGATTGGGCCACCTTGCTGCACCTTAGTTACACTTGTTACTTGATACCCATTATGAATTATCTTATCACAAAACTATCTGTTACCGAGAATTTCAGTGCTTGCAGAGAATACCTTGCTAAAAACCACTTGTCATTTCCTTCTGCTCCTCGTTGGGTTCGACACTCTTACTTATCGAAAGGACTACGATAGATCCCCTATACTTGTGGGTCATCACTAGGTCCATCTTTGTTCCCTTTAAAGGGCTTCTTTTGTGTCCGGCTTTAGGTCTGGTAAAACCTGCGTTTACCATAGCGTCTTCTATATCGCTGCTGTCATTTTTATACCTGTGCTAGTTTTTATTGTGCTTCGGTTTTCCATTGGCATCGAGTGTTTCCGAGGTGCCTGCCTCACCATTTTGAGAACTGCGGGCGAGCCAACTATCCTCTCCTGCGCAGAAGTGAGTCATCAGCGAGGTGAGGGCAGCCATAGTCCTCGGCTTATCCTGGCCGAGCTGGCGGGCCAACCATTCATATCGGATATTGTTTTTGAATGCGGCGATGGCCTCAGCTTCGGAGCAGTCTATGATTTGGTTCTTCTTGGTAAGGAACCTGTTCTAGAATTTCTGGGCCGATTCGCCTGGCTACTGGGTGACACGGCTGAGATCATCAGCTTCCGGAGTTCGGATGTACGTGCCCTGGAAGTTTGCTCGAAAAGCATCCTCTAGGGCCTCCCACCTACCAATAGAGTGAGGAGGCAGGCTGTTAAGCCAATGCCTAGCTGGTACCTTTAGTTTGAGTGGCAAATATTTAATGGCATGGAGATCATCTCCATTGGCCATGTGTATATGGAGGAGAAAGTCCTCGATCCATACTGTAGGATCGGTGGTGCCATTGTATGATTCGATATTGATGAGCTTGATTCCTTCAGGGAATTGATGTTCCATCACCCTGTCTATGAAGCAGATTAGGTGGGCAGGACCTCAGAACCGAGGAGCATCTCGTCGGAGGTCGGGAGAGAGCCATGAATAGGCCTGGTCTCAGGCACGGCCATTCCTGTCCATCCAGGCATCGTAGCCGTCCAACCCAGCAGGCGCGCATCCTCTTGATCCATAGATGGACCGAGGAGGTGCCCTATTTTCCTCGATGCAACATCGAACATCATGAGGATCTAGGTAATCCACGGGGTCCTTGCCATAGTGGCGTGGAGGTGGCCGGTCGTTGAGGTTTTCCCGTGTTGGCATGTCCCGCCCTCTAGGGGGTCGGTCGTGGTCGTCAGTGAGCTCCTCGTCAAACTCCGGTAGGAGACACCTATGTGGATATGATTTCGGCGCACTACGGCGCCGGTCTTCCATATCTTGTTCGGCGGAGAGCAATTTGACCCAATTTTCATTCAGTGCATCGGTATTGGCCTGCAGCTGCCGCTGCTTGCGTTTCATGCTCTGAGCCGTCGCAATGAGGCGCCGCCGGAAGTGCTCTTGCTCAAAAGGGTCTTCGGGGACGACAAAGTCCTCGGTACTGAGGCTTTCGTCCTCCTTAGATTCCGGCATGTAGTTTTCATCTACCCCTTCAAAGAGGTCGTTAGGATCTGAATACTCGAGATCTCCTTTGGTGTGCGGTTCCGCCCTGGGGAAGCTTGATGGTCTCCCTCAGGGTTATCGGCGTCACCGGCTTTTGTGTCGCCGTTATCGGTAGTTGCATTATTGCCGATGGGTTCCCCATTGTTGCCTCTTCTGCGTCTTCGCCGATGTCTTGGAGGAGTATTGGGGGTGTTGATACGTCTCCAACGTATCTATAATTTTTTATTATTCCATGCTATTATATTATCTATTTTGGATGTTTTATATGCATTAATATGCTATTTTATATTATTTTTGGGACTAACCTATTAACCTAGAGCCCAGTGCCAGTTTCTGTTTTTTCCTTGTTTTTGAGTTTCGCAGAAAAGGAATACCAAATGGAGTCCAAATGGAATAAAACTTTCGCGATGATTTTTCTTGGACCAGAAGGAAACCAGGAGACTTGGAGATGAAGTCGGAGGAGCCACGAGGTAGCCACAAGGACGGAGGGCGCACCCCCCACCCTTGTGGGCCCCTCGTGCACCTCCTGACCTAATTCTTTCACCTATATATTCCCAAATATCCCCAAACCAATAAAGGCATCCACGAAAAGACTTTTCCACCGCCGCAACCTTCTGTACCCATGAGATCCCATCTAAGGACCTTTTCCGGCACCCTGCCGGAGGGGGATTTGATCACGAAGGGCTTCTACATCAACACCATTGCCCTTCCGATGAAGCGTGAGTAGTTTACCACAGACCTACGGTTCCATAGCTAGTAGCTAGATGGCTTCTTCTCTCTCTTTGATTCTCAATACCATGTTCTCCTCGATGTTCTTGGAGACCTATTCGATGTAATACTTTTTTGCGGTGTGTTTGCCGAGATCCGATGAATTGTGGATTTATGATCAGCTTATCTATGAATATTATTTGAATCTTCTCTGAATTCTTTTATGCATGATTTGATATCTTTGTAATTCTCTTCGAACTATCAGTTTGGTTTGGCCAACTAGATTGGTTTTTCTTGCAATGGGAGAAGTGCTTAGCTTTGGGTTCAATCTTGCGGTGTCCTTTCCCAGTGACAGTAGGGGCAGCAAGGCACGTATTGTATTGTTGCCATCGAGGATAAAAAGATGGGGTTTTCATCATATTGCTTGAGTTAATTCCTCTACATCATGTCATCTTACTTAATGCATTACTCCGTTCTTTATGAACTTAATACTCTAGATGCATGCTGGATAGCGGTCGATGTGTGGAGTAATAGTAGTAGATGCAGAATCGTTTCGGTCTACTTGACATGGACATGATGCCTATATTCATGATCATTGCCTTAGATATCATCATAACTTTGCACTTTTCTATCAATTGCTCGGCAGTAATTTGTTCACCCACCGTATTATTTTCTATCTTGAGAGAAGCCTCTAGTGAAACCTATGGCCCCTGGGTCTATTTTCCATCATATAAGTTTCTGATCTTCTATTTTCCATCATATAAGTTTCCGATTCTATTTTTCATTATACAAGTTTCCGATCTACTATTTTGCAATCTTTTACTTTCTGATCTATAAAATAAAAATACCAAAAATATTGACTTTATCGTTTATCTATCTCTATCAGATCTCACTTTTGCAAATAACCGTGACGGGATTGATAACCCCTTTATCGCATTGGGTGCAAGTTGTTTGATTGTTTGTGCAGGTATTCGGTGATTTGTGCGTTGTCTCCTACTAGATTGATACCTTGGTTCTCAAACTAAGGGAAATACTTATCTCTACTTTGCTGCATCACCCTTTCCTCTTCATGGGAAGAACCAACGCAAGCTCAAGAAGTAGCAGGAAGAATTTCTGGCGCCGTTGCCGGGGAGATCTACGCCAAGTCAAGACATACCAAGTACCCATCATAAACTCTCATCTCTTGCATTGCATTATTCGCCATTTGCCTCTCATTTTCCTCCCCCCACTTGTAAAATGATTTTTTAAAAGATTTGCCTTTTTCTTCGCCCCTCTCTTTGCCTTTTCTTCATCCCTCTTCCGTTCGTCTTCTTCGTTTGCTTTTTGTGTGCTCGTGTGTTGGATTGTTTGCTTTGTCACGATGGCTCAAGAGAATACCAAATTGTGTGACTTTTCCAACACCAATAACAATGATTTTATTAGTACTTCTATTGCTCCCGCCACTAGTGCGGAATCTTGTGAAATTAATGCCGCTTTGTTGAATCTTGTTATGAAAGATCAATTTTCTGGCCTTCCTAGTGAAGATGCCGCATCCCATCTAAACAATTTCGTTGATTTGTGTGATATGCAAAACAAAAAAAGATGTGGATAATGATATTGTTAAATTGAAGCTATTTCCGTTTTCACTATGAGATCGTGCTAAAACTTGGTTTTCATCTTTGCCTAAAAATAGTATTGATTCATGGAATAAGTGTAAAGATGCTTTTATTTCCAAGTATTTTCCTCCCGCTAAGATCATCTCCCTTAGGAACGATATTATGAATTTTAAGCAACTTGATCATGAACATGTTGCACAATCTTGGGAGAGAATGAAATTGATGATACGAAATTGCCCTACTCATGGTTTGAATTTGTGGATGATTATACAAATATTTTATGCCGGATTGAATTTTGCTTCTAGAAATCTTTTAGATTCGGCCGCGGGAGGCACTTTTATGGAAATTACTGTAGGAGAAGCTACTAAACTTCTAGATAATATTATGGTTAATTATTCTCAATGGCATACCGAAAGATCTTCCACTAGTAAAAAAGTGCATGCAATTGAAGAGATTAATGTTTTGAGTGGAAAGATGGATGAACTTATGAAATTATTTGCTAGCAAGAGTGCTTCTTTGGATCCTAATGATATGCCTTTGTCCACTTTGATTGAAAATAATAATGAATCTATGGATGTGAATTTTGTTGGTAAGAACAATTTTGGTAATAACGCGTATAGAGGCAATTTTAATCCTATGCCGTTTCCTAGTAATTCCTTTAATTATTATGGTAATTCCTACAACAATTCTTATGGAAATTATAATAAGATGCCCTCTGATTTTGAGAATAGTGTTAAAGAATTTATGAGTTTGCAAAAGAATTTCAATGCTTTGTTTGAAGAAAAATTGCTTAAGATTGATGACTTGGCTAGGAACATGGATATAATTTCTCTTGATGTTGACTCTTTGAAACTTAGATCTATTCCACCCAACCATGGTATCAATGAGTCTCTCAAATCTATGAGAATTTCCATTGATGAGTGCAAAGAAAGAACTGCTAAGATACGTGCTAAAAAAGATTGCTTTGTAAAAACATGTTCTTCTAGTTTTCGTGAAAATAATGATGAAGATCTTAAAGTGATTGATGTGAATCCTATTGAATCTTTGTTTTCCAATATAAATCTTGATAAAGATGGGACTGGAGATGAGTCAAAAGGCGTCCCAATGATTCGGAGTTTTTAGATCTTGATGCAAAAATTGATAAAAGTGGGATTGGAGAGGTCAAAACTTTAAGTAGCAATGAACCCACTCTTTTGGATTTCAAGGAATTTAATTATGATAATTGTACTTTAATAGATTGTATTTCCTTGTTGCAATCCATGTTGAATTCTCCTCATGCTTACAATCAAAACAAAGCTTTTACTAAACATATCGTTGATGCTATGATGCAATCTTTTGAAGAAAAGCTTGAATTGGAAATTTCTATCCCTAGAAAACTTTATGATGAGTGGGAACCTACTATTAAGATTAAGATTAAAGATTATGAGTGCTATGCTTTGTGTGATTTGGGTGCTAGTGTTTCCACGATTCCAAAAACTTTATGTGATGTGTTAGGTTTTCGTGAATTTGATGATTGTTCTTTAAATTTGCATCTCGCGGATTCCACTATTAAGAAACCTATGGGAAGGATTAATGATGTTCTTATTGTTGCAAATAGGAATTATGTGCCCGTAGATTTCATTGTTCTTGATATAGATTGCAATCCTACATGACGTATTATTCTTGATAGACCTTTCCTTAGAACGATTGGTGCAATTATTGATATGAAAGAAGGAAACATTAGATTTCAACTTCCGTTAAGGAAGGGCATGGAGCACTTTCATAGAAAGAAAATTAAATTGCCATATGAATCTATTATGAAAGCTACTTATGGATTGCATACCAAAGATGACAATACCTAGATCTATTCGTGTTTTTATGCCTAGCTAAGCGCGTTAAACAATAGTGCTTGTTGGGAGGCAACCCATTTTTTTTTCTTTTTTGGTTCTGTTTTGCAATAAATAATTCATCTAGCCTCTGTTTAGATGTGGTTTTGTGTTTTAATTAGTTTTTTTGCCAAGTAAGACCTTTGGGATGGCTTACGGTGATAGTTGATTTGATCTTGCTGAAAAACAGAAAATTTTGCGTCCAGTCTCAGAATTTTAATAATTCACTGGAGCGTTTAAAAACCCTGAATTTTTATACGAGATTGATATACAAATTTCCTCTGTTTTCATAATTTTTCAGAATTTTTGGAGTTACAGAAGTATTAGAACAATTCGGATCTTCGCAGACTGTTCTGTTTTTGACAGATTCTGTTTTCTTTGTGTTGTTTGCTTATTTTGATGAATCTATGGGTAGTATCGGGGGGTATGAACCATGGAAAAGTTGGAATATGGTAGATATTACACCAATATAAATAAAGAATGAGTTCACAACAGTACCAAAGTGGTGGTTTATTTTCTTATACTAACGGAGCTTATGAGATTTTCTGTTGAGTTTTGTGTTGTGAAGTTTTCAAGTTTTGGGTAAGGACTTGATGGACTATGGAATAAGGAGTGGCAAGAGCCTAAGCTTGGGGATGCCCAAGGCACCCCAAGGTAATATTCAAGGACAACCAAGAGCCTAAGCTTGGGGATGCCCCGGAAGGCATCCCCTCTTTCGTCTTCGTCTATCGGTAACTTTACTTGAGGCTATATTTTTATTCACCACATGATATGTGTTTTGCTTGGAGCGTCTTTTACAATTTGAGTCTTTGCTTTTTAGTTTTCCACAATAATCCTTGCTGTACATACCTTTTTAGAGGGACACACATGAATCGTGATTTATTAGAATACTCTATGTGCTTCACTTATATCTTTTGAGCTAGGTAATTTTGCTCTAGTGCTTCACTTATATCTTTTTAGAGCACGGCGGTGGCTTTATTTTGTAGAAATTATTGAAATCTCATGCTTCACTTATATTATTTTGAGAGTCTTTAAACAGCATGGTAATTTGCTTTGGTTATAAATTTAGTCATAATATGATAAGCATCCAAGAGGGATATAATAAAAACTTTCATATAAAGTGCATTGAATACTATGAGAAGTTTGATTCCTTATGATTGTTTTGAGATATAAAGATGGTGATATTAGAGTCATGCTAGTGAGTAATTGTGGATTTGAGAAATACTTGTGTTAAGGTTTGTGATTCCCGTAGCATGCACGTATGGTGAACCGTTATGTGATGAAGTCGGAGCATGATTTATTTATTGATTGTCTTCCTTATGAGTGGTGGTCGGGGACGAGCGATGGTCTTTTCCAACCAATCTATCCCCCTAGGAGCATGCGCGTAATACTTTGTTTCAATAACTAATAGATTTTTGCAATAAGTATGTGAGTTCTTTATGACTATTGTTGAGTCCATGGATTATACGCACTCTCACCCTTCCGCCATTGCTAGCCTCTCTAGTACCATGCAACTGTAACACCCCAAAAATTCAACCATGATTTTATTAAGTAAAAATTGGCCAGAAATAAAATTTTAAATTATATTGGGTGTTTTATTAATTTTAGGGTATTTTCTGCCCTCTATTTTTTTCAAAAAAAATCCCTCCATATAGAAATTTTGTGAAAAATATTGTGGGCTGTGGTAGTTTTCTCAAAAAACATTTCATTATTACTTTAATAACAGTAGGAATTATCTTTCATAATAAAATTTGACTCTATAATTCTTTTAATATCTTTTTCAATACTTTAAATGCCTCGGTTGCACTGCAACCTCTTTAAATAATCTTTTAAAAATTCCACAAAAATTATGAGAGGTCATATGATGCCTATATGTCACTTTGGTGCAAAAACACAACTTAGTCTTTTGTAAATTTTGAGTGAAACAACCTCTTTTCAATTCTGTCCCATTCTTCAGTTTTAACTACAACCCCAATTTTAATTGCTTCATTAATTCTAAGAATTTTCCAACTTATAGTCCTTCCAACCAAACTCTTAACTCCAGAAGATAAGCTCCAATTTCCTCATTTTGGTACACCAAATGATCCCCTACATTTTCTGTCGAGAATTGAAATTCCCCCAAACTTGCACTAGAAAGTTTTGCATTCTGCCAAACCAATCACACCATCATTCTAGTCATCTAAAGATACATCATCCTGGTAATTTTCACACCCAAAACAATTTTCTAAAAGGCCATAGCATTCTATCAAGCACCTTGTGTGCATGACAGAAACCTTGCTCCTTTCTAAACAGCATTAGGGACTTGCCCATATGGATAAACCAACATGTCCAGTAGTCTTGCCTCCCTTGTAATCATCACTCCACCAAAAATGACCTCAGTTATACTAACCTAGAGCCCCCGGCATTGGGTCGAGCACTTGGCGTGCATGCCCAGAGCACGGCCAGGGCGCGTTCATTACAGGCACTGGCATCACTCTAGTGCCGTGCCCCAGCTGCCTCCCATGCTCGCCCGAGTCCACCCCTGGGTCACCTGATCATCACCAACCCTCGCCGACACCTTTCCTTGTCGCCTGGCGCCGGCCAACCACCGACCCGAGCCATCGCCGCCGTCTTCCACTCGGGCACGGCACCGCCCGACCCGCCCGACCCCGCTAGCGCCCCCCCCCCCTTCTTAACTACTGACCACCGCCCTCTCCACCGACAACCATCACCCCCACCAACCTCGCAACGGCCTCAACGGCGCCATGAATGGCCGCCCGCCATCGCCCCTTCCTCTGGAAGCCACGGGTATGGCCACCCCGATCTATAAAGGCCGCCTCGGGCTCGCTGCGTTCTCGAGCACCACTCTACCCCTCCCCTACAACTCCGCCAAGCGCCCTAGAGGCCCAGATGGGGCCATCTTCTGTGTCTCCGGCAGCTACTGCCACCGCTCTGGCCTCGAAGCTCCCCACCTCTCCAGAGCCTCCCCCTCCACAATTTCTTCTCCAGTAGCCTCCCCATGACTCCCCGAACCCATACCACCTTTCAATTTCATTCGAGGACGCCCCTGGGTGAAAAGCCCAAATTGCTCCCGCCGGAGCCCTTCGGGTGAGCTCGCCGCCGGCAGCCCCGAACTCCCCGTCGACCGTGCCACACCTCGAGAGGACCGCCAGGATCTCCTGAGCCCGTAGGTGGTCTTCCCGTCCTGAGGAACAGCGCCGTTCACCGGCAATGGTCGCCGGTGGCCTCGCCCTATTCTGACGAAGGTGGGAGAGAGGCGGGGGAGACCAGTCAAACATGACAGGTGGGTCCACGGGGCCCACCGTCAGTGAACCAGAGCCGTTCATATGTGGAAACGGCTTCCGGAAATACGCCATCGACGTCAGTGCTCCCGCGTGGCCGTGCGGCTGGGCCGGGCCCAGTGGCACCGATCGGTTAAACAACGCTCAGGGAGCAGCTCTATTCCTTTCTTTCTTCTTTTTCTTTTTCAGAATAGTTCAAATAATTTCCACAGTGTCCATTTCAAATCCAAATCTGATGATTCAAATTTCTGTAGATTCATAAATTCATGATCTATTAATCCAGATAGGGTGAACATTTTTACTAAGCTTTATCTCCACTGGATCTTTTAAATAGTCCATTTCTTTATTCTTTTCAATTTACAATTTCTCTAAGTAAATCATCTGGACTCCAAATAATTTGATTCTTTTTCTGTTATTCTTTAGTTTTCCTCTAGTTTATTTTAGTATTTATTTCAAAAAAAATTGAAACAATTTTTAGTACTGTTTTTACTTTATGTGGTAATTCAAATATTTTTGAAAATAGGAAATGAAGGGGAGATAAATATTTCCAACTTTTGGAGTGCACCCAGCACTTCTGCATGCTCAAGGCAAGCATCTTGAACACTTGACATGGTGAATCGCATGGTTATATTGTTTGCAACAATAAATGAAGTCATATATAGGTTGAGTTCGAATAAAAATTTGCATGCATGTAGTGATGGCATGTTTCCTCATACCATACATCGTGTGTTGTCATGACTAACTTGCAGGTGCAGGTATAAGTAAAATACAGTACCGGCACAAGGGTGACCACGTTGAAGCGTGATCATGCCTTGTTTGTTATGCATGTTGGAGCATGCAAGGGTTGTGGCCCTGTTTGGATTTGCTGTTGAAAGAATACTTTGTTGTGCTAACCACTGCAGGAAATATTTGAGCCTCCTGAGTCAACCGTAGATCGAGTCTTGTTCCGGTAACCCCCATACTTGATTCGTGCTGCCACTTGTCCCTGCCACAGGTGGGGTATGGTTTAGTAAGTTGTTAACCCCTTTCCGTGCACACACCACATAGAGGGCTACGATGAGGGTTTCCACGATCATGGACTAAATCCTATCATCGGGTCAGGGGCATGGGTGTATCCGTTGTGACCGAGAGGGGGGCTCCCCTTGGAATCCGTGCGTATTAATAGTGATCCCGTGCTACTCGAGATTGTTGTCTCCCCGACTTAGAGTTTTTCTGGAACGATGCTTTGGGTGATTCCTGGCATCCGGACGGTTAACCTGGTGTGTGCTGGTCAGGTGTGTTTTCATCCCAAAGACCGTAATGGGAATTAGTCAGTGTCATGGTACTGACTAAAGAAATCCTTTACTTGTGGGTAAAGAGTACACCCTCTGCAGAGTTTAAACCTATTCGAATAGCTGTGTCCGCGGTTAAGGACTATAGTCTGGGCTCATCAAGTGTCGGTCTTAGTGTCGGTCTTCGGAGGAAAATAAATAAATTGAGCCTGAATTTTTTTGCAGGATAATTATTGTCACCCTGATGCTACCATGAATATTTTTGCTATGCATATTAATATTGTTGTGGTTATGCATATTATTGTGGACTAACCTGTTTCTCTTATTTTATTTTCCTGAGTGTCTCAGGGGCTGGCTAGACTACCCCGGGCATTCGGTTTTATTTTCAAGACCTCTCCGTGGCATACCTCGAGTTCTCAGGCGGTCTATCACGCCATACTCTTGTGGATACCCGATAGGCATTTCTTTTCAAGACCGACCGTGGCGTCACTTTGACATCCGACTAGCATTTCTTTTCAAGACCTCTCGTGGCGTCGCCTTAGTTCTCGGATGATCTTGTCTTGTTCGATTTCTCTTTTAGACACCCGTTTGGCATTTCTCTTCAAGACCTACCGTGGTGTCACTTAGACATCCGACCGACATTTATTTTATTTTATTTTCCTTTAACTTTCCTGGTTTATCACTAACAATTTTATATATTCATTTATTTGTACATGCCAATATGTTATCATGCCATGATTTAATTCCTGTCAGCATGCATTTAATATAGTCTAGCATGAGCATACGCATATAGTTCAGTTCATCATGATCATATATTATCTGTTGCATTCGGTATATCTTTTGTTCATGATGTTTGCGAGTACATTCAAATGTACTCACAGGCTTGTCCCTGGCTATTTACTTGGCCAGGTCAGGAGTTCTACGAGGAGTACCACAGCGACGTCCGGGTGGAGCCTAGGATGGCAGCCACGCGGGATAGGAATTATCCAGGTCAGCCGTTCCTGTGGGAATGGAGCTCCATCGACGTTCAAAAACCACGAGTCACTTTCGTCACCCGACACCAGATATCATTGTTGTATCATTAGACCTTTATGGTCTTGTATCCAATTCTTGTACTTGCTTGGTAATTTGTAACAAGGACGTGTCCACCAGTAACAGTAATCCTGGGCTGGTGATAACACGAGGGGTTAAATTTCTGGGATACCGTGTCCCATCCCTGATAGCCTTGGTATAAGAGCCTGGCTGACCATTGGCTAATCCTATCTTAGCCTGGACGCTATCTCTAGGTTTCCACGCAATTCACATCCTTTCCTATCCACAGTCAAGCCCATCCTATCTGATAACCGCACAGTGGCCAGCTGACATCTTTTTGATAGTCGGTGCCCAACCTATCAACCTAGTCCATAGGCCGTGTGCCTGTGGCCGACACCTGCGTTTTCCCATCCACAAGCATGCGATGGGAGACTCTGCTGGCTTATAAAGGAAGCCTCAACCCAACTCAACACATCACAGCCTCACTCCCAGTTCGATATCCAACCACCAAGATGCCAGGCCCCATCGTCCACAACGAGAGCACCGCAGTCGAGCTTCAAGGCTTTGTAGCCATCCTCGCCAATCTCACCCGTCATGCTCTCGGCATCGAAGAGCCGCCGGAGTATGTCATGTACCAAGAGCACGCGAGTGATGCCATCCACCACTTCTGGGCCACGATGCACATCTACGGGAGGGGCATCACCGCAGAGCGCCCCTACCGGTTTACTGGGAGGACGACCTCCGACGAGCCCCAAGCCATCCAACTTGCAGCTCGAGAGGCTATAGTTCAACTCCGACATCTGTCGCCGAGGGTTAACTGCCGCTCTTTCTACTACTACCCTAGTCATGAAAGCTATGGTAGCCCGACCCAAGTCGCCAACGGAGACCATGAGACGGATCCTGCCTTAGTGCATCTGGTGCGCTACCTGAGAGCGCAAGAGGCACTATTTGATCAGGTCACCCTTTATCTGATTGCGACCCGCATGACACTTGCTCTTCTGACTCCGGTAAGGAGGGAAGCTACAAGCACCACCGACACCCCGACAGTGCTGCTTGGGAGGCCAGTTGAACCCCCAAGGTCTGCCCCTGTTATCTACCCAGGCGATGCCTTCGCCACCCCAGGAGAACTCCGTCGTCTCTTGGAGACGTACTCCAACAGGATGGTAACCTCGATGCCCCGCATGGGTCATCATCGCTACCCCAACCCTGCAGCTCCCCATTCCACTCCAGCCAACTCTGAGGTTGAAGACCCCGGAGAAGCCTCGACGTTCGCGAGACACGCTCGTCTGGATGTCAACGAGGTGGACTAAGTCCACCGGAATTGTTGTCGAGCCTTAGTGGCCCTGTTACCTTGTATTTTCGTAGTAGCAGTTGTATGGCGTAGTAGGGTTGTCACTATGTCTAACGATAGTTTGCATGATGCAACCTTTGTATTATATTTTAGGGCGTAGGTCATAAGTGCATTACCATGATTGCATTCTGCATATGATTATTTGTTGTGATATGCATTTAGTTCTTCCGTCCTTAACAAATCTTGAGGACGAGATTTTCTTAAGGGGGGTAGAGTTTGTAACACCCCAAAAATTCAACCATGATATTATTAAGTAAAAATTGGCCAGAAATAAATGTTTAAATTATATTGGGTGTTTTATTAATTTTAGGGTATTTTCTGCCCTCTGTTTTTTAAAAAAAAAATCCCTCCATATAGAAATTTTGTGAAAAATATTGTGGGCTGTGGTAGTCTTCTCAAAAACCATTTCATTATTACTTTAATAACAGTAGGAATTATTTTTCATAATAAAATTTGACTCAATATAATTCTTTTAATAACTTTTTCAATACTTTAAATGCCTCGGTTGCACTGCAACCTCTTTAAATAATATTTTAAAAATTCCACAAAAATTATGAGAGGTCATATGATGCCTATATGTCACTTTGGTGCAAAAACACAACTTAGTCTTTTGTAAATTTTGAGTGAAATAACCTCTTTTCAATTCTGTCCCATTCTTCAGTTTCAACTACAACCCCAATTTTAATTGCTCCATTAATTCTGAGAATATTCCCACTTATAGTCCTTCTACTTAACTCCAGAAGATAAGCTCCAATTTCCTCATTTTGGTACACCAAATGATCCCCTACATTTTCTGTCCAGAATTGAAATTCCCCCAAACTTGCACTAGAAAGTTTTGCATTCTGCCAAACCAATCACACCATCATTCTAGTCATCTAAAGATACATCATCCTGGTAATTTTCACACGCAAAACAATTTTCTAAAAGGCCATAGCATTCTGTCAAGCACCTTGTGTGCATGACATAAACTTTTCTCCTTTCTAAACAGCATTAGGGACTTGCCCATATGGACAAACCAGCATGTCCAGTAGTCTTGCCTCCCTTGTAATCATCACTCCACCAAAAATGACCTCAGTTAGACTAACCTAGAGCCCCCTGGCATTGGGTCGAGCACCTGGCGTGCATGCCCAGAGCACGGCCAGGGCGCGTTCATTACAGGCACTGGCATCACTCTGGTGCCGTGCCCCAGCTGCCTCCCATGCTCGCCCGAGTCCACCCCTGGGTCACCTGATCATCCCCAACCCTCGCCGACACCTTTCCTTGTCGCCTGGCGCTGACAAGCCACCGACCCGAGTCACCGCCGCCGTCTTCCACTCGGGCACGGCACCGCCCGAGCCGCCCGACCCCGCAAGCGCCCCCCTTCCTAACTACTGACCACTGCCCTCTCCACCGACCACCACCGCCCCCACCAACCTTGCAACAGCCTCACCGGCCTCAGCGGCGCCATGAATGGCCGCCTGCCATCGCCCCTTCCTCTGGAAGCCACGGGTACGGCTACCCTGAGCTATAAAGGCTGCCCTGAGCTCGCTGCGTTCTCGAGCACCACTCTACCCCTCCCCTACGACTCCGCCAAGTGCCCAAGAGGCCCGGATGGGGCCATCTACTATGTCTCCGGCAGCTACTGCCGCCGCTCTCGCCTCGAAGCTCCCCACCTCTCCAGAGCCTCCCCCTCCACAATTTCTTCTCCAGTAGCCTCCCCATGACTCCCCGAACCCATCCCACCTTTCAATTTCATTCGAGGACGGCCCTGGGCGAAAAGCCCAAATTGCTCCCGCCGGAGCCCTTCGGGTGAGCTCGCCGCCGGCAGCCCCGAACTCCCCGTCGGCCGTGCCGCACCTCGAGAGGACCGCCAGGATCTCCTGAGCCCGTAGGTGGTCTCCCCGTCCTGAGGAGCAGTGCCGTTCGCCGGCGAAGGTCGCCGGTGGCCTCGCCCTGTTCTGACGAAGGTGGGAGAGAGGCGGGGGAGACCAGTCAAACATGACAGGTGGGTCCACAGGACCCACCGTCAGTGAACCAGAGCCGTTCATAAGTGGAAACGGCTTCCAGAAATACGCCATCGACGTCAGCGCTGCATTGTGGCCGTGCGGCTAGGCCGGGCCCAGTGGCACCGCTCGGTTAAACAACGCTCAGGGAGCAGCTCTATTCCTTTCTTTCTCCTTTTTCTTTTTTAGAATAGTTCAAATAATTTCCACAGTGTCCATTTGAAATCCAAATCTGATGATTCAAATTTCTGTAGATTCATAAATTCATGATCTATTAATCCATATAGGGTGAACATTTTTACTAAGCTTTATCTCCACTGGATCTTTTAAATAGTCCATTTCTTTATTCTTTTCAACTTAGAAATTCTCTAAGTAAATCATTTGGACTCCAAATAGTTTGATTCTTTTTCTGTTATTCTTTAGTTTTCCTCTAGTTTATTTTAGTATTTATTTCAATACAATTTGAAACAATTTTTATTATTGTTTTTACTTTATGTGGTAATTCAAATATTTTTGAAAGTTGGAAATGAAGGGGAGATAAATATTTCTAACTTTTGGAGTGCGCCCAACACTTCTGCATGCTCAAGGCAAGCATCTTGAACACTTGACATGGTGAATCGCATGGTTATATTGTTTGCAAGAATAAATGAAGTCATATATAGGTTGAGTTCGAATAAAAATTTGCATGCATGTAGTGATGGCATGTTTCCTCATACCATGCATCGTGTGTTGTCATGACTAACTTGCAGGTGCAGGTATAAGTAAAATACAGTACCGGCACAAGGGTGACCACGTTGAAGCGTGATCATGCCTTGTTTGTTATGCATGTTGGAGCATGCAAGGGTTGTGGCCCTATTTGGATTTGCTGTTAAAAGAATACTTTGTTGTGCTAACAACTACAGGAAATATTTGAGCCTCCTGAGTCGACCGTAGATCGAGTCTTGTTCCGGTAACCCCCATACTTGATTCGTGCTGCCACTTGTCCCTGCCACAGGTGGGGTATGGTTTAGTAAGTTGTTAACCCCTTTCCATGCACACACCACATAGAGGGCTACGATGAGGGTTTCCACGATCATGGACTAAATCCTGTCATCGGGTTAGGGGGCATGGGTGTATCCGGTTGAGACAGAGAGGGGGCACCCTTTGGAATCCACGCGTATTAATAGTGATCCCATGCTACTCGAGATTGTTGTCTCCCCGACTTAGAGTTTTTCTGGAACGATGCTTTGCGTGATTCCTGGCATCCGGACGGTTAATCTGGTGTGTGCTGGTCAGGTGTGTTTTCAACCCAAAGACCGTAATGGGAATTAGTCAGTGTCATGGTACTGACTAAAGAAATCCTTTACTTGTGGGTAAAGAGTACACCCTCTGCAGAGTTTAAACCTATTCAGATAGCCATGTCCGTGGTTAAGGACTACAGTCTGCGCTGGTCAAGTGTCAGTCTTAGTGTCGGTCTTCGGAGGAAAATAAATAAATTGAGCCTGAATTATTTTGCAGGATAATTATTGTCACCCTAATGCTACCATGAATATTTTTGCTATGCATATTAATATTATTGTGGTTATGCATATTATTGTGGACTAACCTGTTTCTCTTATTATATTTTCCTGAGTGTCTCAGGGGCTGGCTAGACTACCCCGGGCATTCGGTTTTATTTTCAACACCTCTTCGTGGTGTCCCTCGAGTTCTCAGGCGGTCTATCACGCCACTACTCATGTGGACACCCGATTGGCATTTCTTTTCAAGACCTCTTCGTGACGTCCCTTGAGTTCTCAGGCGGTCTATCACGCCATACTCTTGTGGATACCCGATAGGCATTTCTTTTCAAGACCGACCGTGGCGTCACTTTGACACCCGACTGGCATTTCTTTTCAAGACCTCTCGTGGCGTCGCCTGAGTTCTCGGATGATCCTGTCTCATCCGATTTCTCTTTTAGACACTCGTTTGGCATTTCTCTTCAAGACCTATCGTGGTGTCACTTAGACATCCGACCAGCATTTCTATTATTTTATTTTCCTTTAACTTTCCTGGTTTATCACTAAAATTTTCATATGTTCATTTATTTGTACATGCCAATATGTTATCATGCCATGATTTAATTCCTGTCAGCATGCATTTAATATAGTCTAGCATGAGCATATGCATATAGTTTAGTTCATCATGATCATATATTATCTGTTGCATTCGGTATATCTTTTGTTCATGATGTTTGCGAGTACATTCAGACGTACTCACAGGCTTGTCCCTGGCTATTTACTTGGCCAGGTCAGGAGTTCTACGAGGAGTACCACAGCGATGTCCGGGTGGAGCCTAGGATGGCAGCCACGCGGGATAGGAATTATCCAGGTCAGCCGTTCCTGTGGGAATGGAGCCCCATCGACGTTGAAAAACCACGAGTCGCTTTCGTCACCCGACACCAGATATCATTGTTGTATCATTAGACCTTTATGGTCTTGTATCCAATTCTTGTAATTGCTTGGTAATCTGTAACAAGGACGTGTCCGCCAGTAACGGTAATCCTGGGCTGGTGATAACACGAGGGGTTAAATTTCTGGGATACCGTGTCCCGGCCCCGACAACAACTTTCGCCGGTACCATACACCCACCATATACCTTCCTCAAAACAGCCACCATACCTACCTATTATGGCATTTCCATTGCCATTCCGAGATATATTGCCATGCAACTTTCCACCGTTCCATTTATTATGACACGCACCATCATTATCATATTGCTTTGCATGATCATGTAGTTGACATCGTATTTGTGGTAAAGCCACCATTCACAATTCTTTCATACATGTCACTCTTGATTCATTGCACATCCCGGTACACCGCCGGAGGCATTCATATAGAGTCATATTTTGTTCTAAGAATCGAGTTGTAATTCTTGAGTTGTAAGTAAATAAAAGTGTGATGATCTTCATTATTAGAGCATTGTCCCATGTGAGGAAAGGATGATGGAGACTATGATTCCCCCACAAGTCGGGATGAGACTCCGGACGAAAAATATAAAAAAAGAGAGAAGGCCAAAATAAAAAAATGAGAGAAAAGAGAGAAGGGGCAATGTTACTATCCTTTTACCACACTTGTGCTTCAAAGTAGCACCGTGGTCTTCATGATAGAGAGTCTCCTATGTTGTCACTTTCATTTACTAGTGGGAATTTTTCATTATAGAACTTGGCTTGTATATTCCAATGATGGGCTTCCTCAAATTGCCCTAGGTCTTCGTGAGCAAGCAAGTTGGATGCACACCCACTTAGTTTCTTTTTGAGCTTTCATAAACTTATAGCTCTAGTGCGTCTGTTGCATGGCAATCCCTACTCACTCACATTGATATCTATTGATGGGCATCTCCATAGCCCGTTGATACGCCTAGTTGATGTGAGACTATCTCCCTCTTTTTGTCTTCTCTACAACCACCTTCTATTCCACCCATAGTGCTATGTCCATGGCTCATGCTCATGTATTGCGTGAAAGTTTAAAAAGTTTGAAAACATCGTATGAAACAATTGCTTGGCTTGTCATCGAGGTTGTGCATGATTTGAATATTTTGTGTGATGAAGATGGAGCATAGCCAGACTATATGATTTTGTAGGGATAAGCTTTCTTCGGCCATGTTATTTTGAGAAGACATAATTGCCTTGTTAGTATGCTTGAAGTATTATTGTTTTTATGTCAATATTAAACTTTCATTTTGAATCTTATGGATCTGAACATTCATGCCACAATAAAGTAAATTACATTGATAAATATGTTAGGTAGCATTCCACATCAAAAATTCGGTTTTTATCATTTACCTACTCGAGGACAAGCAGGAATTAAGCTTGGGGATGCTTGATATGTCTCCAACGTATCTATAATTTTTTATTGTTCCATGCTATTATATTATCTATTTTGGATGTTTTATATGCATTAATATGCTATTTTATATTATTCTTGGGACTAACCTATTAACCTAGAGCCCAGTGCCAGTTTCTGTTTTTTCCTTGTTTTTGAGTTTCGCAGACAAAGAATACCAAACGGAGTCCAAACGGAATAAAACTTTCGTGATGATTTTTCTTGGACCAGAAGGAAACCAGGAGACTTGGAGATGAAGTCGGAGGAGCCACGAGGCAGCCACAAGGACGGAGGGCGCGCCCAGGGGGGTAGGGCGTGCCCCCCACCCTTGTGGGCCCCTCGTGCACCTCCTGGCCTAATTCTTTCGCCTATATATTCCCAAATATCCCCAAACCAATAGAGGCATCCATGAAAACACTTTTCCACCACCGCAACCTTCTGTACCCGTGAGATCCCATCTAGGGACCTTTTCCGGCACCCTGCCGGAGGGGGATTCGATCACGGAGGGCTTCTACATCAACACCATTGCCCTTCCGATGAAGAGTGAGTAGTTTACCACAGACCTATGGGTCCATAGCTAGTAGCTAGATGGATTCTTCTCTCTCTTTGATTCTCAATACCATGTTCTCCTTGATGTTCTTGGAGATCTATTCGATGTAATACTTTTTTGCGGTGTGTTTACCGAGATCCGATGAATTGTGGATTTATGATCAGCTTATCTATGAATATTATTTGAATCTTCTCTGAATTCTTTTATGCATGATTTGATATCTTTGTAATTCTCTTCGAACTATTGGTATGGTTTGGCCAACTAGATTGGTTTTTCTTGCAATGGGAGAAGTGCTTAGCTTTGGGTTCAATCTTGTGGTGTCCTTTCCCAGTGACAGTAGGGGCAGCAAGGCACGTATTGTATTGTTGCCATCGAGGATAAAAAGATGGGGTTTTCATCATATTGCTTGAGTTAATTCCTCTACATCATGTCATCTTACTTAATGCATTACTCCGTTCTTTATGAACTTAATACTCCAGATGCATGCTGGATAGCGGTCGATGTGTGGAGTAATAGTAGTAGATGCAGAATTGTTTCGGTCTATTTGACACGGACGTGATGCCTATATTCATGATCATTGCCTTAGATATCGTCATAACTTTGCGCTTTTCTATCAATTGCTCGACAGTAATTTGTTCACCCACCGTATTATTTTCTATCTTGAGAGAAGCCTCTAGTGAAACCTATGGCCCCCGGGTCTATTTTCCATCATATAAGTTTCTGGTCTTCTATTTTCCATCATATAAGTTTCCGATCTTCTATTTTTCATTATACAAGTTTCCGATCTAATATTTTGCAATCTTTTACTTTCCGATCTATAAAACAAAAATACCAAAAATATTTACTTTATCGTTTATCTATCTCTATTAGATCTCACTTTTGCAAATAACCGTGAAGGGATTGACAACCCCTTTATCGTGTTGGGTGCAAGTTGTTTGATTGTTTGTGCAGGTATTTGGTGATTTGTGCGTTGTATCCTACTGGATTGATACCTTGGTTCTCAAACTAAGGGAAATACTTATCTCTACTTTGCTGCATCACCCTTTCCTCTTCAAGGGAAAAACCAACGCAAGCTCAAGAAGTAGCAGGTGTCCATCATGTAGACATCATAGGTGGATGTAGCAGTCCACCTGCCGGTATTTACCACAGGCGAGATGTCTTCTGCAGGGCCATCGGCATCTTCATCCATGTCCGTGGCCTCACCATAGTCTAATACGTCGGTTAAATCATCGACCGTGGCGACTAGGTGGGTGGTGGGTGATACGTCCATTTTGCATCATGTTTTCCTACTGTTATTTATGATGTTTTTATGCATAATAATGCTTTTTGGAGTAATTCTAATGCCTTTTCTATCATATTATGCAAGGTGCACACAAAGAGGGAGAATTCCGGCAGCTGGAAATCTGGACCTGAAAAAGCTACGTCAGGCTACCTATTCTGCACAACTCCAAATGAGCTGAAACTTTACGGGGATTTTTTATGGAATAAATGAGAAATATTGGAGCCAATAAGTACCAGAGGGGGCCCACCAGGTGGGCACAACCCACCTGGGTGCGCCAGGGAGCCCAGGAATGCCCTAGTGGGTTGTGCTCCCCTCGGCCCACCTCCGGTGCCCATCTTCTGGTATATAAGTCATTTTGACCTAGAAAAAATTAAGAGAGGACTTTCGGGATGGAGCGCCGCCGTCTCGAGGCGGAACTTGGGCAGGAGCACTTTTGCCCTCCGGTGGAGCAATTCCGCAGGGGGAACTTCCTTCCCGGAGGGGGAAATCATCGTCATCATCATCACCAACAACTCTCCCATCTTGGGGAGGGCAATATCCATCAACATCTTCAACAGCACCATCTCCTCTCAAACCCTAGTTCATCTCTTGTGTTCAATCTTTGTACCGGAACTATAGATTGGTGCTTGTGGGTGACTAGTAGTGTTGATTACATCTTGTAGTTGATTACTATATTGTTTATTTGGTGGAAGATTATATGTTCGGATCCAATATGCTATTTAATACCCCTCTGATCTTGAGCATGATTATCATTTGTGAGTAGTTACTTTTGTTCTTGAGGTCACGGGAGAAATCATGTTGCAAGTAATCATGTGAACTTGATATGTGTTCGATATTTTGATAGTATGTGTTTTGTGATTCCCTTAGTGGTGTCATGTGAATGTCGACTACATGATACTTCACCATATTTGGGCCTAAGGGAATGCATTGTGGAGTAGTTATTAGATGATGGGTTGCGAGAGTGACAAAAGCTTAAACCCTAGTTTATGCGCTATTCCGTAAGGGACCGATTGGATCCAAAAGTTTAATGCTATGGTTAGAATTTATTCTTAATACTTTTCTCGTAGTTGCGGATGCTTGCGAGGGGGTTAATCATAAGTAGGAGGTTTGTTCAAGTAAGAACAGCACCTAAGCACCGGTTGTCATGGGAACGATTCCGACAATACGAAGGGGGTAGGGTAAAGGAGCATGATCTACCGAGATGCATATGGGTGACACGGTGTTTTAGCGAGTTCGGGACTCTCACGGTGGCGATAACAGCCCTACATCTCGTGCTCCGGAGAGGCTTTGTTTTATCTGAGTATGTATCCGGAGATTACAATGTGTGTGAGAAATAGGAGAACGGATCCCCATGCCTGAGCTAAGTCCGGAGACTAGAGACGGAGAGAGAGGTAGAAGAAAGAGCCTCCCATGTCTAGTGGTGGGGGGTGGCTTATATAGAGTGCGCCACCCCCTCAACTCTTATGTTACAAAGTGATGGCGTTAATGCCATAACTCATCCTACTACTAAGATGATGCTTCGAGTGCCGTGTCGACTGTTGGTCTTCGCATATCCGAGTGAGATCAGGTACTCCGAGTGGAATGAGTTCGTCGAGTGGAGTGCTATGCTCTGAGTGGTTGTTGCCGTCCGAGTGACTTGATATTCATCCGAGTGGATGGTTTGTCGATTGTCCGAATGATGCTCTGGACCCATCTGATATGTGGACCCCGTGCTTTATGATCTTTGACCCTTTGTGGGCCTACCTGTTATGTATGTCCCCAACATTAGCCCCCGAATCGGTTGTGATTTTGCAGAACGAGTTTGTGGAAGACACAATTTGGCCCGAGTGATTACGGAAATACTCGGTACCCATCATCGTGCTTTCAGACAACCAAGGTTTGAACAAAATCTCAATGTATTCTGGCACTGCGCTTCCCTACTGATCTGGGATAAGTGCCCGCGAGGAGCAACTTGGTGACATTCGTTCATCTCTCGGAAGAGGTTAACTCATGATCGGAGTATGGGTGTGTCATTAAATCCGGGCAACAAGATTGACGCATGGACTACTCTTTCGGAGAGATGCCATTCTTATCCCGGAGAAACGTCAATACGAGTCGGTTCTAGATCCCAACTTATGAGTTTCACGCTTTGAGTCCTAGAAGAAGGCTCAAAACAGGTCCACGGAGGTGCGTTAAACCCACCTTATAAGAATTTTTTTTTGGTAGTCGACGGAGCCTTAGAACTTGTTTGTTTGTTGTTCGTCACTCGGACGGGCCAGGCCGTACCGAGTGGAGATTACTCCAGTGGGGGCATGCTGAGTGCACCCAGTGGGTGTAGTACCCGAGACCGCCGTCGACTGCGGGCAGTCGGTGGGGGTCTGAGAAAACTAAAAATCTTCTTAGCTGGTACTGATCGAACTTGTTCCTCTCCGACTCAGAGGTCGAGTAATACTTGAGGATCTGGTATTGGTCTAGCTTGTTTCTCCTCGACTCAGAAGTCGAGTAGTACTCGAGTGATCTAGAGCTGGTCTTGCATCGAGGAAAATGTTTCTTTCTGAGTTCTCTTCCAGTGGGGGCACGCTGAGGGCACCCACTGGGTGTAGTACACCTAGTGGGTGTAGTCCCCGAGACCGCCGTCGACTGCGGGCAGTCGGCGGGGGTCTGAGAGAACTAAAAATCTTCTTAGCTGGTACTGATCGAACTTGTTCCTCTCCGACTCAGAGGTCGAGTAATACTTGAGGATCTGGTATTCGTCTAGCTTGTTTCTCCTCGACTCAGAAGTCGAGTAGTACTCGAGTGATCTGGAGCTGGTCTTGCATCAAGCAAAATGTTTCTTTCCTAGTTCTCTTCCAGTGGGGGCACGCTGAGTGCACCCACTGGGTGTAGTCCCTGAGCCTCTGTCGGACTAGATGAGTATGGCAGAGGGTTTAAGTCTCCTGGTAAACCTCCATGCAGTCGACATGGAAAATATCTTTTAGTCTGAAATTGAGTCAATCAGATGGAGCGCCGGTTTCACCCTTTTGCATGAAAGGGGTATTTGTCCGAGTGGACATGCTTCCCGACTGATCGGGGTATGTTGAGTGCGAGGAAAAACTTGGTGGCACTCGTATGTATCCCGGAGGAGATAGACTAGTGGTCCGATGTGGACGCGCCATGAAACCCGAGCGGCGAGGCTAGCGCATGGACCGACTCTCCAGAGAGAGGCCACTCATTATCCCGGGGGAACACTAGCATAGGCCATCTTCGAGTCCAAGTTTGCGAAACTGACGCCTTGGAACCTAGAAGAAGGACCAAGTGTATCCGTAGAGGAGTGCCGATTTTACCCTTTTGCATGAAAGGGGTATTTGTCCGAGTGGATGTGTTTCCCGACTGATTGGGGTATATTGACTGCGAGGAAAAACTTGATGGCACTCGTATGTCTCCCGGAGGAGATAGACTAGTGGTCCGATGTGGACGTGCCATGAAACCCGAGTGGCGAGGCCAGTGCATGGACTGACTCTCCGGAGAGAGGCCACTCATTATCCCGGGGGAACACCAGCACATGACATCTCCGAGTCCAAGTTTGTGAAACTGACGCCTTGGAGCCTAGAAGAAGGCCCAAGTGTATCCGTAGAGGAGCGTCTTTTTCACCCTTTTGCAGTCCTGAAGATGACTCCAGGTAATGATTTGGGCGATCGTCCGAGTGGATGATGCTACCCTTATAGATCCTCGGCGGACCGAGCAAGTATGGCCAGAAAAATATTCCTGATGTGATCAACAGGTTGATCAAATGGGCGTAACCCCTGAGGGCGGCATGGCCCATGGCAGTGCGTAGCCCCCGAGTGATGCTCGAAAGAGGTAAGCTCGCTACAGAGTGCGATATGAGGTTTGATCATATGAGTAACTAAGTCGTTCCCGTGTTGGGGGTGTAGACATGTCGAACTGATAGTGACGCGCGGGGCGGCCGAGGGGCTAGGATGTGTACAACCGAGTGGCGACACGCGGGGCGGCCGAGTGGTGAAGACGTGGACAACCGAGTGGCGACGCGCGGGGCGGCCGAGTGGTGAAGACGTGGACAACCGAGTTGCGACGCGTGGGGCGGTCGAGTGGTGAAGACGTGCACAGCCATGTGGCGACGCGTGGGGCGGCCGAGTGGTGAAGACATGCACTACCGAGTGGTGACGCGCGGGGCGGCCGAGTGGTGAAGACGTGCACAGCCATGTGGCGACGCGCGGGGTGGCCGAGTGGTGAAGACGTGCACTACCGAGTGGCGACGCGCGGGGCGGCCGAGTGTGAAGACGTGCACAACCGAGTGGCGACGCGCAGGACGGCCGAGTGGTGAAGACATGCACTACCGAGTGACGACACATGGGGCGGCCGAGTGTGAAGACGTGCACAACCGAGTGGCGACGCGCAGGGTGGCCGAGTGGTGAAGACGTGCACTACTGAGTGGCGACGCGCGGGGCGGCCGAGTGTGAAGACGTGCACGACCGAGTGGCGACGCGCAGGGCGGCCGAGTGTGAAGACGTGCACAACCGAGTGGCGATGTGCAGGGCGGCCGAGTGAAAGACTGCGTGTCCAGCCAAGTGGCAAAAAATGGTCCTCGGAGGAATTAGCCAGGTGCTTACGAAGCTGATGTAGCGACGAGGTCGGTGTCGTGTGGTTGTGACGCAACAAGACCGGCGTGGCAACTGAGTCTGAGTAGGAATGATGATGGCGCGCAAAGTGTCTGAGTGATTATGTAACTTGTCAAAGTGGCAGGTCGAATGCATTTGTTGAAGTGAAGGAACTGACTGGTAATGAAGTACTCGACCACACAGGAGAGTGTGACTTCGAATGAGTCGCAGCCCCCGAGTGCGGCGTAGCCCCCGAGCGCACCTACAGGCTTTGACGGTGGACCTGTCGGAACCCGGGAAATATAGTTTCGAATGGATAAATTGTAATTCATCGAGTCGGACTTGGGTAAAGGTGAGGAGAAGCTTCCGAGTGATGCTCGAAACAGGCAAACTCGCGAAGGAGTGAAGTATGCAGTTGAAAAGGGACTTATCTGTCGCATGCCCAATGAGATGATGAGGTCTTATGTCGTCGACACAATGAATATGACTCCACGGAAGGGTCGGCAGGATGTGTTCGAAGTCAACAGAGCGACAAGGTTGGTGCTGCGGTGCACTAGGATCGGTGTGGCGACCAAATCTGAGTAGCGATGAAGTTGGCGCACAGAGCCGCCGAGTGATCGCGTAACTTGTGTATGAAAAATAGCACAAGCCAACGTAATAATTTCTCGAGGAAATTTGATGTGTGTTGAAATGATTTGTGTAAGTAACACCCATAGACACCCGCTTGCGAGGAGCTTGCTTGTTCAGAGCCAACAAGAGTCTAAAAGAGTGAAGGATCCGATCGAACTTGACGAAGTGAAGGATCCAACCGGACGTGCTGGAGCGCCGGACACAAATAAAAGGTAGTGTAGTGTTCTGACTGAGTTGCAGCCCCCGAGGACCGATGCAAACTCGAAATGAAGAACACATGGTGTTCGTGAATGACGTATGTGTAAAAATGGAAGTTGGACTCGGGAGTCAAATAACCAATACTAATCAAGTATGTGAAAATAAGCAACCGAGCATAGAGGTATACTCGGTGGCGTGGCCTTGGAGTGAACATGATTTGTGAATTACGGGATACTCAGGAACACGGAAATAACAGAATGTAGTGCATGTAGAATGACTTAGCTGCCTGAAGGCGCGCGAGTGGCCGAGTGGTGATGAGGTGACCAACCGAGTGGCGACGGGCGGGGCGGCCGAGTGGTGATGAGGTGACCGACCGAGTGGCGACGCGCGGGGCGGCCGAGTGGTGATAACATGCACAACCAAGTGGTGACGCGCGGGGCAGCCGAGTGGTGAAGACGTGCACAACCGAGAGGCGACGCGCGGGGTGGACGAGTGGTGATGAGGTGACCAACCGAGTGGCGACGCACGGGGCAGCCGAGTGGTGATGAGGTGACCAACCAAGAGCCGATGCGCAGGGCGGCCGAGTGGTGATGAGGTGACCAACCAAGAGGCGACGCGCGGGGCGGCCGAGTGGTGATGAGGTGACCAACCGAATGGCGAAGGTGGCGCGCGGGCGGCCGAGTGGTGATGAGGTGACCACCCAGTGGCGACGCGCGGGGCGGCCGAGTGGTGATGAGGTGACCAACCAAGTGGGACGGCGGGGCGGCCGAGTGGTGATGAGGTGACCAACCAAGTGGCGACGCGCGGGGCGGCACGAGTGGTGATGAGGTGACCAACCAAGAGGCGAAGCGCAGGGCGGCCGAGTGGTGATGAGGTGACCAACCAAGTGGCGACGCGCGGGGCGGCCGATGGTGATGAGGTGACCAACCGAATGGCCACGCGCGGGGTGCCGAGTGGTGATGAGGCGACCAACCAAGTGGCAACGCGGGACGGCCGAGTGGTGATGAGGTGACCACAGAGTGGCGACGCGGCGAGGCAGCGAGTGGTGATGAGGTGACCAACCGAGTGGCGACGCGCGGGCGGGCGAGTGGTGATGAGGTGACCAACAAAGAGGCGACGCGCGGGCGGGGGCTGAGTGGTGATGAGGTGACCAACCAGTGGCGACGCGCGGGGCGGCCGAGTGGTGATGAGGTGACCAACCAAGTGGCGACGCGCGGGGCGGCCGAGTGGTGATGAGGTGACCAACCAAGTGGCGACGCGCGGGGCGGCCGAGTGGTGACGAGGTGACCAACCGAATGGCGAGCGCGGGGCGGGCAGTGGTGATGAGGTGACCAACCAAGTGGCGACGCGCGGGGCGGCCGAGTGGTGATGAGGTGACCAACCGAGTGGCGACGCGCGGGGCGACGAGTGTGATAGGTGACCAACCGAATGGCGACGCGCGGGGCGGCCGAGTGGTGATGAGGTGACCAACCGAGTGGCGACGCGCTGGGCGGCCGAGTGGTGATGAGGTGACCAACCAATTGGCGACGCGCGGGGCGGCGGAGTGGTGATGAGGTGACCAACCAAGTGGCGACGCGCGGGGCGGCCGAGTGGTGATGAGGTGACCAACCAAGTGGCGATGCGCGGGGCGGCCAAGTGAAGTAGACGCGTCCCGCGGAGTGGCGACGCTCAGGACGTCCGAGTGAAGTAGACGCGTCGCACGGAGTGACGATGTGCGGGGCGTCCGAGTGACAGGTAGCCGAATGTCCTTGATCTTTTCTTCCGATTGGTTGTGGATGACGTTTCCTTTGATTTCATCTCTGTCTGAGTGCCGAATCTTTTCTCCCGAGTGGCTGTGGATGACGTTTCCTTTGCTTTCATCTCTGTCGAGTACCGAGGAGGGAGAGCGGAGCTACTCGGTGCTGGGGCCACGAAGATGCTTTTTGCTGTTGGATCGAAACGCCCCAATGCCTTGATGTAGGAGTTACACACGTCCAGAATCATGGCTCATTCACGGCATGCAATAACTCTAGCTCAATTAACGCCAATGCCTGCTGCATGCAATGGAAGTTTTCTTCTGTTGGCCGCGCAGTAATTGTCATTGATTTGTCAATCAAAGTAATTTCCTTTCTTCTCCTTCTGTAACGTGCATGCAAGTGGGATATGCGATTAGAGGAGTCTGCATGCATGTGTGCCAAACGCAGGCCCAGCCGCCGAGCGATTGACGGCGGCGAGAGGAGGTGGCCGTGCGTGGGGGCGTCGTAGACAAGGCCGGAGACGACGCGGCGGACCACGCCGGAGGGCATTTGTACGAGCTCGCCGACGGCACCGTAGACGAGGCCGGAGACGACGCGGCGGCCTGCGCCGGAGGGCGTTTGTATGAGCTCGCCGACGGCGTCATAGACGAGGCCGGAGATGACATGGCGGACCGCGCCGGAGGGCGTTTGTACGAGCTCGCCGACGGTGTCGTAGTCGAGGCCAGAGACGAAGCGGCGGACCGCGCCAGAGGGCATTTGTACGAGCTCGCCGACGGTGTCGTAGACGAGGCCGGAGACGAAGCGGCGGACCGCGCCGGAGGGCGTTTGTACGAGCTCGCCGATGGTGTCGTAGACAAGGCCGGAGACGATGGGACGGACCGCTCGCCGGTGGTCGTTTGTGGTGGTTGCCATTGATGATGATCCTGTGAGAAGGCACGAAATATGGGGAACGACTTGTCCTTTTCTCTTCTTCTCTGCTTCATGATCGATCTTGCATGGGTGTGTCTGATCCTACAGGAGCAAAAGACAAACTCATTTTTAGACGATTTATTGAAAAAAGATTAGATCGAATGGATACTTCCCTGATCCTTTTGTTTGTATGAATGGCGCAATGGCCAGACATCCAGCGGCCAATTTCTCTGGCGATGGTCGTTTATCCGCTGCCGAAGACTGAAGAAAAAACCATTTGCATCATGGCTCAATAGACGCCATGCCCCATGGTGGGCGCCAACTGTCGTTGGAACGATTCCGACAATATGAAGGGGGTAGGGTAAAGGAGCATGATCTACCGAGATGCATATGGGTGACACGGTGTTTTAGCGAGTTCGGTCCTCTCACGGTGGAGATAACAGCCCTACGTCTCGTGCTCCGGAGAGGCTTTGTTTTATCTGAGTATGTATCCGGAGATTACAATGTGTGTGAGAAAGAGGAGAATGGATCCCCATGCCTGAGCTAAGTCTGGAGACTAGAGACGGAGAGAGAGGTAGAAGAAAGAGCCTCCCATGTCTAGTGGTGGGGGTGGCTTATATAGAGTGCGCCACCCCCTCACCTCTTATGTTACAAAGTGGGGGCGTTAATGCCATAACTCAGCCTACTACTAAGATGATGCTTCGAGTGCCTTGTCGACTGTTGGTCTTCGCATATCCGAGTGAGATCAGGTACTCTGAGTGGAATGAGTTCGTCGAGTGGAGTGCTATGCTCCAAGTGGTTGTTGCCGTCCGAGTGACTTGATATTCATCTGAGTGGATGGTTTATCGATTGTCCGAATGATGCTCTGGACCCATCTGATATGTGGACCCCGTGCTTTATGATCTTTGACCCTTCGTGGGCCTACCTGTTATGTATGTCCCCAACACCGGTCCACCCACATATCAAATTATCAAAGTAGCGAACACGAATCAAACCAACATGATAAAAGTGACTAGATGAAATTCCCGTGTACCCTCAAGAACGCTTTGCTTATTATAAGAGACCATTTTGGCCTGTCCTTTGCCTCAAAAGGATTGGGCTACCTTGCTGCACTTTTGTTACTACTATTGTTACTTGCTCGTTACAAATTATCTGGCTATCAAACTACTCTGCTACTTACAATTTCAGTACTTGCAGACATTACCTTGCTGAAAACCGCTTGTCATTTCCTTCTACTCCTCGTTGGGTTCGACACTCTTACTTATCGAAAAGGCTACAATTGATCCCATATACTTGTGGGTCATCAGTGGGTGGGATGTAGATTTCTCGATCATCGGCTTTAAGTCCGACCTAATCATAGACCAAAGTCTTGCCGTCCGAGATGGACATGCTCTGGATACGATCATGCATCTCATTGAGGTGAGACAACTCTTCGGGATTTATCGATGTGTTATAGGCTAGGCTGACTCAAAGTATGCCCGGAGTGTAACTTGATGTGTCTTCAGCGCGAAGGGGATCCAGGAGTGATTCCGGGTTCTGCGCTGAGGTCAGTTCTGATCCTGACATAATTTCTGAAGTGGGAGCCGGATCTGTATCCGGACTGGGAATCGGAAGGGGATCGGTAGAGGTAGTTATGTTGGGGGTCTCTAGCGATGCCGCGACAGAGATAGGTCCCAGAGTCGAGCCTCCGGAGCCAGATCAGTTCTCGATTCGGCCTGGGGCCCACCCCGATAAGACGAGCTCACCACGGGAATCCACAGTGTATTCGAGGCCGCCAAAGGTCACGATCTGACCTGGGGCATAGTTCTCGACAGAGGCTAGATGACCTATCGAGTCAGTGCAAAAGACCATGCTGCCGAACACAAAGAGCTGGTCGGGGGCAAAAACGCTCCCAAGGCCGTTGGAGCAGTTGATCTGCAGATGAGCCATCGATCCTTCCGGTGATCGCACAGCGGAACTCTCAATGAAAGCACCAGTGTTGGTGTCAAAACCGGCAAACCTCGGGATAGGGGGTCCCGAGCTGTGGATCTTAGATCGAGGGTAACAGGAGTGAAGGAGACAATGTTTACCCAGGTTCGGGCCCTCTTGATGGAGGTAAAACCCTACTTCCTGCTCTTGTTTATATTGATAGAGATGTATCAAGTACAGAGTTGATCTACCTCGAGATCATAATGTATGGTCTAACTCTAGGGCTAGGTGAATGATTTTGTGTTGATGTCCCCTCTACGGGCTAAACCCCTTGGCTTATATACACGCCAGGGAGGATATCTAGGGTTACAAGGTCAGTAGCGAGGATCTAGGCGGCGGCAGAGATCTTGGAGTATACGTCAAGTCTTCGAGGGAGGCAGGCTTGATCACGCCTACTGCATGCGACATCCGGAGTCCACCTTGACCATGAATGAGGGCTTGTCGGCACATCCTGAGGAGAGTGGGCCGGCTGGGTTAGTCCCCCCTTATCCAGGACACTGTTAGATAGTAACATTTCCCCTTCTCTCTTTTTCTCTCATTATTTTTGTCGGGCTCTTTTTGGCCTCTTTTTTATGGGATCTTTTCGGCTTCTTTTTTTATTTCCTCATTTGGGAAAATGCTTAATAATGAATATGATGATCATCACACTTCTATTTACTTACAACTCGAAAGAAAATTACAACTCGATACTAGAACAAAATATGACTCTATGTGAATGCCTCCGGCGGTGTACTGGGATGTGCAATGATCTAGCGTAACATGTATAAAAAATGATGAATGGTGGATGAGCCACTAATACTATGTTATCTATATGATCATGCAAAGCAATATGACAATGACGATGCGTGTCATAATAAAACGGAACGGTGGAAGTTGCATGGCAATATATCTCGGAATGACTATGGAAATGCCATAATAGGTAGGTATGGTGGCTGTTTTGAGGAAGATATAAGGAGGTTTATGTGGGATAGAGTGTATCATATCATGGGGTTTGGATGCACCGGCGAAGTTTGCACCACATCTCAAGGGGAGAAAGGGCAATGCACGGTACCGAAGAGGCTAGCAGATTGCGGAAAGGTGAGAGTGCGTATAATCCATGGACTCACATTAGTCATAAAGAACTCACATACTTATTTCAAAAGTTTATTAGCCCTCGAAGCAAATTACTACTACGCATGCCCCTAGGGGGATAGATTGGTAGGAAAAGACCATAGCTCATCCTCGACCGACACTCATAAGGAAGATAATCAATAATAAAGCATGCTCCAACTTCTTAGCATAATTACTCACTAGCACAACCTTAACATAAATATTCTTACTAAACCACAATTACTCACTAACACAACCCACATATTACCATCTTTATATCGCAAAACTCTTGCAAGGAATCAAACTTATCATATTCAGTGATCTACATGAAAGTTTTTCTTATATCCCTCTTGAATACCTATCATATTAGGACCAAATTCATAACCCGTACTAATTGCCATTACTATTATCAAATCTCAAAAAGGTATAAGTAAAGCATGAGATTGCAAATATTTCTTCAAAATAAAACCACCGCCGTGCTCTAAAAAAATATATAAGTGAAGCACTAGAGCAACTGCCTAGCTCAAAAGATTTAAGTGAAGCACATAGAGTATTCTATCAAATCATGATAAATGTGTGTCCCTCTCAAATAGTTGTGTCCATCAAAGATGATTGTGAAAAACCAAAAAGCAAACAAAGCAAAGACTCATATAATTCACGACGCTCCAAGCAAAACTCATGTCATGTGATGAATAAAAATATAGCTCCAAGTAAAATTAGCGATGGTTGGTAGAAGAGAGAGAGAGGATGCCTTCCGGGGCATCCCCAAGCTTAGTTTCTTGGGAGTCCTTGAATATTACCTTCGGGTGCCTCGGGAATCCCCAAGCCTAGGCTCTTGCCACTCCTTATTCCTTCATCCATCCTGATCTCACTCAAAACTTGAAAACTTCAGCACACAAAACTCAACAAAACCTTCGTGAGATCCATTAGTATAACAAAGCAAATCACTACTTTAGGTACTGTTGTAAACCCATTCATATTTTATTATTGCATTATACCTACTGTATTCTAAATTCTCCATGGCTTATACCCCCCGATACAATCCAGAGTTTCATCAAAACAAGCAAACAATGCAACGAAAACAGAATCTGTCAAAAACAGAACAGTCTGTAGAAATCTGAATTATGCAAATACTTGCAAAACTCAAAAAATTCTGAAAAATTATAACAACGTGGGAAATTTGTATATCAATCATGTGTAAAAAATTCAGATCGAAATCACGTTCCAGTGAATTTAAAAAATTCTTCTACTGGGCGCAAAAGGTTCTATTTTTTTACATAATCAAATCAACTATCATCCAAATCATCCCAAAGGCTTTACTTGGCACAAACACTAATTAAAACACGAAAACACAATGATAACAGTAACATAATTGACACTCAAAAACTGAAAAAGAACAAGAAAATTTAAGATAACTATTGGGTTGCCTCCCAAGTAGCGCTATTCTTTTATGCCCCTAGCTAGGCGTAATGCATAGTTTCAAGTGTTGTCATCTTTCTTCTTCTTATCCAAAGATGTGTTTTTATCGGGAGGGTTTTCAAAGACAATATGAAACACATCATGCATAGAAATTTTAGCATGAGCAACTTGACCATCCGCAAATCCCTCTTGGTTACCGTTTACAATCCACGAATGTTGTTTATTAATACCATTAAAAACCTGTTGGATTATATTCAAACGAGGGACTTCCTTTTTGGTATTCTCATCAAAGGTGTGATCATCACAAAATAAATATCTCAACAAGTAATCACTATTGTATAGAATCTCATCTATTACCGGTTTTTCATGATTCATACCGTAAAAATAAAAAATTTCTCTAGCTTCTTGAACTATGTAGTCAAATTCATTCATGAGGATAAGAGTAGCTATCTTTTTAGCCTTCGGATTTTTTATAACTGACAACTCCTAAAGTAATCTTTGCAAAGTTGGATGGGTATGGATGAATCTTCTTTCAAGTTTAAGAACAAGTGCAGAAATAGCTTCAGCATAATTTTTAGTTCTTTTAAAAATAGGAGCGTCATCACAAGCTATAGTCCCCGTGCAATTAAAGAATTCTTGGATAACACTTTTTCCTATGATATTCCCATGTCCCATCACAAAAGTTTTAGAATCTAGATTGGTAGAAACTTCAATTTTAGGAGTTTTAACATCCTCACTTTTTTCCATGCCAAAATCACCCGTGATAACAGTTTCAAACAAGCAACAAGCAAACACGAAAAAGGCAAATGAAAAATATTTTTGTATTTTTGTGAAAATGTTTTAGAATTTGGGAAGATGAAAACGAGAGGTAAATGGCAAATAATGTAAATGCGAGGAAATGAGAGTTTATGCGTAGGTACTTGATAGATGTTGATGATGTCTCCCCGGCAACGGCGCCAGAAATTCTTCCTGCTACTTGTGAGCTGCGTTGGGATTTCCCCGAAGAGGACAGGATGATGCAGTACAGTAGAGATAAGTATTACCCTCAGTTAAGAACCAAGGTTATCAATCTAGTGGGAGAACCATGCAACACCTCGTAAACAGCACCTGCACACAAAATAACAACTACTTGCACCCAACGTGAACAAGGGGTTGTCAATACCTTGGCGGTTAATTACAAGGATCAAATCTTGTATAGGTAGATGGATAAATAAAATAAATAAATAAAATTGCAGCAAGGTATTTTTGGTTTTTTATATATGACGAAAATAGACCCGGGGGCCATAGTTTTCACTAGAGGCTTCTCTCTTGAAAATAGCATATGGTGGATAAACACATTACTGTTGGGCAATTGATAGAAAAGCGAATAATCATGATGATATCTAAGGCAATGATCATGTATATAAGCATCACATCCGAGACAACTAGACCGACTCCTGCCTGCATCTACTACCATTACTCCACACATTGACCGCTATCCAGCATGCATCTAGAGTATTAAGTTCATAAAGAATGGAGTAACGCCTTAAGCAAGATGACATGGTGTAGACAAAGTAAACTCACGCATGAATAAACTACATCTTTTTATCCTTAATAGCAACGATACAATATTTGTCATGTCCCCTTTTGTCACTGGGATTGAGCACCGCAAGATCAAACCCATTACAAAGCACCTCTACCATTGCAAGAAAAATCAATCTAGTTGGCCAAACCAAATCAATAGATCAGAGAGAAATACGAAGCTATATTAATCATGCATAAAAGAGTTCAGAGAAGACTCAAATAATATTCATAGATAATCTGATTATAAACTCACAATTCAACAGATCCCAACAAACACACCGTAAAAAGTGATTACATCGAATAGATCTCCATGAACATCAAGGAGAACATTGTGTTGAAGATCAAAGAGAGAGAAGAAGCCATCTAGCTACTAGCTATGGACCCGTAGGTCTGTGATAAACTACTCACACATCATCAAAAGGGCATCAAGGTTGATGTAGAGCCCCTCCATGGTTGAATCCCCCTCCGGCAGAGTGCCAGAAAAGGCCCCAGATGGGATCTCTCGAGAACAGAAACTTGCGGCGGCGAAAATAGGGTTTTGGCTGGCTCCCTCTTGGTTTCTGAATTTTAGAGAATTTATAGAGGCGGAATTAGGTCATATAGATGAAAGTGGGCCCCACAACACACCAGGGCGGGCTTACCCCCTAGGCGCGCCCTGGTGCCTTGTGGGATACTCCTCCATCTTCTGGGCTCCTCCCGAACCTTCTAGGGTCTCTTTTGGCCAGAAAAAAATCTCCAAAATTTTTCGTGGCAATTGGACTTCCTTTGGTACTGATATTCAGGAAAACCAAAAACAAGCAAAAAAAACAGTAGCTGGCACATAACACTAGGTTAATAGGTTAGTCCCAAAAGAATGATATATAATTGCATATAATAACATCCAAGATTGATACTATAATAGCATGGAACAATCAAAAATTATAGATACGTTGGAGACGTATCATGCATCCAACTTGCTTGCTCATAAAGACCTCGGGCATTTGAGGAAGCCCATCATCGGAATATACAAGCCAAGTTCTATAATGAAAAATTCCCACTAGTATTTGAAAGTGACAACTCAGGAGACTCTCTATATGAAAAACATGGTGCTCATTTGAAGCACAAGTGTGGAAAAGTATAGTAGCATTGCCCCTTCTCTCTTTTTCTCTCATTTTTTTGGTGGGCTCTTTGGCCTCTTTTATTTTTTCTTCCGGTTCCTCATCCCGACTTGTGCGGGAATCATAGTCTCCATCATCCTTTCCTCACTATTATATTGCTCTAATAATGATGATCATCACACTTTTATTTACTTACAACTCGATAACTAGAACAATATAAATCCATATGAATGCCTCTGGCAGTGTTCCAGGATGTGCAATGATCTAGCGTAGCATGTATAAAAAAATGATGAACGATGGCGGAGCCACAAATACTATGCCAGCTATATGATCATGAAAAGCAATATGACAATGAAGATGTGTGTCATATAAACGGAATGGTGGAAGTTGCATGGCAATATATCTCGAAATGGCTATGGAAATGCCATAATAGGTAGGTATGGTGGTTGTTTTGAAGAAGATATAAGGAGGCTTATGTGTGATAGAGTGTATCATATCACAGGGTTTGGATGCACCGGCGAATTTTGCACCAACTCTTGAGGTGAGAAAATACAATGCACGATACCGAAGAGGCTAGCAAATTGCGGAAAGCTAAGAGTGCGTATAATCCATGGACTCACATTAATCATAAAGAACTCACATACTTATTGTGAAAGCCTATTAACCCTCAAAGCAAAGTACTACTACGCATGCCCCTAGGGGGATAGATTGTTAGGAAAAGACCATCGCTCATCCCCGACCACTACTCATCAGAAGACACTCAATAATAAATCATGCTCCAACTTCATCGCATAAACTAGAGACTATATGTGCATGCTTCGGGAATCATAAACCTTAACACCAATATTCTTACTAAACCACAATCATTCACTAGTACCTCCCACATATCACCACCTTAATAAGGCTGGTTCCTCAGGCTCTAGGAGCCCCCGAGGGGCTGAAGCCTCGTGATCAGCCAACGCGAGGCGCGCGAAGCGCTGGTAAGTGGCGCCGGTGTTCAACAAGCCGAAAGGCATGTGAATGTAGTTGATGGGGACGCCTCCGCTCCGGCCTACGCGAGACAGCCAGAAGAGGTCTTGGGGGCCAGCCATGTTGAGGCCAGCGATGTCGACGCACACCCGCAGATCACTGTCTTCTACGGGGACGGTAACCGAGCCAGTGGGATGCGCGGGGCGACGCTCGCCATGCATGGCCCGCGCTTCTTGCAGCTTGTGAATCTCCTGGACGATGAACTCTCGAGCTCCTGGCGGCTAGCGCCGTGCTCCTTGCTCATAGGGGCGTGCGTTGAGGCACGCCTCCAAGTGGTGCCCAAGCACCTCCCTCTTCGCACGGGTCAGGTCAGATGCTCTCCAAACAGAAGCACTCGAGACTGACCCGAGGGAGGCGTTGGGCGCGCCTTCCTATGCGAGAGGGAGGCACGACCCAGCGACAGGGGCGAAGCCTTGGGCGCCCTTACCAGCCGGCAGCCTGCTCGCCTCAGGACGACTCTTAGGGAGGAGCTGCTTCTTCTTCGCGGGGGTGGCTTCAGTGGGCCTGACGACATTCTCACCATCAGAGTTGTCTGCTGCAGTAGCATGGTAAGTGCGCTCGAGGGAGCAGGCATCCTTCTCATCACAAGCGACGGTGATGACGCCGCTACAGCTAGGCATCTTGAGGACGTTGTAGCCGTGGTGGGTCGCTGGTATGAACTTGGCGAGTGTGGGGTAGCCCAGGATGGCGTTGTACGGGAGGCCAATGTGGGCCGCATCGAAGTCGATCAGCTTGGTGTGGTAGTTGTTGTAGGTGCCGAAGGTGACCGGAAGGCGCACCTGCCCCAAGGGAGTGGTCGATCCATCCGTCACCCCGGAGAAGGGCCTGGTGGGCATCAGCTGGTCATAGGGCACCTGAAGTGTCTCGAAGGTCGCGATGGAGATCACGTTGAGGCCATCCCCACCGTCAATGAGAGTCTTGGTGGCCGAGACATTGCTGATGGTGGGGTGCACAGCATGGGAAGTGCGCCAGCGGTGGCCGAGCACCTGAGGTGATCCTTGGAGTCGAAAGTGATAGGGTACTATGACCACTTGAGGGGTCTCACCGCTTCAAGCCTTGGGAGGGCAGCATTCACCTCGCGGGAGAACTGCTTGAAGAGGCGGTTGGACACGGGGGCATGAGCTCCACCGAGAACGCAGGCTATCGCGCGAGGCTCCTAATAGCCCCCAGCCCCCTCGTCTTGCTGGTTGTTATCGATCCTCCCGGGGGCGGCGGCAGTAGTGGAAGGGCTGCATTGTCTTGAGGACAGGCCTCGCGAGGCTGGTCACGCCAGGCGTCGTCCCGAGGTTGATTGAAAGGATCAAGAAGAGGGGTCTAGAGGGGGGTGATTAGACCCTTAACAAGCAAAGTTGTCTTTTTAATTTCTTCAAGTTAAGGTTGAGTTTTATCACAAGTTAAAGCATTCACAATACATTTCAAGCAAGCATGACAAGAGTATATATGCAGCGGAAAGAGTAAAGCATGCAAGTTGCAAGAAAGTAAAGGGATGGGATTGGAGTTTGCATACGCAATGGAGACATGGAGATTTTTGGCGTGGTTATGATAGGTGGTGCCATCGTATGTCCACGTTGATGGAGACTTCAACCCACGAAGGGTAACGGATGCGTGAGTCCACGGAGGGCTCCACCCACGAAGGGTCCACGAAGAAGCAACCTTGTCTATCCCACCATGGCCATCGCCCACGAAGGACTTGCCTCACTTGGGTAGATCTTCATGAAGTAGGCGATCTCCTTACCCTTATGAACTTCTTGGTTCAACTCCACAATATGTCGGAGGCTCCCAAGCGACACCTAACCAATCTAGGAGACACCACTCTCCAAAACGTAGTAGATGGTGTGTTGATGATGAACTCCTTGCTCTTGTGCTTCAAATGATAGTCTCCCCAACACTCAACTCTCTCTCTCTCACACAGATTTGGATATGGTGGAAAGATGATTTGAGTGGAAAGCAACTTGGGGAAGGCTAGAAATCAAGAATCCTGTGGTAGGAATGGAATATCTTGATCTCAACACATGAGTAGGTGGGTCTCTCTCAGAAAATAACTAGTGGAAGTGTAGGCACGTTCTGATGGCTCTCTCACAAATGGAGAGGGGGTGGAGGGGTATATATAGCCTCCACACAAAATCCAACCATTACACACATTTTGACCCAACTCGGTGAGACCAAATGGTTAAACTCGATGGCACCGATTAGTTCAAAAATGTGAACATTAGGAATCTCGGTGGGACCGACTGGAACAACTCGGTGGGACCGATGTGCTAGGGCTTAGGGCAAACATCAACTTGGTGGCACCGATTGCATTAACTCGGTGAAACCGAAGTGAAGCAACAAGCAACAGAGAAAATGTCAAGCCAACTCGGTGAGACCGAAATAAATGCAACAAGTCACAGAGCGTTGCCAAGGTCATCTCGTTGAGACCGAGACCTGTATCAGTGAGACCCAATTGCTAAGGTTTCTGGCAGTGGCTATGTCATATGAACTCGGTGGCTCCGGGTAGAAAGAGTCGGTGGGGCCGAGTTGGAGTTTAGGTTTTGGACAATATTTGGATGGAGAAAGTGGTTGAGGGTTTTGGAGCAATATCACTAAGCATTTGAGCAAGCAAACCATTAAGCAACACCTCATCCCCTTTTAATAGTATTGGCTTTCCTATGGACTCAATGTGATCTTGGATCACTAAAATAGAAATAAAGAGTCTTGAGCTTTTGCCAATATATGTCCTTAGCACCTTGAAGGGGTTCCACATCCTATTGTCCTTGCCACGCCATAGTTGAACTTGTCTGAAATATACTAGATAAAACCATTAGTCCAACAAGACAAATGTTGACATTAATTACCAAAATCACCCAGGGAGCACTTGTGCTTTCAATCTCCCCCTTTTTGGTAATTGATGACAACATACATCAAAGATTTAAGTAGATGATATAAAGAATAGTAAACAAAGCTTTGGAAAGACATGTAACAAAAAATAAGCTCCCCCTACATGTATGCAATCATATAAAGATAAGATGGAAGAACATGTGAGTGCATAGCATGACAGAGTAGAAAATGTGTTACATGTATCTTGGCTATATGCATCAGAGAAAATGATATGGTTAAGAGATGTACCTTCCTGTTTATGAATCCCTCTTGCAAACAATATGTGCAGCAACAAGGGATCATCATGCACATGAGTGTGATGCATATACTTACCTTGTGGTTTTGAGCTGACTTTTGAAGGAGTGGGCTTGAGAAAACAAAGTTAGATAACACAAGAGCACTCCAAACAAAATAATTTCAAGATCCGCAAGAATACCAAGACTGGGATGACATGTAGTGAGTGAGTACTTCATTTAGATATAGACATGTCCCCAAAGATTTAAAGATTTGCAATAAGATCCAAGGATTTTTCTCCCCTTAAAGTAAACATAGACTCTTTCTCCCCCTGAATCTAAAAAAAGGATAATGGGAGAAGGTAGGGTGAGATAAAATCAGAGCAAAAATAGAGCAAAGAAGAGAAAATAGATCAAACTAGAATCAATCATACTAACATGTCTTTCCCCTCTTAAAGACATGTAACTTCTCTCCTCTTGTTAATATGCATCTTTTAGAAGAGCTAGAAGTGCTCTTGTTGATTTGATAAGCTTTGATGTGCTCTCTCTCCCCCTTTGACATCAATTTCCAAGAAGGGCTACTTCAGGTATGTGAGTCAAGTAGGTGTGGTCCTTGAGAGACACTACAAAGCGGCATGTAGCTTAAGATGCTGGTAGAGGATAAGAATCATTGAGTGGTGCTGAAGAAAAAGGTCAATATAGAATGGCAAAATGTTTTCTCAGCAGTGAAATCGGTGACTCCGATCTATTTCCATCGGTGACTCCAAAATAGCAGAGCCACTAAGGATGCTCATCGGTCAGACTGAGTTAGTCCATGTCGGTTGTACCGATGAACTATGTACAAGGAATCCTTGTATTTCGGTGTAGCCGATAGGCTTGGATCGGTGAGTCCGAGTTCATCACAGAGGAAATTTTTGTCATCTCAGCTCACTTGGCAAATGAAATCTCACAAAGATTTTCAACAAATTGTCATAAGGATTTGCAATGAATTAACAAAAGATACATAGAAAAAAGACAGAGAAAAACAAAAAGGAGATCTAGATGAAGTTTTTTTTTGAATTAGAAGGGAAACACTTAGCAAGAACACATGCAAAGGAAATACAAGGGGCACAAGAACACTAGAGAACTTCATCTAGAAATGGTCGGTGACATAGTCACCTATGTTAGAGTATATTGACTTAGGAGTCAAGTGAGATCACTTGATCATAGGTCATACTCATCGTTTAAGCTCAAAATAGGGTTAGCATTTTTCATTTAAGCATTTTGATGTATTCACACCTTGTTGAGTTGCTTTAGCTCATGACTTGGAGTAAAGCTTCTCTAAGATGGAGTAACATACCTTGGGTTGTGGTGCTGATCTTGATCATGTAGTTGAACTAATTTTGGATGCTCAAGGTTGATGTAGTTGGGAGCACCCTTTGGAGTTGAATTTCATCTTCCTACATGGGTTAGTTTTGCAAGGAAGAGCACTTGTGTATCCAAATTGACAATCATGAAACTTGATACCAATTGAAATCTGATATATTGAAATAGTTGAAGGATATGTTGAGTGAGTCCGTGCTTCCTTGAGTTCAACAACAAAACCATAGGAAATTGGTGAAGTGGAGATTGCTCAAAATGTGAGTGACTTGCAATCTCATAGATTTATGCTCATCCAAGTACCTACATGGGTTAGATAACATGCAAGGGTGCAAATATATATCCAAGACATATTATCATCTTCATAAGAGAAATATCAAGGATTAGTCACCAAGGCTCATGCCTTGCATGTTTCCAAAGGAATCTCTATTCCAAACTTGAAGCATCAATGATATTCAATTCACCTCTCAAATGGAAAAATACCTTTTCATCAAGCGGATTACTGAATATATCCGCCAATTACTTATCAGTACAAACATGTTTAAGATTGATGTCTCCTTTTGCAACATGATCACGAATGAAATGATGACAAACTTCAATATGCTTAGTTCGAGAATGTTGCACGGGATTATGAGCAATCTTAATTGCACTCTCATTATCACAAAGCAATGGAACATGTTTCACATGTATCCCATAATGTTTAAGAGTTTGGGACATCCAAAGTAATTGAGCACAACATGAACTAGCGGCAATGTATTCCGCTTCGGTGGTGGATAAGGATACCGAGTTTTGTTTCTTGGAGGACCAAGACACAAGAGATCTACCAAGAAATTGACAAGTACCCGAAGTGGTCTTCCTATCAACCTTGTCACCGGCATAGTTCGAGTCGGAGTAGACAACAAGATCAAAAGATGACCTCTTAGGATACCAAATGCCAAAGTTTGGTGTATGAATTATCTCACTATCCTTTTCACAGCCTTAAGATGATACTCTTTAGGAGCCGCTTGATATCATGCACACATGCACACACTTAGCATAATATCGGGACGGGAGGCACATAGGTATAACAATGAACCAATCATAGAGCGGTAAACCTTTTGTTCAACCGGATTGCCATCCTTAGTCAAGTCAAGATGTCCACTAGTAGGCATGGGGTTTTTCATACCTTTGCTTTCTTGCATGTTAAACTTCTTGAAAAGACCTTTGGTATACTTTGTTTGCCAGACAAAGGTACCTTCCTTAGTTTGCTTGATTTGAAATCCAAGGAAAATTTTGAGTTCACTCATCATAGACATCTCAAACTTCTCCAACATTAGCCTTCCAAACTTTTCAATAAAATGGGGGTTAGTAGAACCAAATATGATATCATCCACATAAATTTGGTACACAAATAATTCACCATCAACCCTTTTAGTCAAAAGTGTAGAATCAATTTTCCCAATTTCAAAGCCTTTTTCAATGAGAAATTTAGTCAAGCATTTATACCATGCTCTAGGAGCTTGTTTAAGACCATAAAGAGCTTTGTGAAGTTTGTAGACATGATCAAGTTTCTTGGGATTAACAAAGCCGGGAGGTTGTTTAACATAAACTTCCTCCTCAATTTCACCATTTAGAAAAGCACTCTTAATGTCCATTTGATATAAGGTGATATCATGATGATTGGCATAAGCAAGTAAAATGCGAATGGACTCAAGTCTAGCAACGGGGGCATATGTCTCACCATAGTCCATACCTTCGACTTGAGTGTAGACTTGAGCAACGAGATGAGCCTTGTTGCGTACAACTTGTCCATCCTCATCTTGCTTATTCCGAAACACCCATTTCGTTCCAATGACATTATGCTCTTCGTCGGGCTTTTCTACCAATGTCCACACTTGATTTCTCTTGAAGTTGTGGAGCTCTTCGTGCATAGCGTTTATCCAATCTGGATCCTCAAGGGCTTCTTCAACCTTCATTTGCATTCATGAACTCCGTTTGCATTCTTGAACTCCGTTCCATTGTCACTTCGAACCTTCTTGATCTTCACTTCAAATTGGTTTTGGGCCTTCTTTGCGAAGTTCTTGAAGATCTTTTGGACCTGTGATTTGTCATCAAGAAAGAACACCCACGTAAATCTTGAAAAATCATCAACAATGACCAAACCAAATGAGTTACCACCAAGGCTCTTATAAGCATTGGGACCGAAAAGATCCATGTGAAGTAGCTCAAGTGGTCTTCTTGTGGTCATGATGTTCTTCATGGGATGACTTCCTCCAACTTGTTTTCCTACTTGACAAGCACTGCAAAGTCTATCCTTGTCAAATATAACATCTTTAACACCAAGGATATGATCACCTTTAATAAGCTTATCATGATTTCACATGCCCACATGACCTATCCATCTATGCCATAACCATCCTTTAGAAGATTTAGCAATTAAACAAGTGCGAGGTTTGGCTCTCTTAGTGAAGTCAACAATGTATAGATCACCTCTACGAATACCGGTAAAGAGCATATTATGATTATCTCTTCAAAACACTTGGCAATCTACTTCGGTAAATAGAACATTGAAACCAAAATCGGCTAGTCTAGATATGGGAAGGAGATTGTAACCAAGAGATTCAATGAGCATAACATTTTGGATAGAGCTATCATTGGATATGGCCACCTTACCAAGGCCAAATACCTTACCCTTGGAGTTGTCTCCAAAAGTGACATACTTGCATGGACCATCATTCATAGCAAGCTCTCGGAACATGTCTTTATCTCCGGTCATGTGGTCGGTACATCCACTATCAAGAATCCACTCTTTTCCTCCAGCCATATAGTCACGAATATTTGCCATAAGGCCAAAATGCCTCATAGACTCCTCAAGGTCGGCATCACTATCTTCGTCTTCATCATAATAACCATGCCCAACATCATCATCCATATGATCATCACCTAGATCAAGCGATCTGTTAGATTTATGACCATGACAATGTTCAAGTTTATGAATTCTAATTGTCTCTGAAATGATGCTACTAATGACTCCAACATTTCCTTTGGCGCGCATAAGATCACAAATCTCAAACAGACATTCATCAAACTTAGGATCACTAGGTTCCATATTTTGAAAAGCAATTGACTTTTAAAGAATCTCATCTACATTTTTTAAGGAGTAATTCAGAAAGCGTTCTTCAAGATAATTTCATATAGTATATGCGCATTCAAAAGTAGGAAAGCACACAAGAAAATTTCTTGGCAATCCTCTAATGATAAGATCAATAGTCCTAAGATTGCGAACCATGTCAAGATACTCATCGGGGGTAGGATGCAAACGATCAATGGGAGGCACATAAGGACTATTAATGTACTTGTTCAAATTAAATTCATTGAAAATCACAAGCATTTCATTTTTCCAAGAACCATAGAACTCCCCATCAAGAATAGGCACTCTATGTCTAATACTCCCAAACATAGACTCATCCATATTCCTCCAATGGTGATTAAACCAAAGCAATGGAGACCAATGCTCTGATACCAATTGCAAGGATCGAGAAGAGGGGTCTAGAGGGGGGTGATTAGACCCTTAACAAGCAAAGTTGGCAGTTTTAAATTTCTTCGAGTTAAGGTTGTGTTTTATCACAAGTTAAAGCATTCACAATACATTTCAAGCAAGCATGACAAGAGTATATATGCAGCGGAAAGAGTAAAGCATGCAAGTTGCAAGAAAGTAAAGGGATGGGATTGGAGTTCGCAAACGCAATGGAGACACGGAGATTTTTGTACGTCCACATTGATGGAGACTTCAACCCACGAAGGGTAACGACTGCACGAGTCCACAGAGGGCTCCACCCATGAAGGGTCCACGAAGAAGCAACCTTGTCTATCCCACCATGGCCATCGCCCACGAAGGACTTGCCTCACTCGGGTAGATCTTCATGAAGTAGGCGATCTCCTTACCCTTACAAACTTCATGGTTCAACTCCACAATATGTCGGAGGCTCCCAAGCGACACCTAACCAATCTAGGAGACACCACTCTCCAAAAGGTAATAGATGGTGTGTTGATGATGAACTCCTTGCCCTTGTGCTTCATATGATAGTCTCCCCAACACTCAACTCTCTCTCACGGATTTGGATATGGTGGAAAGATGATTTGAGTGGAAAGCAACTTGGGGAAGGCTAGAAATCAAGAATCTTGAGGTAGGAATGGAATATCTTGATCTCAACACACGACTTGGTGGTTCTCTCTCAGAAAATGAGTAGTGGAAGTGTAGGCACGTTCTGATGGCTCTCTCACAAATGGAGAGGGGGTGGAGGGTATATATAGCCTCCACACAAAATCCAACCATTACACACATTTTGACCCAACTCGGTGAGACCGAATGGTTAAACTTGGTGGCACCGATTAGTTCAAAAATGTGAATGTTAGGAATCTCGGTGGGACTGACTGGAACAACTCGGTGGGACCGATATGCTAGGGCTTAGGGCAAACATCAACTTGGTGGCACCGATTGCATCAACTCGGTGAAACCGAAGTGGAGCAGCAAGCAATAGAGAGAATGTCAAGACAAGTCGGTGAGACCGATTGCATAACTCGGTGAGACCGAAATAAATGCAACAAGTCACAGAGCGTTGGCAAGGCGATCTTGGTGGGACCGAGACCCGTATCGGTGAGACCGAATTGCTAGGGTTTCTAGCAGTGGCTATGTCATATGAACTCGGTGGCTCCGGGTAGAAAGAATCGGTGGGGCCGAGTTGGAGTTTAGGTTTTGGACAATATTTGGATGGAGAAAGTGGTTGAGGGTTTTGGAGCAATATCACTAAGTATTTGAGCACAAGCCATTAAGCAACACCTGATCCCCTTTTAATAGTATTGGCTTTCCTATGGACTCAATGTGATCTTGGATCACTAAAATAGAAATGAAGAGTCTTGAGCTTTTGCCAATATATGTCCTTAGCACCTTGAAGGGGTTCCACATCCTCTTATCCTTGCCACGCCACAATTGAACTTGTCTGAAATATACTAGATAAAACCATTAGTCCAACAAGATATATGTTGACATTAACTACCAAAATCACCCAGGGAGCACTTGTGCTTTCACTGATCACGCCAGGCACCGTCGCGAGGCTGGTCACGCCAGGCCTGACGCTGATTGTCATTGCAGTTGTCCCACCTGCCGCCGTTGCGGCCGCCTCGACGGCCGGCGCCACGGTCGGGGCGGTCGGGGCGGCGGCCCAAGTGCTCATCGCGGAGCGTCCTCAGCTCCTGGCAGTCGTTGGTGTTGTGGGTGCACACATTGTGGTAGACGTAGAATAGGCGGCTGCTTCCCTCGGGCTCATCGCAGTCGCGATTGCGCTTTTTCTCGGGTTTAGCTGCTAGCAGAACGAGGCCCTTGCGCTTGACCTCCTTGCCCTTGGCCTTGCCGTCGTCGGGCGCTACCTCCGTGTCATTGTGGAGGAAGAGGCGGCCCTCTTCGGCCTTAGCGCACTTGTCATCAAGGGCGAACAGCTCCAGCGCCATGCTCAGGTCGTTGTGGATGGCAAGCTTCTCGCACATGCGGATGTTCTTGACTCCATTGGTGAATGCCATGATGATGGCCTCGTTCGAAGCGCATGGAATCTTGTGGCGCACCTGGCTGAAGTGTTGAATGTATTGGCGAAGAGTTTCATCAGGGCGCTACTTCACCTGCCGCAGGTCATTCATGGTGAGGGCGCGGTCGTAGGTGCCGTTGAAGTTGGCGACGAACAGCTCGCACAGCTCACCCCACGAAGAGATGGACTCTTCGGGCAGGTTCATGAACCAGGAGCGTGCGCCATCCCTGAGGGCCATGGGGAACCAGTTCGCCATGACCTTGTCATCGGCATTTACCGCCTCGATGCTCAGCGCATAGAGCTGGAGGAACTCCATAGGGTCGGGAGTGTCGTCATAGCATGGAGGTAAGTCCGGCTTGAACTTGACGGGTCAAACCACTCTGCGCAGCTCGCGCGTGAAGGCTCGGCGGCCCATGTCGCATGCGGGGATCCCGTGCGCGAGGACAGGGCGGTTCTACCGTCTGGCCATCGTGACATCCTGGATGGCTTGGTCTTGGCGTTGGTGATGCTGCTCGAGGAGCACACGCGCGTCTGGCGGCGCGCGATGAATGATCTGGCAGCTGGCCTCGTCCCGGGCCAGCGCGGGTACTTCACGCGATGGGTCACGGGGCTGTGCCTCGTGCTGGGGCTCGATGATGTCACCGCGTAGGGGAGGCAGCGGAGGCGCGCCATGCGCGATGTCGACAGCACGAGACGGTGGAGGGCGGAGCGAGTGAGAGGGCGCCGGAGCTTCGCCCGCGGGGTTGACGAGCTCGGTGATGCGGCCAAGCCAGGCATCAAAGCCCTCGTTGGTCGGGCGGTAGCACAGCAGTTCCCGTGCCTTGAGCACGGCAGCCTGCGCGTTCACCAACCCGTGGCGAGCATGGGAGGACGAAGCCGTGGCCGGGGTGAGTGAAGGCGTAGCAATGCGGCCATCCCGCGACACGGAGGGGTGCAGAGAGGAGTTCTGCTGCTCGTGCGCGGCTAGGTCGGTGATGGCGGCCACGGCGCCGGAGGAGTGGCATTGGCCGTCGCACCCCACGGGCGTGATCTGAGCGACACGCGTCGCCCGACGCTCGGCGTGAACGTGGCGGGTGTCGGCCATGGAGTCGGTGTAGCTGAACTGAGAGCGGAGCAGAAGAAGAGAGGCACCCCCTACCTGGCGTGCCAAATGTCAGAATCGGGGCTCCGCGGACCCAAGGAAAGGTTCAAACTCAGGGGCATGCTCGCTACTTCTCGCGTCGCCCTATCAGCTGCACTCAAACCCACGACCAAGCTCTCACGAGATCCCAACACCAAGGAAGGATGAAGAACACGGCAGTTTACCCAGGTTCGGGCCACCTTGAAGGAAATATGCCCTAGAGGCAATAATAAAGTTGTTATTTATATTTCCTTATATCATGATAAATGTTTATTATTCATGCTAGAATTGTATTAACCGGAAACTTGATACATGTGTGAATACATAGACAAAACACCGAGTCCCTAGTAAGCCTCTACTAGACTAGCTCGTTGATCAAAGATGGTTAAGTTTCCTAACCATACACATGTGTTGTCATTTGATGAACGAGATCACATCATTAGGAGAATGATGTGATGGACAAGACCCATCCGTTAGCTTAGCATAATGATCGTTGAGTTTTATTGCTATTGCTTTCTTCATGACTTATACATATTCCTTTAACTTTGAGATTATGCAACTCCCGAATACCGGAGGAACACCTTGTGTGCTATCAAACATCACAACGTAACTGGGTGATTATAAAGATGCTCTACAGGTGTCTCCGAAGGTGTTTGTTGGGTTGGCATAGATCGAGATTGGGATTTGTCACTCCGAGTATCGGATAGGTATCTCATGGCCCTCTCGGTAATGCACATCATGATAAGCCTTGCAAGCAATGTGACTAATGAGTTACTTATGGGATGATGCATTACGGAACGAGTAAAGAGACATGCCGGTAATGAGATTGAACTAGGTATGGAGATACCGACGATCGAATCTCGGGCAAGTAACATACCGATGACAAAGGGAATGACGTATGTTGTAATTGCGGTTTGACCGATAAAGATCTTCATAGAATATGTAGGAGCCAATATGAGCATCCAGGTTCTGCTAATGGTTATTGACCGGAGATGTATCTCGGTCATGTGTACACAGTTCTCGAACCCGTAGGGTCCGCACGCTTAACGTTCGATGACGATTTGTATTATGAGTTATGTGTTTTGGTGACCGAAGATTGTTCGGAGTCCTAGATGAGATCACGGACATGACGAGGAGTCTCAAAATGGTCGAGAGGTAAATATTGATATATTGGACGATAGTATTCGGACACCGGAAGTGTTTCGGAATGTATCGGGTACGTATCGGAGTACCGGGGGGGTTACCGGAACCCCCCGGGGGAAAGATATGGGCCATATTGGCCATAGGAGGGAGGCTAGGCAGCCCACAAGGGGTGGCCATGCCCCCCCCCATGGGGAGTCCGAATTGGACAAGGGGAGGGGGCGGCGCCCCCCTTTCCTTCTCCTGACTCCTCCCACTTGGCGCGCCCTAGGCCGGCCTCCTCCCCTCTCCCTCCTTTATATACGGGGGCGGGGGGCACCTCCAAGGACACAACAATTGTTCTTAGCCGTGTGCGGCACCCCCCTCCACCGTTTACTCCTCCAGTCATATTGTCATAGTGCTTAGGCGAAGCCCTGCGCGGATCACTTCTCCATCACCGTCACCACGCCATCATGCTGACGAAACTCTCCCTCGACAGTTTGCTAGATCAAGAGTTCGAGGGACGTCATCGAGCTGAACGTGTGCAGAACTCGGAGGTGCCGTACGTTCGGTGCTTGATCGGTTTAATCGAGAAGACGTTCGACTACATCAACCGCGTTAAGCTAACGCTTCTGCTTTCAGTCTACGAGGGTACGTGGACACACTCTCCCCCTCTCGTTGATATGCATCTCCTAGATAGATCTTGCGTGAGCGTAGAATTTTTTTGAAATTGCATGCTACGTTCCCCAACAGTGGCATCCGAGCCAGGTCTATGCGTAGATGATATGCACGAGTAGAACACAAAGAGTTGTGGGCGATGATAGTCATACTGCTTACCACCAACGTCTTATTTTTGATTCGGCGGTATTGTTGGATGAAGCGGCCCGGACCAACCTTACATGACTGCTTTCATGAGACCGGTTCCACCGATAGACATGCAACTTGTTGCATAAAGGTGGCTGGCGGGTGTCTGTTTCTCCAACTTTAGTTGAATCGAATTTGACTACGGTCGGTCCTTGTTGAAGGTTAAAACAACAAACTTGACGAAACATCGTTGTGGTTTTGATGCGTAGGTAAGAATGGTTCTTACTAGAAGCCCGTAACAGCCACGTAAAACTTGCAACAACAAACTAGAGGACGTCTAACTTTTTTTTGCAGGGCATGTTGTGATGTGATATGGTCAGGACATGATGTGATATACGTTGTTGTATGAGATGATCATGTTTTGTAAAAGTTATCGGCAACTGGCAGGAGCCTTATGGTTGTCGCTTTATTGTATGAAATGCAAACACCATGTAATTGCTTTACTTTATCACTATGCGTTAGCGATAGTTGTAGAAGCAATAGTTGGCGAGACGACCACGACGCTACGATGGAGATCAAGGTGTCAAGCCGGTGATGATGGAGATCATGACATTGCTTTGGAGATGGAGATCAAAGGCACAAGATGATGATGGCCATATCATGTCACATATTTTTGATTGCATGTGATGTTTATCTTTTATGCATCTTATTTTGCTTAGTACGGCGGTAGCATTATAAGATTATCCCTCACTAAAATTTCAAGATATAAGTGTTCTCCCTGAGTATGCACCGTTGCGACAGTTCGTCGTGCCGAGACACCACGTGATGATCGGGTGTGTTAAGCTCTACGTTCACATACAACGGGTGCAAGACAATTTTGCACGTGCGGAATACTCGGGTTAAACTTGACGAGCCTAGCATGTACAGACATGGCCTCGGAACACTGGAGACCGAAAGGTCGAACGTGAATCATATAGTAGATATGATCAACATTGAGATGTTCACCATTGAAACCTACTCTATTTCACGTGATGATCGGACATGGTTTAGTTGATATGGATCACGTGATCATTTAGATGACTCGAGGGATGTCTATCTAAGTGGGAGTTCTTAAGTAATATGATTAATTGAACTTAATTTATCATGAACTTAGTCCTGATAGTTTTTGCATATCTATGTTGTAGATCAATGGCCCGTGCTACCGTTCCCTTGAATTTTAATGCGTTCCTAGAGAAAGCTAAGTTGAAAGATGATGGTAGCAACTACACGGACTGGGTCCGTAACTTGAGGATTATCCTCATTGCTGCATAAAAGAATTATGTCCTTGATGCACCGCTAGGTGAAAGGCCTGCTGCAGGCGTAGATGTTGATGTTATGAACGTCTGGCAAGCTCGATCTGATGACTACTCGATAGTTCAGTGTGCCATGCTTTACGGCTTAGAATCGGGACTTCAAAGATGTTTTGAACGTCATGGACCATATGAGATGTTCCAGGAGTTGAAGTTAATATTTCAAGCAAATGCCCGAGTTGAGAGATATGAAGTCTCCAACAAGTTCTATAGCTGCAAGATGGAGGAGAACAGTTCTGTCAGTGAACACATACTCAGAATGTCTGGATATCATAATCACTTGACTCAGCTGGGAGTTAATCTTCCGGATGATAATGTTATTGACAGAGTTCTTCAATCACTGCCACCAAGCTACAAAGGCTTCGTGATGAACTATAACATGCAAGGGATGGATAAGACAATTCCCGAGCTCTTCGCTATGCCCAAAGCTGCGGAGGTAGAAATCAAGAAGGAGCATCAAGTGTTGATGGTTAATAAGACCACTAGTTTCAAGAAAAAGGGCAAAGGAAAGAAGGGGAACTTCAAGAAGAATGGCAAGCAAGTTGCCACTCCCGGGAAGAAGCCCAAGTCTGGACCTAAACCTGAAACTGAGTGCTTCTACTGCAAAGGAACTGGTCACTGGAAGCGGAACTGCCCCAAGTATTTGGCGGATAAGAAGGATGGCAAACTGAACAAAGGTATATTTGATATACATGTTATTGATGTGTACCTTACTAATACTCGGAGTAGTACCTGGGTATTTGATACCGGTTCGGTTGCTCATATTTGTAACTCGAAACAGGGGCTACGGATTAAACGAAGATTGGCTAAGGACGAGGTGATGATGCGCGTCGGGAATGGTTCCAAGGTCGATGTGATCACCGTTGGCACGCTACCTCTACATCTACCTTCGGGATTAGTTTTAGACCTGAATAATTGTTATTTGGTGCCAGCGTTGAGCATGAACATTATATTTGGATCTTGTTTGATGTGAGACGGTTATTCATTTAAATAAGAGAATAATGGTTGTTCTATTTATATGAGTAATATCTTTTATGGTCATGCACCCTTGAAGAGTGGTCTATTTTTGTTGAATCTCGATCGTGGTGATACACATATTCATAATATTTATGCCAAAAGATGCAAAGTTGATAATGATAGTGCAACATATTTGTGGCACTGCCGTTTAGGTCATATTGGTGTAAAGTGCATGAAGAAACTCCATGCGGATGGACTTTTGGAATCACTTGATTATGAATCATTTGATACTTGCGAACCATGCCTCATGGGCAAGATGACTAAGACTCTGTTCTCCGGAACAATGGAGCGAGCCACTGACTTATTGGAAATAATACATACCGATGTATGCGGTCCGATGAGTGTTGAGGCTCGCGGTGGGTATCGTTATTTCTGACCTTCATAGATGATTTGAGTAGATATGGGTATATCTACTTAATGAAACACAAGTCTGAAACATTTGAAAAGTTCAAAGAATTTCAGAGTGAAGTGGAAAATCATCGTAACAAGAAAATAAAGTTTCTACGATCTGATCAAGGAGGTGAATATTTGAGTTACGAGTTTGGCCTTCATTTAAAACAATGTGGAATAGTTTCACAACTCACGCCACCTGGAACACCACAGCGTAATGGTGTGTCCGAATGTCGTAACCGTACTTTATTAGATATGGTGCGATCTATGATGTCTCTTACCGATTTACCACTATCGGTTTGGGGTTATGCATTAGAGACAGCTGCATTCACGTTAAATAGGGCACCGTCTAAATCCGTTGAGATGACACCGTATGAACTATGGTTTGGCAAGAAACCTAAGCTGTCGTTTCTTAAAATTTGGGGTTGCAATGCTTATGTGAAAAAACTTCAGCCTGATAAGCTCGAACCCAAATCGGAGAAGTGCGTCTTCATAGGATACCCAAAAGAGACTGTTGGGTACACCTTCTTTCACAGATCCGAAGGCAAGATATTTGTTGCTAAGAATGGATCCTTTCTAGAGAAGGAGTTTCTCTTGAAAGAAGTGAGTGGGAGGAAAGTAGAACTTGATGAGGTAATTGTACCTCCTCTCAATTTGGAAAGTAGCTCATCAGAGAAATCTGTTCCCGTGATGCCTACACCAATTATTGAGGAAGCTAATGATGATGATCATGAAACTTCAGATCAAGTTTCTACAGAACCTCGTAGGTCAACCAGAGTACGTTCCGCACCAGAGTGGTACGGTAATCCTGTTCTGGAAGTCATGTTACTAGACCATGATGAACCTACGAACTATGAGGAAGCGATGATGAGCCCAGATTCCGCGAAATGGCTTGAGGCCATGAAATCTGAGATGGGTCCATGTATGAGAACAAAGTGTGGACTTTGGTTGACTTGCCCGATGATCGGCAAGCCATAGAGAATAAATGGATCTTCAAGAAGAAGACTGACACTGATGGTAATGTTACTGTCTATAAAGCTCGACTTGTTGCAAAAGGTTTTCGACAAGTTCAAGGAGTCGACTATGATGAGACCTTCTCACCCGTAGCGATGCTTAAGTCTGTCCGAATCATGTTAGCAATTGCCACATTTTATGATTATGAAATCTGGCAAATGGACGTCAAAACTGCATTCCTTAATGGATTTCTTGAAGAAGAGTTGTATATGATGCAACCAGAAGGTTTTATCGATCCTAAAGGTGCTAACAAAGTGTGCAAGCTCCAGCGATCCATTTATGGACTGGTGCAAGCATCTCGGAGTTGGAATATACGCTTTGATAGTGTGATCAAAGCATATGGTTTTATACAGACTTTTGGAGAAGCCTGTATTTACAAGAAAGTGAGTGGGAGCTCTGTAGCATTTCTAATATTATATGTGGATGACATATTGTTGATTGGAAATGATATAGAATTTCTGGATAGCATAAAAGGATACTTGAATAAGAATTTTTCAATGAAAGACCTCGGTGAAGCTGCTTATATATTGGGCATCAAGATCTATAGAGATAGATCAAGACGCTTAATTGGACTTTCACAAAGCACATACCTTGATAAAGTTATGAAGAAGTTCAAAATGGATCAGTCAAAGAAAGGGTTCTTGCCTGTGTTACAAGGTGTGAAATTGAGTCCGACTCAATGCCCAACCACTGTAGAAGATAGAGAGAAAATGAAAGTCTATGCCTCAGCCATAGGTTCTATCATGTATGCAATGCTGTGACCAGACCTGATGTGTGGCTTGCTATAAGTCTAGCAGGGAGGTACCAAAGTAATCCAGGAGTGGATCACTGGACAGCGGTCAAGAACATCCTGAAATACCTGAAAAGGACTAAGGATATGTTTCTCATTTATGGAGGTGACAAAGAGCTCATCGTAAATGGTTACGTTGATGCTAGCTTTGACACTGATCCGGATGACTCTAAGTCACAAACCGGATATGTATTTTTATTGAATGGTGGAGCTGTCAGTTGGTGCAGTTCCAAGCAAAGCATCGTGGCGGGATCTAAGTCTGAAGCGGAGTATATAGCTGCTTCGGAAGCAGCAAATGAAGGAGTCTGGATGAAGGAGTTCATATCCGATCTAGGCGTAATACCTAGTGCATCGGGTCCAATAAAAATATTTTGTGACAATACTGGAGCAATTGCCTTGGCGAAGGAATCCAGATTTCACAAAAGAACCAAACACATCAAGAGACGCTTCAACTCCATCCGTGATCAAGTCAAGGAGGGAGACATAGAGATTTGCAAAATACATACGGATCTGAATGTGGCAGACCCGTTGACTAAACCTCTTCCACGAGCAAAACATGATCAGCACCAAGACTCCATGGGTGTTAGAATCATTACTATGTAATCTAGATTATTGACTCTAGTGCAAGTGGGAGACTGAAGGAAATGTTCCCTAGAGGCAATAATAAAGTTGTCATTTATATTTCCTTATATCATGATAAATGTTTATTATTCATGCTAGAATTGTATTAACCGGAAACTTGATACATGTGTGAATACATAGACAAAACACCGAGTCCCTAGTAAGCCTCTACTAGACTAGCTCGTTGATCAAAGATGGTTAAGTTTCCTAACCATAGACATGTGTTGTCATTTGATGAACGGGATCACATCATTAGGAGAATGATGTGATGGACAAGACCCATCCGTTAGCTTAGCATAATGATCGTTAAGTTTTATTGCTATTGCTTTCATCATGACTTATACATATTCCTTTAACTATGAGATTATGCAACTCCCGAATACCGGAGGAACACCTTGTGTTCTATCAAACGTCACAACGTAACTGGGTGATTATAAAGATGCTCTACAGGTGTCTCCGAAGGTGTTTGTTGGGTTGGCATAGATCGAGATTGGGATTTGTCACTCCGAGTATCGGAGAGGTATCTCTGGGCACTCTCGGTAATGCACATCATGATAAGCCTTACAAGCAATGTGACTAATGAGTTAGTTATGGGATGATGCATTATGGAACAAGTAAAGAGACTTGCCAGTAATGAGATTGAACTAGGTATGGAGATACCGACGATCGAATCTCGGGCAAGTAACATACCGATGACAAAGGGAATGACGTATGTTGTCATTGCGGTTTGACCGATAAAGATCTTCGTAGAATATGTAGGAACCAATATGAGCATCCAGGTTCCACTGTTGGTTATTGACCGGAGATGTATCTCAGTCATGTTTACATAGTTCTCGAACCCGTAGGGTCCGCACGCTTAACGTTCGATGACGATTTGTATTATGAGTTATGTGTTTTGGTGACCGAAGATTGTTCAGAGTGCCGGATGAGATCACGGACTTGATGAGGAGTCTCAAAATGGTCGAGAGGTAAAGATTGATATATTGGACGATAGTATTCGGACACCGGAAGTGTTTCGGAATGTATCGGGTACGTATCGGAGTACCGGGGGGGTTACCGGAACCCCCCGAGGGAAAGATATGGGCCATATGGGCCACAGGAGGGAGGCTAGGCAGCCCACAAGAGGTGGCACCCCCCCCCATGGGGAGTCCGAATTGGACAAGGGGAGGGGGCGGCGCCCCCCTTTCCTTCTCCTCCTCCCTCTCCTTCCCCCTTTCCCCTTCCGGTAAAAGGAAAGGGGGGGGGGCGAATTGGACTAGGAGTCCAAGTGGGACTCCTCCCACTTGGTGTGCCCTAGGCCGGCCTCCTCCCCTCTCCCTCCTTTATATACGGGGGCGGGGGCGCCTCCAAGGACACAACAATTGTTCTTAGCCGTGTGCGGCACCCTCCTCCACCGTTTACTCCTCCGGTCATATTGTCGTAGTGCTTAGGCGAAGCCCTGCGCGGATCACTTCACCATCACCGTCACCATGCCATCGTGCTGATGAAACTCTCCCTCGACACTTTGCTGGATCAAGAGTTTGAGGGACGTCATCGAGCTGAATGTGTGCAGAACTCGAAGGTGCCGTACGTTCGGTGCTTGATCGGTTGAATCGAGAAGACGTTCGACTACATCAACCGCGTTAAGCTAATGCTTCCGCTTTCGGTCTACGAGGGTACGTGGACACACTCTCCCCCTCTTGTTGATATGCATCTCCTAGATAGATCTTGCGTGAGCGTAGAAATTTTTTGAAATTGCATGCTACGTTCCCCAACACACCTTGCGGTGTAAAACCCTAGTCCTGCTTTGTGGTTGGATTGCCTCGCGAGGGAGGATGAGTGTGTGAGTACAAGTTGCCTCGGGAGGTTCTGGAGCGGCTCCGGTCGAGGGGTGGATGAACTCTATCCCTCTCTAAGGTGGTGGTCTAGCTATATTTATATTGTCACGGCCCTCTTCCCCCAAAACTCTAGGTGAGAAGGGTTGCCACAACGGTCAATTTTGAAGGGGAAAAGGAAGTACATCTTATCCTGACGAAAGTGGTCTCTGCCTGCTAAAGCTTCTGGCCATGACGCGCAGGTGGGCTAGGCGATGACCTCCATCATGACAAGCCCGCCGTCCTGGTCTTCTTGCACTGAAGAGGTAACCTTTGGGACTGCCTTGGGAACCTGCGCGCTGGCCTTGCTCCCTTAGCACCAAAGAGGAAAGCCTCGCCATCCGTGCCCGCTGGCGCCGGTCCTGGCGACGCTCGTCGTGGCTCGCGTCATCCACGTGTGGCGCGAGGTATGGCTTGGCGACCTCGGTGTATCCGCCCACGAGGGTGCCTCGGGGGGCCGCTCCGCGAGAGGGCCTCGGGAGGTCCTCGGCGAAGTGTGCCTCGCGAGGTGGGAGGCCTTCGCGAGGGTCTTGCTTATGCAGCCTTGAAGATGGGTCGTACTGGGCCTACACCATGCGCTGCGTCCTGGGCCAAAGGCAGACGGGCCTGGGTACCCCCGGTCCCAGGGTCCCGACAGTGCCGAACCCCTCTAAATTGGTCAGAAACTGGGGAACATTCACTCTGATGGAAATCTGCCCTAGAGGCAATAATAAAATGGTTATTATTATATTTCCTTAATCATGATAAAGGTTTATTATTCATGCTAGAATTGTATTGATCGGAAACTTAAATACATGTGTGGATACATAAACAAATACTGTGTCCCTAGTGAGCCTCTACTAGACTAGCAAGTTGATCAAGGATGGTTAAGATTTCCTAACCATAGACATGAGTTGTCATTTGATAATGGGATCACATCATTAGGAGAATGATGTGATGGACAAGACCCATCCGTTAGCTTAGCATTTGATCGTTCGGTTTATTGCTATTGCTTTCTTAATATCAAATACATATTCTTTCGACTATGAGATCATGCAACTCCCGGATACTAGAGCAATACTTTGTGTGCTATCAAATGTCACAACGTAACTGGGTGATCATAAAGATGCTCTACAGGTATCTACGAAGGTGTCTGTTTAGTTGGCATGGATCAAGATTAGGATTTGTCACTCCGTGTATCGGAGACGTATCTCTGGCCCCTCTCAGTAATACACATCACAAGAAGCTTGCAAGTAAAGTGACTAAGGAGTTAGTTACGAGATGATGTATTATGGAATGAGTAAAGAGACTTGCCATTAACGAGATTGAACTAGGTATGGAGATACCGACGATCGAATCTCGGGCAAGTAACATACCGATAGACAAAGGGAATTACGTATGTTGTCATAAGGTTTGACCGATAAAGATCTTCGTAGAATATGTAGGAACCAATATGGGCATCCAGGTTCCGCTATTGGTTATTGATCGGAGAGGTGTCTCGGTCATGTCTACATAGTTCTCGAACCCGAAGGGTCCGCACGCTTAACGTTCGTTCATGATATAGTGTTATATGAGTTATGTGATTTGGTGACCGAATGTTGTTTGGAGTCCCGGATGAGATCACAGACATGACGAGGAGCTCCGGAATGGTCCGGATGTAAAGATTGATATATAGGACGATGATGTTTTGACACCGGAAGAGTTTCAGGAGGTACCGGGTAGTCATCGGATCACCGAAAGGGGTTCCGGGAAGCCCCGGGAGGCTATATGGGCTTAATGGGCCAAAGGGGGGAACACACCAGCCCACAAGTGGCTGGTGCACCCCTCTCCCTGGCCGCCGGCCCTAGGGGAAGGAAAGGGGGAGGATTGGCCCCTCCTGCCTTTACCTCCTCATGAGAATAAGGAAAGGGGGGCGCCACCTCCCCCTGCCTTCCTCCCGCGCACAAACATGGAAGGGGGGCAGCTAGGGCAGGATCCCAAGGAAGATTCGGCCTCGTTGGGGGGGCCTCCTAGCTGCCTCCCCAATCCCCCCACCTAAATATATGAGGGAGGGGGCGCCACACAAGACCACGACAATCTCTTAGCCGTATGCGGCGCCCCTCTCCACAGTTTCGTCCCTCGGTCATATTTTCGGAGTGCTTAGGCGAAGCACATCGGAGATAGCATCACCACCACCGTCACCATGTTGTCGTGCTACCGGAACACATCTACTACTTCGTCCCTCTTGCTGGATCAAGAAGGCGGGGACGTCACTGAGCTAAACATGTGTTGAACGCGGAGGTGCCGTACGTTCGGTACTTGATCGGTTGGATCACGAAGAAGTTAGACTACATCAACCACGTTACTAAATGCTTTCGCTTACGGTCTACGAGGGTACGTAGACACACTCTCCCCTCTTGTTGCTATGCATCTCCATGGATAGATCTTGCGTGTGCGTAGAATTTTTTTTGTTTTCCATGCAACGTTCCCCAAAAGTGGTATCAGAGCCAGGTCTATGCGTAGATGATATGCACGAGTAGAACACAAAGAGTTGTGGGTGGTGATAGTCATACTGCTTACCACCAACATCTTATTTTGATTCGGCGGTATTGTGGGATGAAGTGGCCCGGACCAACCTTACATGTCCACGCACATGAGACCGGTTCCACCGACTGACATGCAACTTGTTTTGCATAAAGGTGGCTGGCGGGTGATTGTTTCTCCTACTTTAGTTGAATCGAATTTGACTATGGCCGGTCCTTGAAGAAGGTTAAAACAGCAAACTTGATAATCACCGTTGTGGTTTTTGCGTAGTTAAGAATGGTTCTTGCTAGAAACCCGTAGCAGCCACGTAAAACTTGCAACAAAAAAGTAGAGGACGTCTAACATGTTTTTGCAGGGCATGTTGTGATGTGATATGGTCAAGATGTTATGTGATATATGTTGTTGTATGAGATGATCATGTTTTGTAATATCGACAACCGGCAGGAGCCTTAGGGTTGTCTCTTAATTATTGTATGAAATGCAAGCGCCATGTAATTGCTTTACTTTATCGCTATGCGTTAGCAATAGTTGTAGAAGCAATAGTTGGCGAGACGACCCCGACGCAACGATGGAGATCAAGGTGTCGAGCCGGTGACGATGGAGATCATGACGATGCTTTGGAGATGGAGATCAAAAGCACAAGATGATGATGGCCATATCATGTCACATATTTTGATTGCATGTGATGTTTATCCTTTATGCATCTTATTTTGCTTAGAACGGCGGTAGCATTATAAGATGATCCCTTCACTAAATTTCAAGATAAAAGTGTTCTCCCCGAGTATGCACCATTGCCAAAGTTCATCGTTTCGAAGCACCTCGTAATGATCGGGTGTGATAGACTCTACGTTCACATACAACGGGTGTAAGATAGTTTTGCACATGCAGAATACTTGGGTTAAACTTGACGAGCCTAGCATGTACAGACATGGTCTCGGAACACTGGAGACCGAAAGGTTGAACATGAGTCATATAGTTGATATGATCAACACAGAGATGTTCACCATTGATGACTACCCCATCTCACGTGATGATCGGACATGGGTTAGTTGATTTGGATCATGTATCACTTAGATAACTTGAGGGATGTTTATTTAAGTGGGAGTTCATTAGTAATTTGATTAATTGAACTTAATTTATCATGAACTTAGTCTTAATAGTTTTGCATATCTATGTTGTAGATCAATGGCCCATGCTACCATTCCCCTGAATTTTAATGCGTTCCTATAGAAAGCTAAGTTGAAAGATGATGGTAGCAACTACACGGACTGGGTCCGTAACTTGAGGATTATCCTCATTGCTGCACATAAGAATTATGTCCTTAATGCAGCGCTAGGTAACAGACCTGTTGCAGGAGCTACTGCAGATGTTATGAACGTCTGGCAGGCTCAATTTGATGACTACTCAATAGTTCAGTGTGCCATGCTTTACGGCTTAGAACCGGGACTTCAAAGACGTTTTGAACGTCATGGAGCATATGAGATGTTCTAAGAGTTGAAGTTAAAATTTCAAGCAAATGCCCGGGTTGAGAGATATGAAGTCTCCAACAAGTTCTATAGCTGCAAGATGGAGGAGCATAGTTCTGTCAGTGAACACATACTCAAAATGTCTGGGTATCATAACCACTTGACTCAGCTGGGAGTTAAACTTCTAGTTGATAGTGTTATTGACAGAGTTCTTCAATCACTGCCACCAAGCTACAAAGGCTTCGTGATGAACTATAATATGCAAGGGATGACGAAAACGATTCCCGAACTCTTCGCAATGCTTAAGGCCGCGGAGGTAGAAATCAAGCAGGAGCATCAAGTGTTGATGGTCAACAAAACCACTAGTTTCAAGAAAAAAGGCAAGGGAAAGAAAGGGAACTTCAAGAAGAATGGCAAGCAAGTTGCCACTCCCGGGAAGAAGCCCAAAGCTGGACCCAAGCCTGAAACTGAGTGTTTCTACTGCAAAGGGAATGGTCACTGGAAGCGGAACTGCCCCAAATACTTGGCGGACAAGAAGGATGGCAAAGTGAACAAAGGTATATTTGATATACATGTTATTGATGTGTTCCTTACTAATGCTCGTAGTAGTGCCTGGGTATTTGATACTGGTTCGGTTGCTCATATTTGTAACTCGAAACAGGAGCTGCGGAATAAACGAAGATTGGCTAAGGACGAGGTGACGACGCACGTCGGGAATGGTTCCAAGGTCGATGTGATCGCCGTTGGCACGCTGCCTTTACATCTACCTTCGGGATTAGTTTTAGAACTCAATAATTGTTATTTGGTGCCGGCGTTGAGCATGGACATTATATCTGGATCTTGTTTATTGCGAGGCGGTTATTCATTTAAATCGGAGAATAATGGTTGTTCTATTTATATGAGTAATATCTTTTATGGTCATGCACCCTTGATGAATGGTCTATTCTTGTTGAAGCTCGATCGTAGTGATACACATATTCATAATATTGATGCCAAAAGATGCAAAGTTGATAATGATAGTGCAACATACTTGTGGCACTGCCGTTTAGGTCATATTGGTGTAAAGAGCATGAAGAAACTCCATGCGGATGGACTTTTGGAATCACTTGATTACGAATCATTTCATACATGCGAATATTTGAGTTACGAGTTTGGCCTTCATTTAAAACAATGTGGAATAGCTTCACAACTCACGCCACCTGGAACACCGCAGCGTAATGTTGTGTCCGAATGTCGTAACCGTACTTTATTAGATATGGTGCATTCTATCATGTCTCTTACTGATTTGCCACTATCGTTTTGGGGTTATGCATTAGAGACAGCCGCATTCACATTAAATAGGGCAATGTCTAAATCCGTTGAGATGACACCGTATGAACTATGGTTTGGTAAGAAACCTAAGCTGTCGTTTCTTAAAAGTTTGGGGATGCGACGCTTTTGTCAAAAGGTTTCAGCCTGATAAGCTCGAACCCAACACGGAGAAGTGCGTCTTCATAGGATACCCAAAAGAAACTATTGGGTATATGTAACACCCCAAAAATCGGGTTATCGATTTTTGTGTTGTTATTCCTTCCTAGCTTTTCTCTCCCAATTTTTTCCTCTGGAATCTGGTGAATGACCAGGTGAATCTAGGCAATCCTAAACCTCTCAGTGCCTTCTCATGCTCTTGTGCCAGTCAAGCTCCTGCCAGTAAACTCCGAACCTTACTGAAACCCTAGTTCCAAAATATCGGAGCTGGAAATCCTGCCTTTGTGTTTACAAAGGAGCTATAATTTTTCTTGCTCAGTTGATCCTACAAAAATTTCCAGAGATCCTCCTTCACCCATAAACCCTAGATGTGCAAAAATATTGCCAAGTCATTTGCAATATTTCTCATCTAGAATTAATTCCTTTTTCTGCCTTTTGGAGGAATTAAATCCAGGAAAATATCTATCCATCTCCAAAGTTCATGAAAACTTGTGGAGATATTCTTTGTGATCATATTGAGCTCTCATAAAAATAGTGGCCATAATTAAATAAGGGAAATTGCATTTTCCTATTTAAAGCCAATATTTCAATTTGGGGCCTTTCCAAGGGAACTGCCATTTTGGTTGCCAGGAAAAATCCCAAATAAATTGTGGAGCTTGTCCTATCCATATATTCACCATTTCCATCAAGATCTCAAGTTCCACCCATTAAATTTTGAGCACAACACTACTTTGCAAATTCTGTCCAGATTTTTAGTTTGCAAAGGAAGTGCTTGATTCCTTGATCTCCTTGGGCTGAAATTTTGCCGGGTGATTCATTATGATATATTACCACTGGACACCAAAAATTAGCCCATTCCATCAAGCCAATTTTCCTCAGTAAATTATCTAAGTTTCTGTTTAGATTGCATCATTGTGAAGGAAGTACCTTCATAGATGATCAATTTGAGCTGAAACTTTTACAGCTATCTCTAATGACCAAATCATCACTCTACACCAAAAATCATCCAAACCCATTTAACCATTTGACCCCTACTTCCTCATTTGCATTTCTGGTCAGATTGGTGCTTTGTGAAGGAAGTGCTAGCTAGACCTGTCCATTTGTGCTAAAACTTTGCCAAGTTAGTCACCTTAGTAGATGACTAACCCATGCCCGAAATCAAGCCAGGAAGAGCACTGTGTCAGCCACACTACATGTCAAACACTTTGCTCCTAGAACTGTTTGACCCAGGGTGTGGTCACACCAGAGCTCACTATTCCTTCCTGAGGGGTCAAGTCAACCCAGCGATGTGTGTAGATCACTCCAGACATCATTTGGCATCAAGTGCTCCATGGCATCGCCGTGGCCACGTGGTGACCATTGCCAGAACGCGACAAACGGGCGCTCTGTGCTTGGGAGGCTTCGGGAGGCCGATTCCAGCGAGCTCCGGCTTGTCCGGGAGCGCCGGCGAGCTCCCCACCACTCGTTGGCGCCGTCTAGTCACATCTCCCCTCGTCCTTTAGCTCGTGGCTGCTTCTGCCGACGTCGATTCGCCGCTAGGTTGCCGCCACCTAGCCGAGCTCTGGAGACCTCTGCCGCCATCGCGAGACCCCCTCCCCGAGCTTATTTAAGGAGCCCCCGAGCTTCCCTACTCACCAGCAATCGCCCCAACCCCACACCCGAGCCCCGGAAACCCTCCCCTCTCCCTACGGCAGCCATGGCCGCCGCCGCGGCTCTGGTCTAAGCCAAGCACTAGAGGTCTCCCCTCTCCTCCTCTAGCCACCCACGGGCGCCGTGGTGCATGCCCGAGCCAGCGCCCCCTCCAATTTCAGCCATCGTCGCCCGTGCCCACTACCTTCAACGCCGCCGTGGCCGCCTCTTCTGCCGCTCCTGGCCACCTCTCCTTCGAGCCCTCCTTCGCCCCCCGTAGCTGCTGATGGGCGTAGGGCGGCGCCGCGAGCTCGCATAGCTCACCGGTGGCCGTAGCCAGCGGAAGGAGCGCCGGCATCGGGCCGGCCAAGCACCCCCTGCTCCCTCCTCTGTTTCTGCCGCGATGGGAGGAAGAGGGCGACCGAGAAGGGAGAGGAGATGAGGTGGGCCTCGCCTGTAAGTGGCTAAGGCCGGGCCCAGCCTTTTGAAGTGAAGGCGCACTCCACCGGTTACGCTTTCTGTTCGCTGAAAGCATATTACCAAAAATGCGCTTTCACTTTCTTAGCCGCCAGACGAAGAGGCTATTTAATGAACGTTCACCCGTTAAGGACTAAAACGGACAGATTTTTGTCTGTTTATCGCTTAACGAATGAACGGGCGTATCTCCACGACCGTAACTCCGATTGAGGTAAAACCAACACCCACGTCTTCAGATCGTCGAGCCCGTTCCGATGGCATCATTTTCATAATGTTTTCACACTATGAAAATGACCATTTTGCCCTTGCCCTTCGATCAGCCCCTCCGAGAGGGAAACTTTTCCGGCAAATTTCCCGGAGTTTTATCGCACTTCCACCCGGTGTATTCCTTCACCCCCAGGCAAGCCAACCTCTTATCATGAGCTCCGGACCTGCGTGATGACTTTGCTTGCACCCTGTGTGTTCATCATAGTACATCTATATCACCTATTAGTCTGCACTTGCATACACCTGTTATGTCATCTGTATTAGATGTTAGCATTACTTTTCATCCAATATCATGACTTGTTTTCATGCCATATCTTGCCATGCTAGTAACCATATTTTGAATACCGTTATCATGTTAGTGCCATGATTTGATCTCATGCCATGTTTGTCAACGTTGTTATGATTCTGCTATGCTGATGTTAAGTGGCTGTTCACACTTATAATTGTTGAGGTAATGGTGCGATGATGGAGATGCAGATTGAATAAACTAAACCTAGCTGGTTGATCCAGAGTCACCTGTCCGGGCTTATTCGTGCAGTCACATTTGCCGGTATGGGACGGCCTTGACTTGGTCTAGATTTGTGCTCTTCCACCGGTACCACCAACTAGGAAAGGTTATGTGTGCGTGCTGCCCTGATAAGGTAGGCGGCGATAACCTTGTGAGCCCAGTTGATTGTTTAGCCCGGGAGTCCCCGTTTGGGACAGTTGTGTTGGCCACGACGGTGGCAGGTGTCAAGAGGGACACAGGGGCCACCCAAGACACGACCCTGGGAGGGTATGATTGTCGATGGTACGATGGAGGAGTCACGGGTTAGGCAAGTTTCGTTGGAGCAACGCTGGTCCACCCGAATGGGATCACGAGGTCAGGTGCTTCATGGTGTGGGTAAAGTGTACAACCTCTGGAGAGTGTAAAAATCTATTCGAATAGCCGCGTCCACAGTATTGGACAGCCCGTCCAGACCTCACTAGGTGGTCAACCGTAATGCTGATAACAATAGTGGAAGAACCTGTCCTGCTTAGACATCAGATGTTGTCAGGAGTATGGTATGTTAGCCATGGGATGGCTATGGAAGAGATGGTCAGATGACCGAAAGACTTGGATTGGGATCAGTTTCAGATTGGATCATGAGAATGTTCGGAATATGGATTGTATACTTAATATGCTTTACTTTACTGTACTCTACTTCAGTAGTTATCTTACTAGATAACCCTGTTATGTCATGATGATCAATGCTGCTAGATGTTTAATCATGCCAGATGATCTTGCTACGACATGATAATTAATAATGCTATATAGGTATGCTATGCCATGCTTGATTCATGTTTTCCTGTTAATTCCATGCCATGTTTAGAATAAATTCTTACATAGCATAGGGCTTGCTTTGTCATCTGCTTGTTGGGATGCTATGTATTTGGTTGTCTTGCGAGTACATTCAAAGTACTCACCTGGCCTTGCACGTGGCCAGTTGCAGGAGAAGATCCGTCAGGCTAGATCGTAACCCAGCCAGTCCTGTGAGTTGTGGAGCCCAGCCAGAGACGTCATTGCCGCTGAACCAAGACCTTCACTGCCATTTTAGTTAGCCTTGGAGCTATGTAATATTGTTGTAAGTAACAGTATTGTAATACTCCATTTCAGTTAGCCTCGGTGCCTGGAATTGCTGTATCATGTCTTTGACGTGCGCCAGGTCTTATCCTGGGGCTGGTGTGCGTCGGCCCTCTATCGGGGTGCCACAGTATACCTTCTACCATAGATCCAAAGGCAAAATCTTTGTTGCTAAGAATGGGTCCTTTCTAGAGAAGGAGTTTCTCTCAAAAGAAGTGAGTGGGAGGAAAGTAGAACTTGATGAGGTAGTTGTACCTTCTCTCGAATTGGAAAGTAGTACATCAGAGAAAGCCGTTCCCGTGATGCCTACACCAACTAGAGAGGAAGCTAATGATGATGATCATGAAACTTTGGATCAAGTTACTACTGAACCTCGTAGGTCGACCAGAACGCATACCGCACCAGAGTGGTACGGTAACCCTGTCCTAGAAGTCATGTTGTTAGACAACGGCGAACCTACGAACTATGAAGAAGCTATGATGAGCCCAGATTCCGAAAAATGGCTTGAGGCCATGAAATCTGAGATAGGATCCATGTATGAGAACAAAGTGTGGAATTTGGTGGATTTGCCCGATAATCAGCAAGCCATTAAGAATAAATGTATCTTTAAGAGGAAGACGAACGCTGATCGTAATATCACTGTCTACAAAGCTTGACTTGTTGCAAAAGGTTTTCGACAAGTTCAAGGGGTTGACTACGATGAGACTTTCTCACCCGTAGCGATGCTTAAGTCTGTCTGGATCATGTTAGCAATTGCCGCATTTTATAATTATGAAATGTGGCAAATGGACGTCAAAAATGCATTCCTTAATGGATTTCTTAAAGAAGAGTTGTATATGATGAAACCAGAAGGTTTTGTCGATCCTAAAGGTGCAAACAAAGTGTGCAAGCTCCTACGATCCATATATGGACTATTGTAAGCATCTCGGAGTTGGAACATACACTTTGATGAGGTGATCAAAGCATATGCTTTTATACAGACTTACGGTGAAGCCTGTATTTACAAGAAATTGAGTGGGAGCTCTGTAGCATTTCTGATATTATATGTGGATGACATATTATTGATTGGAAATAATATAGAATTTTTGGATAGCATAAAAGGATACTTGAATAAGAATTTTTCAATGAAAGACCTCGGTGAAGCTACTTACATATTGGGCATCAAAATCTATAGAGATAGATCAAGACGCTTAATAGGACTTTCACAAAGCACATACCTTGACAAAGTTTTGAAGGAGTTCAAAATGGATCAGTCAAAGAAAGGGTTCTTGACTGTATTCAAGGTGTGAAGTTGAGTAAGACTCAAAGCCCGACCACGACAGAAGATAGAGAGAGAATGAAAGTTATTCCCTATGCCTCAGCCATAGGTTCTATAAAGTATGCCATGCTGTGTACCGGACCTGTTGTGAGCCTTGCCATGAGTTTGGCAAGGGGGTACAATAGTGATCCAAGAGTGGATCACTGGACAACAGTCAAAATTATCCTTAGGTACCTAAAGAGGACTAAGGAAATGTTTCTCGGTTATGGAGGGGATAAAGGGTTCGTCGTAAAGGGTTACGTCGATGCAAGCTTTAACACTGATCCAGATGAGTCTGAGTCTCAATCTAGATACGTATTGAACGTGGGAACAGTTAGCTAGAGTAACTCTATGAAGAGCATTGTAGACATAGACATTTGCAAAGTACACACGGATCTGAATGTTGCAGACCCGTTGACTAAAACCTCTCTCACACGCAAAACATGATCACACTCTAGTAAACTCTTTGGGTGTTAATCACATGGCAATGTGAACTAGGTTATTGACTAGTAAAATCTTTGGGTGTTAGTCACATGGCGGTGTGAACTATGGGTGTTAATCACAAGACGATGTGAACTAGATTATTGACTCTAGTGCAAGTGGGAGACTGATGGAAATATGCCCTAGAGGCAATAATAAAATGGTTATTATTATATTTCCTTAATCATGATAAAGGTTTATTATTCATGCTAGAATTGTATTGACTAGAAACTTAAATACATGTGTGGATACATAAACAAATACCATGTCCCTAGTGAGCCTCTACTAGACTAGCTCGTTGATCAAAGATGGTTAAGGTTTCCTAACCATAGACATGAGTTGTCATTTGATAACGGGATCACATCATTAGGAGAATGATGTGATGGATAAGACCCATCCATTAGCTTAGCATTTGATCGTTCAGTTTATTGCTATTGCTTTCTTAATGTCAAATACATATTCCTTCGACTATGAGATCATGCAACTCTCGGATACCGGAGGAATACCTTGTGTGCTATTAAACGTCACAACGTAACTGGGTGATCATAAAGATGCTCTACAGGTATCTCCGAAGGTGTCTGTTTAGTTGGCATGGATCAAGATTAGGATTTGTCACTCCGTGTATCGGAGAGGTATCTCTGGGCCCTCTCGGTAATACACATCACAAGAAGCTTGCAAGCAAAGTGACTAAGGAGTTAGTTATGAGATGATGTATTACGGAACGAGTAAAGAGATTTGCCTGTAACGAGATTGAACTAGGTATGAAGATACCGACGATCGAATCTCGGGCAAGTAACATACCGATAGACAAAGGGAATTACGTATGTTGTCATAAGGTTTGACCGATAAAGATCTTCGTAGAATATGTAGGAACCAATATGGGCATCCAGGTTCCGCTATTGGTTATTGACCGGAGAGGTGTCCTGGTCATATCTACATAGTTCTCGAACCCGTAGGGTCCGCACGCTTAACGTTCGTTGATGATATAGTGTTATATGAGTTATGTGATTTGGTGACCGAATGTTGTTCGGAGTCCCGGATGAAATCATGGACATGACGAGGAGCTCCGAAATGGTCCGGGGGTAAAGATTGATATATAGGACGATGATGTTTGGACACCGGAAGAGTTTCGGGAGGTACCGGGTAGTCATCGGATCGCCAGAAGGGGTTCTGGGAAGCCCCTGGAGGCTGTATGGACTTAATGGGCCAAAGGGGGGAACACACCAGCCCACAAGGGGCTGTTGTGCCCCTCTCCCAGGACGTCGGCCCTAGGGGAAGGAAAGCAGGAGGGTTGGCCCCTCCTGCCTTTCCCTCCTCATGAGAGAAAGGAAAGAGGGCGCCACCTCCCCCTGCCTTCCTCCCGCGCACAAACATGGAAGGGGGGCGCGGCTAGGGTAGGAGCCCAAGGAGGATTCGGCCTCCTTGGGGGTGCCTCCTGGCTGCCTCCCCTCTCCCCCACCTATATATATGATGGAGGGGGAGCCACACAAGACCACGACAATCTCTTAGCCGTGTGCGGCGCCCCTCTCCATAGTTTCGTCCCTCGGTCATATTTTCGGAGTGCTTAGGCGAAGCCCTACGAAGATAGCATCACCACCACCATCACCACGCCGTCGTGCTACCGGAACTCATCCACTACTTCGCCCCTCTTGCTGGATCAAGAAGGCGAGGACGTCACCAAGCTAAACATGTGCTGAACGTGGAGGTGTCGTACGTTCGGTACTTGATCGGTTGGATCATGAAGAAGTTCGACTACATCAACCGCATTACTAAACGCTTCCGCTTACGGTCTACGAGGGTACATAAACACACTCTCCCCTCTTGTTGCTATGCATCTCCATGGATAGATCTTGCGTGTGCATATAATTTTTTTTGTTTTCCATGCAACGTTCCCCAACACGCTCTCCGGTCCGGATATTATCCAACACGCCGAAGAACAAGTCCGCATTATTCGCGAGAATCTCAAGACCGCTCAGTCACGTCAAAAGAGTTAGTATGACCGCCATCATAAAGACATGGTCTATCAACCTGGCGAAAAGGCTTATCTTCGAGTCACGCCGATGAAAGATGCTCACCGCTTCGGTATTAAGGGCAAGCTAGCTCCTCGCTATATTGGTCCATTCACTCTTCTTGAAAGGCGTGGAAAAGTGGCATACCAGTTGGAGCTTCCGTCGAACCTTTTTCAGGTTCACGATGTGTTCCACGTGTCACAACTCCGCCGCTGCTTCAAGGACCCAATCCGAGCAGTGGATCATGAAGTGCTTGAGTTGCAACAGGACCTCTCCTATAAAGAGCATCTGGTTCACATTCTCGGCCAAGCTGAACGCCGCACACGTCAGAAGGCGATCAAGTTTCTCAAAGTCCAGTGGTCACATCATTCTGAAGATGAAGTCACTTGGGTACGCGAGGATCGTCTTCGTGACGAATACCCCGCTCTGATTCCTTCTACCTCCTAAATCTCTGGACTAGATTTCTTGTAGTGGAGGAGAATTGTAACGCCCGGGTAATTAAGCTACAGTAACCCTCTACTAATGATGCCATGTCACCTCGGTTACTGTTGTTAAACTCACGTTGATTCGAAACCAATTCAAAATTCAAATTTAAAATAAAGTCAAACTATAAAAGTTTTCAAATATCAAAACTAAAATGTTCTAAAGGTGACAAATAAATCATAAGTAATATTTGTGGAGAAACCACATTTTTATAAAATGTTTACATGCTTTAAAATAAATAAAACAATTATTTAAATACATTTTATAGTTAATAAAAATATTAAACTAAATTATTTGGGGACTAAACTTTTTGTGGCAGTGGACTAGATTGAAATACTAATTTAGGTGCTAAGTATATATTTTACAAAACTAAAATAAAAGAAAACTAAAATAAAAACAGAAAAGAAAGAGAAAAATAAGAAAAGGAAAATATACAAAATAAAAAAGGGGCAAAGCCCCCCCCACTGGGTCGTGGCCCAACTGGGCCTTAGCCCAGCCGGCCGCCCACCAGGCCGGCCCACCTCTTCCCCCTTGTCCCCGACCCCGGCGTCGTGCGCGCCGCCCTGAGCCGTCCTCTGCTGCGGATGTCGCTGCGCGCCGCCGCCGTGTCCCTGCTCCGCCACCGCCCGCGCTTCGCCCTGCCTCCCCGCGGCCGCGTGCCATTCGCCGACCCCACTGCTGACTGCGCTGTAACATCCCCAGCATCACACTATAGTAATCTCCCCCTTAATAGTGGCCATGTCATCATGATCACTATGCCATCTGACACTTGTCCAAAATCAAAGCCATTTTTCCATTTGAAATGCATGTCAAATATTTGTTTCTTCTGTCATGCAATCAAAATAGTTCATCCTATGGAAAATAATCCCTAAATATTTTTCATGTTGAAACCAACATTTTTGGAATCCCCAAATTGCCCCTGGAAATTATTCCAGTGGTCCAACAACATTATTTCGGCTCTTTTCATTTCCAAAAATGCTTGCACCATTCAAATTGCCCTCAAACTTTTTGGTGCCATCTTAGTTTATTGTCAAGTAATTATGTGCCAAGTCTCATGATCAACCAAATCATTTGCTAGCTCTCTAATTACAAAAGTCGTAGCTATTTCTTTTTCGAAAAAAAAGGCTAACAAGCTCCTGTGCACTTGGCCCAATAGCAACAGTAGATGGCCAGCCCAGCCTTTCGCTACAGTCATCTTCAACCGCAGCTGTCGGCTGCTGCGTGCAACCACGCCATCGCTACCGGCCGATGCTCGACGCGTCGCCCTACAGGACGCCATGAGAGGATAAGAACACCCCAGCCCTCTCCCTCTCTCCCAGGAACCCTAGACCCCCCCACTACCCCGCTCTCTCGCTCGATGTGTACGTGCCTGAGCACAGCCGTCTCCGCCGCGTCGCCGTCGCCATGGTCCGGAGCCTCCCGTGCCACCGGTAGACGTCCAGGAGGACCGCCTCATCGTCCTCGGTTTCCCTATGTGCTGGGCTGGAGTGAGGAGCCTCTGCATCGTCGCCATCGCCGGATTTTCCTCGCCATGGTCGCCACCGTTCGCCGTCAGATGTGTCGCATCCCGAACCCCTCCGGCGCCTCCCCAACGTCACCGACCACACCAACCACCTCCCAGTGAGCTCCTCTCTCGACCCCCCTTTCCCCTCGTCAAATCCGTCACCGTAGGCCGTCGTAGCCGCTGCATCAGAGCTCTCTAAAAGCTCGCGCATGCACCCGCCCGCGCTCACCGTGCCGCGCCCGCGCCCCCTTGGCCGCTCCGGCCTGCGCCTGCCTCTGTCTGCCTGCGCCGCGCCCGTGCCCTACTGCTGCTCCTGTACTGCATGCTGCTACCGCTGCTGTCCATCGCTACCACCGCTCGCTGCCGCCCTTGCCTCCCAGCGCCGGCTGGCTCGGACCACCGTGCGCTGTGTGTGTTGTGCATGCGTGCAGTGTGTGTGTGGTGTGTGCGTGCAGTGTGTGTGTGTTGAGTGTGGCCGTGTCCACCTCTGGCCTCGCCTGCCTCCGGCTGCCGCTGCTCTCTGCTCTGCTGGTTGCTGCTCTCTGCTCGCTGCACTGCTGCTACTCTGCCTGTACTGCTGCTGCTAAAGTAACTAAATGTTACTGTAGCAGTAGCTAGCTTTGCCGCTGCTGCATTGATTAGCCGTCTAGACAGCCCCTAAACAGCGTCTAAACAACTAATAACATGAGTAAAAATAATATGCGTAGAAAATATACTTGGCAAACTCCATTTTACTCCACTGGATCAAATCCATTTGTTGCATGGATTAAATCCTATAAAAATCACAAAATCCTATGTTCGTATATTTTAACAGTTTCTGGAATTAACATCAAGTGGCACTTTTCAAGCGAAGTTTTGATTAACCAAATGAACTCTAACAATGATGAAATTGATACCATCTTGTAGATCACAGGAAAGTGATCAATATTGATCTAAGACACTGATCCATAGGATGAGCAGAACAATAGTTATAGCCTTTGGAAAACAGCTAAGTAATGTTCAAAAAACTGAGCAATCCTCAGACTTAGCCAATTTTCAGGAATTCCAAATAACTGTTTAAATCTTCGGAAATTCATAGAAATTCATCCGTAGCTCGGATGGAAAAACTTTATACATCAAAGTTGATCAGAAAAACGAGACGAACCCGGATACGCTAACCACATGCCTATTAGGTGCGCCTAACTACCTGAACATGGAACCGTCCCCTCCGGATCATCTGTCTGACAGACGTCTGGAACCGGGAAAACTTTCCCGGTAATTTTGCACTCCGTCTGTAGCACTACACTTTGCGATAGATCACTCCGGCTTAGCTCGTAGTCATGTCTTGTTTTGTGATTGTTTTGTTGCCGTGTATTCATTTGTTTCTTCTCCCCCTTTCTTCCCGGTAGACCCCCGAGACCGCTGACGATGCCCTGGAGTTCGACTACACAGCTGACGACCCTGCCTTTGCCGCCGAGAAACCAGGCAAGCACCCCCCTTTTGAACATACCGATATCGCATATTCTTTCTCTCTTATGCTTGCATTAGAAATTGCTGCTGCTGCTGTTTATCCTATTTCTGATGCATAGCCTGTTTTTGTAACTGCTGTTAATACCTACCTGTTTATCCTAAACTGCTTAGTATAGGCTGGATAGAGACCCACCAGAGACCCCACTTTGACCCAGTTACCCCCGCTGTATTATCAGATGACTCGACCAACATGTTCGACAACCAGGCCCCGGCACCGCACATCACCCCCTTAGTTGTACGACACTGCAGCGTTACTATCGAGTGACGAGGGTGATACCTCGTTTAGCACTTCTAATGTTAACTCTATAGAGTAGCTATTCGGTCGTGGTCCTCGAGGGTGATTCCTCCTTCACCACTCCCGATAACGACGCTGTCGTGCAACACCTCAAGTGTGAACCTCGAGGGTGATTCCTCCTAAGTTCACCTTGACGACTACATTAGGTGGAATCCATCGAGGTTGATTCCTCAGGTTTCCCCTTGGTGTTTGGACACATGGTTACTTTGACTTAACACAGAACCATGATGACATCGGGTCGGCCCTGAGGGGTACCCGCGAGTGATGTGGAGACGGGTTGACCTGGACGGTACCCGAGAGTTAAATACGAGGCATGGCCGGGCATTCTTAGCCCTTGCCGCAAGTCCTCGAGACGGGGCGATGGGGTCACATCGATCGTGAGTCTCTGCTCCTTACCGCACACCCCCAATACACTAACAATTTGGATATTTGATCCGAGTGGGTCTCTGGCCTGATAGCACTAACCATCACGCGGGAAAAGTTATGGGCACTTTGCATCATGGCATTAGCCGAAAGCTCTGTCAGACGTCCAGTTCAGCATTGCGGCATGGTCGGATCATGTCGGCCATCCGAGGCGATGCCGGTATCCACCCTGCACGCAACGACCCGGATTGCACAAGGCGATGGCCCAAGACCCCTGAGTGCTTAGGATGTAGACTCGTGTTGGGCCTCCAAGCACAGAGTTTTGTAGGACAGTAGCAAATTTCCCTCAAGTGGATGACCTAAGGTTTATCAATCCGTGGGAGGCGTAGGATGAAGATGGTCTCTCTCAAACAACCCTGCAACCAAATAACAAAGAGTCTCTTGTGTCCCCAACACACCCAATACAATGATAAATTGTATAGGTGCACTAGTTCGGAGAAGAGATGGTGATACAAGTGCAATATGGATGGTAGATATAGGTTTTTGTAATCTGAAAATATAAAAACAGCAAGGTAACTAGTAACAAAAGTGAGCGAAAATGGTATTGCAATGCTTCGAAACAAGGCCTAGGGTTCATACTTTCACTAGTGCAAGTTCTCTCAACAATGATAACATAACTGGATCATATAACAATCCCTCAACGTGCAACAAAGAGTCACTCCAAACTCACTAATAGCGGAGAATAAACGAAGAGATTATTGTAGGGTACGAAACCACCTCAAAGTTATTCTTTCTGATCGATCTATTGGGCTATTCCTATAAGTGTCACAAACAGCCCTAGAGTTCGTACTAAAATAACACCTTAAGACACACATCAACCAAAACCCTAATGTCACCTAGATACTCCAATGTCACCACAAGTATCCGCGGGTTTGATTATACGATATGCATCACACAATCTCAGATTCATCTATTCAAACCAACACAAAGAACTTCAAAAAGTGCCCCAAAGTTTCTACCGGAGAGTCAAGACGAAAACGTGTGCCAACCCCTATGCATAAGTTCATAAGGTCATAGAACCCGCAAGTTGATCACCAAAACATACATCAAGTGGATCACGTGAATATCCCATTGTCACCACAGATAAACACATGCAAGACATACATCAAGTGTTCTCAAATCCTTCAAGACTCAATCCGATAAGATAACTTCAAAGGGAAAACTCAATTCATTACAAGACGGTAGAGGGGGAGAAACATCATAAGATCCAACTATAATAGCAAAGCTCGCGGTACATCAATATCGTGCCAAATCAAGAACACGAGAGAGAGAGAGAGAGATCAAACACATAGCTACTGGTACATATCCTCAGCCCCGAGGGTGAACTACTCCCTCCTCGTCATGGAGAGCGCCGGGGTGATGAAGATGGCCACCGGTGATGGTTTCCCCCTCCGGCAGGGTGCCAGAACAGGGTCCCGATTGGTTTTTTGTGGCTACAGAGGCTTGCAGCGGCGGAACTCCTGATCTAGGTTTATTTCTAGGGGTTTCTGTATTTATAGGAATTTTTGGCCTCGAGAACAAGTTAGGGGGGTCCACGAGGAGCCCACAAGACCGGAGGGCGCGCCCTCCACCCTTGTGGAGGCCTGGTGGCTCTTATGGCCCAACTCTTTTGCTTCGGGGGCTTCTTCTGGTCCATAAAAAATCACCGTAAATTTTCAGCTCATTTGGACTCCGTTTGATATTCCTTTTCTGCGAAACTCAAAAACAAGGAAAAAACTGAAACTGGCACTGGGCTCTAGGTTAATAGGTTAGTCCCAAAAATCATATAAAATAGCATATAAATGCATATAAAACACCCAAGATAGATAATATAATAGCATGGAACAATCAAAAATTATAGATACGTTAGAGATGTATCAAGCATCCCCAAGCTTAATTCCTTCCTGCTCGTCCTCGAGTAGGTAAATGATAAAAACAGAATTTTCGATGAGGAATGCTAGTAAGTGCACAAGTTTGATCAATGATAATTTCAATCAATTTTTCTAGCATCATTATATATCATAAACAGTAGCTCATCTCATAAAACTTCTCATGATCAAGTAGCAAACTATTCACATGTCAAAGCATAGATCATAAACTTTCTTGAAAACTAACAAACTAGGTTCTCAGTCATCAAACAATTGCAATTCATCTTATTTTCAGGAAGGGTCTATGTAAGAGCTTTGATTTAGCAAATCCCACATACTCAACTATCATATAGTCTTCCATGATTGCTACCACTCAAAGCATATTTTTAGAACAAATAGCATCCATTGAACACAGAGAAAGATAGGGGCTTAATGTTTCACCTCCCAACTTATTTATCATATAGATAATTGTCAACAATAATAATTCATGATCAAATATATTTGAATGGCCATATATGCTTAGATCTTTCCCCATCACATGATGCTTGCCAACTAAAGAGTAGGTTGGAATGAGAAGGAATACTACTGACTCTTGCATAAAAGTAAAAGATAGGCCCTTCACAGAGGGAAGCAGGGATTTGCAGAGGTGCTAGAGCTCGAAGCTTTTAAAACAGAGATGAAAATAATTTTGAGAGGTATGCTTTCATTGTCAACATAACAACCAAGAGTTCCCAATATCTTCCATACTAGATACATTATAGGCCGTTCCCAAACAGAAAGGTAAAGTTTTTACTCCCCATCCACCAACAATCACACTCCATGGCTTGTCCAAAACAACAGGTACCGTCCAACTATCAACAATCCTGGGGGAGTTTTGTTTGCAATTATTTGCGATTTTGTTTTTGATCTTTCGATCATAGGATTGGGCATCCCAATTACCAGCCACTTTCTCGTGAATGATAAGTGAATAAACACTCATCGTGAGAATAACCCACCTAGCATGGAAGATACCGACAGCCCCTAGTCGCTACATGAGCGATTCGGGCATACAAAACAGATTATTATTTGAAGGTTTAGAGTTTGGCACATGCAAATTTACTTGGAACGGCAGGTAAATACCGCATATAGGTAGATATGGTGGACACTCGTGGAAGAAACTTGGTTCAAGGATTTTGGATACACAAGCAGTATTCTTGCTTAGTACAGATATTTTGGCTAGCAAAAGATTCTAAATAGCAAGCACCACATGTTGGAGGATCCATAACAATATGACTTCTATACAAATATACCCAAGCATAACTCATTACGTTGTCTTCCTTGTCCAACTTCAACTAATTTGCTCAAGTTTGAAAATAATTAATGGGGCTCACAATCATAGAAGATGTCCAAGATAGTATATTTATATGTGAAATATCTCTTCCTTCAATATTCTTTCATGAATTGTTCAAGTGACCAATACTATGTTTGCTAACTTTCAATAAATTTACCACCTCTACTTCTTATATGTGAAGTCATTACTCCCCATGGTATAAGCATAAGAAGCATATATAATTTCATATTTATGATATTCAATTCATTCAACCATTTACTCATAGGATATAAGTGAAGCACGTGAGTAAATGACAAACTACTCCATAAAGATATAAGTGAAGATCAATGAGTAGTCAAATAATTAAGTAGCTATGTGAAGACTCTCTCTCATAAAGAAAATTTAGATCTTAAGTACTTTATTCAAACAGCAAGCAAAACAAAATAAAATTGCATTCTAAAAATAGCACATATCGTGTGAAGAAGCAAAAACTTAGGCTCAACCGATACTAACCGATAATTCTTGATGAAGAAAGGTGGGATGCCTACCGGGGCATCCCCAAACTTAGATGCTTGAGACTTCTTGAAATATTAACTAGGGATGCCTTGGGCATCCCCAAGCTTGAGCTTTTGTGTCTCCTTAATTCCTTTTATATCACGGTTTCCCTAAATCTTAAAAACTTCAGCCACACAAAACTCAACAAGAACTCGTGAGAAAAGTTAGTATAAATCTAATGCAAAACCTTATCATTATCTACTGTAGCAAATCACTGACATTATTATTTAACATTGCATACTAAATTCCTCTGCATATTTAATACTCCTATCCTCAAATAGAATCATTAAACAAGCAAACATATGCAAACAATGCAAACATAACAGCAATCTGTCAAAACAGGACAGTCTGTAAAGAGTGAAATTGTACTCATACTTCCCTAACTCCAAAAATTCTAAAAAATTACCACACTGTATAAAATTTGTTATTGAAGAACCTGTAAAAATTTCAAGATTTTATCGTGTTCTGACTTTCCATAATAATTCAGACAACAATAGACAACTTTCTGTTTTCAATACAGCAACATGTAGACTTGCAAAATAAGCATGGTAAAGGCTACACTTGACCTTTTTATTGAACTAAAATATGCAAAACATTACTCTAAATAACATCAAGAAAATGCTAATAAAAGAAAATGATGCTCCAAGCAAAACTCATATCATGTGACGAATAAAAATATAGCTCCAAGTAAGGTTACCGATAATGTTGGAGACGAATGAGTGGAAGCCATCCGGGGCATCCCCAAGCTTAGTTGCTCGGATCTTCCTTGAATATTACCTTGGGGTGCCTTGGGAATCCCCAAGATTAGTGTATTGTCACTCCTTATTCTCCTCATATCGATTTCTCACCCAAAACTTGAAAACTTCAATCACACAAAACTTAACGGAACTTCGTGAGATGGGTTAGTATGATAAAACAAATCATTCACTTTGGTACTGTCAAGACAAGATTCATAATTTTTCTCACATGATTCCTACTGTACCATATCATTTCTACAATTTATATTAAGCAATATAAGCCATAGAAACTAGAAAACAAGCAAACTATGCATCGAAAACAGAATCTATCAAAAAAAGAATAGTCTGTAAAGATCTGAATTAAGGGCATACTTATGTAACTCCAAATATTCTGAAAAATTAGGAAAACGTAGAAATTTTTTATACAATAAACTGTAAAAAATTCAGAGTTTTTACACGTTCCAGTGAATTTTAACAATTCGGTTACTGGACGCAAAAGTTTCTGTTTTTGCACAGAATCAAGTCAACTATCATCCACACTATCCCAAAGGCTTTACTTGGCACTTTATTGAAACAAAAGCTATAAAACATGATTACTACAGTATCTTAATCATGTGAACACACAAAAACATTAGGGGTAAATATTGGGTTGTCTCCCAACAAGCGCTTTTCTTTAATGCCTTTTAAGCTAGGCATGATGATTTCAATGATGCTCACATAAAAGATAAGAATTGAAACATAACGGGAGCATCATGAAGCATATGACTAGAAAATTTAAGCCTAACCCACTTCCTATGCATAGGGATTTTGTGAGCAAACAATTTATGGGAACAAGAATCAACTAGCATAGGAAGGCAAAACAAGCAAAACTTCAAGATTTTCAACACAGAGAGAGGAAACTTGATATTATTGCAATATGTAAAAGCATATGTTCCCCTCTCATAAAAAATTTCAGTAGCATCATGAATGAATTCAACAATATAACTATCACATAAAGCATTCTTTTCATGATCCACAAGCATAGAAAATTTATTACTCTCCACATAAGCAAATTTATTCTCATGAATAGTAGTGGGAGCAAATTCAACAACATAACAATCATGTGAGGCATAATCCAATTGAAAATTAAAATCATGATGACAAGTTTCATGGTTATCATTATTATTTATAGCATACATGTCATCACAATAATCATCATAGATAGCAACTTTGTTCTCATAATCAATTGGAACCTCTTCCAAAATAGTGGATTCATCACTAAATAAAGTCATGACCTCTCCAAATTCACTTTCATAATTATTGCAATAAGATTCAACACCCTCCAAAATAGTGGGATCATTACTTCCTAAAGTTGACACTCTTCCAAACCCACTTTCATCAATATAATCATCATAAATAGGAGGCATGCTATCATCATAATAAATATTCTCATCAAAACTTGGGGGACTAAAAATATCATCTTCATCAAACATAGCATCCCCAAGCTTGTAGCTTTGCATATAATTAGCATCATGGATATTCAAAGAATTCATACTAACAACATTGCAATCAAGCTCATCATTCAAAGATTTAGTGCCAAACATTTTATAGACTTCTTCTTTTAACACTTGAGCACAATTTTCCTTTCCATTATTTTCGCAGAAGACATTAAAAAGATGAAGCATATGAGGCAACCTCAATTCCATTTTTTTTGTAGTTTCCTTTTTATAGACTAAACTAGTGATAAAACAAGAAACTAAAAGATTCAATTGCAAGATCTAAAGATATACCTTCAAGCACTAACGTCCCCGGCAACGGCGCCAGAAAAGAGCTTGATGTCTACTACGCAACCTTCTTCTTGTAGACTCGTGTTGGGCCACCAAGCGCAGAGTTTTGTAGGACAGTAGCAAATTTCCCTCAAGTGGATGACCTAAGGTTTATCAATCCGTGGGAGGCGTAGGATGAAGATGGTCTCTCTCAAACAACCCTGCAACCAAATAACAAAGAGTCTCTTGTGTCCCCAACACACCCAATACAATGACAAATTGTATAGGTGCACTAGTTCGGCGAAGAGATGGTGATACAAGTGCAATATGGATGGTAGATATAGGTTTTTGTAATCTGAAAATATAAAAACAGCAAGGTAACTAGTAACAAAAGTGAGCGAAAACGGTATTGCAATGCTTCGAAACAAGGCCTAGGGTTCATACTTTCACTAGTGCAAGTTCTCTCAACAATGATAACATAACTGGATCATATAACAATCCCTCAATGTGCAACAAAGAGTCACTCCAAAGTCACTAATAGCGGAGAATAAACGAAGAGATTATTGTAGGGTATGAAACCACCTCAAAGTTATTCTTTCTGATCCATCTATTGGGCTATTCCTATAAGTGTCACAAACAGCCCTAGAGTTCGTACTAAAATAACACCTTAAGACACACATCAACCAAAACCCTAATGTCACCTAGATACTCCAATGTCACCACAAGTATCCGCAGGTTTGATTATATGATATGCATCACACAATCTCAGATTCATCTATTCAAACCAACACAAAGAACTTCAAAGAGTGCCCCAAAGTTTCTACCGGAGAGTCAAGACGAAAATGTGTGCCAACCCCTATGCATAAGTTCACAAGATCACTGAACCCGCAAGTTGATCACCAAAACATACATCAAGTGGATCACGTGAATATCCCATTGTCACCACAGATAAACACATGCAAGACATACATCAAGTGTTCTCAAATCCTTAAAGACTAAATCCGATAAGATAACTTCAAAGGGAAAACTCAATTCATTACAAGAAGGTAGAGGGGGAGAAACATCATAAGATCCAACTATAATAGCAAAGCTCGCGATACACCAAGATCGTGCCAAATCAAGAACACGAGAGGGAGAGAGAGAGAGATCAAACACATAGCTACTGGTACATACCCTCAGCCCCTAGGGTGAACTACTCCCTCCTCGTCACGGAGAGCGCCGGGATGATGAAGATGGTCACCGGTGATGGTTTCCCCCTTTGACAGGGTGCCGGAACAGGGTCCCGATTGGTTTTTCATGGCTACAGAGGCTTGCGGCAGCGGAACTCCCGATCTAGGTTTATTTCTAGGGGTTTCTGTATTTATAGGAATTTTTGGCATCGAGAACAAGTCAGGGGGGTCCACGAGGAGCCCACAAGACCGGAGGGCGTGCCCTCCACCCTTATGGAGGCCTCGTGGCTCTTCTGGCCCAACTCTTTTACTTCGGGGGCTTCTTCTGGTCCATAAAAAATCACCATAAATTTTCAGCTCATTTGGACTCCGTTTGATATTCCTTTTCTGCGAAACTCAAAAACAAGTAAAAAACAGAAACTGGCACTGGGCTCTAGGTTAATTGGTTAGTCCCAAAAATCATATAAAATGGCATATAAATGCATATAAAACATCCATGATAGATAATATAATAGCATGGAACAATAAAAAATTATAGATACATTGGAGACGTATCAGCGGGGACCTCTCTGCTGACCTTTAGGTAGGGTTGCGGTGTGTCGTTTGGCCGAGGCCGGGCATGACCCAGAAAAGTGTGTCTGGTCGGAGTTAAGCGAGCGTGGTGGGTAAGTTGGTGCACCCCTGTAGGGAAGAGCTAATCTATGCATAGCCGGATCCTCGGTAACGGACGCTCGGAGTTGTATCCCGATCGATACAACTAGAACCAAATGATGAGATGAGATATGGATATTAGGGCTCTGGGATTGCTTTCTTGCAGGGAGTCGAGAAAGGATCTCTGGCCGAGGTTGATACTTGGATATTAGGGCTCTGGGATTGCTTTCTCGCACGGAGTCGAAAAAGGATCTCTGGGCGAGGTTGATAACACTACTACTACTTTACATCATGCTGATCTACACTCTTCTAATGCTGCAAGACCGCGGAAGATGCTGAAGATGATAGTCTTCGATAGGACTAGGCCTCCTCTCTATTCTGGCATTTCTGTAGCCTAGTCCACATATACAGCCTTTATTTGATAATGTTGCATATGTAGTGTAGATCCTTGCTTGCTGAGTACTTCGGATGAGTACTCACGGTTGCTTTGCTTCCTCTTTTTCCTTATATCCGTTTGATGCGACCAGATGATGGAGCCCCGGAGCCAGCTGCCCCTGTCGGCGATCACTACTACTACCCAAGGGTGGATACTACTACGAGTTGGCCGACGACCAGGAGTATGTTTGGAGGGTCCCAGGCAGGAGGCCTGCGCCTTTTCGATCATAGTGTTTTCTTTTGCTTCGCCTTTTAAAGGCCTTTCTGTTTTATCTTTTATATCTCTACTCAGATATCTGATGCTTCTGCTGACACTTGTAATCGAGCTTATGTATTCGAGCCCTCGAGGCCCCTGGCTTGTAATATAAAGCTTGTATTTTTTTATTTTATTTGTGTCTAGAGTTGTGTTGTGATATCTTCAAGTGAGTCCTTAGGCTTGATCGTGTACATTTGCGTGTATGGTTAGTGCACGATCAAGCCAAGGCGTCACAGGTTGGTATCAGAGCCGACTGCCTATAGGATCCCCCTTTCCAACTCCTTGTCCAAAGTTGAGTCTAGTCAATGAAAACTATTTTACTAACATGGATGTGTGGCTTACGGGCCCATGTCGCCAATTGGGTGGTATTAGGATCTTTTACTCCTCGCCTATACTCTGGGATTGTGATCTCTCTTCTATTCGGGTTAAAGATTTTGCTTACTCCAACACTAGGTTCTCGTAACCGCTTTCTCCAAGAGAGCCCCCCACCCCTCATTCCAGAAGATGGTGTGTCATCATCAGAAGACTCTGAAGATACTCCTCGAAGTTTCCCGAGACCATTATGCCCACTGCTTTTGCAAGTTCCCTACTACCGATGATCACCGTGAATAGCTATACATCTTTGTTGTATCTTCATTCCCAGTTACTCCTTTATGTACGAGATACCCCATAATACTCCTCGTTAATCCGGGAATCCTTTGAGCCTACCACCATGCAGCTCCTTTCGCACTGCGGATAATTCCTCACACTTATCAGGGATTCGTTCATCCCTAGTTGATCATGTGCTTCGCAACATTCTTCCCATTGTTAATCGATCTTTCAAAAATCCTCTGCAGCCTACTGCTCTTGATTTTCCTTGCCTGCTTGCATTATGATTAATTCCATATGACTAGCAGTATTCATTGACGTCCCTTGTCATTATCATTTAGAGTCCCTCGATTCGAAATGGTTGTGAATAGTAGCAATCATCAGTTGATTCTTATAAACTATCTTTCCGGCTCAGACGTCTTCCCGAACATGTGCTGGTTCTCGACCAATCAAATTGCCGTCGCTTGTACCCCTAAGTCTATTCAATTAACCATCCTTAATCAGAGCGATTGCTTCTGATCCCTTGCTATGGAAATCATAATTCCTTTGCATTTGAGCTTTGAATTAATGCCTTTGCCTTGATTCTTCTTCTGGTTGAGTACCGATACTCACATCAGATCCTTTGCGGACCACCTGATCTTTTGGTGGATTACTATCTGGCAGCTCCTTCGTATTTTAACTCATTGACGACTTTCCCCTGATACAAAATGCCTCTGCCGAATTGTATCATCTACTCTGAATCACCAGCCCTTTAATTTCGAGCATGTACCCGTCGCTCCTGTTATTGTGTTGTATAGCTTCGTAAAAATGTCCCGATGGGTTGAACCTATGCTTTCCCTAATTCGTGTGGACTCAAAAATTATGCGAGTCATACTCTTCTGGTGCTTCACCAGATAAATCTTCAGCACTACAATTTCTTCGAAAACGAGGAGTGAATGAAAGATTATGCATTGAAGAAGTGGGAGTCGACCTTGAACCTTTGTGTTCATGCCCATGGACCCGATGTAGAACTTATCATGGAAGCTGCTCGTAAAAATAATTACCCCTTGTTATAAGTTCATCTGGTATCGGTAGTTTGATCATTTATAGTCGTGGATCTGACCATAGTTTCTCCTTAATCCCATTTCCCGGACAAGTTACAATACTTGTCTTCTGCAGATCATTTCATCTATCCAACCTCTATTCTGATCTACCTACAAGTATTGCCCCTGTTATCTCGAGGATATTGTGTCATTGCACTACCTCTTGTGAATTCTTATTGGGATGATACTCCATCACATCATTCGTAGCTTGATCGGCTATATCATTATCGTGCTAATCCTAATTGTGCTACCTGGTCCTTATTCCCGGAGCACAACTTTTCGACGATGAGCAAAGCTTACGTCGATCTTCCTCATCTTATCATTCCACCTTGAACAACAAGCTAGATTTCAAGCTTGTGTCATATCCGTGGTTTCGTTGACCTTGAACTTCACTTCATCTGCTTTGACCATCTTACTGATCGATCTCATCTCCTTGAAACCCCTCGACAAATGTGTCGTGATCAACATTAACATTTTGACTTCTTCTGAGATGTCAGTCGTATTCATGGTGAGAAATACCATCCTTGCTGTTCAGTGATTGCTGTTATCATCAACCACATCCTTGAATTCATCCAACACTCACCTGATGATGTTTTGCTCACACATTGAGTTCCTTGTTATTCTTGAAATTGTTCCTTCGTATCTCTTGTGATCTTCAGATCCAACCCTTACTTGAAACACCATATCAATGCTACCTCGAAGCATGACTGTGGTATTCCAAATATCAACAAGAACATTGGAAGTTCATTGCCAAATGTTTCTTGCTCTATTATCCAAACATCATTGTATGGATAACATCATGAATTACCTTGCCCCTTTATCTAAAAGGTGATGTACCTGTTGCCCTGACATGTACTCTACTTTTCCTTGGGAAAAGATACACTCCTAATTCTTGTGTATAAACACATTCTCCTTTCCATTGGTTTGTTTAACCTTTCTTGTGATCTATATGATATAAGCAGAAATAATTCCCTGCTTATAAAACACCCCGGTGTGCAACCTTGTCAGTGAGACCCTGTTAATATTGTTGATGACATTCCGGTAACCCCCGATGGACGAGAACTTTGCCTATTGGTCCGCCTCGTTCTTATGAGCAGGAAAATGATTCTCTTCGTCCCTCGCCCTTTGTTGAGGATATAACTCCGAGGCATGACCCGCCCAGGAGGGGCCGGGTCACACCGTTGGCGGCTTAAGGCGAGAAGGCCCAAGAAAACTAAATGCCCAAGATCCGGAGGTGGCTTAAGGCCCAAAGGTGTGAACCGCCATGTAATGACTTGTTCTGTAAGGAAGGTTAAGTTAGAAACCGAGCCGATCACGTTTGTGTGAGCCGGCCGAGACTCTGTAAGCCGCCGGGCATTGACCTGTATATAAAGGGGTGACCCGGCGGCGGGTGAACTCAAGAATCAACAAGTCGAGAACTAGGTCAAGCATATTCGCTCCCTTGTAATCGAAACCCAAGAAATACAACTAAGAGCAGGACGCAGGCTTTTACCTCGTTGAGAGGGGCCGAACCTGGGTAAATTCCTTGTGTCCTTTGTCCCATTCAACCCCTTCAGGCTAACCTAGTTGCGATGGCTCCACACCTAAGTCCTTTTGCTAGGACATCTGCCGTGACAAATCCATGATAGTTGGCGCCCACCGTGGGGCTCTCGCACGGTGGTTTCGAGTTCTTGAAGGGCAACCTCTCAGGGATCAAGGGATACGCCGTGGGCCGGATGACCAAGAGTCGCCGCGGCAAGATCTACATCGACGATGTTGGATGGGGTCCAGAGGCCGATTCAATCGAATATGGGTACCGGGTCCCCTTTGGTGGTATCCACATTTTCATCGGCAAGATTGGTGAGTCTGAGCCTGAGCCGGAAGTCTGCGCTGACACCATTGAGACGGCTCGGCGCACGAGACCCGCAAGATTCAACCCGCCAGGGTCCAACCCGCCAAGGTTCAGCCCACCCAGAAGCATGTTTTCATCGGCTTTGTCCATGGAGCGGATCTCGAGGAAGGCTACGTGTTCGGTGGTGAGACGGCCATCTACTCAGGTGATGAGTCCTCAACCGGCGAAACTGAGTCGATCTATCAACTGCAAGATGGTGGGCTTGGGGGCTGTTCCGATGGCGACAGTATTCCAGACTCCTATGAGCCGCCGAGCAGGGCAGCTATATTCATGGCTGGTATGCAGTAGATGGTGCACTCATCAACCACTGCAGTGATGACCTCCGGTTCAATGGCTGCTGCAACAGCTGGGGCGAGTGGCTCTGCGTGTCCGCCGGCTCAAGTTTTATCCGAGCTCTTGGATGCTTTGGCAATGTTACTAGCGGTAGAGGCGACCCTGGCGACTCAAGCACAACATAATGCGGAAGTTGCAAAGCTAAGGGATGAAGTAGCTCGGGCTAAGGAGGTACTTAATGCTGAGAACGATAGGATGGCTGCAGAACGGACCGCCCTAGAAGTTGAAACACAGAGGGTAAGGGCCGAGGCTTTTCGCTTAAGTCTGGATCAGAATGCGCCAAACGCTGTGAGGCGGAGGAGGCACTAGAGCCGCTTGCCACCGCAATTCGAGGGGGGAATCTCTTTATCACACCCGGAGGAGGGCCAAGTAACCCGCCCGGTGAGACCCGGGCTGATGAAGCACAGGCAACCGGGGCGGCGGCTCAGCCTCGTATTACAGAACCCCCCCCCCCCCCCCCCCCCCCCCGTGTGAACTTGACCCCTCCTCAGTAGGTGCAGACACCCCCGGGTCATTACTCCAGCCCACTGGATAATATGATTGCCGCAGCATCACGGCTGGCGGCCCTCCCAATTGAAGGTGAGTCACCAGCTGTGATAGAGGCCTGGAACGCCGTGAAACTTCTTAAGACTGCGGTGACCCAGCAAGCGGCTTATTCCTACAGCCGTGAGCAAATCCATTCGACTCCGCGACCGAGCCGAAGCTACAGCCGGTGCATGGGGTTGGCGGCGGTTTCCTGCAGTGAACGGCGTCGTAACCCGCCCCAAGGGCGAGACCCGCCCCGTGGCAATGATGATGTTCAGGTTCCAACAGATCAAGCCAGAGCACGCCAAGAGGCGGAGCTGGCAGCTCAGTTGGCGGCTCTTAGACAGCCTTAGTTAAACCCTTCTGTGTCTGTAGAAGCGGGAGCGACCTCTCGGTCAGTCGGAGTGCCCTGTCTGGTGTCGGCTCTACGCAATGAGCGTTTGCCCAAGGATTTCAAGGGCCCTCGAAAAGTACCCAATTACACTACGGATCAGCCTCCGGATACTTGGATTGAAAGCTACGAGTTGGCTATGGAGATGTTGGATGTTAAAGATGCTGTGTGCGCCAAATATTTCACCATGATGTTAGATGGGCCGGCTCGCACCTGGCTAAAGGGATTGCCCCCTAATTCCATCAACTCATGGACTGAATTGAAGACGCGTTTCATTCAGAATTTTAAGGACACATGTAAGCAGCCTCTGTCGATTATCGACCTAGACACTTGCATCCAGCGAGAGGATGAATCAACCGCCCATTGGGTTCGCCGTGTCTCAGCGATTATCCACTCAGCGGATAGTATCAACGCCGGTTCTGCTATTTTAATTTTGGAGAAAAATTGCCAGTTTATTCCCCTCAAACAGAAGCTAGGGCGGCTTAAACATCATTGCAATGACATGGGAGAGCCCATGGCAGCTCTTATCAAATATGCCGACTCTGATAATACCAAGGATCCGGGGTCCGATGAAGAGAAGTCCAACAAGGGGAAGAAAAACGGTAATGGAAAAGGGCAGCAGTCCAACATGCCAGGTCATAGTCAAGGTAATAATGGTAAGCGCAAACAGCCGATGGCGGGTCAGATTTTGTGGCCAATACCAACACCCAAAATAACGGTCAGCGTCGAAGAGGGAAACCACCCCCCCGTACCGGGGGGTTAAGAATTAACCTTGAGGCTGAATTGAACCGGCCCTGCCCAAAGCATAGTTATCTGGATAAACCGTCGACCCACCTGTGGAAAGATTGTCATATCATGAGGGAGTATAGGAATTCAAACTTTCACCAGGACCACAATAACGGTAACGGCCCGCACGGCGGGTCAGGCTCTGGCTCTCACGGCCCCGGCTTTGGAGGTGGCGGCTCAAACTCTGGATTTCAGAGCCAGGGCAATCAAGGCGGTTTTAATCAGCAGCCCAATCAAGGGAATCAGCAGCAGCAGTCAGGGTATCAAAGCAATCCAAAGCAGCTAAATAGTGGTCAATATCATGTTTTCACCACGAACCTGTGCAAACGAGATCATAAGGTTCACAAACGAGCGGTCAGCGCGGTTGAGCCGGCGGTCCCTCGATACTTAAGTTGGTCAGAGCAGCCAATTGTATGGAGCCGTGAGGATCACCCACCCCGGGTTGACAATCTGGGTTAGCTGGCTTTGGTGGTTGCTCCTCAGGTTGGAGGTTACAAGTTTACTAAGATGCTTATGGACGTAGGCAGCAGCATTAATATCCTTTATTATGATACCTTTCGCCGGATGAATTTAGCTGACAAAGATCTTAAGCCGTCTTCCACAGTCTTTCATTGGGTGGTGCCTGGTAAGTCGGCTTATCCGGTGGGTAGGATAGCCTTGGAGGTGGCTTTCGGCAATGAACATGATTACAGGGCTAAGGCATTGACTTTTGAAGTGGTTAAGATCAAAAGCCCCTATCATGCTCTGTTTGGATGGCCGACTTACGCCAAGTTTATGGCACGGCCTTGTTATGTGTATTTGCAGCTTAAGATGTCGGGTCGCAAAGGAACCATCACGGTTCATGGTGACAGGAAGATAGCTTTGGAGTGTGAAGAAGGCGATGCTGCTTACGCCGAGTCTGCTTGTGCCACAGAGGAACTCAAGTTTTATAAAGACAATGTTAACCCGGCTGATATGACTCCATTGAAGAAGCCGACCACAGAGCGGGATCCTTTACTAAAGTTTAAATCGGCGGATGACACTAAGCAGGTTGACTTTGTCCCTCGCGACTCATCTCAACAGTTTGTGATTAGTGCCAATATGGATCCAAAATAGGAAAGCGCGCTCATCGAGTTCATCCGTGAGAACCGGGACATCTTTGCATGGAAGCCTTCAGACATGCCGGGTGTACCGAGAGAACTCGCTGAACACACTCTTAATATTGATCCTAAGTTTAAGCCGGTCAAACAGTTCCTTCGCCGTTTTAACGAGGAAAGGCGCAAGGCTATTGGAGAAGAGGTGGCCCGGCTCTTAGCAGCCGGGTTCATTGTTGAAGTTTTTCATCCTGAGTGGTTGGCTAACCCGGTGCTCGTGCTTAAGAAGAACAACACTTGGTGCATGTGTGTGGATTACACAGACCTTAATAAAGCTTGCCCGGCTGATCCTTTCGCTCTTCCCCGTATTGATCAGATCATTGATGCTACGGTGGGTTGTGAGCGTTTGAGCTTTTTGGACGCTTACTCTGGTTATCATCAGATCAAGATGGCAGTTAAAGACCAAGAGAAGACGGCTTTCATCACACCTTTTGGAGGTTTCTGCTATGTGTCTATGCCCTTTGGGCTCAAGAGTGCCCAGGCGACTTATCAGCGTTGTGTTTAGAATTGTCTTCATAACTAGATAGGACGCAATGTTCATGCTTATGTGGATGATATTGTGGTGAAATCCAAAAAGAAGGAGTCTCTGCTAGATGATTTAAAATAAACCTTTGATAACCTCCGGGTCTACAAGATGATGCTTAACCCGGCCAAATGCGTTTTTGGTGTGCCTGTAGGCAAGCTCTTGGGTTTCTTGGTTTCGGAGAGAGGCATTGAAGCTAACCCGGAGAAAATCAAGGCCATCACTTCATTGGCTAAGCCGGCATGCATTAATGACGTTCATTGTCTAGCGGGGTCGCATTGCAGCTTTAAGGCAGTTTATAAGCCGCCTGGGAGAGAAGGCTATTCCTTAGTACCAGATGATGAAGAAAACAGATCACTTTGTTTGGGATAGAAGGCGTTTGAAGCACTTAAAAAATAGTTACCTGAGCCACCGGTTCTTGCAGCTCCTATTGAGAAGGAGCCATTGCTTTTATATGTAGCTGCTAACAGTAGAGTTGCCAGCGTGGCCATTGTTGTAGAAAGGAAGGAAACAGGAAAGGAATACCCGGTTTAGAGGCCGGCTTATTATGTCAGTGAAGTTTTAATTGAGTCCAAGCAAAGGTACCCACATTGGCAGAAGCTAGTCTATGGGGTGTTCATGGCCAGTCGCAAGTTGAAGCATTATTTCTAGGGTCATCCCATTACTGTGGTCAGTTCTGCTCTCTTAGGGGATATTATTCAAAATAGAGAAGCCACCGGCCGGAAAGCCAAGTGGGCCATTGAGCTTGGACCTCATGGTTTGAAATATATGCCAAGGACGGCCATCAAGTCTCAAGCTCTTGTGGATTTCATCAACGACTAGACAGAGTTGCAGATGCCTGAGGAGAAGCCAGATAATACATATTGGACTATTCATTTTGATGGGTCCAGGCAATTGGAAGGCTCGGGGGCTGGAGTTGTTTTGACTTCCCCACGAGGTGAAATTTTTTGCTATGTTTTAAGGCTGATGTTTCCTTGTACTAATAATGCAGCGGAGTATGAGGCCCTGCTCCATGGTCTTCGGATGGCCAAAAAGATGAACTTAAGCCGGGTCAGGTGTTTTGGCGACTCAGATTTGGTGGCCCAGCAAGTCTCAGCAACTTGGGATTCTAAGGACCCGCTCATGGCGGCTTATCGCCGGGCGGTTGACAGCATTGCTGGTCATTTCAAAGGGTATCAAGAGGAACATGTTGATCGAAGGAAAAATGAGGCGGCCGATGCTTTAAGCCGGCTGGGGTCTCAGCATAAGCTGGTACCACCGAATGTTTTTCTTGATATACTGAATAGCCCTTCAGTTAAGTTACCAACAGAGGAGGATCTTGCAATTCCTGACCCGGAGGCACAGTTGGTGGCGGCTCTTCATGCTATACCCGATTGGACGGTGCCGTATTTGGCTTATATGACCCGGGGTGAGTTACCAGAGGATGAAACGGAGGCCAGGCAGATAACCCGGCGGTCTAAATCCTTGACCATTGTCAGTGGCAAGTTGCACCGATGCAGTGTCACAGGCGTGTTTCAGAGATGTATTTCTCCTGAGGAGGGCCGTGAGATTCTAAGGGAGATCCATGAAGGTGATTGTGGTCATCATGTCGGCTCTAAGTCTCTGGTTGCTAAAGCTTTCCGGCACGGTTTTTATTGGTTGATGGCTCACGCGGATGCAGAAGATCTGGTTAGCAAGTGTGACGGTTGTCAGAAGTTTTCTAGATGAACTCACGTGCCGGCTCAAGAATTGAGGATGATTCCAATTACTTGGCTGTTTGCAGTGTTGGGGCTGGATATGGTTGGACCTTTCAAGAGATCCAAGGACAAAAAGACCCACCTTTTGGTGGCGGTGGATAAGTTTACAAAGTGGGTTGAGGCAGAGCCGGTCAGCAAGTGTGATGCGGCAACGGCGGTTCAATTCATTAAAAAGGTGATCTTCCACTTTGGCTACCCGCATAGTATCATAACTGATAATGGCACCAATCTGTCAAAGGGCGCTATGAAAGAATTCTGTCAACGAGAGCATATTTGTCTCGATGTTTCATCAGTGGCTCACCCCCAGTCCAATGGTCAAGCTGAAAGGGCTAATCAAGAAATCTTGAGAGGCATCAAACCCCGGCTTATGGTCCCTTTGCAGAGGATGCCGGGTTGTTGGGTTGAGGAATTACCCTCAGTGCTTTGGAGTATAAATACCACCCCCAATAGATCAACAGGTTACACACCTTTCTTCATGGTTTACGGGGCAGAGGCGGTTCTCCCAAGTGACATCTGTCATGACTCGCCCCGTGTGGCGGCTTATGTTGAAGCTGACAACGAAAAAGCACGTCAAGATTCTCTGGATATGTTGGATGAGGAACGTGACCTCGTGGCGGCTCGTTCGGTGATTTATCAGCAGGATCTACGTCGTTATCATAGCCGACGGGTTAAAACCCGGACATTTCAAGAAGGCGACTTGGTGCTCCAGCTCATCCAGGATCAAACAGATATGCACAAGTTATCCCCACCTTGGGAAGGGCCTTTTGTGGTTAGCAAAAACCTGAACAATGGGTCATATTATCTTATTGATGTTCGAGAACACAAGGACTCACACACATCAGAGGAGGAGACCCGCCGGCCGTGGAACATTGCTCATCTTCGGCCATATTACACTTGAGCCGCCGGTTCTTGTGTTGTACATACTTTCTTCAGTGTATATATAATGATCACTATAATAAAGCAGGCATCCCTGATAATTCAAGGCCTCTGTCGTTTCATTTCTACATATCTAAGCCTTTATTATTTGTTCATAAAGCCACTTGGGGGCTTCTTGCTCATCGAGCGTCGCCTACCCTCTTGGTCTGGCTTAAATGCCGCCTCTTATGGTCACTTGGGGGCTTCCTGCTCAATGAGCATAGCTGTTCACACCCTCTTGATCCGGGTTCCAAGCCGTCTCATTGGTCACTTGGGGGCTTCCTGCTCAATGAGCATAGCTGTTCACACCCTCTTGATCCGGTTTCCAAGCCGTCTCATTGGTCACTTGGGGGCTTCCTGCTCACCGAGCATAGCTGTTCACACCCTCTTGATCCGGATTCCAAGCCGAATTTGAGTTAAACCTGCCTATTTGCAAGATGCTACTCCGCCAGGTGACCCGTCGAACTCTTGACAGTTACTCTTTTCAATAAGACCATGAACTAGTCAAGGTTAAAACGGCAGACTTTGTCATAAGAGGGCCGGCTTATAGAGAGCTAGGATAAACTCACCTGATGTCGTAGTCTCTCCGCCATGTGGCCCGTTCGTACTCTTAACAGTTACTCTTTTCAATAAGACCCTGAACTAGTTAAGGTTAAAACGACGGATTTATGTCACGTGAGAGCCGGCTTGCGGGGTAAAAACTTAATTTTTTCAAAAAACAGAATCGAGGTAGACTCTTCTGGACCTGTTAAGCTTCCGGCTTATAGACATATATCCTTACAGCATCATTATGATATTGGTCTACAGGTATGACTTCATATTTGAATAAATACTTCGGGTTTTTTAACCCGCCCTGGTTATAGACTTTAAGTCGCTAGAACATATCATATCGGATATTATGACCCGCCCTAGCGTAAACCGCTAGGGTATATGTTGTTTACTGTGTGCAGGAACATTGCAAAACAAAAACGATATTCCCTGCAAAGCTCATCAGCGGCACATAAACATACTTCAGCAGTTTTAAGGCTAAACAGGCACGATGGCATGGCAGATCATTGTTTTTACTGGCCTATTACACGGCTCTTCAAAGCCCGAATACTTAAGAGTTTTTCACAAGGGAACGCTGCGTTGCAGTCTGAGAGCCGCCTGTTGAATCAGTCGTTCTGGTCTCGGCGAGTTGAAGCCTCCGGGTTATCCTGCACCGGTTCTTCTTCTTCTCCCTCCATCGTCTGGAAGTTAGATGATGTCCAATCAATGCCAGTTAAAGCTTGGAATTCGGCTTCATCATCTATAAGGTCGGACGGATCAATATCAGGAGCAAAAGTGTGCTTACGTATTGGAGGAATGAGCTTTACAATATCATAAGCCGGTGCTTTCACTTTCTAGTTCTCATTGGTATAAGCCGTCTGATACTTAGACAAGTCTGTCTCCTCAGCCAATTTACTGGCCAGCGGGCGCATCTCTCTTACGCATTTTGTGAAGTCGTTTGCTTCGAAGGGAGACCCACCTTCTTTGAAGCTTGGGCAGCCAGTGGCCAACTCCTCAGGGTCCAACTCTGCTTGCCAGGCTTTAGCCCGGCTCAAAGCAGTAATTGCACCGGCTCGAGCTGCGGATCGCTTGATCTCTTCAATCCTTTTGGGCATGACAGATAACTTGTCTAATACATCCTTGATAAGTGCAGGGGGCTGTTTATTATGCGAGATAGCTGCGAGTGACTGTTGTGTGCCTGTGTACAGTTGTTCCACCAGAGTGTAAACCGCCTTGAGCTTTACCAACATATCTTAGCCGAGGTTGGTACTCCTGGGGCCTGTTGAATAAGTGCACAAATAAGTCGCCGGGCGACTTAAGGTTAAAAGTGGAAGTGGGCAAAACATCTTGAGTTGCTTACCGAAGATTGCAGCTGTCATCTGGGATATGCAGTGTTTTAAACCGGTCAATTCTGCAGCTGTTTCCTTCAAAGAAGATTCGGCGGTTTCTGTTCTTTGAACCAAGGCGGCCTTCTCCTTGTCCCAGGCGGTTCTTTCTGTGGAAACCCCAGTTTTGAGCTTCTCGTTCTCTTCAAGACTAAGCTTGAGCTTGGAATCAGCTTCGCGTGTTTCCGCCTCTTGCCGTTCAAGCCGGGTCTTCAAATCGGCCGCCTGGTTTTTGGCCTGGGTTAACGCATCCTGCAAATAAGAGTTCAACAAAATTATATGCATATTTGCCAAAACACAATTTATGGATAAGTCTCAAGCACGTTGCAAGCAAAGCACTTGACACTTGGGGGCTAATGTGTGCGGAAGTTCTTTTTCCCACTTATATTTCTTTTGACCCGGCTCATCTTTATCAACATAAGCCGGCCCATGAGGGTTATAATCTGGAGTTCTTTCAAAGTGATGAACCGGCTCATCTTTATTAAAGATAAGCCAGCCCATGAGGGCTATGGTCTAAATTTCTTTCCATATAAATGAACCGGCTCATCTTTATCAAGATAAGCCGGCCCACGAGGGCTACAACTATGAAAGATTGAAGAAACAAATGGACAAAGTCTTAACCCTACTCAAAGTATCTTTTCCTACGGATAAGACTTGGGGGCTGGATGACTATATATGTAAAGGAAGCAAATGTTCATACCTCATATTTTTGGCGCAAGTTCTTGACCAAGTCTACCTCTAGATCACGACCCGTGTGCAGCTGGCTCAGATAGCCAGAGTATAACTCATTAACGCCCCAGTGTGAGTACTTGGCAACGTCAAACCTGGCCTTGTTCTTTTCAATCATCTCTTCCTTGGCAGAGTGCTTGACTAGAATGGTGGGGTTCCCCGGTTCAGTATAACTAGCACCAGTAATGACAACATCCTCTGCATCTTGCTGGGAAGGAGTTTCATCAGCAGGTCTTATGGGACTTGGTGGTTTAGCACTGGATAGATCAACAGGTATTGGGTCTACCGTGACTTCACGGGTCTCTGGTGGCAGGTCATCAGCAGCAGCCTCAGAGTTGTGCTGAGAAGCCTCAGATATATTTTGGATTTTCGGTTCATTAACTTTGGGGTCTTCGGCTGGTTTATTAACCTTCAGCTTTTTGCTAGGCTTGGCTATGCCACTGAAAATAAGACGTATGAAGAGGTTATTATGTCAATTGGTAAAGTATTAAAGCGAAGAAATTAATGTTCTCACCCGGGAGTGACTTTGAAGAGGGGAATCTGAGTCCCAGTTGAGTCACCGGAGGAGGAGTGAGAGGTTCCCTGATAGTTTGAGTCGGAAGGGTTAAGCGGTTGATGAATAAGACCCGCCTTTGGAAAAGATAAGGTTGGATTCTGTGGCACCTCATTTCGGCGTTTTTGAGGAACCGGCGTGTTGGTTAAGCCGGAGGAAAGATTTCCACCGCCACTATTCTGGGTCATGCGGCGAACTTCATGCTGTTGTTTCTTCAAAATAAAGTTTGGATCCAAGTAACCTAAAGGGTGAGTAAACTGTACTTTCCGGCTCGCCTGTTGAACTTTCTGTCTTGACAAAGGCTCTGAGTTAGAGGAAAGAATAGTTACCTCTTCACCATCTACGTGGCTGGCCTCCGCGTCATCCTGGTAGCAATCAGTGTCAATAAGGTGTACAAAAAAGGAGCCAAGGGAATCAAGTTCTATCTCCGACTCATCGTCGTTCAGTGTAAATAGCTCTGTTGTGTCTGTTTAGCAGGCCTCTTGGGAGCCTTGCTCTTTACCCTGGTCTTTTTGGCCGGCTTGTCCCGAAGTTTCTTGCTCCAGAAGGGATCATCAGCCTGAGGAAAACAAGTAATAGTAAGAAGGCAACATATAAGAAGAAAGAATAAGATAGAAGTGAGCCTGAATTACTTACAGCCAGAGCCGGGTTAAGGGTGCAAAAGGTATTCAACCCCGTCTTGCTACAAGTTGCCAAGCTCTCATTAAGCAGCGTTTTGGTCATCCTGTTGATCTCATCATCGTTCAGTCGCACTTGGCAGTAACGCTGTGGATCTTTGATACCGCAGGTATATTCACACATTAAACTGGGCCGGCGGCTCAATGGTAAAATTCTCCAAGTGACCCAGCATCGAACTAAGTCAACTCCGGTTAACCTGTTGCCCATCAAGGCCCTTGTCTTTGAAAAGATGGGCATATACTTAGCCCATTCTTCGGTGCTGATCCGGTCTGGGAGGGGATGTCGTGAGCTAAGCCGGCTCTCACGAAAACCTGGCAAAGGATTCTCATCAGCCGGAGATGTATCTTGGCAGTAAAACCAAGTTTGGTTCCAGTCCTTCGGATGGCTGGGAAGTGCGGCGGCAGGAAAGACAGCTTATTTTTGTCTCTGAATGGAAATTCCGCCAAGTTCTAAGCTGGGGCCGTCTGTGAACTCAGTTTGGCGGTTCAAATAATAAAATTCTCTGAACAAATCCACAGTGGGTTCTTGTTGAAGATATACTTCACAAAAGACTTGGAAATTGCAGATGTTGGAAACTGAATTGGGTCCAATGTCTTGTGGATGAAGTTGAAAGAAATGTAGCACGTCACAGAAAATTTTGAGCCGGGTGGGGAAAAGCCCCGGAGCATGTGATCAGCAAATACTATGACCTCGCCTTCCTTTGGGGCGGGAATGGCCTCTTGACCCGAAGCTCTCTAGTGGATCACATTTTTGGCTGCTAAGATGCCTTGTTTAACATATTCATTGATAGTTTCTTCCGTGACAGTGGAAATGATCTAGTTGCATGAAGTGACGGTCTTGGTCATTTTTGTTGATGAAAGAACCTAGAGAGGGAAATATTGCCGGGTCAAGATTATGATGTTAAGCCATCTGATGATCAGAAAGCAAGTGTATTGTACAAGATCAATTTGTATGCAAAGAATATGTGCTATGAAGATTGGCATGATTAAACCGGTAAGACACCGTTAGGTGATGCAGACACTGAATATATACTGGCGGCTTAAAGGTTCAGAAATAGGCCGGCAGGCGTTTGGCGGATTACAAAAATTCAGTTAAGCCACCCCCATGGTAGTGATGGGACGGTTATCTACAGATCTGAAGTGGAGTAAAATTTTGCTAAGTGCTGGATAAACAGGTTTTACAAGTTTCGCTTATGATTTTGGATCTATGGCCATCCAGAAAATGAAAATAATTCATAAACCTAGAATCACGGCGGAGGAAAGATTTGCAAACTGAGATTGAATCTTGGGCAGAAGGGGTATGTCTACAGTCGGAAGATGGCGTTAAACTGTTTCCGTGTGACGTCAGTGCTGTTTCCAGATCAAGCTGAGCATTCTAGAAGGAAGCGTCGACAAACAGCGAAGAACGCCGATGAACGGCCGAAACCCTAATGCAGATTTGGTGTGAGGGGAGATGAGCGCTTACTGATGTTGAGGAACAGTGGAGGAGCACCGCGTTTTTGTGGTCCGTTCAGGTCGAGGCAGCGGCTGGAGCTGACGTCGCTGGGAAGATGGTGGCAGCAGAGCTTGGTTGCGGTGTCGTCAGGAGGAAGGAGACGAAGAAGAGGAGGCAGGGGTAAAAAGTAAAAAGGGGGACCCCTGTCTCTATTTATAAGGAGATGACGAGATGGCACGCACGGGAATCGAGGAGGCAAAAATGATTATGCTGGCAAAGCGGGCGCCTTGATTTTCGGAAGGTCCATTAAGATAAAGATCCGTTGAGGTATCCCGAGTTTTGTGCAGAGTTAATGCGCATGATGTCATGGCGGGTTACCATGGTTCTGCTATGTGACGTCATGGCGGGTTACAGCAGGATGGAAACAAATTGATAATGGAAAATTCTGCTAAGTCAAGTAGCGGAGATTGATGTGAACAAGTTCAAATCAACCTGGGGCCTAATGTTGAGGATATAACTCTGAGGCATGATCCGCCCAGGAGGGGCCGGGTCACACCGTTGGCGGCTTAAGGCGAGAAGGCCCAAGAAAGCTGAAGGCCCAAGACCCGGAGGTAGCTTAAGGCCCGAAGGTGTGAACCGCCATGTAATGACTTGTTCTGTAAGGAAGGTTAAGTTAGAAACCGAGCCGATCATGTTTGTGTGAGCCGGTCGGGACTCTGTAAGCCGCCGGGCATTGACCTGTATATAAAGGGGTGACCCAGCGGCGGGTGAACTCAAGAATCAACAAGTCGAGAACTAGGTCAAGCATATTCGCTCCCTTGTAATCGAAACCCAAGCAATACAACTAAGAGCAGGACGTAGGCTTTTACCTCGTTGAGAGGGGCCGAACCTAGGTAAATTCCTTGTGTCCTTTGTCCCGTTCAACCCCTTCAGGCTAACCTAGTTGCGATGGCTCCACACCTAAGTCCTTTAGCTAGGACATCTGCCGTGACAAATCCACGACACACTTGGTACCGACGTTGTTACAGACATAACTGACAGACTATCCTCTGACATACCTTGATGTCGTGACCGTTAAAATGATGCTGTTCTCCCTACTTTCGATTGACCCTCATCACAGTTCCGCAGGATCGGAACCTGACTCTCCTGTACATCCTTGATTCCGAAGTATCCTTTGCTTTTGGCTTTGAGTGTTGTCACGAGCCACCCTCCGAGAGATGATCTATTCCCGATGCTCTGAACCCCCTTCTCACACTCTGTTCAGGTATCGATCGTTTGCCCATTCGCTTGAAACTTCCTATTGTACCTTTACACTTTACTCTCGATGTTTTCTTAAGTTTCAACTCAAGAGATACCTCTGCCACATTCCCTGATTTGTCCACCAGATAATTAACCCTATAAGGGTGAGTTCTCCCAAAGTTATCCTTTACATCCCCACTTAAATCTCGGGACAAGATTTCTTGTAGTAGAGGAGATTTGTAACATCCCCAGCATCACACTACAGTAATCTCCCCCTTAATAGTGGTCAAGTCATCATGATCACTATGCCATCTAACACTTGTCCAAAATCAAAGCCATTTTTCCATTTGAAATGCATGCCAAATATTTGTTTCTTCTGTCATGCAATCAAAATAGTTCATCCTATGGAAAATAATCCCTAAATATTTTTCATGTTGAAACCAACATTTTTGGAAACCCCAAATTGCCCCTGGAAATTATTCCAGTGGTCCAACAACATTATTTTGGCTCTTTTCATTTTCCAAAAATGCTTGCACCATTCAAATTGCCCTCAAACTTTTTGGTGCCATCTTAGTTTATTGTCAAGTAATTATGTGCCAAGTCTCATGATCAACCAAATCATTTGCTAGCTCTCTAATTACAAAAGTAGCTATTTCTTTTCTGAAAACAGGCCAACAACCTCCTGTGCACTTGGCCTAATAGCAACAGTAGATGGCCAGCCCAGCCTTTTGCTACAGTCATCTTCAATCGCAGCTGTCGGCTGCTGCGTGCACGCACGCCATCGCCACCGGCCGATGCTCGACGCGTCGCCCTACAGAACGCCCTAAGAGGATAAGAACACCCCAACCCTCTCCTTCTCTCCCAGGAACCCTAGACCCCCCCACTACCCCGCTCTCTCGCTCGATGTGTATGCGCCCGAGCACTGCCGTCTCCGTCGCGTCGCTGTCGCCATGGTCCGAAGCCTCCCGTGCCACCGGTAGACATCCAGGAGGACCGCCTCGTCGTCCCCATGTGCTGGGCTGGAGCGAGGAGCCTCTACATCATCGCCATCGCCGGATTTTCCTCGCCACGGTCGCCACCGTTCGCCGTCAGATGTGCCGCATCTCGAACCCCTCCGACGCCTCCCCGACCTCACCGAGCACACCAACCACCCCCCAGTGAGCTCCTCTCTTGACCCTTCTTTCCCCTCGTCGAATCCGTCGCCGTAGGCCGTCGTAGCCGCTACATCAGAGCTCTCTGAAAGCTCGCGCACGCGCCCGCCCACGCTCACCGTGCCCCGCCCGCGCCCCCTTGGCCGCTCCTACCTGTGCCCGCCTCTGTTCGCCTGCGCCGCGCCCGTGCCCTGCTGCTACTCCTGTACTGCATGCTGCTGCCGCTGCTGTCCACCGCTACCACCACTCGCTGCCGCCCTTGCCTCCCAGCGCCGGCTGGCTCTGACCACCGTCCACTGTGTGTGTTGTGCGTGTGTGCAGTGTGTGTGTGGTGTGTGCGTGCAGTGTGTGTGTGTTGAGTGTGGCCGTGCCCACCTCCGGCCGCGTCCACCTCTGGCCTCGCCCGCCTCCGGCTGCCGCTGCTCTCTGCTCCACTGGTTGCTGCTCGCTGCACAGCTGCTACTCTACCTGTACTGCTGCTGCTACAGTAACTAAATGTTACTGTAGCAGTAGCTAGCTTTGCCGCTGCTACATTGATTAGCCATCTAGACAGCCCCTAAACAACGTCTAAACAACTGATAATATGAGTAAAAATAATATGCGTAGAAAATTTACTTGGCAAACTCCATTTTACTCCACTGGACCAAATCCATTTGCTGCATGGATTAAATCCTATAAAAATCACAAAATCCTATGTTCGTATATTTTAACAGTTTCAAGAATTAACATCAAGTGGCACTTTTCAAGCGAAGTTTTGATTAACCAAATGAACTCTAACAATGATGCAATTGATACCATCTTGTAGATCATACGAAAGTGATCAATATTGATATAAGACACTAATCCATAGGATGGGCAGAAAAATAGTTATAGCCTTTGGAAAACAGCTAAGTAATGTTCAAAAAACTGAGCAATCCTCAGACTTGGCCAATTTTCAGGAATTCCAAATAACTGTTTAAATCTTCGGAAATTCGTAGAAATTCATCTGTAGCTCGGATGGAAAAACTTTATACATCAAAGTTGATCAGAAAAATGAGACGAACCCGGATACGCTAACCACATGCCTGTCAGGTGCGCCTAACTACCTGAACATGGAACCGTCCCCTCCGGATCATCTGTCTGACAGACGTCCGGAACCGGGAAAACTTTCCCGGTAATTTTCCGCTCCGTCTGTAGCACTTCACTTTGCGATAGATCACTCCGGCTTAGCTCGTAGTCATGTCTTGTTTTGTGATTGCTTTTGTTGCCGTGTATTCATTTGTTTCTTCTCCCCCTTTCTTCCCGGTAGACCCCCGAGACCGCTGACGATGCCCTGGAGTTCCACTACACAGCTGACGACCCTGCCATTACCGCCGAGCAACCAGGAAAGCACCCCCCTTTTGAACATACCGATATCACCTATTCTTTCTCTCTTATGCTTGCATTAGAAATTGCTGCTGCTGCTGCTGTTTATCCTATTTCTGATGCATAGCCTGTTTTTGTAACTGTTGTTGATACCTACCTATTTATCCTAAACTGCTTAGTATAGGCTGGATAGAGACCCCACTTTGACCCAGTTGCCCCCACTGTATTATCAGATGACTCGATTAACACGTTCGACAACCAGGCCCCGGCACCGCACATCACCCCCTTAGTTGTACGACACTGCAACGTTACTATCGAGTGACGAGGGTGATACCTCGTTTAGCACTTCTAATGTTAACTCTGTAGAGTAGCTATTCGGTCGTGGTCCTCGAGGGTGATTCCTCCTTCACCACTCCCGATAATGACGCCGTCGTGCAACACCTCAAGTGTGAACCTCGAGGGTGATTCCTCCTAAGTTCACCTTGACGACTACATTAGGTGGAATCCATCGAGGGTGATTCCTCAGGTTTCCCCTTGGTGTTTGGACACACGGTTACTTTGACTTAACATAGAACCATGATGACATCGGGTCGGCCCTGAGGGGTACCCGCGAGTGATGTGGAGACGGGTTGACCTGGACGGTACCCGAGAGTTAAATACAAGGCGTGGCCGGGCATTCTTAGCCCTTGCCGCAAGTCCTCGAGACTGGGCGACGGGGTCACATCGATCGTGAGTCTCTGCTCCTTACCGCACACCCCCAATACACTAATGATTTGGATATTTGATCCGAGTGGGCCTATGGCCCGATAGCACTAACCATCACGCTGGAAAAGTTATGGGCACTCTGCATCATGGCATCAGCCAAAAGCTCTGTCAGACATCCAGTTCAGCATTGCGGCACGGTCGGATCGTGTCGACCATCCGAGGCGATGCTGGTATCCACCCTGCACGCAACGACCCGGAGTGCACAAGGCGATGGCCCAAGACCCCTGAGTGCTTAGGATGTAGACTGGCGGGGACCTCTCTGCTGAGCTTTAGGTAGGGTTGCGGTGTGTCGTTTGGCCGAGGCCGGGCATGACCCAAAAAAGTGTGTCCGGCTGGAGTTAAGCGAGCGTGGTGGGTAAGTTGGTGCACCCCTGCAGGGAAGAACTAATCTATGCATAGCCGGATCCTCGGTAACGGATGCTCGGAGTTGTATCCCGATCGATACAACTAGAACCTAATGATGAGATGAGATATGGATATTCGGGCTCTAGGATTGCTTTCTCGCAGGGAGTCGAGAAAGGATCTCTGGCCGAGGTTGATACTTGGATATTAGGGCTCTGGGATTGCTTTCTCGCAGGGAGTCGAGAAAGGATCTCTGGGCGAGGTTGATAACACTACTACTACTGTACATCATGCTGATCTACACTCTTCTAATGCTGCAAGACCGCTGAAAATGCTGAAGATGATAGTCTTCCATAGGACTAGGCCTCCTCTCTATTCTGGCATTTCTGCAGCCCAGTCCACATATATAGCCTTTCTTTGATAATGTTGCATATGTAGTGTAGATCCTTGCTTGCTGAGTACTTCGGATGAGTACTCATGGTTGCTTTGCTTCCTCTTTTTCCCCATATCCGTTTGATGCGACGAGATGACGGAGCCCCAGAGCCAGCTGCCCCTGTCGGCGATCACTACTACTACCCCGAGGGTGGATACTGCTACGAGTTGGCCGACGACAAGGAGTAGGTTTGGAGGGTCCCAGGCAGGAGGCCTGCGCCTTTTCGATCGTAGTGTTTTCTTTTGCCGCGCCTTTTAAAGGCCTTTCTGTTTTATCTTTTATATATGTACTCAGATATCTGATGCTTCCAGTGGCGCTTGTAATCGAGCTTATGTATTCGAGCCCTCGAGGCCCCTGGCTTGTAATATAAAGCTTGTATTTATTTTAATTTTATTTGTGTCTAGAGTTGTGTTGTGATATCTTCAAGTGAGTCCTTAGGCTTGATCGTGTGCATTTGCGTGTATGGTTAGTGCACGATTAAGCCGGGGCGTCACACGCGCCCGCCCTCCTGTGTCTGGCCGTGACCCGGGCCCGCTCCCGACCGCCCTGCTCCCCGCCGCCGCACCGCGCCGCCCCATGCAGCCCCCTGTCGGCGCCCATCACCGCAGCCTCCGCCGCCGCTCGCCCCGGCCACCCTGGCCACCGGCCTCCCCGTCGCCGTGCTGCTCCGGCGCCCGGCAGTGGCCGCCCCCCTCCCTGGTTGGCCTGGGCGTGCGCCCAAATGGGTTGGCGCCCGCACGCCCGTGACCGTGCGCCCGTTAGGCCCCTTGGGCCTATGACAGTGGGGCCCGCCCCCAGAACGAAAAAAATAAAACAAAAATGAATTTAAAAAGAAGTAAAAAATAATTATAAATAAAATAATTAATTAATTAACTAAATAATTAGTGAATTAATTAACTTAATTAATTCTTTTTAATTAAACTTAGTTAACCTAATTATCTAATTAAACTAATTAATATGTTAATTAGGTTAATGAGTCAATGACAGGCGGGACCCACACGTCAGTTTGACCGGTCAACGGTCAGTGTTGACCGCTGACGTCATGCCGATGCAATAAATGAATTTTGATTTAAATTAAATCTGTTAATTCGAAAAACGAATTAAAACTTTGAAAATTAATATAAAATAAACTGTATCTCGAATGAAAATACTTTATACATGAAAGTTGCTCAGGAAAACGTGACGTTTCCGAATACGCACCCCGATCGTCTGTCACACGCCCCTAGCATAGCGAACGTGGAACCGTCCCCCTCCGTTTCATCTGTCTTAAAATGCCAAACTCCGGGAATACTTTCCCGAATGTTTCCCCCCTTCGCCGGTGTCACTTAGTACTGCGTTAGGTCACACCTAGCACCGCTATTTTCCTTGTCATGCATTGTTGTGCATCTGTTTGCACTGTATTCATTGTTTCTTCCCCCTCTTCTCTCCGGTAGACTTTGAGACCGACACCGCTGCTCCTGACATCGACTACACCCCTGACAACCCCTCCTTCTCGACAGAGCTTCCAGGCAAGCAAAACCTCCTTGATCATCCCATACCACCTACTCCTTCTTTCTAGTGCTTGCATTAGAGTAGTGTAGCTGTTACTGCTTTTTGGATGATCATATTCAGTTACATAGCATGTCCTTATTACTACAATTGTTACCTTGACCTGCAATCCTAAATGCTTAGTATAGGATGCTAGATTTCCATCAGTGGCCCTTCATACATGTCCGTCTGCCATGCTATAGTATTGGGCCGTGATCCCTTCGGATAGGGATCACGGGTATATACTATACTATTACATTACTTATGTTACTGTTCGGATATGGGGGCTGAAGGGACAGGTGGTTCCACCCAGGTAGTGGTGGGCCTGGGTTCCCGACGGCCCCCGAGTGTTACTTTGTGGCGGAGTGACAGGGCAGGTTGAGACCACCCAGGAGAGAGGTGGGCCTGGTCCCTGGTCGGCATCCACGGTTACTTCAAATAACACACCTAATGAGATTGGATATTTGATCTGAGATGGTCGTTGGCCATATACGCACTAACCTCCACGCGAAACAAGATATGGGCAACCGGCGTTGTAGTAACAGCCGAAGCTTTCCAGATGTCAGCGACTGAGCGGCGCACGCCCGGGTGGTCCGCGTAAAGCACCTGCCTTTGTAATGGAGGTTGCCAAGACTGATCCCGGCCGCCCTCGCAACATGCAGGAGTGCAATGGCGATGGACCCATGACCCCTACGTGCTTAGGATGTAAACCAGCGTGTTGTCCTCTCCGTTGAGCCTAGGTAGGGATGCGACATGTTGATCTTCCGAGGCCAGGCATGACCCAGGAAAGTGTGTCCGACCAGAGTGATCGATCGTGTCTAGGAATGTGGTGCGCCCCTGCAAGGAAGTTAATCTATTCGAATAGCCGTGTCCACGGTAACAGGACGACTTGGAGTTGTATTCCGACCTCTGACAACTAAAACCGGATACTTAATAAAACACACCCCTTACAAGTTCCAGATACAACCCGGTGATCGCTCTTCCACAGGGCGACGAGGAGAGGATTCACGAGTAGGATTATGCTATCTGTTGTTACTTGTTACTTTACTTGCTACTCTCTTCTATTGCTTCAAGATGGAGGCTGCCAGAGGCGTAGTCTTCGCTAGGACTAGCTTTCCCCTCTTATTCTGGGTTTCTGCAGTTTAGTCCACAGATACTACCCCTTTGTTGATACCAATGCATATGTAGTATGTATCTGATGTAATTCTTGCGAGTACTTTGGATGAGTACTCACGGTTGCTTTGCTACATCTTTTCCCCTCTATACCCAGTTACTGCGCTCAGATGACGGATCCCAGGAGCCAGACGCCACCAACGATGACTACCACTACACCGACGGAGCCTACTACTACGTGCAGATCGTCGATGACCAGGAGTAGATTAGGAGGATCCCAGACAGGAGGTCTACGCCTCTTCGATCTGTACCCATGTTTGTGCTAGCCATCTTATGGCACCTTGTTTAACTTTATGTCTGTACTCAGATATTTTTGCTTCCACTGACTCATTTATGATCGAGCTTTTGTATTCGAGCCCTCGAGGCCCCTGGCTTGTAATATGAAGCTTGTATGACTTATTTTGTGTTTAGAGTTGTGTTGTGATATCTTCCCGTGAGTCCCTGATCTTGATCATACATGTTTGCGAGTATGATTAGTGTACGATTGAATCGGGGGCGTCACATTCATATCAATAATAGCACCTATGGTACGTAAGAACGGTCTACCAAGTATTACGGGACAAGACGGATTGCAATCAATATCAAGCACAATGAAATCAACGGGCACTTAATTTCTATTAGCAAGAATAAGCACATAATTTATTCTAAGAAAAGGTTTCTTAATAGTTGAATCCGCTTAGTGCAAATTAAGGGAACATTCATCCATATTGGTGAGGCCTAGCATATCTCATAAAGATTATGTATAGTGAAATGCTAGCACCCAAATCATATAAAGCATTACATTCATAATCTTTAATCTTTACTTTAATAGTAGGTTCCCATTCATCATACAATTTTCTAGGTATTAAAACCTCCAACTCTAGCTTTTCTTCATGAGCTTTTATCATAGCTTCTACAATATGTTTAGTGAAAGCTTTATTTTGTTCATAAGCATTGGGTGAATTATCATGGATTACAACAAGGAAATATATTCAACGAAATAGCAACTATCATAATTAAAGTCCTTGTAATCCAAAGTAGTGGGCTCATCACTATTTAAAGTCTCGACCTCTCCAAACCCACTTTTATCATTTTTATCATTAAGATCATCACCCTCCAAACAATTGGGACGCCTTCTAGCTAAAGTTGACTCATCTCTAGTCCCTTTTCCATCAAGTTTTATATTACTAAACAAAGATTCAATAGGTGAGACGCCAATCATTTTAATACCCTCATCATGATTAGCGAGCAAAAGTGACTCTAGTTTAGCGGCCATCTTATTTACTAGTGTAGTTTGTTTAACAGAAATATTTCCTATCAAATTTTCAGTAAGAGCAAGTTGAGATTGAAGGTTGGCAACTTCCTTATTAACTTCATCAAGTTGTTTAACGATGGTGCCTAGTAAAGTAGAGTGTTCTTTAAGTTCCTCGGCAAAGAATTTGTTGTGCTCATACTGAGTAAACATAAAATTTTAAGTAGTATTCTCAATCTTAGCCAACCTTTTTTTGATAAGAACCAACATAGTAATTTTCTAAAGACATGGCGACAAAGCAAACAAACGAGCAAAAAAAATTGTGTTTTTGTAAAAAAAATAGAAGTGGGGGAGATGAAAACGAGAGGCAAAGGCAAATAAGAAGGAAAATAAAAATAAGAGCAAGTAGATGATAGTTTATGTGAAGGTACTTGATAGGTTTTGATGATATCTCCCTGGCAACGGTGCCAGAAATTCTTCCAGCTATTTGTGAGCTGCGTTGGGATTTCCCCCGAAGAGGAGACGAGATGCAATGCAGTAGAGATAAGTATTTCCCTCAGTGAGAACCAAGGTTTCCAAAAGGAGAATCACGCAAAGCCTCGTGAACAGCACCTGCACACACAAAATCAAATACTTGCACCCAACGCAAATAAGAGGGTTGTCAATTCCCTTGGCCATTACTTGCAAGGATTAAATCTTATAGTGATAGATAGATAAATTGCAAAGATAAAATAAAAATAGTAGCAAAGTAGTTTTGTGTTTTTATTTATGATAAAGGTAGACCCGGGGGCTATAGTTTTCACTAGAGGCTTCTCTCTCGAACGCATAGCATACAGTGGGTAAACAAATTACTGTTGGCCAATTGGTAGAAAAGCGCATAGTTATGACAATATTCAAGGCAATGATCATGTATATAGGCATCACGTCCAATACAAGTAGACCGACTTCTGCCTGCATCTTCTACTATTACTCCACCCATCGACCGCTATCCAGCATGCATCTAGGGTATTAAGTTAATAAAAACAGAGTAACGCCTTAAGCAAGATGACATGATGTAGGCAAAGTAAACTCAACTAGTATGAATAAACTCCATCGTTTTATCCTTAATGGCAACAATACAAATACGTGTCTTGTCCCTTTCTGTCACTGGGATAGAGCACCGCAAGATTGAACCCATCACAAAGCACCTCTCCCACTGAAGATAAATTAATATAGTTGGACAAACCAAAAGGATAGATCAGAGAGAAATACAAAGCTATAACAATCATGCATAATAAAGTTCAGAAAAGACTCAATTACTTCTCATGAATATTCAGATCATAAACCAAAAATTCACCGGATCCCAACAAACACACCGCAAAATAAGATTACATTGGATAGAACTCCAAGAACATCGAGGAGAACATGGTATTGAAGATGAAAGAGAGAGAAGAAGCCATCTAGCTACTAGCTATGGACCCTTAGGTCTATGGTAAACTACTCAAGCATCATCGGTAGGGCAGCAAGGTTGATGTAGAAGCCCTCTGTGATCAATTCCCACTCTGGCAGAGTATCGAAAAAGGCCTCCAGATGGGATCACGGAAGAACAGAAGCTTGCAGCGGTGGAAAAAGTGTTTCGGGTGGATCTTTGTTGGTTTGGGAATATTTCCGAATTTATAGGCTTCAAATTAGGTCAAACGGAGCTGCCTGGGACCCACAAGCTCAGGGGGCACCCCCGTGGGGCGTGCCCTACAAGCTTTTGGCTCTCTCGTATCTCGTCTAGTCTCCTCCCGAAGCTTCTAGGGTCCCTTCTGGTCCAGAAAAATTAATCCAAAGATTTTTTTCTGTTTGGACTTTGTTTGATATTGATTTTCTGAAAAGCCAAAACAAGCAAAAAAAAATAGGAACTGGCATTGGGCACTGAGTTAATAGGTTAGTCCCAAAAAATGATATAAAATTGCATATAAAACATCCAAGATTGATACTATAATAGCACGGAACAACAAAAAATTATAGATACGTTGGAGACGTATAAGTGCTATGTGGGCATTTTCATCGGGGCAACTTCACCATGCTAGCCTGTTGGGAAACTTAGTAGAAAAAAATCACACATACAATCACCCAAGATCAATATGAAGGTGCATAACGGTTGGGATCACGATCGTTACTGTCACCGAGTTGCATCGAAGAAGAACATGTCGGTGTAGATCGTACTTGGAGTCCCTCGAATCGTCGATGAAAGATCCCTCGTAGCGCCCACGAACAGTCCCTCGAACCAAAGACCGAAAGCACAACCTCTCTACTTGGTTGCAAGCATGCAGCCTTCATGATCCGGTAGCGCTTCACCGTCCAGAGCTAATCGTCACCGGAGAATAAGAGGGAGGAAATTATAACCACACTGGGCTTCTAATTATGAGGACAAGAGGATTAGCCACGCTCTAATTAGTCAACTAGGACCAACTAGAACATGAACTAGAAGAACTAGAGGAGGCTCCAAAACCTATGTATTCAAGAGAGAAAAATCCCTAGTATATATAGGTTGGAGGGAGAGGGAGGGCTGCCACCAAGGTGGAGTGCTAGCCTAGGGGAGGAGGAGTCTGACTCCTCCCCTTCCCCAATTCAGCCCCCTTCCTTAGAGAAGGAGGCACTTTCCCACGTGGGCCTTTTTGGCCCAAGTTGCCTTCCACCACTTGGCCTTTTTAGGCCCGTTGATATTAAATTAAATATAAAATAGTTCTGAATATTTGCACACCATTATATATATAATTTAACATCGCCAAAAACATTTTCCACCTATATATATATTTATCGGTAATACCCAGTATTACCCGATATTCACTGAAACCCTTCCGGTGACCCCGAAATGCTTCCGCATCCTCTTGGAACTATTCCGAATATTAATGAAACAATTCCAAAAATATATTCTCATCACTCCCGTCCTACTAACACTCAGCAGATCATGATTTCCTTAAGCTTGTGACCCCGTAGGTTCGGTAACTCACAAACATGGACGAAATCGTTCGTTCAATGATCGACAGCGGGACCATGGGCGTCCATATTGGTCCCTGTGAGTACACGAATGATATTCGAGTGAACCTTTGGTTATCATGTGATGTTCCCTTTGGTTTGCGATACTTCACAAAACACAGGATGCATCAGTATCCTCGCGAGTCATCACCATGCTCACTATACCGAAATCCTCGTTACTAGTTTTGTTCTTCTTTCTCGTTATTGTGTTCCACCATCTCCGTGACGAAGTCACATGTGTCTGGCCAGATGATGATTGATTCCATCACACTGAGAGGGCCCTAAGAATATCTCTCCATCATCGGAGGAGCAAATCCCACTCTTGAGCTATCTAGTCCCTTGTCAAACTTTCTGATGAACCTGTAAGTTATCATTATGATCACCGTGTTACAGGTGACGTTTGAGCAACCCCATAGCCCACCATACGGACTATGATACTCTCATGGTCTAAGGAGCAAAATCACATGTTAACACTCTGTGTTATTACAATTGAATACAGATGATATTATCTCAATTCATAACAAACAAGTTTGGGTCAATTCAATATGATCGTTCTTCCAACGTCATAATCTCAATGTTAATTTAGGACTATCATTACACTTAATGATATCCTAAGATACGGAAAACATGATCACGAACAACAATTGAGCTAGTCTTATAGGTGAGACTAGGAACCTTTATTTTATCCGTTTATCATTTCACATGCGCATATGAGTTTTCCACTGAATCGCATATTCCAGGATCATAGCAGTTATAGCATGAAATATAAACACTTAACTATGAATATGGAGATATAATAATACAATATTATTGCCTCTAGGGCATATTTCCAATAGTCTCCCACTTGCACTAGAGTCAATAATCTAGTTAGCACTTTTCACTTTTACACCAATGGCAATCCGGTGTTAGTCTATGCTTTGCTTGTGGTAAAGACTTCGTCCTATTGAATGTGACAATCTTCAGATACGTGTGTATCATTTGTATTTCAATGCATCTGTCATGCTTTCACATAAATTCATAATTTGTGTGAAACTGGCTTTGTATGTATTGAATCACTGGCATGACCTTTGATTCCTTAGATTGAGCTATAGAACCATTATTGAGAACATTGTTCTATACAATCATCTAGAAATAGGGATGAAAACGGAGTGGAAATGGATGGAACTGAGTGCTACCACATTTGTTTTCGTATTTTTATGCAGAAGCGGAAACAAATACAGAAATCCCGGAAATGAATACGGAAACAAATCCTACTAGAAACGGACATGAAGCGAATATAGAGCGGACACGGAAACAAAAGTGGGCGTTGACCGGAACTTAAAATCTCTTGAATCATAGAGAAATACACACACAAAAACAACTTTAATGAATTCTTAACATGGCTACAAAATAATATGATTATCTTAGCAACTTAGCATAGTATTGTATTAGTACTCTTTTTTTAACATCAGTATAGACACAAGCGCTCATATACACGCGCACACACTCACCCCTATGAATGCACACACGCACACCCTACCCCTATGAGCACCTCCGAAAGACTGAGCCGGCATATCATCTTGAGATTTACGAAGTCACCGTAAGCACCTCGTCGTCGACGGGAACGTCTCCTCCCACTGAATGCGCATCGCCGGAAATCCAGAAATAAATCCAAGAATAAATGCGAGCACCAGGATTTGAACCCTGGTGGGCTAGGGATACCACAGTCCCTCTAACCATCCAACCACAGGTTGGTTCGCTAGTATTGTATTAGTACTCGGCAATTGTGTATAGGGTCTACTTTAGTATATGTGTGGTAGTAGAAGTTGTGCCTCAAATGATCCATTCTGCTCATTGTGTCATTGTGTGTTATTTGGTGGTTGGGCTACAAAGCAACCATAAGCCTATAGTAAAAATGGAAATTCCATATTCACGGAAACAGAAAGTTCTGTTTCCACATCTGTTCCATCGGAAAACACCGTTCCATTTTTGTTTCCGTTTCCGCATAAAAAATTCCATTTCCGCTTCCATTTTGCAAATTTCCATTTCCATTTTCATATTTTCCATCCGTTTCCAGTTTTACTCCGGAAAAGCGGAAAGTTTCCACTCCATTTTCATCCCTATCTAGAAACCATTCCAAGTTCATAAATGAACCTTTGATTCATCACCCTCTATTGTTGCTTTTAAAGTGACAATATACTCAGCCTTCTGTTATAGAAATCACCACAGTAACTCTCTTGGACCAATTCCAACTTACTGTGCCACCATAAATCATTTAATTGATATCGAAATTCACTTGGAGCATCAAATGAAGTTATTGTCGATATATGATGTCTACTACGCAACCTTCATCTTGTAGACTCGTGTTGGGCCTCCAAGCGCAGAGTTTTGTAGGATAGTAGCAAATTTCCCTCAAGTGGATGACCTAAGATTTATCAATTCATGGGAGGCGTGCGATGAAGATGGTCTCTCTCAAACAACCCTGCAACCAAATACAAGAAATCTCTTGTGTCTCCAACACACCCAATACAATGGCAAATTGTATAGGTGCACTAGTTTGGCGAAGAGATGGTGATACAGGTGTAGTATCGATAGTAGATATAGGTTTTTGTAATCTGAAAATATAAAAACAGCAAGGTAACTAGTAACAAAAGTGAGAAAAAACGGTATTGCAATGCTTGAAAACAAGGCCTAGGGTTCATACTTTCACTAGTGCAAAATCTCTCAACAATGATAACATAATTGGATCATATAATAATCCCTCAACGTGCAACAAAGAATCACTCCAAAGTTTCTATCGAAGAATGTAGGACGAAAATGTGCATTAACCCCTATGCATAGATTACCCCAATGTCACCTCGGGAATCCGCGAGTTGAGTGCCAAAACATATATCAAGTGAATCAATAGAACACCCCATTGTCACCACGGGTATCCACATGCAAGACATACATCAAGTGTTCTCAAATCCAATACTCAATCCAACATAACGAAACCTCAAAGAGCAAGACTAAATTCATCACAAGAAGGTAGAGAGGGAACAACACCATATGATCCAACTATATTAACAAAGCTCGCGGTACATCAAGATCATGCCAAATCAACAACACGAGAGAGAGAGAGATCAAACACATAGCTACTGGTACATTACCCTCAGCCCCGAGGGTGAACTGCTCCCTCCTCATCATGGAGACCACCGGGATGGTGAAGATAGCCTCCGGTGATGATTTCCCCCTCCGGCAGGGTGCCAGAACTGGGTCCCGATTAGTTTTTCATGGCTACAGAGTCTTGCAGCAGCGGAACTTCTCATCTAGTGTTCTTTCTGGGGGTTTGGGTATTTATAGGAATTTTTGGCTTCGGTCTCACGTCAAGGGGGTCCACGAGGCAGTGACAAGCTCGCTCGCCCCTCCCTGGTGGGTAGGGCGTGCCTAGCGAGCTTGTGGATTCCTCGTGAGGCTTTCGGTCCTTCCTCAAAGCTTCGGAGGTCTCTTTTGGTCCACAAAAAATCACCGTAAATTTTCAGCCCATTTCGAGAACTTTTATTTCTGCACAAAAAACGACACCACGGTAGTTCTGCTGAAAACAGCGTCTGTTCGGGTTAGTTCTAATCAAATCATACCAAAACCATATAAAATTATTGTGAACATGGGATGAATACTTCATAAATTATAAATATGTTGGTGACGTATCAGCATCCCCAAGCTTAATTCTTGCTCGTCCTCGAGTAGGTAAATGATAAAAGAAATAATTTATGAAGTGTGAATGCCATCATAGTGCATAAATTTGATCAATGATAGTTCCAAACAGTTCTTCTAGCATCATTATATATCATAAACAGTAGCTCATCTCGTAAAACTTCTCATGATCAAGTTACAAGCTATTCACATGTTAAAGCATAGACCATAAACTTTCTTGAAAACTAACAAACTATGTTCTCGGTCATCAAACAATTGCAATTCATCTTATTTTCAGGAAGGGTCTATGTAAGAGCTTTGATTTAGCAAATTCCACATACTCAACTATCATATAGTCTTCCATGATTGCTGACACTCAAAGCATATTTTTAGAACAAATAGCATCCATTGAACACAGAGAAATATAGGGGCTTAATATTTTTCCTCCCAACTTATTTATCATATAGATAATTGTCAAAAATAATAATTCATGATCAAATATATTTGAATGGCCATATATGCTTAGATCTTTCCCCACCACATGATTATTGCCAACTAAAGAATAATTGAGGTTGAAATGAGAAGGAATACTATTGACTCTTGCATAAAAGTAAAAGATAGGCCCTTCGCAGAGGGAAGCAGGGATTTGTAGAGGTGCCAGAGCTCGAAGCTTTTTAAAACAGAGATAAATATAATTTTGAGCGGTATGCTTTCATTGTCAATGTAGCGACCGAGGGTTTTCAACATCTTCCATGCTAGACACATTATAGGAGGTTCCCAAACAGAAATGTAAAGCTTTACTCCCCTTCCACTAACAAACACAAGCCATGGCTAGCTGAATCCTCGGGTGCCCTCCATACCAACAACAATTCGGGGGAGTTTTATTATATTATTATTTTTTGATTTTGATCATAGGACTGGGCATCCCAATTACCAGCCACTTTCTCGTGAATGATAAGTGAATAAACACTCATCGTGAGAATAACCCACCTAGCATGGAAGATACCGATAGCCCCTAGTTGCTACATGAGCGATTCGGGCATACAAAATAGATTATTATTTGAAGGTTTAGAGTTTGGCACATGCAAATTTACTTGGAACGGCAGGTAAATACCGCATATAGGTAGATATGGTGGACACTCGTGGAAGAAACTTGGTTCAAGGATTTTGGATACACAAGCAGTATTCTTGCTTAGTACAGATATTTCAGCTAGCAAAAGATTCTAAATAGCAAGCACCACAGGTTGGAGGATCCATAACAATATGACTTCTATACAAATATACCCAAGCATAACTCATTACGTTGTCTTCCTTGTCCAACTTCAACTAATTTGCTCAAGTTTGAAAATAATTAATGCGGCTCACAATCATAGAAGATGTCCAAGATAGTATATTTATATGTGAAATCTCTCTTCCTTCAATATTCTTTCATGAATTGTTCAAGTGACCAATACTATGTTTGCTAACTTTCAATAAATTTACCACCTCTACTTCTTATATGTGAAGTCATTACTCCCCATGGTATAAGCATATGAAGCATATATAATTTCATATTTATGATATTCAATTCATTCAACCATTTACTCATAGGATATAAGTGAAGCACGTGAGTAAATGACAAACTACTCCATAAAGATATAAGTGAAGATCAATGAGTAGTCAAATAATTAAGTAGCTATGTGAAGACTCTCTCTCCGAAAGAAAATTTAGATCTTAAGTACTTTATTCAAACAGCAAGCAAAACAAAATAAAATTACATTCTAAAAATAGCACACATCGTGTGAAGAAGCAAAAACTTAGGCTCAACCGATACTAACCGATAATTCTTGATGAAGAAAGGTGGGATGCCTACCGGGGCATCCCCAAGCTTAGATGCTTGAGACTTCTTGAAATATTAACTAGGGATGCCTTGGGCATCCCCAAGCTTGAGCTTTTGTGTCTCCTTAATTCCTTTTATATCACGGTTTCCCTAAATCTTAAAAACTTCATCCACACAAAACTCAACAAGAACTCGTGAGAAAAGTTAGTATAAATCTAATGCAAAACCTTATCATTCTCTACTGTAGCAAATCACTAAAATTATTAGAACAAATAGCATCCATTGAACACAGAGAAATATAGGGGCTTAATATTTTTCCTCCCAACTTATTTATCATATAGATAATTGTCAAAAATAATAATTCATGATCAAATATATTTGAATGGCCATATATGCTTCGATCTTTCCCCACCACATGATACCTGCCAACTAAAGAATAATTGAGGTTGAAATGAGAAGGAATACTATTGACTCTTGCATAAAAGTAAAAGATAGGCCCTTCGCAGAGGGAAGCAGGGATTTGCAGAGGTGCCAGAGCTCGAAGCTTTTTAAAACAGAGATAAATATAATTTTGAGCGGTATGCTTTCATTGTCAACGTAGCGACCGACGGTTTTCAACATCTTCCATGCTAGACACATTATAGGAGGTTCCCAAACATAAAGGTAAAGCTTTACTCCCCTTCCACTAACAAACACAAGCCATGGCTAGCTTAATCCTCGGGTGCCCTCCATACCAACAACAATTCGGGGGAGTTTTATTATATTATTATATTTTGATTTTGATCATAGGACTGGGCATCCCAATTACCAGCCACTTTCTCGTGAATGACAAGCGAATAGACACTCATCGTGAGAATAACCCACCTAGCATGGAAGGTGCTAACAGCCCCTTGTCGCTTCATGAGTGATTTGGGCATACAAAACATATTATAATTTGAAGATTTAGAGTTTGGCACATGCAAATTTACTTGGAACGGCAGGTAAATACCGCATATAGGTAGATATGGTGGACACTCATGAAAGAAACTTGGTTCAAGGATTTTGGATGCACAAGAAGTATTCCCGCTTAGTACATAAATTTTGGCTAGCAAAATATTCTAAACAACAAGCACGACATGTTGGAGGATCCATAACAATATAACTTCTATACAAATATACCGAAACATAACTCATTATGTTGTCTTCCTTGTCCAACTTCAACCAATTTGCTCAAGTTTGAAAATTATTAATGGGGCTCACAATCATAGAAGATGTCCAAGATAGTATATTTATATGTGAAATCTCTCTTCCTTCAATATTCTTTCATGAATTGTTCAAGTGACCAATGCCGTGTTTGCTAACTTTCAATAAATTTTACCACCTATACTTCTTATATGTGAAGTCATTACACCCCATGGGATAAGCATATGAAATGTATATAATTTCAGATTTATGATATTCAATTCATTCACCCATTTACGCATAGGATATAAGTGAAGCACACGAGTAAATAACAAACTACTCCAAAAAGATATAAGTGAAGATCAATGAGTAGTCAAATAATTAAGTAGTTATACGAAGACTCTCTCTCATAAAAAAATTAGATCTTAAGTATTTTATTCAAATAGCAAGCAAAACAAAATAAAATGACATTCCAAGGACAGCACATATCATGTGAAGAAGCAAAAACTTAGGCTCAACCAAAACTAACCGATCATTGTTGAAAAAGAAAGGTGGCATGCCAACTGGGGCATACCCAAGTTTATATGCTTGAGACTTCTTGAAATATTAACTAGGGATGCCTTGGGCATCCCCAAGCTTGAGATCTTGTGTCTCCTTAATTCCTCTCATCTCACGGTTTCCCTATTCTTAAAAACTTCATCCACACAAAACTCAACAAGAACTCGTGAGATAATTTAGTATAAATCAATGCAAAACCTTATCATTATCTACTGTAGAAAATCACTAAAATTATAATTTGACATTCCATACTAAATGACTCTACATATTTAATACTCCTATCCTCAAATAGAATCATTAAACAAGCAAACATATGCAAACAATCCAATCACAACAGCAATCTGTCTCAACAGAACAGTCTGTAAAGGATTAAGAAAGATCCATAATTATTTAACTCAAAAAATTCTGAAAATTTGCCACACTGTAGAAAATTTATCATAGTTCATTTTGTAAAAATTTCAGCATTTTATCACATTTTTTCTTTTCTGTAGAATTTACGCAATAGCGTGCAACTTTCTGTTTTGAAACAGCAACTCATATACTTGCAAACTAAGCATGGTGAAGGCTATCCTTGACATCTTTATTGAAATAAAAGATACAAAACCTTATTATAAATGACAGCAAGCAAATCCTCACAAAATAAAATGATGCTCCGAGCAAAACACATATCATGTGACGAATAAAAATATAGCTCCAAGTGAGGTTACCGATAATTTTGAAGACGAAAGAGGGGATGCCTTCCGGGGCATCCCCAAGCTTAGTTGCGTGGGTATTACTTGAATATTAACTTGGGGTGCCTTGGTCATCCCCAATCTTAGGGTATTGCCACTCCTTATTCTCCTCATGTCGATATCTCACCCAAAACTTGAAAACTTCAATCACACAAAACTTAACGGAACTTCGTGAGATGGGTTAGTATGATAAAACAAATCATTCACTTGGGTACTGTCAAAGACCAGATTCATAATTGTTTATACATAATTCCTACTGTACTATATCATTTACACAATTTATATCACTTAACATAAGCTATGAAAACACTAAAACAAGCAAACTATGCATTGAAAACAGAATCTGTCAAAAACAGAACAGTCTGTAAAAACCTGAATTATGCTCCTACTTCTGAAACTCTAAAAGTTCTTAAAAAATAGGAAAACGTGGGTAATTTGTATATAAATTATGTGTAAAAAATTCAGATCAAAAGCACGTTCCAGTGAATTTAAACAATTCTTGTACTGGGCGAAAAAGTTTCTGTTTTTTCACAGAATCAAATCAACTATCATCCAAACTATCCCAAAGGCTTTACTTGGCACTTTATTGAAACAAAAGCTATAAAACACGATTAATACATTAGCTTAATCATGTGAACACACAAGAACAGTAGGTATAGGTATTGGGTTGTCTCCCAACAAGCGCTTTTCTTTAATGCCTTTCTAGCTAGGCATGATGATTTCAATGATGCTCACAAAGAAGTAAAGAATTGAAACACAAATAGAGCATCATGAATCACATGGCATGCACATTTAAGTCTAACCCACTTCCTATGCATAGGGATTTTGTGAGCAAACAATTTATGGGAACAAGAATCAACTAGCATCGGAAGGCAAAACGAGCATGACTTCAAAACTTTCAAGACATAGAGAGGAAACATGATATTATTGCAATATGTAAAAGCATATATTCCTCTCTCATAATAATTTTCAGTAGCATCATGAATGAATTCAACAGTATAACTATCACAAAAAGCATTCTTTTCCTGATCCACAAGCATAGAAAATTTATTACTCTCCACATAAGCAAATTTCTTCTCATTAATAGTAGTGGGAGCAAACTCAACAAAATAACTATCATGTGATACTTGATTGACATAATCAAATTGAACATTAAAATGATGATGACAAGTTTCATGGTTATCATTATTATTTATAGCATACATGTCATCACAATAATCATCATAGATAAAAACTTTGTTATCATAGTCAATTGAAACCTCTTCCAAAATAGTGGAATCATCATTAAATAAAGTCTTAACCTCTCCAAATCCATTTTCATAATTATTACAATAAGATTCAACACCCTCCAAAATAGTGGGATCATTATTTCCTAGAGTTTACACTCTTCCAAACCCACTTTCATCATTGTATTCATCATAAATAGGAGGCATGCTATCATCATAATAGATTTGCTCATCAAAACTTGGGGGACTAAAAATATCATCTTCATCAAACATAGCATCCCCAAGCTTGTAACTTTGCACATCATTAGCATCATGGATATTCATAGCAAACATACTAACAACATTGCAATCATGCTCATCATTCAAAGATTTAGTGCCAAACATTTTACTGACTTCTTCTTCTAACACTTTGCACAATTTTCTGATCCATTGTTTCTAAGAAAGACATTATAAACATGAATTATATGTGGCAACCTCAATTCCATTTTTTGATGTTATCTTTTATAAACCAAACTAGCGATAAAACAATAAACTAAAAGATTCAATTGCAAGATCTAAAGATTTACCTTCAAACACTCACCTCCCCGGCAACAGCGCCAGAAAAGAGCTTGATGTCTACTACCCAACCTTCTTCTTGTAGACTCGTGTTAGGCCTCCAAGCGTAGAGTTTTGTAGGACAATAGCAAATTTCCCTCAAGTGGATGACCTAAGGTTTATCAATCCGTGGGAGGCGTAGGATGAAGATGGTCTCTCTCAAACAACCCTGCAACCAAATACAAGAAATCTCTTGTGTCTCCAACACACCCAATACAATGGAAAATTGTATAGGTGCACTTGTTCGGCGAAGAGATGGTGATACAAGTGTAGTATGGATAGTAGATATAGGTTTTTGTAATCTGAAAATATAAAAACAGCAAGTAACTAGTAACAAAAGTGAGAAAAACGGTATTGCAATGCTTGAAAACAAGGCCTAGGGTTCATACTTTCACTAGTGCAAAATCTCTCGACAATGATAACATAATTGGATCATATAATAATCCCTCAACGTGCAACAAAGAATCACTCCAAAGTTTCTATCGGAGAATGTAGGACGAAAACGTGGATCAACCCCTCTGCATACATTACCCCAATGTCACCTTGGGAATCCGCGAGTTGAGTGCCAAAACATATATCAAGTGAATCAATAGAACACCCCATTGTCACCACGGGTATCCACATGCAAGACATACATCAAGTGTTCTCAAATCCAATACTCAATCCAACATAACGAAACCTCAAAGAGCAAGACTCAATTAATCACAAGAAGGTAGAGAGGGAACAACACCGTATGATCCAACTATATTAACAAAGCTCGTTGTACATCAAGATCGTGCCAAATCAAGAACACAACAAAGAGAGATCAAACACATAGCTACTGGTACATTACCCTCAGCCCCGAGGGTGAACTACTCCCTCCTCATGATGGAGACCGCCGGGATGATGAATATAGCCTCCGGTGATGATTTCCCCCTCCGTTAGGGTGCCGGAACGGGGTCCCAATTGGTTTTTCATGGCTACAGAGGCTTGCGGCGGTGGAACTTCTCATCTAGGGTTCTTTCTGGGGGTTTGGGTATTTATAGGAATTTTTGGCATCGATCTCACGTCAAGGGGGTCCACGAGGCAGTGACAAGCTCGCTCGCCCCTCCCTAGGGGTAGGGCATGCCTAGCGAGCTTGTGGCTTCCTCGTGAGGCTTCTGGTCCTTCCTCGAAGCTTTAGAAGTCTCTTTTAGTCCACAAGAAATCGCTGTAAATTTTTAGCCCATTTCGAGAACTTTTATTTCTGCAGAAAAAATGACACCACGGTAGTTCTGCTGAAAACAGTGTTAGTCCGGGTTAGTTCTAATCAAATCATACCAAAACCATATAAAATTGTTGTGAACATGGCATGAATACTTCATAAATTATAGATACGTTGGAGACGTATCAATGTGCTACTTACATCAAGTATGTATTGATGTAACTCCTTACATCAATCGCTTCATTTTCTCCGTATGCGAGAAACATGTCATTAGTACTTCACGATATTTTTTCCGTTGTCCTATGATCAACAATTTGACCATTCTGTTAAATTTACTCACAACTTACTTGGAGTACTGGACATATCTGGTTATTTATATACCATGGAATTAACACAAGTGTGATTGAAATCATGTATTTCACTCATTAGTATTTCAAAATACCAATTCTTGCTAAGAACTCCTTCCATGTGACTTTGACAAGAAACTCTTCATCGTGTTTTTCATACTAAACCTCTTTAGTATTTTGTCCATATGTATTTTGGCTAAGCCCTATTAGACACTACTATCTCCATAGATGATTATGTCTAACACAAGGACTACATTGCCTAAGTACTTTACTGAAAAACTAAAATCTTAAACTGTGTCAAGAAATTTATATAATTTCCAATCAACATTGTGTCATGCATACATAGTGTTTAGAAATATTATCATGCTCCCACTTACTTTATTGTAAATACAAGCATCTTTGTTTCTATCGAGGAAATCATATTACTTGGATCAATTCATCAAAGCAAAGATTCCAACTCCACTATGCATGCTTCAGATCATTACTGGATCTCTTGAAGTTTGCACACTTACTAGCATCCTCTGGAACGAGAAAATTACCTTGGATCATATCAAATATACAATCTTGGAATCATTTTGACATCCATCTGTTATATCTCATAACTGGAATATTCAGTAATTGCTAGTTTAATCCGAACTGACTTTGAGTATTATTATGATGAGACAATATCATCATAATCAACTCCTTGATCTTGTCATAAGCTATTTACAACAAGTCAAGCATTATAAAACATTTTTATTTTTGTCAATCTATAGATCCATCACTACACATTAGACTTTAAGTCTTTCAGAAGGTTTATCAAGTTCTAAACTTGGATTATGTGTATGGATACTATCTCGGATTATTTTAGCGTATAGCCAATTCCGGAGTAAGGGCCCATCAATGCTTCTCTGTGTATTATAGGTTCATTTTTTGTTTCAACAATATTTCGTCTACACACCACGTAGGTTTGCACGAATTTTGCCCAACCAATATAGTTCAACTGCAAGTTCGACCAAAATCACTACATCTTATGTAGAGGCTTCCGTATTAGTTGAAGTATGAAATACTAGAACCAATGCTGGCATTTCTTTTCTTTGACCTGATTACGAAGATTATGTAATCTTATTGAGTCGCACTGTCCTCCCACTCACTATTTAGCAGAAAACTTTTTCTATAAAGTTACCGCATTCTCTAGAAAAACACTTTGCCTTGGCGTAGTGATAGAGGAATACCCAATCATTTGGGATAACCTACAAAGTAGCACTTATTTTAATAAATTTTATGGCGCTCTTTTAGTGTTAAAGCCACGGTCTCTAAAGCATCACATTAAAAAGTATATTGGCGAAATAATTCATGTCATCTTTGATCTCACCATGTCATACAAAGCTTGATTACATCTACTAAAAACACTCTACTCTTAGTAGTGTTTCTAGGAGGTGCAAGCTGTAAAATATTTTCATAGGTCATCACACATTTGCTAAATTTGTAAATCAAATATTCTTTTCTACAATCCAATTGTAGAAACATAATTTTCTTGTTACAATAATTTCTACTTCATTCTGAAAATGTTTTTGAAACATTTCAAGAGATCCAGATTTATGTCTCAATTAAAAAATATAAATATCTACTTGAGTAATCCTTGAAGATAGGTAAATCCATGATACGTCTCCAGCGTATCTATAATTTATGAAGTATTCATGCCATGTTTACAACAATTTTATATGGTTTTGGTATGATTTGAATGGAACTAACCCAGACTGATGCAGTTTTCAGCAGAACTACCGCGGTGTTGTTTTTTGTGCAGAAATAAAAGTTTTCCAAATGCAACGAAACTTTTTGTTTTTTTTTGGAACAAAAGAGACCAACAAAGCTTTGTGGGAGGGCCAGAAGATCCACGAGGGCCCCACTACCTACCAGGGCGCGCCAGGGGCCAAAGTGGTGGCCTGGTGGGTAGTGGGCACCTCGAAGCCCATCTGGACATGAGACCTACGCCAAAAAATCCTATAAATACATAAACCCCCAGAAATAACCCTAGATTATAAGTTCAGCCGCTGCAAGCCTTTGTAGCCACAAAAAACCAATATAGACCCTGTTCCGGCACCCTACCGGAGGGGGAAATCATCACCGGAGGCCATCTTCATCATCCCGACGACCACCATGATGAGGAGGGAGTAGTCCACCCTCGGGGTTGAGGGTTTGTACTAGGAGCTATGTGTTTGATCTCCCTCTCTCGTGTTCTTGATTTGGCATGATCTTGATGTATCACGAGCTTTGTTAATATCGTTGGATCATATGGTGTTTTCCCCTCTCTATATTGTTGTGATGAATTGAGTTTTCCCTTTGAGATTTCGTTATTATAAGGTTGAATACTTTTATGGATTTGAGAACACTTGATGTATGTTTTGGCACTCAACTTGCGGATTCCCGAGGTGACATTGGGGTAATCTATGCATAGGGGTTGATGCATGTTTTCATCCTACTTTCTCCGGTAGAAATCTTGGGGCACTCTTTGAAGTTCTTTGTGTTGGATTGAATATTATGAATCTGAAATTGTTTGATGTGTATCATATAATTAAATCATGGATACTTTTGGTGACATTGGAGTATCTAGGTGACATTAGAGTTGATTTATGCGTATCATATGGTGTTATTTTAGTACGAACTCTAGGGCTATTTGTGACACTTATGGGAATATCTCAATAGATCGATCGGGAAAGATAACTTTAAGGTGGTTTCGTACCCTACAGACAATTTCTTCTTATGTTCTCCGCCAGATAATAACTTTGGAGTGATTCTTCCTTGCCCATTGAGGGATTGTTATATGATCCAATTATATTAGCATTGTTGAGAGATTGCACTAGCGAAAGTATGAACCCTAGGCCTTGTTTTCAAGCATTGCAATACCATTTGTGCTCACTTTTGTTACTTGCTACCTTGCTATTTTTTATTGTTCCTATTACAAAAAATCAATATCTACTATCATTACTACACTTGTATCACCATCTCTTCGCCGAACTAGTGCACCTATACAATTTACCATTGTATTTGGTGTGTTGGGGACACAAGAGACTTTTTGTTATTTGGTTGCAGTTTTTTTTGAGAGAGACGATCTTCATCCTACGCCTCCCACGGATTGATAAACCTTAGGTCATCCACTTGAGGGAAAATTTCCCTACAAAACTCTACGCTTGGAGGCCCAACACGAGTCTACAAGAATAAAGTTGCGTAGTAGACATCAATCCACTGCTTGCGACAACACTTATTGGACTACATACATCAATATGCATATTTCCAATTTGTTTTTGTTGCTCATTCTTTATGGCATCCGAACGGTATTTTACTTTACTTCACTATTTGGACAAAACTTGCAAGTGTCAGATGATTCATAATCATATGGCTCAAAAATCCATCACTATGGAATTTCTCCATGCTGGTTTCTCCAATGTGACTAAATGCAGTGCCACACACATATGTGGTATTTTTAGTCTTGCGGCATTTAGCGTAAGTGTTATGGATGTTCAATCCTATCATCAATATTCATAATTTACAATAGGAGTATGACCCTTTTATTCATTACATTGAACAACTATTATTCTCTTATGAACAAGCTCCTTGAAACTTCTATGCAATAGGCTAGAGTGTAAAAAATCTAAAATGAATTATGAAAATAAATTCATAGGTAATATATTGATGAAAAAGTATCATAACTATTACAAAATTTTCAACCTATATTTTAACCTCATTAATTTGTTGATCATTAGGCTGTAGTAATTCTTGCATCGATTCGCAACAAAATGCAATCGAGTCGGTATCCTTGTGATAAACTTTTAACCACAATTCCCGAAAATTTAGTGTTTAACAATTTAATCACAATTCTCAAGAATCACACTTTACTTGACTGACTTTCTCTACATCATATAACTTGTATGACATTATACCTAAGCTGGACATTCCAGTTTTCTTTTCCTTCCGCCTCTAAACTTCTTATAGTTTTACTTTCAATATTTCTCCCACTCAACAAAAGAATCATCTAACCTTTTAAGAGTGGCATGAGCCCCGAACTTCCATAGGCATGTAAGTCCCATTACATCCTTTGGTTTTATTCTTTCTCTTTAAGTTCTGGCCATCAACTCAAGACTTGCGTTCTTCCGGATCTTACATATTTCAGTCTTAAACATAGTTGAACACTTCACTTGATGTTGCAAACACTTCTTTATATATCACATATATTTTAATCTTTGTTTGTTTCTAAAAACAATTTTCAGTTCAAATAGTATCACATAACTATCTCAAACATTTTTTAAGTTCGGGTTTCTCGGAAGCATGCAGACCGTAATGCAATTCTAACCTTTGGACCGAAGGACGTGAGTCTTATCATCCATAGCATTAGCAAGAGAGTTATTGTATGCATGCAGTAGGACAAAATCCTTCTTGGCACTTTTAGAGGACGATCCTCTCAATCATAAAGATTCAACCAGATAAACAACAACTAATCAATTTCAACAACAAAGGTGGAATTGTGAGCCATAATTCTACACATAATTATTCATAATTAATTTGCACTAGTGATTAAACTAAATTAATACATAATTGTGCTCCCACTCAAATCAATATCTCTCATGATTGATTTTAAGTGATTCAAGATCCAAATCTAGTTCTCAATCACTGATGTGGACATCACTGATGACGAGAATTTTGACCGGTGGGCAAACTATTGCCGATCATATCACCATATGACTCTTGTTCATCTTTCGATGCTTTGTGCTCCAAGCTCAAAACGATTCTGCCAGAACTTCAAGACAACCGAGTGTTATCTGCTTGCTCGGTCTAACCTCGCCCGTCTTACACCTCACGTCCTGTTTGTACTCATGTGGGCATGGCACACTCCAGAATGGTACGTGTTATAGACAGTTGCAACACTGGGAAGAGCACCATTTAACTTGATATTTACTATGAGAGATCACCCTAATAATTTAATATTGCGCAATCAAAAAGGGTGCAAACAAATAAGGGATAAACATCTCAGGCAATTCATAATAGCATGATATGGTATAGCCCTGGGCTCCGGGAGTTCTCCATGATCGTCTTCAATCTCCATTTGAAGTGACATGATGGCCAATATTTTGTTGCCGTGGCAATCATTTCAAAAAATTTGTCGTGGTGGCAATCTCAAAAAACGTTGTTGTGACGACCATTTCAGAAAACGTTGTCGTGGCACCAAAATCTGAAATTCCGCCATGCCATGAAACTATAGCTCCTCGTCCCACGCCTGGTACACCTTCTCCTCTGTGTACATTGGCTCATCTTAAATCTCCAGTTGAAGCGTTGTGACAGCCAATATTTTGTTGTCGTGGCACCCGTTTCTATAACATCCCAATTTTCAATTTGGATGTTAATCATTAGGTCATCATATGCATTCATGCTCTTTGCATTTTTATTTGTTTGGAAATTTTGATCCTAGAGACCTTAAGCAACTCAAGGACCATTTGAGAGAGTTGGAGGTTTTCATAAAATCCATTTTTGAATTTTTCAAAATTGGTAAATTGGATCAAAGTGATTTTTATTTGAAATTGTTTTTTTGATTATTTCGAAAATAAATAAAATAATGAGAGAAGATAATATGACTTCTTCAAACAGAGGAAATATTGAAAATTTAGTTTTAAATAAAAATAAAGTTTATTCGAATTTTATTTGAGATTTATTCGAGTAAATTAGGGAAAATTTGCATTTTTAAAAATTGCATTTTAGCCCAGAGAAATGTTCATGTTGTCCTAAATATTAGGAGAGGACCGTGAAAATTATTTCTGGAATTTTAGGATTTTTATTTTGATTTTGATTTTGATTTTTCCTCGCGGCGCTGTTAAAAAAAAACTTCGCGCCGAACTGGACCGGCCCTGCACCCGCCAGGCCGCGGCCCAGCCTAGCTCGCCGCCCCGACCGACTCCGAGCAGGAGACCGGCCGGCGCACGAAGCTGCTGCGAGTCCGGCTCAGACTCCGCGCGCGGCCCGCCGCCTTGCCCCCTCCTCCACGCCTCGACCCCCCCTCGACCCCCTTTAAATAGCGCCGCCCCGGCCCCCTCTCCACCCCGTCTCGAGCCGCGCCGCCGCCGCACTTCCCGCGCCGCCGCCACCGACCTTAGCCACCGCCGCCCAAGCCGCCTCGCAGCGCCGCCACAAGCCGCAGTCGCACCGCCGCCCGCAAGCCGCCCGCAAGCCGCTCGTCGCCGCTGTTCCCCGCGCCGCCTGCCGCGCAGCCTCGCGTAGCCCCGCCACCCCGCAGCTGTCGTCGCCCGCGCCGCAGCCGCCGGAGCCGCGCCGCCGTCGTAGCCGATCCAATCCGATCCGCCGCCGCCGTTTTTTTTCTAACGAACCGGTATAACAGTCGAAAACAACCCCGGTTTTTTTCTAGTTTTGGTTTTTCTTTTTAGATCGATTTTATTTTTATTAGTTCGCTATTTAATGAACGTTTTCTGTTTAGGAAGTTTTAGTGAACGTTTTCGTTCTGTAGATCTGTTTAGCGAACGTTCGTTCTGTAGATTTTTCTTTTTAGTTTAATTTTTCGTCCAGGGACCTATCCGCGAATAGTTTTCTTACAGTTTAGTCCCTGATCTTTGAACCCTCGCAACTTTTTGCTCGTTTATCCAAATCCAGTGAAACCAACGCCAAAATCTTCGTCTTGTTCCCCTCTGTCCAGATTTTCAACTTGAACATGATTTTGAAAATTTAAAATTTGGTTTCAAGCAGATTTGAATTTGAACTTCTTTTGATCGTAGTTTGAGTTTCGTGACTCCGATTCGATTGATTCTTTTTGCAAATCGAAGCTCTTCACTTGAACTTTCTGTTCAGACCTTTTCTTTTGGGTTTTATCTTTGCATATTATGCTTTAGTGCTTATGTATGCTATTGTTTGTTCGTGATAGAGTTTCCGGAGTGCGAGGCTTGCTACTACGAATCACTAGGGTTTTCCGATCGTCAGCAAGGCAAGTAACACTTTGATCATACCCCTTTATTACCCAGTTTTTATGCATTAGTTTCAATCCTCAAACACTGCATGGTTATGGTTTGATAACATGTGGGTACTGGGAAGTAGTTGATGAGGTAGGAACCTATTGTCCTTTATCAAACCATGGGTATTACTACGTTATGCTTACTTTGCTATGCTATGCTCGTAGACGTGGTTTGGTTTGAGAGAATTCATGAAAGATGTGAGAGTTATTGTTAACTAAGGTTTAACTTAAGGTGGCTATTTTAATACACATCTGGGTGGAATGGTTGGGGCACCCTGGGGATACTAGTGGCTTGCCCGGACACCTGGGGAATCCAGTGTTGTCCAAGGAGATCTCGGGGAATCTGTGTGATCATCCTATGGTTCGCCACCCAGGCTCAAAGGGATCATAAGATTATTCATGCTAGAAACTTCCATGTGCAGCCACATGCCATTATGGGCTCTGGCATAGTTGAGTAAGTTGTGGGAATCCTTTCCATGATGGGCTAGCAGATGTAGGGGATTGTAGGTGTACCGGCCTCTCTATCGGTTAAGGGGACCTCTTCGGAAAGACTGTGTCTCAATCATCCGTTTCTCAAACATCATGCAGTGCGAGAAATACAACGGAGGAGATCGAGTCTTGTGGGGAAAAGTGCGCAAACCTCTGCAGAGTGTACAAACTAATCATGGTTAGCCGTGTCCCCGGTTATGGACATCTTGAGTATCTGGTACTTGAATTATTGTTTTGATCTCATCACATTACTTAATTAATTTGATTGGGTTGTCAACTTTTAATTGGGATTGAGTTGGGGTTACCTTCTCGATGTTCTCAACAAACTTTGTAGTTAAATAAAATTTATTCCTTTGTTGTAGGGAAAAATTATCTTTGTGCAAATGATAACCGTAGAGCCCCCACCAGCCAAATATGCATGTAGTGATAGCTGTTATTTTCATTAATTGCTCTATAGTGTTATCTTGCCAGCATATTCCATGTGCTGACCAACACGGCTGCAACGTATCATGTTGCAGAATTTTCAGACGAAGAGTAAGGTGCGCTAGGTCATTGTCATGCACTCAGCTATGCCGTTGGAGTTGATGGACTCATTTATCTTCGAAGCTTCCGCAGTTATTTTATTTAGTTGGCTTTCAGCCATATTTATGTAATAAATACTCTTTATGAGGATTTTTGATGTAATAAGTGTGTGATTGAACTCTGTTATAAATCCTCGAGTATTGTGTGTGTCAGCATACCGATCCAGGGATGACACTTAAGCACAGAGACTTTGATCCATTGGGATCGGGTCGCTACAAGATGGTATCATAGCACACGCTGACTGTAGGACGCGACCACTAGGAAAGGCCACAGGATACTCTTCTCTTCTCATTTCTAACTCTTCTCTATTTCTACTCTATAGATGTCGGACCCCAGGAACAAGTTCACTCAGCCGGATGATGACACCCCTTTCGGACGCCACTTGAAGGAAGTCACCTAGTACCTGAACATCGGCATACCAAGCTTCACCGGAACCTTCACTGCAACTTTACCAGAAGAGGAGCGCTGGACGATTCAAGTTTGTGTTCCTGGAAGGACGTTTACACCAATTACCGAGCCCATCGAGTTTTCCTTTGATGCACCGACCTGGAGTTTAGGAAAGAGCATGGCCGCCCACATCACTATTGGACGCATTTGTGAGGTGTACAATAAGGATCTTAAAGACACCATCTACCAGATATGTGGACGCCGGGATGAGCAATGGGACATGATTCACACTAGGAAGGATGGATCTATTGCAGTCTACATACAGGAGATGAACCAGCACATTCGTCGCTATGAGAACCAGATGTGCGCTAACATGATAGATACCAAGAAGGTGATGACCCAAAACATGGAGCTGGAAGAGGAACTCAAGGCAACTCGCGATGGATACGAAGAGGAAATTGATGTACTACTGGAGCAGATTGAAGACCTGAAGAGGAAGCTAGGAATATTCATGGGGAATCCCGAACCTGAAGTGGACATCCGTTCTGAAGACTACATCATACTAGATGACACGGACACCGACACGGACAGTGATGCAGATGATGACAGTAATGATGACTATAAAGACGAAGCTGGAGCGGATATTATGGAGTCTTCCACCGATCAAAATTTCTAGTCGACCACCATGTTATTAGTAGTATTTCCTCCAAGTAGTTAGTATCGAACGATTTGTAATAGTAGCTTAGATCAATTGTTTGAATCTTGTTTGAAATTGAGTGGTGTGGAATGAATATGTTTGTCTCATATGCATATGGGTAGTGAAATCTCTCATTAGACCTATTCTATTCTGTTCTCACCCCTCTAACCTATCAGATGCCTCCGAGACGAGACCCCGGATTCGCTTTCCCGCCGGAGCTCACCCAGTTGATCCAGCAACAGAATGCCTTGATGCAGCTGTTAGTCCAGAACCAGAACCAAGGCAACAACAACAACAACAACAACAATAACAACAACAACAACAACAACAACAACAACAACAACAACAACAACAACAACAACAACAACAACAACAACAACAACAACAACAACAACAACAACAACAACAACAACAACAACAACAACAACAACAACAACAACAACAACAACAACAACCCACCGCCACCTCCCCCTGTTGACAACCTAGCCCGTTTTCTAAGGTTGAATCCGCCGGTGTTCTCTAGCAGCACCGAGCCGATTGTTGCTGATGATTGGCTCCGCAAGATTGGAAGGGAGCTGACCACTGCTGGATGCACGGATGCGGAGAAAGTGCGCTTTGCCACACATCAGCTTGATGGACCCGCAGCCTCTTGGTGGGAGAACTTCACCACCACCTACCCCATTGCTACAGTTACATGGGATCAGTTTCAGCAGGCCTTCCGCACCGCACATGTCTCAGCTGGAGCTATGAGTTTGAAGAAGCGTGAGTTTCGCAACTTATGCCAAGGGAATCGTACTGTGGGACAGTATGTGGATGAGTTCAGCAAGCTAGCACGTTATGCCCCAGATGATGTGGCCACAGATGCCGCGAAGCAGGAGAAGTTTCTTGAAGGACTGAATGATGAGCTGAGTATGCAGTTGATGGTGGCAACTTTCACCAACTACCAGGAGCTGGTAGACAAGGCCCTAATGATTGAAGGCAAGCAGCAGCAGATAGATAACCGCAAGTGGAAGTATGGACAGGGGAAGTATAATTCTGGAGCCCAGCAGAAGCCTCGTTATTCCCCGTACTCAGGAGGGCATACTCATCATAACCATGGAGGACATACTCACAATGGAGGAAATTCACACACCCATAGTGGCCCTAAGAATGGCAATGGGAATGGAGGAAGCAACAGTCAGAAACATGCTAACCCCGCGACACCCGCTAAGAAGGATCTGAGTCATGTTACCTGTTACAAGTGCGGGAAGACTGGACACTACGCCAATGATTGTTCTGAGGCAAAGAATGGAAATGGCAATGGAAGCTCAGGAAAGAAGCCAAATCCCTTCACCCGAGGTCAGGTGAACCACGTCAACGTGGAGGAAGTTGAAGAGCAGCCTGGTGCAGTTATTGGTAAGTTTTTGATTAAGTCATTTACAGCCCTTGTTCTTTTTGACACTGGTGCATCGCATTCATACATAACAAGGGGATTTGTAGACAAGTTTAAGTTGCCAACCGTAGCCCTTAAGACACCTATGTTAGTAAGCTCACCAGGAGCGGAGTATATGGCTAGCCGAGGATGTTTTCAGCTGCCATTGACCATAGGTAGGCATATTTTTCCCACAGACCTCATTATCCTGGAATCATAAGGATTGGATGTGATACTAGGCATGGATTGGCTATCCAAGTACGAGGGAAACATCGATTGTGCTAGTAAGTCGATTCTTCTCACCACCCCAGAAGGAAAACGGATCAATTATGTGTCTAGGCATGCGCCAAGGAGGACTCAAGTAAATTCACTCTCGGGAGTTGTTCAGGAGGAAGTGCCAGTTGTGAAGGTTTATCCCGATGTATTCCCGGAGGAACTACCAGGCATGCCACCAGATCAAGACATAGAGTTTTTGATCGAGTTGTTGCCAGGCACCGGACCAATATCGAAGAGACCGTATCGGATGCCCGCAAATGATCTGGAGGAAATTAAGAAGCAGATTAAGGAGTTATTGGAGAAAGGTTATATACGACCAAGTTCATCACCGTGGGGAGCCCCAGTGCTCTTAGTTGAGAAGAAGGATGGATCCTTAAGAATGGTTGTTGATTATCGTGCGTTGAATGAGGTGACGATCCAGAACAAATACCCACTACCGATGATCAATGATTTGTTTGACCAGCTGCAAGGAGCTAAAGTATTTTTCAAGATCGATCTTCGATCAGGATACCACCAGCTGAAGATCCAAGAACAGGATATACCTAAGACAGCCTTTACCACGAGGTATGGGCTATATGAGTATACAGTTATGTCATTTGGTTTGACTAACGCCCCTGCCTATTTCATGAGTATGATGAACAAGGTGTTCATGGAGTTCTTGGATAAGTTTGTCGTTGTGTTCATTGATGATATATTGGTCTACTCGAAGAATGAAGAAGAACACAAGGAACATTTGCGCTTGGTTCTCGAGAAGCTCAGGGAACATCAGCTATATGCCAAGTTCAGCAAATGCGAGTTTTGGTTGAAGGAAGTCGGATTTCTCGGACATGTTATATCAGGAGAAGGTATAGCAGTAGACCCTTCCAAGGTTAAATCTGTCACCGAGTGGATGGCACCCACCTCAGTTGGGGAGATACGCAGTTTCCTTGGACTTGCAGGATATTATCGGAGATTCATTGAGAATTTTTCTAAGATTGCGAAGCCCATGACGGAATTATTGAAGAAAGACACCAAGTTTAAATGGACCGGCGATTGTGAGGCCAGTTTTCAGGAGTTGAAGAAATGTTTGGTTACAGCCCCAGTGCTGATTCTCCCGAACATACGCAAGGATTTCCAAGTATATTGCGACGCTTCACGTCAGGGACTTGGAGGCGTTCTTATGCAAGAAGGAAGAGTTGTTTCATATGCCTCACGACAGCTTCGACCTCATGAGTTAAATTATGCCACGCATGATTTGGAGGTAGCAGCCGTAGTGCATGCACTCAAGACAAGGAGACATTTTCTTATCGGAAATCATTGTGATGTTTACACGGATCATAAGAGTTTGAAGTACATCTTCACGCAGAAGGAGTTAAACCTCAGGCAGAGGAGATGGTTGGAGCTCATAAAGGATTATGACATGAAGTTGCATTATCAACCAGGAAAGGCCAATGTCGTAGCAGATGCGTTGAGTCGCAAGAGTTATGTCAATACTCTCATAACCGGAGGATTACCTCAGGAGTTAGCTGACGATCTCAAAGAACTTCGCTTGGAGATAGTTCCGAGAGGTTTTGTTGCAGCATTGGAAATTCAGTCCAATTTACTTGGAAGGATCCGAGAAGCCCAGAAGACGGACAAGGAGATTACATAGATAAAAGAAAGGATGAGCAAAGGAAAGGCTAAAGGTTTTCATGAGGATGAGCATGAAACTTTATGGTTTGAGGATCGTATCTATGTGCCCAATAACCCCGAGATCAGGAAGTTAATACTTCAGGAGGCTCATGATTCGCCATACTCGATTCACCCAGGCAACACCAAGATGTATCTGGATTTGAAGGAGAGTTTCTGGTGGACAGGAATGAAGAAGGATATTGCGGAGTATGTAGCAGTATGTGACGTATGTCAGAGAGTTAAGGCAGAGCATCAGAAGCCAGCAGGATTACTTTAGCCTTTGCCGATACCCGAATGGAAGTGGGATAAACTTGGCATGGACTTCATCACCGGATTACCTAGGACTCGTTTAGGATATGATTCTATCTGGGTTGTAGTTGATCGCTTGACTAAAGTGGCTCACTTCATCCCCGTGAAAACCACTTATACAAGTGCTAAGTTGGCGAAGATATACATGACCAGGATCGTAAGTCTGCATGGAGTTCCGAGGACCATCGTATTAGATAGAGGAACCCAGTTTACCTCGAAGTTTGGAATTAGTTGCACGAAACTTTGGGTACCAGGCTAGAGTTTAGTACAGCCTTTCACCCGCAGACAGATTGACAGACCGAGAGAGTCAACCAGATTCTGGAGGACATGTTGAGAGCTTGTGCGCTAGATTATGGATCTAGTTGGGATGATAATTTGCCTTACGCAGAGTTCTCATACAACAACAGCTATCAAGCTAGTTTGAAGATGGCCCCTTTCGAAGCCTTGTACGGAAGAAGGTGCAGGATACCACTGTCGTGGGATGAAGTTGGAGATAGACAGTTGTTCGGACTAGACTTAATCAGAGATTCTGAAGAGAAGGTTAAGTTGATTCGAGATAGACTCAAGATAGCCCAGTCCAGGCAGAAGAGTTATGCAGATACTAAACGCAAGGAGGTAACCTATGAAGTCGGAGACAGGGCATACCTTCGTGTATCCCCACTTCGAGGAGTAAAACGATTTGGAGTCAAAGGAAAGTTAGCCCCAAGATTTGTAGGACCATACAGAGTGTTGGAACGTATGGGTGAAGTTGCCTACAAGTTGGAGTTACCCGAAGGTTTGTCAGGAGTTCATGATGTGTTTCACGTTTCCCAGTTGAAGAAGTGTCATGCAAAGATGGCCGATATTTCCCTAAGAGATACAGTGCCCCTAGAAGCAATTCAGTTGGAAAGTGACCTAACTTACGAGGAGAAACCCGTCAAGATTCTCGAGTTTGCCAGCCGAGTTACACGCAGCAAGGTTATCAAGTTTTGCAAAGTTCAGTGGAGCCACCATACCGAAGAAGAAGCCACCTGGGAGCGAGAAGAAGACCTACGGAAGGACCACCCACACCTATTTTCTAGCCAACCCGAATCTCGAGGGCGAGATTCATCTTAAGGGGGGTAGGTTTGTAACATCCCAATTTTCAATTTGGATGTTAATCATTAGGTCATCATATGCATTCATGCTCTTTGCATTTTTATTTGTTTGGACATTTTGATCCTAGAGACCTTAAGCAACTCAAGGACCATCTGAGAGAGTTGGAGGTTTTCATAAAATCCATTTTTGAATTTTTCAAAATTGGTAAATTGGATCAAAGTGATTTTTATTTGAAATTATTTTTCTGATTATTTCGAAAATAAATAAAATAATGAGAGAAGATAATATGACTTCTTCAAACAGAGGAAATATTGGAAATTTAGTTTTAAATAAAAATAAAGTTTATTCGAATTTTATTTGAGATTTATTCGAGTAAATTAGGGAAAATTGCATTTTAGCCCAGAGAAATGTTCATGTTGTCCTAAATATTAGGAGAGGACCGTGAAAATTGTTTCTGGAATTTTAGGATTTTTATTTTATTTTGATTTTTCCTCGCGGCACTGTTTAAAAAAAAACTTCGCGCCGAACTGGACCGGCCCAGCACCCGCCAGGCCGCGGCCCAGCCTAGCTCGCCGCCCCGACCGACTCCGAGCAGGAGACCGGCCGGCGCACGACGCCGCCGCGAGTCCGGCTCGGACTCCGCGCGCGCCTCGCCGCCTTGCCCCCTCCTCCACGCCTCGACCCCCTTTAAATAGTGCCGCCCTGGCCCCCTCTCCACCCCGTCTCGAGCCGCGCCACCGCCGCACTTCCCGCGCCGCCGTCGCCGCCCTTAGCCACCGCCGCCCAAGCCGCCTCGCAGCGCCGCCGCCTGCCGCCGACGCAGACTCAAGCCGCAGCCGCACCGCCGCCCGCAAGCCGCCTCTCGCCGCCTGCCGCGCCACTCGTCACCGCCGTTCGCCGCGCCGCCTACCGCGCAGCCTCGCGTAGCCCCGCCGCCCCGCAGCCGCCGTCGCCCGCGCCGCAGCCGCCGGAGCCGCGCCGCCGTCGGAGCCAATCCGATCCGATCCGCCGCCGCCGGTTTTTTTTACGAACCGGTATAACAGTCGAAAACCACCCCGGTTTTTTTTTTCTAGTTTCGGTTTTTCTTTTTAGATCGATTTTATTTTTATTAGTTCGCTATTTAACGAACGTTTTCTGTTTAGGAAGTTTTAGTGAACGTTTTCGTTTTGTAGATCTGTTTAGCGAACGTTCATTCTGTAGATTTTTCTTTTTAGTTTAATTTTTCATCCAGGGACCTATCCGCAAATAGTTTTCTTATAGTTTAGTCCCTAATCTGTAAACCCTCGCAACTTTTTGCTCGTTTATCCAAATCCAGTGAAACCAATGCCAAAATCTTCGTCTTGTTCCCCTCTGTCCAGATTTTCAACTTGAACATGATTTTGAAAATTTAAAATTTGGTTTCAAGCATATTTGAATTTGAACTTCTTTTGATCGTAGTTTGAGTTTCGTGACTCCGATTCGATTGATTCTTTTTGCAAATCGAAGCTCTTCACTTGAACTTTCTGTTCAGACCTTTTCTTTTGTGTTTTACCTTTGCATATTATGCTTGAGTGCTTATGTATGCTATTGTTTGTTCGCGATAGAGTTTCCGGAGTGCGAGGCTTGCTACTACGAATCACTAGGGTTTTCCGATCGTCAGCAAGGCAAGTAACACCTTGATCATACCCCTTTATTACCCAGTTTTTATGCATTAGTTTCAATCCTCAAACACTGGATGGTTAGGGTTTGATAACATGTGGGTACTGAGAAGTAGTTGATGAGGTAGGAACCTATTGTCCTTTATCAAACCATGGGTATTACTATGTTATGCTTACTTTGCTATGCTATGCTCGTGGACGTGGTTTGGTTTGAGAGAATTCATGAAAGATGTGAGAGTTATTGTTAACTAAGGTTTAACTTAAGGTGGCTATTTTAATACACATCTGGGTGGAATGGTTGGGGCACCCTGGGGATACCAGTGGCTTGCCCGGACACCTGGGGAATCCAGTGTTGTCCAAGGAGATCCCGGGGAATCTGTGTGATCATCCTATGGTTCGCCACCCAGGCTCAAAGGGATCATAAGATTATTCATGCTAGAAACTTCCGTGTGCAGCCACATGCCATTATGGGCTCTGGCATAGTTGAGTAAGTTGTGGGAATCCTTTCCATGATGGGCTAGCAGATGTAGGGGATTGTAGGTGTACCGGCCTATCTATCGGTTAAGGGGACCTCTTCGGAAAGACTGTGTCTCGGTCATCCATTTCTCAAACATCATGCAGTGCGAGAAATACAATGGAGGAGATCGAGTCTTGTGGGGAAAAGTGCGCAAACTTCTGCAGAGTGTACAAACTAATCATGGTTAGCCGTGTCCCCGGTTATGGACATCTTGAGTATCTGGTACTTGAATTATTGTTTTGATCTCATCACATTACTTAATTAATTTTATTGGGTTGTCAACTTTTAATTGGGATTGAGTTGGGGTTACCTTCGCGATGTTCTCAACAAACTTTGTAGTTAAATAAAATTTATTCCTTTGTTGTAGGGAAAAATTAGCTTTGTGCAAATGATAACCGTAGAGCCCCCACCAGCCAAATATGCATGTAGTGGTAGCTGTTATTTTCATTCATTGCTCTATAGTGTTATCTTGCCTGCATATTCCATGTGCTGACCTACACGGCTGCAACGTATCATGTTGCAGAATTTTTAGACAAAGAGTAAGGTGCGCTAGGTCGTTGTCATGCACTCAGCTATGCCGTTGGAGTTGATGGACTCATTTATCTTCAAAGCTTTCGTAGTTATTTTATTTAGTTGGCGTTCAGCCATATTTATGTAATAAATACTCTTTATGAGGATTTTCGATGTAATAAGTGTGTGATTGAACTCTGTTATAAATCCTCGAGTACTGTGTGTGTCAGCATACCGATCTAGGGATGACACTTAAGCACAGAGACTTTGATCCATTGGGATCGGGTCGCTACAAGATGGTATCTGAGCACACGCTGACTGTAGGGCGCGACCACTAGGAAAGGCCACAGGATACTCTTCTCTTCTCATTTCTAACTCTTCTCTATTTCTACTCTATAGATGTCGGACTCTAGGAACAAGTTCACTCAGCCGGATGATGACACCCCTTTCGGACGCCACTTGAAGGAAGTCACCAAGTACCTGAACATTGGCATACAAAGCTTCACCGGAACCTTCACTGCAACTTTACCAGAAGAGGAGCACTGGACGATTCAAGTTCGTGTTCCTGGAAGGACGTTTACACCAATTACAAAGCCCATCGAGTTTTCCTTTGATGCACCGACCTGGAGTTTAGGAAAGAGCATGGCCGCCCACATCACTATTGGACGCATTTGTGAGGTGTACAATAAGGATCTTAAAGACACCATCTACCAGATATGTGGACGCCGGGATGAGCAATGGGAGATGATTCGCACTAGGAAGGATGGATCTATTGCAGCCTACATACAGGAGATGAACCAGCACATTCGTCGCTATGAGAACCAGATGTGCGCTAACATGATAGATACCAAGAAGGTGATGACCCAGAACATGGAGCTGGAAGAGGAACTCAAGGCAACTCGCGATGGATACGAAGAGGAAATTGCTGTACTACTGGAGCAGAATGAAGACCTGAAGAGGAAGCTAGGAATATTCATGGGGAATCCCGAACCTGAAGTGGTCATTCATTCTGAAGACTACATCATACTAGATGACACGGACACCGACACGGACAGTGATGCAGATGATGACAGTGATGATGACTATGAAGACGAAGCTGGAGCGGATATTATGGAGTCTTCCACCGATCAAAATTTCTAGTCGACCACCATGTTATTAGTAGTATTTCCTCCAAGTAGTTAGTATCGAACGATTTGTAATAGTAGCTTAGATCGATTGTTTGAATCTTGTTTGAAATTGAGTGGTGTGGAATGAATATGTTTGTCTCATATGCATATGGGTAGTGAAATCTCTCATTAGACCTATTCTATTCTGTTCTCACCCCTCTGACCTATCAGATGCCTCCGAGACGAGACCCCGGATTCGCTTTCCCGCCGGAGCTCACCCAGTTGATCCAGCAACAGAATGCCTTGATGCAGCTGTTAGTCCAGAACCAGAACCAAAGCAACAACAACAACAACCCACCGCCACCTCCCCCTGTTGACAACCTAGCCCGTTTTCTAAGGTTGAATCCACCGGTGTTCTCTAGCAGCACCGAGCCGATTGTTGCTGATGATTGGCTCCGCAAGATTGTAAGGGAGCTGACCACTGCTGGATGCACGGATGCGGAGAAAGTGCGCTTTGCCGCACATCAGCTTGATGGACCTGCAGCCTCTTGGTGGGAGAACTTCACCACCACCTACCCCATTGCTACAGTTACATGGGATCAGTTTCAGCAGGCCTTCCACACCGCACATGTCTCAGCTGGAGCTATGAGTTTGAAGAAGCGTGGGTTTCGTAACTTATGCCAAGGGAATCGTACTGTGGGACAGTATGTGGATGAGTTCAGCAAGCTAGCACGTTATGCCCCAGATGATGTGGCCACAGATGCCGCGAAGCAGGAGAAGTTTCTTGAAGGACTGAATGATGAGCTGAGTATGCAGTTGATGGTGGCAACTTTCACCAACTACCAGGAGCTGGTAGACAAGGCCCTAATGATTGAAGGCAAGCAGCAGCAAATAGATAACCGCAAGAGGAAGTATGGATAGGGGAAGTATAATTCTGGAGCCCAGCAGAAGCCTCGTTATTCCCCATACTCAGGAGGGTATACTCATCATAACCATGGAGGACATACTCACAATGGAGGAAATTCACACACCCATAGTGGCCCTAAGAATGGCAATGGGAATGGAGGAAGCAACAGTCAAAAACATGCTAACCCCGCGACACCCACTAAGAAGGATCTGAGTCACGTTACCTGTTACAAGTGCGGGAAGACTGGACACTACGCCAATGATTGTTCTAAGGCAAAGAATGGAAATGGAAACGGAAGCTCAGGAAAGAAGCCAAATCCCATCACTCGAGGTCAGGTGAACCACGTCAACGTGGAGGAAGTTGAAGAGCAGCCTGATGAAGTTATTGGTAAGTTTTTTATTAAGTCATTTACAGCTGTTGTTCTTTTTGACACTGGTGCATCGCATTCATACATATCAAGGGGATTTGTAGACATGTTTAAGTTGCCAACCGTAGCCCTTAAGACACCTATGTTAGTAAGCTCACCAGGAGCGGAGTATATGGCTAGCCGAGGATGTTTTCAGCTGCCATTGACCATAGGTAGGCATATTTTTCCCACAGACCTCATTATCCTGGAATCACAAGGATTGGATGTGATACTAGGCATGGATTGGCTATCCAAGTACGAGGGAAACATCGATTGTGCTAGTAAGTCAATTCTTCTCACCACCCCAGAAGGAAAACGGATCAATTATGTGTCTAGGCATGCGCCGAGGACTCAAGTAAATTCACTCTCGGGAGTTGTTCAGGAGGAAGTGCCAGTTGTGAAGGATTATCCCGATGTATTCCCGGAGGAACTACCAGGCATGCCACCAGATCGAGACATAGAGTTTTTGATCAAGCTGTTGCCAGGCACCGGACCAATATCGAAGAGACCGTATCGGATGCCCGCAAATGATCTGGAGGAAATTAAGAAGCAGATTAAGGAGTTATTGGAGAAAGGTTATATACGACCAAGTTCATCACTGTGGGGAGCCCCAGTGCTCTTAGTTGAGAAGAAGGATGGATCCTTAAGAATGGTTGTTGATTATCGTGCGTTGAATGAGGTGACGATCAAGAACAAATACCCACTACCGATGATCAATGATTTGTTTGACCAGCTGCAAGGAGCTAAAGTATGTTGCATGATCGTTCTTCGATCAGGATACCACCAGCTGAAGATCCGAGAACAGGATATACCTAAGACAGCCTTTACCACGAGGTATGGGCTATATGAGTATACAGTTATGTCATTTGGTTTGACTAACGCCCCTGCCTATTTCATGAGTATGATGAACAAGGTGTTCATGGAGTTCTTGGATAAGTTTGTCGTTGTGTTCATTGATGATATATTGGTCTACTCGAAGAATGAAGAAGAACACAAGGAACATTTGCGCTTGGTTCTCGAGAAGCTCAGGGAACATCAGCTATATGCCAAGTTCAGCAAATGCGAGTTTTGGTTGAAGGAAGTCGGATTTCTCGGACGTGTGATCTGGATCACAACATGCACCTACTCATATAGCTGCTCATGATGCCACTGTCAGTAAATGTAGTAGAAAACAAAAAAAATCGCACCTACGATCACCCAAGATCAATATGAAGATGCATAACAGGTTGGGATCACTATCGTTACCGTCACCGAGTTGCAGCGGAAGAAGAACGTGTCGGTGTAGATCATACTTGGAGTCCCTCGAACCATCGATGAATGATCCCTCGTACCGCTGAAAGCACATTTGCTCCCTTGGTGGTTTTGGTAATTAATGTCAACATACATGTTGTCGGACTAACACCTTTATCTAGTATATTTCAAATAAGTTCGGCAGTGGCATGACAAGGGCATAAGGATGTGGACCCCTTCAAAATGCTAAGGACAAAGATTGGCAAAGCTCCAAGACTCTACATTTTTGGTTAAGTGATCCAAGATCACATTGAGTCCATAAGAAAAGCCAATACTATTAAAGGGGATGAGGTTTTGGTCAAGACTCAATTGCTCAAGTGCTTAGTGGTATTGCTCCAAAATCCTCATACACTTCTCCACTTCATTCGTATCCAAACCCTAAAGTTAATCTCAGTTCCACCGAAAAACTCTCATCCGGACCCACCCAAATTACCATATGCATTGCCACATGCCAAACCATAACACTTCGGTACAGCCGAAATTGGATCTCAGTCTCACCGAGATGGCCTGACCAACCTTCTCTAATGAAGTCGCTTCATTTTGGAATCACCGAGATGAACCGATCGGAATTTCCAAAACAAGGTCTTGCCCTAGCCATTGCACTTCAGTCGCATCGAGATGTTCTGTTCGGTCTCACCGAAAAGCCTAATGGTCAAGTCTTTTACACTAATCGGTCTCACCGAGATTTTCATGTTGGTGTCACCGATTTGGGTCAAAGACTTATAACGGTTGGATTTTTGGTGCTGCCTATATATACCCCTCCACCACTACTCACTCTCTAAGAGAGCCATCAGAACAGAACACAACTTCCACAACTTATTTTCTTAGAGGAGAACCACCTACTCATCTGTTGAGATCAAGAGATTCCAATCCAACCATTTGAACCTTGATTTCTAGCCTTCCCCAAGTTGCTTTCCATTCAATCCCCTCTCCTACCAAAGCCAAATCTGTGAGAGTGTTTGAGTATTGGCGAGCCTATCATTTGAAGCACAAGAGCAAGGCGTTCATCATCAACAACCCCGTCTATTACCTTTTGGAGAGTTGTGTCTCCTAGATTGGTTAGGTGTCCCTTGGGAGCCTCCAAGATGTCTAGTTGAACCAAGGAGTTTGTAAGGGCAAGGAGATCGCCTACTTTGTGAAGATCTACCCAAGTGAGGCTAGTCATTCATGGATGTAAACCATGGTGGAATAGGCAAGGTTGCTTCTTCGTAGACCCTTCGTGGGTGGAGCCCTCCGTGGACTTGCGCAACCGTTACCCTCCGTGGGTTGAAGTCTCCAACAACATGGACGTATGATAGCACCACCTATCGGAACCACGCCAAAAATCTTCGTGTCTTCATTGCATTTGAATTTCCATCTCTATCCCTTACTTTCTGCACAATTGCATGCTTTATTATTTCCACTGCTCTATCTCTAGATATGCATGTGTAGGAAGTCTTGGTGACATCTTAATAGTGCCAAAATCTGCCTAAACTTCAAGAGAACCAAAAACTACACCTTTGGTTGGTTAAGAGTCTATTGGCCTCCCCCCTCTAGACCTATCTTCATCGATCCTACAATTGGTATCAGAGATTTGGCCTCCATTGCCTTGGTTTTATCACCATTGGAGGATGATGGATGTGTCTAGTTTGGGGAGTCTCAAATGTAAAGTGCCTATTCTTGATGGAGAGTACTACAACTCTTGGAAAAATGAGATGCTTGTTATTATTAACGAGTTTAACTTGAGCAAGTATATTCATTATCCCTATGAATCTACTATTGATCCCTTGCACCCCACTCATGAAGAGGAAATTGACATGCTTCATAATCTTAGAACTATTAATATTATCATTCGTGGATTACCTAGAAATGTGCTTGTTCATATGCAAAACTTTGAATGCACATATACTTTATGGAAAGACATTGAGGAACGCTTTCCAAACTACTCTTTAAAGAACCTTAATTAGATTCTTCATAAGTCCATTGCATTACATAACATGGAGCCTAGTCATCCTAAGTTTGATGAATGTCTATTTGAGCTTCGTGATCTCATGCGTGCCAAAGGTGATGTTGGAACCATTAGCAACATTATCATGGAAACCATTAGAATTCACAAACTTGCACATTGTCATGATCATAAATCTAATGAATCATTTGCCTTAGGTGATGATCACATGCATGATGATGATGATGATGTTGAGCTTGGCTATTATGATCAAGATGAAGAATTCGACGTCGAATATGAGAAGACTATGAGAAATCTTAGTCTCATGGCAAATCTTCAAGATTACATGGCCGGAGGAAAAGAATAGATTCTTGATAGTGGATGTACCAATGACATGACCGGAGATAAAGCCATGTTTCGTGAGCTTGCCAAAAATGATGGTCCACGCAAGTATGTGACTTTTGGAGATAATTCCAAGGGTAAGGTACTTGCCCTTGGTAAGGTGGCCATATCCAATGATAACTCTATTCAAAATGTTATGCTTGTTGAATCTCTTAGCTACAATCTTCTTTTCGTATCTAGACTAGCCAACTTTGGTTTCAATGTTCTATTTACCGAAGTAGATTGCCAAGTATTTCATTGAGATAATCATAATATGGTCTTTACTAGTATCTGTAGAGGTGATCTATATATTGTTTATTTCACTAAAAGAGCCCAACCTCGTACATGTCTTTTTGCAAAATATTCTAAAGGTTGGTTATGGCATAGAAGGCTAGGACATGTAGGCATGCGAAATCTTGATAAACTTGTTAAAGGAGATCATATCCTTTGTGTGAAAGATGTTATATTTGACAAGGATAGACTTTGTAGTGCTTGCTAAGCAGGAAAACAAGTTGAAGGAAGTCATCTCATGAAGAACATTATGACCATGAGAAGACCACTTGACCTACTCCATATGGATCTCTTCGGTCCCAATCCTTACAAGAGCCTTGGTGGTAATTCTTTTGGTTTGGTCATTGTTGATGATTTTTCAAGATTTGCGTGGGTGTTCTTTCTCGATGACAAATCACAGGTACAAAAGATCTTCAAGAACTTCGCTAGGAAGGCCCAAAATCAATTTGAAGTGAATATCGAGAAGGTTCGGAGTGACAATGGAACAGAGTTCAAGAACACTAATGTGGATACCTTTCTTGACGAAGAAGGAATCTCATATGAGTTCTCGGCTACGTACACACCTCAACAAAATGGAGTTGTTGAGAGGAAGAATCGTGCCCTTATTGAGATGGCAAGAATGATGCTTGATGAATACAAGACACCAAAGCACTTTTGGGCGGAAGCGGTTGAGACGGCTTGTCACGCTACAAATCGACTTTACCTTCACAAGCTTCTAGGTAAAACGTCATATGAGCTACTCACTGGTAATAAGCCACAAGTTGGATACTTTCGAGTATTTGGCTCGAAGTGTTACATTCTTGATAAGCATTGTCATTCAAAATGTGCTCCTAAATCTCATGAAGGTTTCCTACTCAGTTATGGATCAAACTCTCACACTTACCGTGTCTACAAAAACTTCACTCGAAAAGTTGAAGAGCTAGTAGATGTGAAGTTTGATGAATCTAATGGCTCGCAAGTTGAGCAATTGCCAATTGATGTAGGAAACAAAGATCCTTCAGAAGAAATTCAAGACTTGGCTATTGGCAAGATCCGTCCGACGGAGGTGAAGGAGAGTACTTCGTCTATTCGAGTGGAAGCCTCAACCTCACATCAAGGTGAACCACTAATTGATATGGAGGCATCCACAAGTGGAACACGTCAAGACGAAGGAAATGAGGAAGTACAACAAGATGATCCACCTCGACCTCCTTCTCCACCTCCTCATGTGAATAACGACACCAACAACAATGAAGAAGAAGATGAGGATGAAGATGCTTCACTGCAACCCAAGCAAAAGCTACCTCAAGTTAGAGCATGAATTGACAAGCATCATCCCGTCGAACAAATTCTTGGTGACATCAAATCCGGGAGAATTACTCGTTGTAAATCTCATTTAGCTAACTTTTGTGAGCATTACTCATTCATCTCTAGCATTGAGCCTATGAAGGTTGATGAAGCCCTTGAAGACTCGATTGGGTGAATGCTATGCACAAAGAGCTACACAATTTCGAGAGGAATCGAGTGTGGACATTGGTTGAGAAGCCCAAGGATGAACAAAATGTCATCGAAACCAAATGGGTATTTCAAAACAAGCAAGATGAGGATGGACAAGTCATACACAATAAGGCTCGTCTCGTTGCTCAAGGGTACACACAAGTCAAATGTAACATCCCAAATTTTCAATTTGGAATGTTATACATAGATCATCCACTGCATATCATATTTTATTGCATTTCGTTTTGCGATCCTCGGAAATTCTAAGCAACTCAAGGACCCACGGAGAGAGTTGGGGATTTCACCGTTTTCATATTTGGAATTTTCTCAAATATTGAAACAGGGATCAATTTGGTTTAACTATTTTTCTCTCCGAAAATATTTCATATTAAAAATATATGAGAGGAGATAATATGACTTCTCCAAAATAAATGGGATATTGGAGGAAAAATATTAAAATCAAATAAATAATTTATTTGGATTTTTATTGCAATTTTATTTGAATTTAGAAAAAATATGCATTTTTCAAAATTGCATTAGAGTCCCAAATAAAATGTTTACCTTTCCGGGAGATTTTTAGAGGACGGGAAAATTTATTTCGAATTTTGGAGTCCGTTTAGTATTTCTTTTATTTGTTTTTCTGCGCGGAATTATTTAAAAAAAAAAAACTTCGCGGACCGAACTGGGCCGAAGCCCAGCCGGCCCGGCAACGCCGCCGCCTCCGCTCGCGCGCGCCCCGTGCCCGAGCCGGACTCCGCCGAGTCCGGGACGCCGCCGCCTCGTCGCCCCCTGCCCCAAGCCACCCCGCCCCGGCCCCCCTTTATATGCCGCCCGCCCCGCCGCCTCGACCCACCCCGCCGCCGCAGCCCACCGCCGCCGCCCAGCAGCCAGCAGCAGCCGCCGCCGCGTCCGCCGCTCGCCGCCGCCGCTGCAGCGCCGCCGCCGCAACCCACCTCGTCGCGCCGCTGCACCGCACGCGCCCGCCCCGTCGCCGTCGCCTGCCGCACCCCCGCCTCTGCGGCCTCGCCTCGCCGGAGCCGCCGCTCGCCGGATCCGACGCTCGGATTTTTTCCGGTTAACCGTTCGTTTTTTTTTGTAACCCTAGATCTAGATTCGGTTTTTTTTAATTCCGGTTTATTCTTTTAGATCGGTTTTCCGTCGGTTTGTTTTTAGCGACGCCCGTCCGTACGTTCGTTTTAACGAACGGTTTCACCGTTTAACCGACAGCCGCAACGTTCGTTCGTTACCCTGTTCGTTAGTTTTTCTTTTTCTCGATTTTCCGCGATTATTTTCGATCGCGATTTCTGATCCGATTTTCGTTTTAGTATAACTTTTCGCTCGTTTGTCGGAATCAGGCGATTCAAGCGCCTAGATCTTCGTCTCGAAGCCCTCTTTCTGTTTAACCAACTTAAACAAGTTTTTGCTACTGTAAAATTTGACTTTAGTCCAGATTAGTAATCGAAGCTTGTTTCTTTCGCAGTTTGAGTTTCGTTGCTCCGTTTGATTTGATTCTTTTTGCAAACCAGAGTTCTTCAGTTGAACTTTCTGGTTAGGTCTTCTAATTTGGGTTTTACCCGTGCATCTTCGCTTGATTGCTTATGTATGCTATTGTTTGTTTGCGATAGAGTACCCGGAGTGCGAAGCGTGCTACTACGAGTCTCTAGGATTTGCAGATCGTCAGCAAGGCAAGTAACACATTGATCATACTTCTTCGTTACCCAGTTTTTATGCATTAGTTTCGACCCTCAAACATTGCATGACTAGGATGTGATTAACTTGTGGGTATTGGGAAGTAGATGATGAGGTAGAACCTATTGCCTTTTTAATATCGAACCCTTGGGTGTTACTTCTACGCTAAGCTTATGTTGCCATGCTATGCCCGTAGACGTGGATTGGGTTTTGAGTGTATCCATGACAGATGTGAGATTTTTAATTAATGGTTCAACTTAAGGTGGCAACTTTAATACACATCTGGGTGGATTGCTTGTTTGGGCACCTGGGGATATACCAGTGTTGTCCTAGGAGATCCCGGGGATATACCGTGTGATCCTCCAACGGTCCGCCACCCAGGCTCAAAGGGATCATAAGATTATTCATGCTAGAAACTTTCGTGTGCAGCCACAAGCTATTATGGGCTCTAGCATAGTTGAGTATGTTGCAGGACCTCTTTCAGTGGTAGGCTAGCAGATGTAGGGGAAAGTAGGTGTAACTGTCTACCCAGAGTAAAGAGTAAATGTTTCTGAAAGACTGTGTCTCGGTCATCCGTTTCTCAAACACCATGTAGTGCGAGAAATCCAACGGAGGAGATCGAGTCTTGTGGGGAAAAGTGCACAAACCTCTGCAGAGTGTAAAAACTAATCATGATTAGCCGTGTCCCCGGTTATGGACATCTTGAGTATCTGGTTCTTGGATCGTCATATTGAATCCCATCACTCTAAATTAATTTGTTGGGATTAATCATTACTTTTAATTGGGATTGAGAGGGGGATTTACCTTCTCAATGTTCAACAACCACCATGATAGTTAAATAAAATATATTCCTTTGTTGTAGGAAAAAATTGGCTTTTCGCAAAACAGTATAACCCTAGAGCTTTTCCACCAGCCAAATATGCATGTAGTATTAGCATTTATTCTGTTCATTGCTCTACTGTGTTATATTGCCAGCATATTCCATGTGCTGACCCGTTTCGGGCTGCAACGTATCATGTTGCAGACTTTTCAGACGAAGAGTAAGGTGTGCTAGGTCGTTGTCGTGCACTCAGCTATGCCGTTGGAGTTGATGGACTCACTTTATCTTCCAAGCCTTCCGCTGTTATCTTAGTTAGATGGCCTTAAGCCATATTTATTGTAATCAGTTCTCTTTTGAGACATTCGATGTAATAAGTGTGTGATTGCACTCTGTTATAAATCCTTCGAGTACTGTGTGTATCAGCATTACCGATCCAGGGATGACACTTGAACACAGAGATTCGATCCATTCGGGTCGGGTCGCTACAGAGATGGTATCAGAGCACACGCTGACTGTAGGACACGACCACTAAGAAAAGCCATAGGTCACTCTTCTCTACTCATTTCTGACTTCTCTCCCTCTTCTATTCTCTAGGATGGCGGACTCAAGGAACAAGTTTACACAACCGGATGAAGACACACCTTTTGGACGACACTTGAAGGAAATCACTAGGTACCTGAACATCGGAATACCAAGCTTCACCGGGACCCACACCGCCACTGTACTAGAAGAGGAACTTAAGTCTACATGCGATGGATACGAGGAGGAAATCGCAATACTAGTGGAAAAGAATGACGACCTGACAAGGAAGCTAGGAGTATTCATGGGAGACCCCGTGCCCGGAGAAGAAGACGACGAACCTGAGGAAATTCGATCTGAAGACTACATCATCATCGACGACACCGACTCCGACCTCGACAGTAGTGATGATGATTATGAAGACGAAGCTGGAGCGGATATCATGGAGTCTTCCACCGATCAAAATTTCTAGATGACCACCATATTATCATTAGTATTTTCCCCATGTAAATAGTAATAGTCCGAGCACTTTTGTAACGGTAGTTAGATCGATTTGTATGCTCTTGCTTGAATTGAGTGGTGTGTAATGAATGTGTTTGTCTCATGTGCATATGGGTAGTGCCTTCTCACTAGACCTTACTCTATTCTAATCTCTTCCCTCTAAACCCATCAGATGCCTCCGAGACGCGACACCGGATTTGTTTTCCCACCGGAGCTCACTCAGTTGATTCAACAGCAGAATACCCTGATGCAGCTACTAGTTCAGAACCAAGGCAACAACAACAACAACCCACCGCCACCACCACCAGTTGACAACTTAGCCCGTTTTCTGAGGTTGCAGCAGCCGGTGTTTTCCAGTAGCACCGAGCCAATAGTTGCGGATGACTGGCTACGCAGGATTGGAAGGGAGTTGACCACCGCAGGATGCACAGACGCTGAGAAGGTGCGTTTTGCCGCACATCAATTGGATGGACCCGCAGCCTCATGGTGGGAGAATTACACAGCCACATTCCCTATAGCCAATGTCACTTGGGATCAGTTTCAGCAAGCTTTCCGCACGGCACATGTCTCAGCAGGAGCTATGAGCATGAAGAAGCGTGAGTTTCGCAACTTACGCCAGGGAAACCGTACCGTGGGGCAGTACGTGGATGAGTTCAGTAAATTAGCTCGCTATGCCCCGGATGATGTGGCCACTGATGCCGCGAAGCAGGAGAAGTTTATGGAAGGGTTGAATGATGAGCTGAGTATGCAGTTGATGGTGGCAACATTCAACAACTACCAGGAGTTGGTAGACAAAGCTCTTATGATTGAAGGGAAGCAGCAGCAGATTGATAGCCGCAAGCGGAAGTATGGACAAGGGAAGTTCAACTCAGGAGCTCAGCAGAAGCCCCGGTTCACCCCGAACTCGGGAGGACTTGTTCATAACCATGGAGGTCATAACCACAATGGAGGAAGTTCACACAACCATAATGGCCACAAGAATGGAAATGGACATGGAGCAGGCAGTAATCAGAACCGCTCTAACCCAGCCACACCCGCCAAGAAGGATCAAAGCCACGTTACCTGTTTCAAGTGCGGGAAGACTGGACATTATGCCAACGAATGTCCAGAATTGAAGAACGGCAATGGTAATGGAAGCGCTGGGAAGAAGCCCAATCCATTCAACCGAGGACAAGTGAACCACATGAACGTGGAGGAGGTTGAGGAGCAGCCTGATGCAGTTATCGGTAAGTTTTTGGTTAAGTCTTTTATTGCAATTGTTCTTTTCGATACTGGTGCATCGCATTCATACATATCAAGGGGATTCGTGGATAAGTATAAGTTGCCCACTAAGGTACTTAGGACACCCATGTTAGTAAGATCACCCGGTGCGGAGTATATGGCAAGACAAGGATGTTTTCAGATGCCATTGATCATTGGAAGTCATGTTTTCCCCTCAGACCTGATAGTTTTGAAGTCACAAGGATTAGATGTGATACTAGGCATGGATTGGCTATCGATGTATGGAGGAAGCATCGATTGTGCGAGTAAGTCGATTTCGCTTACCACCCCGGAGGGAAAAAGGATCAAGTATGTATCTAGGCATGTGCCTAGAAGGAGCCAAGTAAATTCTCTCACGGGAGTTGTTCAGGAGGAGGTGCCTATTGTGAAAGATTTCCCGGATGTATTTCCAGAGGAGTTACCAGGCATGCCGCCGGATCGAGACATTGAATTCTTGATAGAGTTGTTGCCAGGCACCGGACCAATATCAAAGAGACCATACCGGATGCCCGCAAATGATCTGGAGGAGATTAAGAAGCAGATCAGGGAATTATTGGAGAAAGGTTACATTCGACGAAGTTCATCACCGTGGGGAGCCCCAGTGCTCTTAGTTGAGAAGAAGGATGGATCCTTGAGAATGGTTGTTGATTATCGCGCATTGAATGAAGTGACGATTAAGAACAGGTACCCACTGCCAATGATTAATGATTTGTTTGATCAGTTGCAAGGAGCTAAAGTGTTCTCCAAGATCGATCTGAGATCAGGGTATCACCAGCTGAAGATCCGAGAACAGGATATACCTAAGACAGCCTTCACCACCCGGTATGGGCTATATGAGTACACAGTTATGTCATTTGGATTGACTAATGCCCCTGCCTATTTCATGAGTATGATGAACAAGGTGTTCATGGAGTTCTTGGATAAGTTTGTCATGGTGTTCATTGATGATATCTTGGTATACTCAAAGAATGAAGAGGAGCACAAGGAGCATCTGCGTTTAGTTCTCGAGAAGCTCAGGGAACATCAGTTGTATGCCAAGTTCAGCAAATGTGAGTTTTGGTTGAAGGAAGTTGGATTTCTTGGACATGTTATATCGGGCGAAGGTATAGCAGTAGACCCCACTAAGGTTCAGTCTGTCACTGAGTGGTTGGCACCCACCTCAGTGGGGGAGATCCGCAGTTTTCTTGGACTTGTAGGATATTATCGGAGATTTATCGAGAATTTTTCCAAGATTGCGAAGCCTATGACGGAGTTACTGAAGAAGGACACTAAGTTCAAATGGACAGATGAATGTGAGGCAAGTTTTCAGGAACTGAAGAAACGTTTGGTTACAGCCCCAGTTCTGATTCTGCCAGATATACGCAAGGATTTCCAAGTGTATTGCGACGCCTCTCGCTTAGGACTGGGAGGAGTACTTATGCAGGAAGGGAGAGTTGTTTCATATGCCTCACGTCAGCTTCGGCCGCATGAGTTGAATTATGCCACGCATGACTTGGAGTTAGCAGCTGTAGTTCATGCACTTAAGACTTGGAGACATTTTCTTATTGGGAACCGTTGTGATGTGTACACGGATCACAAGAGCTTGAAGTATATTTTCACTCAGAAGGAGCTGAACCTCAGGCAGAGGAGATGGTTGGAACTTATAAAGGATTATGATATGAAGTTGCATTATCATCCAGGAAAGGCCAATGTCGTAGCAGACGCTTTGAGCCGGAAAAGTTATGTCAATACCCTCAAAAGTGAAGGTTTACCAAAGGGGTTATCCGAAGATCTCAGGGAGTTTCGTTTGGGGATAGTCCCTAGAGGTTTTGTCGCAGTTATGGAAGTTCAGTCAACATTATTGGAAAGGATTCGAGAAGCTCAGAAAGATGACAAAGAAATTGCCGAGATAAAGGATAGAATGCGCAAAGGAAAAGCCAAAGGTTTTCGTGAAGATGAGCACGACACCTTATGGTTTGAGGACCGTGTGTATGTACCCAATAATGCCGAGATCAGGAAGTTGATACTACAGGAGGCTCATGACTCGCCATACTCGATACACCCAGGAAACACCAAGATGTATTTGGATTTAAAAGAGCGTTTCTGGTGGACGGGTATGAAGAGGGATATTGCTGAGTATGTAGCCGTATGTGATGTATGTCAGAGAGTGAAGGCAGAGCATCAGAAGCCCGCAGGATTGCTACAGCCTATGCCAATACCCGAATGGAAGTGGGATAAACTTGGCATGGATTTCATCACCGGATTACCCAGGACCCGATCAGGATATGATTCTATCTGGGTAGTAGTGGATCGTTTGACCAAAGTAGCTCACTTTATTCCAGTGAAAACCACATATACGAGTGCGAAGTTGGCCAAGATATATATGACCAGGATCGTATGTCTGCACGGAGTTCCGAGGACCATCATATCAGATAGAGGAACCCAGTTTACTTCAAAGTTTTGGCGCCAACTACACCAGACATTGGGAACCAGGCTAGAGTTTAGTACAACTTTTCATCCGCAGACAGATGGACAGACCGAGAGAGTCAATCAGATTCTGGAGGACATGTTAAGAGCTTGTGCGCTAGATTAGGATCTAGTTGGGATGACAATTTGCCTACGCGGAGTTCTCATACAACAACAGCTACCAAGCCAGTTTGAAGATGGCACCTTTCGAGGCTTTGTATGGAAGGGGTGCGGACACCGTTGATGTGGGATGAAGTTGGAGACCGTCAGTTGTTTGGACCGGATTTGATTAAGGAATCCGAAGAGAAGGTTAAGCTGAGTCGAGATAGACTGAAAGTAGCCCAGTCCAGACAAGAAGAGTTATGCCGATCCAAAACGCAAGGAGGTAACCTATGAAGTCGGAGACAGAGCATATCTACGAGTATCACCCTTACGAGGAGTGAAACGTTTTGGAGTTAAAGGAAAGTTAGCCCGAGGTTTGTAGGACCATACCGAGTATTGGAACGTATGGGTGAGTTGCCTACAGTTGGAATTGCCCGAAGACTGTCAGGAGTTCATGATGTGTTTCACGTTCCCAGTTGAAGAAGTGCCATGCGGAGATGGCTGATATTTCTCTAAGAGATACAGTGCCCCTAGAAGCAATTCAATTGGATAGTGACCTAACTTACGAGGAGAAACCCGTCAAGATTCTCGAGTTTGCCAGCCGAGTTACACGCAACAAAGTTATCAAGTTTTTGCAAAGTTCAGTGGGTCACCATACCGAAGATGAAGCCACCTGGGAGCGCGAAGAAGACCTCCGAAGGACCACCCGCACCTGTTTTCTAGCCAACCCGAATCTCGAGGGCGAGATTCATCTTAAGGGGGGTAGGTTTGTAACATCCCAAATTTTCAATTTGGAATGTTATACATAGATCCTCCACTGCATATCATATTTTATTGCATTTCGTTTGCGATCCTCGGAAATTCTAAGCAACTCAAGGACCCACGGAGAGAGTTGGGGATTTCACCGTTTTCATATTTGGAATTTTCTCAAATATTGAAACAGGGATCAATTTGGTTTAACTATTTTTCTCTCCGAAAATATTTCATATTAAAATATATGAGAGGAGATAATATGACTTCTCCAAAATAAATGGGATATTGGAGGAAAAAATAAAATCAAATAAAAATTTATTTGGATTTTTATTGCAATTTTATTTGAATTTAGAAAAAATATGCATTTTTCAAAATTGCATTAGAGTCCCAAATAAATGTTTACCTTGCCGGGAGTAGATTTTTAGAGGACGGGAAAATTTATTTCGGGAATTTTGGAGTCCGTTTAGTTTTTTTATTTGTTTTTCTGCGCGGAATTATTTTAAAAAAAAAAAACTTCGCGGACCGAACTGGGCCGAAGCCAGCCGGCCCGGCAACGCGCCGTCCGCTCGCGCGCGCCCGTGCCCGAGCCGGACTCCGCCGGAGTCCGGGACGCCGCCGCCTCGTCGCCCCTGCCCCAAGCCACCCGCCCCGCGCCCCCCTTATATGCCGCCGCCCCCCTCGCCCGCCTCGACCCACCCCGCCGCCGCAGCCCACCGCCGCCGCCGCAGCAAGCAGCAGCAGCCGCCGCCGCGTCCGCCGCTCGCCGCCGCCGCTGCAGCGCCGCCGCTGCAGCGCCGCCGCTGCAACCCACCTCGCCGCGCCGCTGCACCGCACGCGCCCCGCCCCGTCGCCTGCCGCACCCCGCCGCCGCTGCGGCCTCGCCTCGCCGGAGCCGCCGCTCGCCGGATCCGACGCCCGGATTTTTTCCGGTTAACCGTTCGGTTTTTTTTGTAAACCCTAGATCTAGATTCGGTTTTTTTTTATTCCGGTTTATTCTTTTTAGATCGGTTTTCCGTCGGTTTAGTTATTTAGCGGACGCCCGTCCGTACGTTCGTTTTAACGAACGGTTTTCACCGTTTAACCGCAGACAGCGAACGTTCGTTCGTTAGCCTGTTCGTTAGTTTTTCTTTTTCTCGGATTTTCCGCGATTATTTTCGATCGCGATTTCTGATCCGATTTTCGTTTTAGTATAACTTTTCGCTCGTTTGTCGGAATCAGGCGATTCAAGCGCCTAGATCTTCGTCTCGAAGCCCTCTTTCTGTTTAACAAACTTAAACAAGTTTTTGCTACTGTAAAATTTGACTTTAGTCCAGATTAGTAATCGAAGCTTGTTTCTTTCGCAGTTTGAGTTTCGTTGCTCCGTTTGATTTGATTCTTTTTGCAAACCAGAGTTCTTCAGTTGAACTTTCTGGTTAGGTCTTCTCATTTGGGTTTTACCCGTGCATCTTCGCTTGATTGCTTATGTATGCTATTGTTTGTTTGCGATAGAGTACCCGGAGTGCGAAGCGTGCTACTACGAGTCTCTAGGATTTGCAGATCGTCAGCAAGGCAAGTAACACATTGATCATACTTCTTCGTTACCCAGTTTTTATGCATTAGTTTCGGCCCTCAAACATTGCATGACTAGGATGTGATTAACTTGTGGGTATTGGGAAGTAGATGATGAGGTAGAACCTATTGCCTTTTTAATATCGAACCCTTGGGTGTTACTTCTACGCTAAGCTTATGTTGCCATGCTATGCCCGTAGACGTGGATTGGGTTTTGAGTGTATCCATGATAGATGTGAGATTTTTAATTAATGGTTCAACTTAAGGTGGCAACTTTAATACACATCTGGGTGGATTGCTTGTTTGGGCACCTGGGGATATACCAGTGTTGTCCTAGGAGATCCCGGGGATATACCGTGTGATCCTCCTACGGTCCGCCACCCAGGCTCAAAGGGATCATAAGATTATTCATGCTAGAAACTTCCGTGTGCAGCCACAAGCTATTATGGGCTCTAGCATAGTTGAGTATGTTGCAGGACCTCTTTCAGTGGTAGGCTAGTAGATGTAGGGGAAAGTAGGTGTAACTGTCTACCCAGAGTAAAGAGTAAATGTTTCTGAAAGACTGTGTCTCGGTCATCCGTTTCTCAAACACCATGTAGTGGGAGAAATCCAATGGAGGAGATCGAGTCTTGTGGGGAAAAGTGCACAAACCTCTGCAGAGTGTAAAAACTAATCATGATTAGCCGTGTCCCCGGTTATGGACATCTTGAGTATCTGGTTCTTGGATCGTCATATTGAATCCCATCACTCTAAATTAATTTGTTGGGATTAATCATTACTTTTAATTGGGATTGAGAGGGGGATTTACCTTCTCAATGTTCAACAACCACCATGATAGTTAAATAAAATATATTCCTTTATTGTAGGGAAAAATTGGCTTTTCGCAAAACAGTATAACCCTAGAGCTTTTCCACCAGCCAAATATGCATGTAGTATTAGCATTTATTCTGTTCATTGCTCTACTGTGTTATATTGCCAGCATATTCCATGTGCTGACCCGTTTCGGGCTGCAACGTATCATGTTGCAGACTTTTCAGACGAAGAGTAAGGTGTGCTAGGTCGTTGTCGTGCACTCAGCTATGCCGTTGGAGTTGATGGACTCACTTTATCTTCCAAGCCTTCCGCTGTTATCTTAGTTAGATGGCCTTAAGCCATATTTATTGTAATCAGTTCTCTTTTGAGACATTCGATGTAATAAGTGTGTGATTGCACTCTGTTATAAATCCTTCGAGTACTGTGTGTGTCAGCATTACCGATCCAGGGATGACACTTGAACACAGAGATTCGATCCATTCGGGTCGGGTCGCTACATCAAAGGTATGAAAACCCCCATCCCAACTTCTGGACATCTTGACTTGATAAAGGATGGCAAACCTTTGGATCAAAATTTTTACCGATCCATGATTGGTTCATTGCTATATCTATGTGCCTCCCGTCCCGATATTATGCTAAGTATGTGCATGTGTGCACGATTCAAGCGGCACCAAAAGAGTGTCATCTTAAGGCTGTGAAAAGGATTGTGAGATATTTGATACATACACCAAACATTGGCATTTGGTATTCCAAAGGATCTTCTTTCAAACTTATTGGCTACTCTGATTCGGACTATGCCGGAGACAAGGTTGATAGAAAGTCCACTTCGGGTACATGTCAATTCCTTGGTAGATCTCTCGTGTCTTGGTCCTCCAAGAAACAAAACTCGGTATCTCTATCCACCGCCGAAGTGGAATACATGGTCATCGGATCATGTTGTGCTCAATTGCTATGGATGACACAAACTCTAAAAGATTATAGGATACATGTGAAACATGTGCCATTACTATGTGACAATGAGAGTGCTATTAAGATTGCACACAATCCCGTGCAACATTCTTGAACTAAGCATATTGAAGTTCATCACCATTTCATTTGATATCATGTTGCTAAAGGTGACACTGACCTCAAGCATGTTCGTACCGACAAACAATTGACGAATATCTTCACTAAACCTCTTGATGAGAAGATATTTTTTCACTTGAGAAGTGAGTTGAATGTCATTGATGCTTCCAGCGTGAACTAGACACTCACTTGGATGCATGCAAGGGCATGAGCTATATTGACTAATCCTTGATATTTCTCTTATGATGATCATTTCATATCTTGGATAAATTGCTCCCTTGTATTGCATCTAACCCTTGTAGGTACTTGGATGAACATCACATCACAAGGTTGCTCTCAAATTCATATCTTGAGGAAGCAAATTCAAGCCAAGTATCTCTACCGTTTGGTGTGTCCAATGGGCAAGACAACTCAAATATATCCTTTGACAATATATGACTCTATGCTTCACTCTTGTCAAAGTGGATACATATGTTGTTCCTTGCAAACGAACCCATGGCGGAAGATGAACTACAAATGAAACGATTGCTCTCAACTTCACTCCATGAGCATCCACCTCAACTTCAACTACATGATGAATATCTACAGCAAACACCAATGTAAGTCCTCACCTCTTAGAGAAGCTTTACTCAAAGACATGAGCCAAAGCACCTCAACAAGATGTGCACACATTGATATGCTTAAACGAAAAATGGTAACTCCATTTTGAGCTTAACAATGAGTATGACCTATGATCAAGTGATTTCACTTGACTCCTAAGTCAATATACTCTAACATAGGTGACCTAGTCGCCTACCCCCCTCTCTAGATGAAGTTCTCTAGATGTTGCCTAGTCTGCTTTCTTCTTGCTAAAGTGCTTTTCCTTTTTTTCAAAAAAAACTTCATCTACATCTTTTTCTTTTTCGTGTTCTTTTCTTTGGTTAGTTTCTAGTCAATTCATTGCAAATCTTATTTGAATTCCCTACAAATCCTTATGAGATCTCTGTTTGCAAGTGAACTGAGTTGACAAAATTTTCTCTCTGTAATGAGCTTGGTCCCTCCGACTCGACACACATCGGTCACACCAAAGTGCAACTAAAACCTGCACGCAGTTCATCGGTGCAACCAAAAAGGACAAACTCAGACCAGCCGATGTGACTTCTCTGTACACTCCTTGACTCGGAGTCACCGATTTCACTGCTGAAATAACCTTTTGCCAATTTATTCATTCTCTTTTGCCAGCTCTACTCAATGATTCCTTCCCTCTGACTGCATCTAAAGTCGTATCTTGCCGAGTTGTGCCTCTCCAGGACCACACCCACTTAACTCACAACCTTGAAGCTGGATCCTTCTTTGAAATTGATGTCAAAGGGGGAGAGAGATGCACATCAAAGCTTATCTTTTAAGAAGAGAGATGCATGATAACCCACAAGTATAGGGGATCGTTTGTATCCCTTTTCGATAAGTAAGAGTGTCGAACCCGACAAGGAGCTAAAGGTAGAACAAATATTCCCGCAAGTTCTATCAACCACCAATACAACTCTACGCACACTTAACATTTGCTTTACCTAGAACAAGAATAAAACTAGAAGTACTTTGTAGGTATGAAGGGATAAGTTTGCAAGATAATAAAGAACATAAAAATAAGAAGTAGGTGTTGTTCAAATCATACAATTAAATTAGTATAACGAGTGTGGATTAGTAGTGGTAGGATTTGTGGAATTGTCCCTAAGCAATTTACTATGTTACTAGACTGATAGCAAGTTTTTATGTGGGAGAGGCCACTGCTAGCATGTCGTCCCTTACTTGGAATTCTATGCACTTATGATTGGAACTATTAGCAAGCATCCGCAACTACTAACGTTCATTAAGGTAAAACCCAACCATAGCATTAAGATATATATTGGTCCCCCTTCAATCCCGTATGCATCAATTTCTATGGTAGGAAGAAGCTTCTGTCACCCTTACCCTCCAATGCGTAGTCCTATCAACATACAACTAACCCTATGGTGTGATCCACATGCATGCTCATATGATGGGCACCAAAGGACAGCAACATAACCACAAGCAAATTAAACCAATCATAGCAATTCACCAATCACCGGTAGGACAACAAAAATCTACTCAAGCATCATAGGATGGCAACATATCATTGGATAATAATATGAAGCATAAAGCACCATATTCAAGTAGAGGGTACAGCGGGTTGCGGGAGAGTGGACCGTTGTAGATAGATGGGGGAAGGTGATGAAGATGTTGGTGAAGATGACGGAGTTGTTGGAGTAGATCGCCGTCACACAATGATTGCCTCGGCGGTGTTCCGACGCCACCGGGAGAGAGGGGGAGAGAGCCCCCTCCTTCTTCTTCTTCCTTGGCCTCCCCCCTAGATGGGAGAAGAGTTCCCCCTCTGGTCCATGGCCTCCATGGCGGCGGAGGGGCAGGAGCCCCTCCTAGATTGGATCTATCTCTCTGTTCTCTTCTGTTTTGCGATCCTGTTTTCTGGCCCTTCACCGTTTCTTAAATTCCTGGAGATCCGTAACTCTGATCGGGCTAAAAAATTTACATGATTTTTCCCATAAATTATCTTTCTTGCGGCGAAATAAGGGCAACAACCACCTTACGAGGTGGCACTACCCACCACCGCGCGCCTTGGGGGGCTGGCGCGCGCAGGTGTCTTGTGGAGGCCCTGGGCCTCCGTTTGCATTGATTCCACATCCCAAAAATCACATATATTACAAAATAATTATCTGTAAATTTTTATTTCGTTTGGACTTTGTTTGATATGGATATTCTGTAAAACAAAAAAACATGCAACAAACAGGAACTGGCACTGGGCACTGGATCAATATGTTAGTCCAATAAATCATATAAAATGTTGCCAAAAATATGTGAAAGTTGTATAATATTGGCATGGAACAATCAAATTATAGATACGACGGAGACGTATCAGCATCCCCAAGCTTAATTCCTGCTCGTCGTCGAGTAGGTAAATGATAAAAAAGATAATTTTTGATGTGGAATGCTACCTAGCATAATTTTGATCATATATCTAATCATGGCATGAATATTAAGACATAAATGATTCAAAGCAATAGTCTATAATTTGACATAAAGACATTAATACTCAGGCATCCCAACAAACAATCGTGTCTTTCAAAATATCAACGCTAAAGAAAGCTATCCCTACAAAATCATATAGTCTTGTCATGCTCCGTCTTCTTAGCACAAATTATTTATCATGCACAACCCCGATGACAAGCCGAGCAATTGGTTCATATTTTTTAACGCGCTTCAGCTTTTTCAACTCCCACGCAATACATGAGCGCAAGCCATGGATATAGCACTATAGGTGGAATATAGTATGATGATAGGATTAAACATAGAGAAGACAAAAAGGTAAGAAATTCTCACATCGACGCGGCTAATAAACGAGCTATGGAGATGCCCATCAATTGATTTCGATGCGAGTGAGTAGGGATTGCCATGCAACGGATGCACTAAGAGCTATAAGTGTATGAAAACTCAAACTGAAAACTAAGTGGGTGTGCATCTAACTCTATGATGAAAAATTCCCACTAGTATATGAAAGTGAAAACATAGTAGACTCTCTATATGAAAAACATGGTGCTACTTTGAAGCACAAGTGTGGAATTAGCATGCCCCTTCTCTCTTTTTCTCTCATTTTTCTTTTCTTTTTTCTTTTTTCTTCTTTCTTTTCTTTTCTTTTTTATTTTCCTTTTTTTTCTTTTTGTCCGGAGTCTCATCTCGACTTGTGGGGGCATCATAGTTTCCATCATCCTTTCCTCACTGGGACATGCTCTAATAATGAATAATGATGATCATCACAGTTCTATTTACTTAGAACTCAATATTACAACTCGATACCTAGAATAAAGTATGACTCTATATGAATGCCTCTGGCAGTGTACCAGGATGTGCAATGATCTAGCATAGCAAAGATACAAAAAACGGACAAGCCATGAAAATATCATGCTAGCTATCTTACGATCATGCAAAGCAATATGACAATGAATGCTCAAGTCATCAAAACGGAAGCGGTGGAAGTTGCATGACAATATATCTCGGAATGGCTATGGAAATGCCATAATAGGTAGGTATGGTGGCTGTTTTGAGGAAGATATAATAAGGCTTATGTGTGATAGAGCGTATCATATCACGGGGTTTGGATGCACCTGCGAAGTTTGCACCACATCTTGAGGTGAGAAAGGGCAATGCACGGTACCGTAGAGGCTAGCAAATTGTGGAAAGGTAAGAGTGCGTATAATCCATGGACTCACATTAGTCATAAAGAACTCATATACTTATTGTGAAAGTTTATTAGCCCTCAAAGCAAAGTACTACTACGCACGCCTCTAGGGGGATAGATTGGTAGGAAAAGACCATCGCTCGTCCCCGACCACGACTCATAAGGAAGACAATCAATAATAAATCATGCTCCAACTTCATAGCATAACAAGAGACTATACATGCATGCTTCGGGAATCACAAACCTTAACACCAATATTCTTACTAACCACAACCATTTACTAGTACCTCCCACATATTATCATCTCTATATCGCACAACTATTGCAAGGAATCAAACATATCATATTCAGTGATCCACAAGTTTTATGTACGATTTTATGACTAACCATGCAAATGACCAATTCCTGTTGACTCTCTAAATAGATATAAGTGAAGCATGAGAGTTTAATTCTTTCTAGAAAAGACCATGCTCTAATAAATATAAGTGAAGCAAAAGAGCATTCTACAAATAACGGTTTTCTATATGAAGAGAAACAAGCAATCCAATCTTCAAATGATATAAGTGAAGCACATGAAGCATTCTATAAAGCCATACTCAAAAGATATAAGTGAAGTGCAATGAGCATTCAATAAATCAACCAAGGACCATCTCATACCAGCATGGTGCATAAAAGAAAAGTGAAAACTAAACACAAAAGACGCTCCAAGATTTACTCATATCACGTGAACGAAACAAAGACGAAAACATACCGATACTTGTTGACGAAAGATGGGATGCCTTCCGGGGCATCCCCAACCTTAGACGCTTGAGCCTCCTTGGATATTTACTTGGTGAGCCTTGGTCATCCCCAAGCTTTAACTCTTGCCTCTCCTCCTTCTCCTCATATCGAGACCTCCTCGATCTTTGAACACTTCACCCACACAAAACTTAACAGAAAACTCGTGAGATCCGTTAGTATAATAATGCAAATTACTACTTTAAGTACTGTTACAAACCCATTCATATTTTGTTTTTGCATTATATCTATTGTATTATAACTTCTCCATGGCTTATACCACCGATACAATCGATAGTTTCATCAAAACGAGCAAAACAATGCATCAAAAATAGAATCTGTCAAAAACAGGACAGTCTGTAGTAATTTGAACATTCACCATACTTCTTTAACTCTAAAAATTCTGAAATTTTTGGAAGAAATAAGAAAATTTTCATAGAATTATTGTATAAAAATTTCAGAAACTTTTGACGTTCCAGTAAAAAATTTAAATTCACGCACTACAGCCAAAGTTTCTGTTTTTGCACCGCACATACCAACAAGCAATCTAATCATCCTAAAGGCAAACCTTGTCACATTATTTTTATAATACAATGGATTTGTACAAGGGGATAATTATTTTTGTTGAAAAGTTTTTGTAGTCGAGATTCACAAAGTTTCCATGGGCATGAACAAAGTTCAAGGACGTCCCCCACGTCAACGGTGTTCGTCTTTCTCACTTTCACCTTCCTTTTTGAAAAGTTTTAGGTTCCCCTCTATATTTTTTTGTTTTTAAACTTTATAAAAGCACACAACAGAATAAAATGACTCTCTAAAACTTCCGGGTTGTCTCCCTGGCAGCGCTTTTTTAAGGCCATTAAGCTAGGCATATATAGTGCTCAAGTAATTCATCCACCCGGATCCCAAGGTATATCAAAGCCAATTTTAACTAGCAATGATTAGTAATTTAGTAGTGAGCACAAAGCAACATATATCATGCAATGACGAAGTCTAACTCTCTTCCTATGCATCGGTATGTCATAAAAGAACAATTCATGCACATCAAGTAAATGGCAATACATAGCATAAGCAGTTTCTTGTTACTTTATCATATTAGAAACATAGAGAGGCAGAGATGTAGTTCCTCTCTCATAATAATTGCAAGTAGGCCCAGCAAGCACATGCATATTATATCCATCAAAATCATCATGGGTAGTAGTAAAATGCAACCCATCAATATAATCCTTAAAAAGAGCAAACTTCTCTGATATAGTTTAGTTGGGAGAATTCAAAAAGATAATAGGACTATCATGTGTGGGTGCAATAGCAAAAATTTCATTCTTAATATAAGGAACTATAGCAAGTTCATCTCCACAAGCATAAATCATATTGGCATCTTGGCCACAAGCATAGCAAGCATCAAGTTCACCAAAAACGGATATTTCAAAAGAATCAACGGGATCATAGCAGTTATTATAGCATTCATCCTTCAGTAAGCACGAAGGGACATTAAACAATGTATGAGTTGAAGAGTTACTCTCATTAGAAGGTGGGCACAGGTAGCTAATCCGCTCTTCCTCCTATTATTCTTCGCTCTCCTCATCATATTTTTCATACAATGAGCCCACAGTTTCAGCAATTTCTTCTTCCATAGACTCCTGCAAAATATTAGTCTCTTCTTGGATAGCGAAGACTTTCTCAATAAATACATCAATATCGAATTGTATTTATAACTCTCATAGCAATATTTAAGTATAGAAAAAAAATTAGGTCTATAAACAGCATCATCATAATCTTCATACTTTTCAAACAAAGATTCAATTTCATAAGCACCCTTAAAAGCAACAAATTCTTCTATTCGTTCCACATCATAGTAATCATATCTACCATTAGCATAAGAAGCCAAGGTTTCATTATCATTAAATTCACATGAAAAGGGAAGGTGTCGAACCTTCATCCTAGAGCAACAAGTATAATCATATCTCGAGCATAGAGATAATCCCTAAAGTACTCACGTTGATCCAACGTGTCTCCCATTATCAAGTTGAATGGGGTTTTCTCAGGATTATCAAAGTAGTGCTTAATAGTTTTCACATAACGAGCATCGAGGGTTTTTGGAGGTTCCCCATCTCCATGAGTAGCAAGTACAACTAATTTTTTTGGTATTTCGTGTTCCATATCCGTAACTAAAGATAGAGAACAACTTAGAACAGAAAATAAAAACTACTTAGTGATAAAGCAAACAAGCACACACGAGAATATTCAACCCACGCTATTGCTCCCCGGCAACGGCACCAGAAAAAGGTCTTGATAACCCACAATTATAGGGGATTGTTTGTAGCCCTCTTCGATAAATAAGAGTGTCAAACCCAACAAGGAGCTAAAGGTAGAAAAAATATTCCCTCAAGTTCTATCGACCACCGATACAACTCTACGCACACTTAATGTTTGCTTTACCTAGAACAAGAATAAAACTAGAAGTACTTTGTAGGTATGAAGGGATAAGTTTGCAAGACAATAAAGAATGTAAAAATAAAAAGTAGGTGATGTTCTAATCAAAGTACAATTAAATTAGTATAGCGAGTGTGGATTAGTAGTGGTAGGATTTGCGGAATTGTCCCTAAGCAATTGGCTACGTTACTAGACCGATAGCAAGTTTTTATGTGGGAGAGGCCACTGCTAGCATGTCGTCCCTTACTTGGAATTCTATGCACTTATGATTGAAACTATCAGCAAGCATCTGCAACTACTAATGTTCATTAAGGTAAAACCCAACCATAGAATTAAGATATATATTGGTCCCCCTTCAATCCCGTATGCATCAATTTCTATGTTAGGAAGAAGCTTCTGTCACCCTTGCCCTCCAATGCATAGTCCTATCAACATACAACTAACCCTATGGTGTGATCCACACGTGCGCTCATATGATGGGCACCAAAGGACAACAACATAACCACAAGCAAATTAAACCAATCATAGCAATTCACCAATCACCGGTAGTGCAACAAAAATTTACTCAAGCATCATAGGATGGCAACATATCATTGGATAATAATATGAAGCATAAAGCACCATGTTCAAGTAGAGGGTACAGAGGGTTGCGGGAGAGTAGACCGCTGTAGATAGATGGGGGAAGGTGATGAAGATGTTGGTGAAGATGAAAGATTTGTTGGAGTAGATCGCCGTCACACGATGATTGCCCCATCGGTGTTCCGGCGCCACCGGGAGAGAGGGGGAGAGATCCCCCCCCTTCTTCTTCCTCCTTGGCCTCCCCCCTAGATGGGAGGAGAGTTACCCTCTGGTCCATGGCCTCCATGGCGGCGGTGGGGCAGGAGCCCCTCCTAGATTGGATCTATCTCTCTGTTCTCTTCTGTTTCACGTTCCTGTTTTCTGGCCCTTCACTGTTTCTTAAATTCCCGGGGATCTGTAACTCCGATCGGGCTGAAATTTTTACTGGATTTTTTTTCCATAAATTATCTTTCTTGCGGAGAAAGAAGGGCATCAACTGCCTTACGAGGTGGCCACTACCCACCACCGTGCACCTGGGGGGGCTGGCGCGCCCAGGTGTCTTGCGGAGGCCCTGGGCCTCCGTTTGCGTTGATTCCACCTCCCAAAAATCACATATATTCCAAAATAATTCTCTGTAAATTTTTATCGCATTTGGACTTCATTTGATATGGATATTCTGCAAAACAAAAAACATGCAACAAACAGGAATTGGCACTGGGCACTGGATCAATATGTTAGTCCAATATAAAATGTTGCCAAAAATATGTGAAAGTTGTATAATATTGGCATGGAAAAATAAAAAATTATAGATACGACGGAGACGTATCAATGCATTTTACAAAAGAGGAGAGAACCTGCATGTTTCTAAGAGGGGAGAAACATGTTGTCAATTCAAGTTGAGTCTTAATAAATTTTGCCCTTTGCTCTGACTCAGCTTGCTAGTTAAGTTTGCTCTAATTCTAGTTTGTGCTCTGATTTTATCTCACCCTACCTACTCCCATTATCCAATATTAGATTCAGGGCGAGAGGAAGTTCAAGTTTAGGGGAGAAAAATCCTTGAAATTTTATTGCAAATCTTGTCTAATCTTTTGGGGACATGTTTACTCCTAAAGGAAGTACTCACTTAGTGATACTTATCTCACACATGTCATCCCAATCTTGGTTTCCTTGTTTTTCTTGTATCCTATCTTGAAGAAATCATCTTGTGTTATCTAACCTTGTTTTATCAAGCTTATTCTCTTCAAGAACTCGATCAAGAACCTCAAGGTAAGTATATGCATCACACTCATGTGCATGATGATCTCTTGCTTCTTGCACATATTGTTTGCAAGAAAGAATCATGGACATGAAGGTATATCTTTCATCATGTTGCTTCGATGCATATAGCCAAGATACATGTAACTCATTACTCATTCCTTCCTGTTGTGCACTCACATTTCATGAATTATCATCACTTACATGTTTGCACACTCGTAGGGGGAGCATATGCATGTTACATGCTCCTTCAAAGCTTTATATATGCTTTTTGTTATACTCTTACTTAAAGCTTTGATGTATGTTATCATCAATTACCAAAAAGGGGGAGATTGAAAGCACATTTGCTCCCATGGTGGTTTTGGTAATTAATGTCAACATACATGTTGTTGGACTAACACCTTTATCTAGTATATTTCAGATAAGTTCAACAGTGTCATGGCAAGGACATAAGGATGTGGACCCCTTCAAAATGCTAAGGACAAAGATTGGCAAAGATCCAAGACTCTACATTTTTGGTTAAGTGATCCAAGATCACATGGAGTCCATAGGAAAAGTCAATACTATTAGAAGGGGATGAGGTTTTGGTCATGACTCAATTGCTCAAGTGCTTAGAGATATTGCTCCTAAACCCTCAAATATTTATCCACTTCATTTCTATCCAGAACCCTAAAGTTGATCTCGGTCCCACCGAAACACTACCATACGGACCCACCAAGATTGCCATATACATTGCCACGTGCCAAACCCTAACACTTCGGTACAGCCAAAACTGGATCTCGGTCTTACCGAGATGGCCTGACCAACCTTCTATAATGAAGTCGCTTCATTTCGGAATCAACGAGATGAACCAATTAGAATTTCTGAAACAAGGTCTTGCCCTAGCCATTGCACTTCGGTCACACCGAGATGTTCTGTTCGGTCTCGCCAAAAAGCCTAACGGTCAAGTCTTTTACACTAATCGGTCTCACCGAGATTTCCATGTCGGTGTCACCGAGTTGGGTCGAAGGCTTGTAATGGTTGGATTTTTGGTGCTGCCTATATATACCCCTCCACCACCACTCACTCTTTAAGAGAGCCATCAGAACGAAACACAACTTCCACAACTCATTTTCTGAGAAGAGAACCACCTACTCATGTGAACACCATTTGAACCTTGATTTCTAGACTTTCCGAAGTTGCTTTCCATTCAATCACCTCTCCTACCAAAGCTAAATCGATGAGAGAGTGTTTGAGTGTTGGGGAGACTATCATTTGAAGCACAAGAGCAAGGAGTTCATCATCAACAACACCATCTATTACCTTTTGGAGACTGGTGTCTCCTAGATTGGTTAGGTGTCACTTGGGAGCCTCCAAGATGTGGAGTTGAACCAAGGAAGTTTGTAAGGGCAAGGAGACCGCCTACTTCGTGAAGATCTATCTGAGTGAGGCTAGTCCTCCGTGGACGTAACCCATGGTGGAATAGACAAAGCTGCTTCTTCGTTGGTGGAGCCTTCCGTGGACTCGCGCAAACGTTACCCTCCGTGGGTTAAAGTCTCCATCAACGTGGATGTACGATAGCACCACCTATCGGAACCACGCCAAAAATCTTCATGTCTTCATTGCGTTTGAATTTCCATCTCTGCCCCTTACTTTCCGCATAATTGCATGCTTTACTATTTCCGCTGCTCTATCTCTAGATATGCATGTGTAGGAAGTCTTGATGTTATCTTAACTAGTGCCAAAATCTGCCTAAATCTCAAGAGAACTAAAAACTGCACCTTTAGTTGGTTAAGAGTCTATTCATCCCCCCCTCTAGACCTATCTTCTCCGATCCTACAACTGCCCATGAACAGTCCCTCGGACTAAAGACCAAAAGCACGGCCTCTCTACTTAGTTGCAAGCATGCAGCCTTCACGATCCGGCAGCGTTTCGCCATCTAGACCTAATTGTCACCAGAGAATTAGAGGGAGGAGATTAGAACCACACTGGGCTTCTAATTATGTGGACAAGAGGATTAGCCACGCTCTAATTAGTCAATTAGGACCAACTAGAACATGAACTAGAATAACTAGGGGAGGCTCCAACAACTATGTATTCAAAAGAGCAAAATCCCCTAGTATATATAGGTTGGAGGGAGATGGAGGGCTGCCACCAAGGGGGAAGGAGTCCCCCTTGGTGTGCCAGCCTAGGGGAGGAGTTTGACTCCTCCCCTTCCCCATTTCGGCCTCCTTCCCTTCCTTCCTTAGGGAAGGAGGCACTTTCCCACTTGGGCATTTTTGGCCCAAGTTGCCTTCCACCACTTGGCCTTTTTAGGCCCATTGACATTAAATTAAATATAAAATAGTTCTAAATATTTTCATACCGTTATATATATATATATATATATATATATATATATATATATATATATATATATATATATATAATTTAACATCCCCGGAAACATTGTCCACCTATATATATATCGGTAATACCCGGTATTACCCGATATTCACTGAAACCCTTCCGGTGACCCCGAAACGCTTCCGGATCCTCTCGGAACTATTCCGAATATTAATGAAACAATTCCACAAATATATTCGCATCACTCCCGTCCTACTAACACTCATCTGATTGTGATTTCCTTAAGCTTGTGACCCGGTAGGTTCGGTAACTCACAAACATGGACGAAACTGTTCGTTCAATGACAGACAGCGGGACCATGGACGTCCATATTGGTCCCTGTGAGTACACGAATGATATACGAGTGAACCTTTGGTTATCATGTGATGTTCCCTGTAACATCCCTAGGTTACTCCACTCTGGTTAAGCTGCTTAACCTGCCATGTCATCATGATCATCTTCATAAAATGGCATTAGGAAATAATTCAACTTCAAATTCCAATTCAAATTGCAAGTCAAATATTTATTTCTTCAATCAACCAAACAAAATTGTTCATGATGTTGCAAATATTCCCAAGGCATTTATAAAATTGAAACCAACTTCATATAGACTCCAAGAATGCCCCTGGACATTTACAACAGTAGTCCAGCAGCATTTAACTCACCTCATTCAATTTCAAAAAATATTAAAACTATTCCAATTGTCACCAAAATATTTGTGGCACTGCCTAAAATTGTGTTGGATTTATTGGGTTTAGTCCCATATTTTCCCAACACTAATTGGATGCACAATTAATTCCTTTTTCCTCTCTGGTAATAAATAAAAAGAGAAAATAGAAAAAGGAGACGGGCCAAGTCACTTACCTGGCGCTGGCCCAGCCCAACTCACCTGCCCTGCCTCGCTGTCGTCTTCCCCATGGCTGGGCGCGCTCGCGCCGGTGGGCGTCCGACACGCCGACGGCCACCGACGGGCGAGGGGATAAGAACCTCCCCTCGGCCCCTCCTTCCATCCCTATCCCCTTCTTCTCTCTTCCTGGCCACTCCTCTCCCTCTCCTCGAGCTCGCCCACTCCGCCCCCCTCTGTCCCGAGCGTGCTCGTCGCCGTCGCCGCGTCGTCTACGCGGCCAGTGAGCATCTCCTGTCGCCGTACCGCGTCCACCCACTCCGCCTCCTTCGACTACGCCATCCAGACGAGCCGCAGGACGCCAGGCACCTTCGAACGCTGCCCCGGCCTCTTCTTCCCCCTCGGATCGCCGGAGGCCGCCGCCGTCGATTCGGCCTCCCCTGCGCTCCCGTTCACCCAAGGGGCCTTCTTGTGCCCGCACGGTGAGCACCGCTTCTCTCCGATCCGCCTTCCTTCTTCTGCTTATCCCCGAGCCGGAACGAAGCCGCCATCGATCCGGTGCTCCGGTGGCTGCCATTGCCGTGCGCACCGTGCTCTCCTAGCCGTTCCACTCAAGCCAGTGGCCCTGATGAGCTTCTGGAGAGCTTCTGCTTCTGCCTAGCTAGTTAGCTCGAGCTTTTGCGCTGCGTTACGTCGATTTCATGAGTTCCCGAATTCCGGCCGCCGCGTTCATGCTCGCCGCCGTCGCGTAGGACCTCCCCGACCCCAACCAACACTGCCAATGGCCGCGGCATCGAATGGCCGTTCGAATGCAGCAAACGGCGCGCGATTTGGTGCCCCCTAGAGGAAACCCGAGCCTCGCCGGCGACACGGCCGCCGCGCGGAGCTCGCCGGCGAAGTTCCGGCGACTCCGACATGGCACCGGCGTGGGGTCCACCCACAGACACTGCCAAGTGGGCCCAGGCCGCCGTTTGACCGCGTTGACCCCGGTCAACGCACTTACTGTTCCCTAATGACGCTGACACTTGGGCCCTTTCGATTAATTAACATAGTTAACTGTTATCTAAAATTAATTTAAATAATTAACCTAATCTAGACACTGACAACTAGGGCCCACACCCTTAATTATCTCTGTTAGATTAGTTTAAAATACCGTTAGACACAGAGAGGCTGACAGGTGGGCCCCACCTGTCAGTTTGACCAGTCAGCCGACTGCTGACGCAGTGCTGACGTCATGCTGACGTCAGCAGGCACTATTCTGGATAATGTTGAGTTTATTTTACCCTGCCTCTGTGAAGGCCTATTTCTCTCTCTGTAATATATCTGTACCCAGATATCTAATGCTTCCGCTGACGCTTGTATGCCATCGAGCTATGTATTCGAGCCCTCGAGGCCCTAGCTTGTAATATAAAGCTTGTATGACTTTATTTATGTTTTAGAGTTGTGTTGTGATATCTTCAAGTGAGTCCTTAGGCTTGATCATGCGCATTTGCGTGTATGATTAGTGCACGATTAAGCCGGGGTCGTCACAAGTTGGTATCAGAGCCGACTGCCCCTAGGTATCCCCCTTTCCAATTCCTTGGCCGAAGTTGAGTCTAGTGGTCCAAAACTGTTTTACTAACTTGGATGTGTGGCTTACGGGCCCACGTCGCCAACTGGGTGGTATTAGGATCTTTTTACTCCTCGATCTTTACTCTGGGAACTCTGATCTCTCTCCTATTCGGGTTAAATGATTTTACTAACTCTGGCATTAGGATCTCGTAACCACTTCCTCTCGGAGAGCCCCTTCACCACCGATGGTCGACTACTTCATCAGAAGACTCCAAAGATACTCCTCGACGCTAACCGAGACCCTGTGCCACTGCTTTGCAGTTCCGGACCACCGCCAAAACCCCGAGGATAACTAACCATTCTTGTCGTTAGTATCCTCATACCTGGTCACTCACTTATGTGCGAGGTACCCCGAATTACTCCTCATTAATCCGGGAATCCTTTGAGCCTACTGCCGTGCAGCTTCTTTCGCACTGCGGTTAATTACTCACAGTACCGGGGATCTGATCATCCCCAGTTGTTCCTGTGATTCCTAAAACACTTTGAAATATCATCTGATCTTCCGAGAATCCTCTGCAGCTTACTGCTCCTGAAATTCTTGCTTGCTTACATTATGGTTAGCTCCATATGTCAAGAAATTATTGTTGAAATCCCTTGTCATTATCATTTCGATCCTATTGATTCCACAGATGTGCGAACACTCGCAATCATCAGCTCTTCTTTACTAATTCTTCTTTCTTGCTCAGATGTCATTTCGGACATGAGCTGGATCTCGGCCAATCAAGCATTGATTGATTGTCCAACTAAGCATGTACAAATCACTCGTCCCTCTGCCCAGGTGAACTAATTGTCACTTCTGGCTTTGGAAATCGTGAACCCTCTGAATTTCATACTTAGGTTGTTCTAGTGTTTTCCTTAAACCCATTGAGCTTACCTTCCGTCCTTTCTCGGAGAACTCTCAGGTGGAACCAGTTATTTAAACTTTATCCGTTAGTTCTCACGGATCACTTGATTCCTTCTGTGGACAATTATCCGACCGATTCTTTTCTAATTTAAGAACCTTATCGGTTCCTTCCCCGTTGACATTGCCTTTGGCACTGAATCATTCTCTACTTCTTGTCGACTGTACATCCGCCCAGATTGCATGGCATGGAGAGGTAGTTTATTCCTTCTCCTTATTGACTTGGGACTGACTTCTGACCAGGACATGTCCCGTAAACATGGTTGGAGATCTCTCCAAGACGGAATACCAAAGTTGTCCATCTAGTTCTGTCCAACCTACTCATCTTTTGATTAGAGCTTTTGCTTCCGATCCTTCGTTTCTGAACCATGAATCCTTTGTACATAAACGTCGGATTATTCTGATGTTTCTATAATCCTATGCCGTCACATCCTTCCTCTTATAGTTGAGTGCCGCTACTCACGCCAGATCCTATGTCGTCTACCTGATCTTCTGTTAGATTAATATCCGACAGTATCTTTCATACTCAAACATTCTGTGAGCTCTTTTCTTGGTACTTGATACCTCCGGTAAATTGTATCACCTGCTTTGACTTCGTTGCTCTGCTTTCGAACTTGCACCCCTTGCATTGGTTGATGGTTGTATAGCTTCGTAAAAATGTCCCGATGGGTTGAACCTATGCTTTCCCTAATTCGTGTGAACTCGAAGGTTATGTGAGTCATACTCTTCTGGTGCTTCACCAGATAAATTCTCAGCACTACAATTTCTTTGAAAACGAGAAGTGAATGAAAGGTTGTGCATTGAAGAAGTGGGGGTCGACCTTGAACCTTTGTGTTCATGCCCATGGAAACGATGTAGAACTTATCATGGAAGCTGCTCGTAAGAATAATTATTCCCCTGGTACAAGTTCATCTTGTATCTAAGAATTGATCCTTTGCAAACATGGTTCCGACCATATTTCCTCTTTGGGTTCATTTCCCGGATAAGTTAAAATACTTGTCCTCTGCAGATCATTTTCCCCGTCCAACCTCTGCTCCGACTTACCTTCCGGTGTTACCCCTAGTACTTGTTACTGGGAAGTCTAACACCCCATCACAACATTCCTAGCCGGATCAGCTATATCCCTATCGTGCTAACTTTTAACTGTGCTACCTGGCCCTTCATCCCGGAGCACAATTTTCGACGATGAGTTAAGCTCATGTCGACCTTCCTCATCTTGTCATATCACCTCAAACAACAAGCTTGATTTCGAGCTTGTGTCGTATCCGTGGATCCAATAATCTTTCGCCTCGGCATTCCTTTCTCTTGATGTCATCGCTGACCGATTACATCTTCTTGAAACCTCTCAACAAATGTGTCGTGATCAATGTCAACATATTGGCTTCTTCAGAGATGTCAACTGAAATTCATGGTTAGTAATACCATCTTTGCCCTCGATGAATTGTGATATCATCGATGTCATCCTTGACTTTCGACCAACACAGACCTGGTTGTGTTTGATTAATCCTTGCGTTCCGAGATAACCTTGGAAATGTCCCTCTGTATCTCTTGAGATCTTCGAACCCAATCTTTACTTGACACCATATCATTGCTGCCTCGAAGCATGACTGTGTTATTCCGAACTCCAGCATGAACATTGGAAGCACATTGCCAAATGTGTCTCGATCAATTATCCAAACACCGTTGTATGGGTAATACCATGATTCTTCCATCGCCCCTCTATCTAAATGATTTGGAACTTGTTGTCCCATCATGTATGTCCTGTTCCGCTTTTCCTAGGATAGAATATACTCCCAATACTTGTGTGAAAACACAATTTTCCTTTCCATTGTTTTGTTTAACCTTTCTTGTGCTCTCTATGATATAAGCAGAAATAATTCCCTGCTAATAAAACACCTCGGTCATCAGCTTTGACCGTGAGATCCTGTTACTATTGTTCATGACATTCCGGTAACCACCGATGGACGGGAACTTTGCCTTTTGGTCCGCCTCGTTCAATGAGCAGGAAAATGGTTCTCTTCGTCCCTCGCCCTTGGTACCGACCTTGTTACCGACATAAATGACAGACTATCCTCTGACATACCCTGATGTCGTGACCGGTAAGATGTCACCGTTCTCCCTACTCTTGATCGACACCCCTCCACAGTTCCACAGGATCGGAACCTGACTCTCCTTTAACATACTTGATTCTGAAGCATCCTTTCGCTCTTAGTTTTGTGTGTTATTCCAAGCCACCCCTCGAGAGTTGATCTACTCCGATACCCTGAACCCCTGTTCACACCTTGTTCAGGTATCGATCGAATGTCCATTCGATTGATAATTCTTATCGTACTTTCATACTTTGCTCTCGACGTTTCCTAAGTTCCAACTCGAGAGATTCTTCTGCCACATTCCCTGAATTGTTCACCAGCTAATCGATCCTATAAGGATCAGTTCTCTTGAAGTTACTCTTTCTTCCCCACTTTAATCTCGGGACGAGATTTCTTGTAGTGGAGGAGACTTGTAACATCCCTAGGTTACCCCACTCTGGTTAAGCTGCTTAACCTGCCATGTCATCATGATCATCTTCATAAAATGGCATTAGGAAATAATTCAACTTCAAATTGCAAGTCAAATATTTATTTCTTCAATCAACCAAACAAAATTGTTCATGATGTTGCAAATATTCCCAAGGCATTTATAAAATTGAAACCAACTTCATATAGACTCCAAGAATGCCCCTGGACATTTACAACAGTAGTCCAGCAGCATTTAACTCACCTCATTCAATTTCAAAAAATATTAAAACTATTCCAATTGTCACCAAAATATTTGTGGCACTGCCTAAAATTGTGTTGGATTTATTGGGTCTAGTCCCATATTTTCCCAACACTAATTGGATGCACAATTAATTCCTTTTTCCTCTCTGGTAATAAATAAAAAGAGAAAACAGAAAAAGGAGACGGGCCAAGTCACTTACCTGGCGCTGGCCCAACCCAACTCACCTGCCCTGCCTCGCTGTCGTCTTCCCCATGGCTGGGCGCGCTCGCGCCGGTGGGCGTCCGACACGCCGACGGCCACCGACGGGCGAGGGGATAAGAACCTCCCCTCGGCCCCTCCTTCCATCCCTATCCCCTTCTTCTCTCTCCCTGGCCACTCCTCTCCCTCTCCTCGAGCTCGCCCACTCCGCTCCCCTCTGTCCCGAGCGTGCTCGTCGCCGTCGCCGCGTCGTCTACGCGGCCAGTGAGCATCTCCTGTCGCCGTACCGCGTCCACCCGCTCCGCCTCCTTCGACTACGCCATCCAGACGAGCCGCAGGACGCCAGGCACCTTCGAACGCTGCCCCGGCCTCTTCTTCCCCCTCGGATCGCCGGAGGCCGCCGCCGTCGATTCGGCCTCCCCTGCGCTCCCGTTCACCCAAAGGGCCTTCTTGTGCCCGCACGGTGAGCACCGCTTCTCTCCGATCCGCCTTCCTTCTTCTTCTGCTTATCCCCGAGCCGGAACGAAGCCGCCATCGATCCGGTGCTCCGGTGGCTGCCATTGCCGTGCGCACCGTGCTCTCCTAGCCGTTCCACTCAAGCCAGTGGCCCTGACGAGCTTCTGGAGAGCTTCTACTTCTGCCTAGCTAGTTAGCTCGAGCTTTTGCGCTGCGTTACGTCGATTTCATGAGTTCCCGAATTCCGGCCGCCGCGTTCATGCTCGCCGCCGTCGCGTAGGACCTCCCCGACCCCAACCAACACTGCCAACGGCCGCGGCATCGAATGGCCGTTCGAATGCAGCAAACGGCGCGCGATTTGGTGCCCCCTAGAGGAAACCCGAGCCTCGCCGGCGACACGGCCGCCGCGCGGAGCTCGCGGCGAAGTTCCGGCGACTCCGACGTGGCACCGGCGTGGGGTCCACCCACAGACACTGCCCAGTGGGCCCAGGCCGCCGTTTGACCGCGTTGACCCCGATCAACGCACTTACTGTTCCCTAATGACGCTGACACGTGGGCCCTTTCGATTAATTAACATAGTTAACTATTATCTAAAATTAATTTAAATAATTAACCTAATCTAGACACTGACAACTGGGGCCCACACCCTTAATTATCTCTGTTAGATTAGTTTAAAATACCGTTAGACACAGAGAGGCTGATAGGTGGGCCCCACCTGTCAGTTTGACCAGTCAGCCGACTGCTGACGCAGTGCTGACGTCATGCTGATGTCAGCAGGCACTATTCTAGATAATGTTGAGTTTATTAAATATATAAATTCCAGAAATTCAAATAAACTTTAAAAATTAATAACTTTTAAACCGTAGCTCGGATCGAAAAAGTTAAAACATGAAAGTTGCTCAGAACGACGAGACGAGTCTGATCGTGCCGTCTGTTTCTTCATCGGAACCCCCTACGTAGAAGAACTCGTAACTCCGGACCCGTATCCGGCAGATGAATAGTGCACACACCCTGGTTATTAAATCCCAGATTAATTCTAATAATAACTAAAATGACTTAGATGCATAATTAGGCAACCCTGCACTGCATCATAGCATCACACGCACCGTATTGCTTTTGTTTGCATTATGTTTACCTGTTTCTTCCCCCTCTTCTCTCTCTGTAGACCCCGACGTTGACGTAGCTCCCGAGGCAGACGCAGCTCAGGAGTACGACTACGTCCCCGACGATACCACTGAAGACCTTGCCCTTGCCCCAGAGCAAACAGGCAAGCACCCCCATTTTGAACATGCCTATATCGCCTATTCTCTTCTCTCTTATGCTTGCATTAGAACTGCTACTGCTACTGTTTTCCTATATCTGCTGCATAGCTTGATTATTGTAACCTGCCTTGCTACCTTTCTGGTTATCCTAGACTGATTAGTATAGGCTGGGTAGAGACACGACAGAGACCCCCACTTGATCCCGACTGCCCTGCTGGATATCAGAAGACCCGATCTTCGGGATTGAAGACTAGACCCTGGCACAGCACATCACTTCCCCCTTAGTTGCCGACACTGCTGGGTTACCGTCGAGTGCCGAGGGTGATACCTCGTCAGCACTTCTGATGTTAACCTTGTAGGTTAGTTACTCGGTCGTGGTAAGCGAGGGTGATTTCTCCTACACCACCCCCGATAACGACGTCGTCGCGCAACTCCTCAAGTGTGGACCTCGAGGGTGATTCCTCCTTCGTTCACCTTGATGATAACATCGAGCGGGAATTCCATCGAGGGTGATTCCTCAGGGCTCCCCTGGTGTCAGACACACAGATACTGTGGATTGAGTTGACTTGCACTAAACTATGTTACTAAAGACGGGTCGGCCCTGAGGGGTACCCGCGCGAGCCTAATGCGAAGTGATGTGGAGTCGGGTTGACCTGGAAGGTGCCCGCGAGATAAATACGAGGCGTGGCCGGGCATTCTTAGCCCTTGCCGCAAGTCCTCGAGACGGGGCGACGGGGTCACATCGATCGTGAGTCTCTGCTCGTTTCCGCGCGCTCCTAATCCACTACGGTTTGGATATTTGATCCGAGGGGCCTCTGGCCCGATAGCACTAACCATCACGTGGGCATAGTATGGGCGTTCTGCGTCGTATACATCAGGTGAAGCTTGTTTGACGTCAGTAAGGAGCGGCGCACGCCGAGTTGGACTGGGAACGCAATCGCGCTTGTATAAGGGGTTGCTAGGTCTGCTCTCGGTGGCCCCGTAACATGCAGGAGTTCCCGGGGCGATGGCCCAAGACCCCTGGGGGCATAGGTTTAGTCCGGTGTGCTGACTTCTCTTATAAGCCTAGGTCGGGTTGCGGCGTGTTGCTTAGCCGAGGCCGGGCATGACCCAGAAAAGTGTGTCCGGCCAGAGTTAAGCGAGCGTGGTGGGTAACTTGGTGCACCCCTGCAGGGAAGAAACTTCTATCGATAGCCTGTCCTACGGTAACGGACACTCGGAGTTGTATCCCGATCGGTACAACTAGAACATGTGATGAGAACTGGATAGTACGGCTCTGGGATTGCTTTCTCGCAGGGAGTCGAGAAAGGATCTCAGGTCGAGGTTGATGATACTACTACTACTACTTTACATTATGTTGATCTGCTCTCTTCTATTGCTGCAAGACTGCTGAAGATTGTTGAAGCTGCTAGTCTTCGATAGGACTAGGCTTTCCCCCTCTATTCTGGCATTTCTGCAGCTCAGTCCACATATACAGCCATTCCTTTGACAATGTTGCATATGTAGTGTAGATCCTTGCTTGCTAAGTACTTCGGATGAGTACTCACGTTTGCTTTATTTTCTTTTTTCCCCATATTCCATTGATGCCACCAGACGACGGAGCTCCTGAGCCAGACGCCCCAGCCGACGACCAGTACTACTACCCGCCTGGCGAGTACTACTACTACGAGGAGCCGACTGACGACCAGGAGTAGGATCGGAGGGTCCAGGGCAGGAGGCCTACGCCTTTCGATCGTAGTATTTTATTTTACCCCGCCTCTGTGAAGGCCTATTTCTCTCTCTGTAATATATCTGTACCCAGATATCTAATGCTTCCGCTGACGCTTGTATGCCATCGAGCTATGTATTCGAGCCCTCGAGGCCCTGGCTTGTAATATAAAGCTTGTATGACTTTATTTATGTTTTAGAGTTGTGTTGTGATATCTTCAAGTGAGTCCTTAGGCTTGATCATGCGCATTTGCGTGTATGATTAGTGCACGATTAAGCCGGGGTCGTCACATTCCCTTTGCTTCGCGATACTTGACAAAACCCGGGATGCATCGGTATCCTCCCGAGTCATCACCATGCTCACTATACCGAAATCCTCATTACCGGTTTTGTTCTTCTTCTTGTTATTGTGTTTCGCCATCCCCGCGACGAAGTCACATGTGTCTGGCCAGACGATGATCGATGCCCTCACACCGAGAGGGTCCTAAGAATATCTCTCCATCGTCGGAGGAGCAAATGCCACTCTCGAGCTATCTGGTCCCTTGTCAAACTTTCTGATGAACCTGTAAGTTGTCGTTATGATCACCGTGTTACAGGTGACGTTCGAGCAACCCCAAAGCCCACCGTATGGTAAGAAGTGATTATGATACTCTCATGGTCTAAGGAGCAAAATCACATGTTAACATTCCGTGTTATTACAATTGAATGCAAACGATATTATCTCAATTCATAACAAACAAGTTTGGGTCGATTCAATATGATCATTCTTCCAGCGTCATATTCTCAATGTTGTTTTAGGACTATTGTTACACTTAACGATATCCTAAGATCCGGAAAACATGATCATGAACAACAGTTGAGCTAGTCTTAGAGGCGAGACTAGGAACCTTTATTTTATCCGTTTATCATTTCACAAGTGCATATGAGTTTTCCACTGAATCGCATATTCCAGGATCATAGCAGTTATAGCATAAAATATAAATATGTAACTATGAATATACAACATTATTGCCTCTAGGGCATATTTCTAACATAGCCTACTACTGAGGTTGTTGGGTGATGAAGGATTGAGAGGCCCGAAGGTTTGGGAGGGCCGAAGGGAGGTCGTGGCCGCTGCATCATTGTGATCCCGCTGGTCACGACAACCAGTATTAGGAACAGTGCTATTTGACCCCCTTCTTTTAGTACGACATTAACATGTATTATATACCCAGTATAAATTATTTAAAAAAAGAATTCACAAAAAATTGAAAAAAATCATGAAATCAAAAAAGGTTCGTACAAAATGAAAAATGTTAGCGAAAATGAAAAAAGTTCATCAATTTGAGAAAAACTCAAGAATTAAAAAAGGTTGTACAAACTTTAAAAGTTCGCAAAAAAGAAAATTTTCACGAATTTGAGGAAAGTATGAGAATTTGGAAAAAGTTCTCGATTTAAAAACCTTCAAGAATTTGAAAACAAGTTCATGAAATTTGAAAAAAGTTCACAAAATTTTAAAAAAATTATGAATTAAAAAAAAGCACGAGCTAAAAGTTCGTGAATTTGAAAAAGTTCACAAATTTTTTTAAAAATTACGAATTAAAAAAAGCATGAGCTAAAAGTTCGTGAATTTGAAAAAGTTCATGAGTTGGGAAAATTCATAAAATTTTGAAACAGTTCACAAAATTGTTAAAAAAAATAAAAACTAAAACATATTCATGAGATAAATTTCATCAGTTGAAAAGAGCTCATGGTCTAAAACATTCACGAATTTGCAAAATGTTCGTAGATTAGAAAAGGTCGACAATTTTGGAAAAATAAAAATCCTTGATTTTTTTCAAAAGATGTAAAAGAAAACAAAAATAGAAAAGAAACAAAAGGAGGAAAAATAAAAAGTCCAAATAGAAAAAACCCAGCATGAAAAAAGTCAAAAATCAAGAGAGCAACTAGTTGAGGAGCGCTCCTTCGGGAGCCTCCCGAACGATCACATGGGGTGGGCTAAGAGCATGCCACTTGCGCGCTCTCAGCCGCTGCCACATGTCGCGCTCTTGGCGTTTGTAAGAAAAAAAAAATTTCCGCGTGCGTTTTCTGCTTTTTAGATGTTTTTAAAAAAAAAAAACTTTTGACAAAAAAAGGAACACAAATCTGCGCAAAAAACACGTTTTTTTTTCGTGAGAGGCATGGTTCTACTTCTGTGAGAGGCATAGTCGTGTTTGTCAGAAACAGAAAAAACGCGTTCTTCTCTTTTTTTTTCTTCAATGAGAGGCACGGTTTTGCTTCCGCGAGAGGCACAGTCGTACCTCTCTGAGAAGGAAAAAATGTGTTTTCTCTTTTTTTCTTCCGTGAGAGGCACGGTCTCGGAAATGAAAAAAACACGTTTTCTCTTTTTTTTCGTGAGAGGCACGGTTTTGCTTCCACGAGAGGCATGGCCGTGCCTCTCGAAAAACAGAAAAACCGCATTTTTTTTCTTTTTTTTTCTTCCGTGAGAGGCACATTTTTGCTTCCCGAGAGGTATGGATTTGCTTCCGCGAGAGGAACGGCCGTGTCTCTCGGAAACGGCTTCCGGAAAGGGGAAAAAATGTGCTTCCGGTTCGATTTTTTCATCTAGTTTTTTCGTGAAAAAAAGTTCGTCAAAACATATCAACATGGAATCTTGTTTCGAAAATCTCGACGCGAGGAATCCAATGGTCAAAACGGTTCACGATTTAAGAGATAAAATATTTTGAATAAACGGACCTACTAAAAAAGAGAAAACTCCCATGTTGCGACAAGTTGTGTGACAGCCTGAAAAGATGGGAATGATCTTCGCTCGTAAGTGTCCAAACGTTCGGGCTTCGCTGCAGGCGTCCGAGTTGGGCCGGCACACGTACACGCCGCTGTTTTTTTCTGTTTCTTTTTTATTTCTGTTTCCTTTATTATTCATTTTTATTTTCTGTTTTCAAATATTTGTTCTGAAATTAAAATATAGCTCTGAATTCCAAAAAACGTTATTATTCAGCATATATCACAAAAAAAATCAATGTAAACTTAAATATTGTTCAACATATCATAAAAATGTTCAATGTGTATTTGAAAATTATTCAGCACATATTAAAAAAATGTTAAATATATATTAAAAATGTTCAACGTGTATTTAAATATTTTTTAGCATATATCACAAAAATGTTCAATTTTTATTTTTAAATTGTTCAACCTATATGAAAAGAAGTTCAATGTATATTCATAAAAATTCATCGTATATTTTTTAATAAATGTTTGGAATTTCAAATAAATCACCTTCTCAATAATTGTTCAGGTTTTAAAATTTTGTTCAAATTTCAAAATTTATCCATGATTTTCAAACTTTATTCAAATATTTTAAGGAAAACCGTTCACATTTTTTTTCCAAGAATTGTTGGTAATTTTGGAGGAAAAAAAACTGATCTATCGATGTACATTGTACTTTAACATTGGTGCTGCATTAGGCCGTACTCAGGTGCTCGGCCACCCCAACGTTATGCTACTCAGCGTAAGGTTGGGGTGGTCGAGTCCATCGTGTACGTTTTGATTCGAAATCACTAATTAAGAAGTACTTTTTGCAAAGATCACTCCCACCTTCTCAGGTTGTGACAAGTGATGCATGTGCGCTGTTGAGTATATTGATTTATTAGGAAACATAAGCTAGATTAGGATTTGTCCTAACTTGTCTTATACTCCAAGTAGATCATGTACTCATATATTATGCCCACGAGGCTCAAGCAATACAATGAACTATTCCACCAATTATCTCTTCCTTCTAACATGGTATCAGCCTTACATCGATCCTAAACTCTAGCCGTCGCCGCTTCCGCACCCGCGCGCCGTCCCCGGGGCGGTCGACCTACATGACCGCCGACGGGGGCCGCGCCGCCCCGAACCTAGGGTTCGTCCGCTGGTCGTGTTGACCGGCTGCCCTAGAGAGTCTTTTTCTGTGACGACCCCGACTTAATCGTGCACTAATCATACACGCAAATGTGCACGATCAAGCCTAAGGACTCACTTGAAGATATCACAACACAACTCTAAAATATAAATAAAGTCATACAAGCTTAATATTACAAGCCAGGGCCTCGAGGGCTCGAATACATAGCTCGATGGCATACAAGCGTCAGCGGAAGCATCAGATATCTGGGTACAGATATTTTACAACGAGAGAAATAGGCCTTCACAGAGGCGGGGTAAAATAAAATACTACGATCGAAAGGCATAGGCCTCCTGCCCTGGACCCTCCGATCCTACTCCTGGTCGTCAAACGGCTCCTCGTAGTAGTAGTACTCGCCAGGCGGGTAGTAGTACTGGTCGTCGGCTGGGGCGTCTGGCTCAGGGGCTCCGTCGTCTGGTGGCATCAAATGGAATATGGGGGAAAAAGAAAGTAAAGCAAACATGAGTACTCATCCGAAGTACTCAGCAAGCAAGGATCTACACTACATATGCAACATTGTCAAAGGAATGGCTGTATATGTGGACTGGGCTGCAGAAATGCCAGAATAGAGGGGGAAAGCCTAGTCCTATCGAAGACTAGCATCTTCAACAATCTTCGACAGTCTTGCAGCAATAGAAGAGAACAGGTGAACATAATGTAAAGTAGTAGTAGTAGTATCATCAACCTCGACCTGAGATCCTTTCTCGACTCCCTGCGAGAAAGCAATCCCAGAGCCGTACTATCCAGTTCTCATCACATGTTCTAGTTGTACCGATCGGGATACAACTCCGAGTGTCCGTTACCGTAGGACAGGCTATCGATAGAAGTTTCTTCCCTGCAGGGGTGCACCAAGTTAAACACCACGCTCGCTTAACTCCGGCCAGACACACTTTTCTGGGTCATGCCCGGCCTCGGCTAAGCAACACGCCACAACCCGACCTAGGCTTATAAGAGAGATCAGCACGCCGGACTAAACCTATGCCCCCAGGGGTCTTGGGCCATCGCCCCGGGAACTCCTGCACGTTACGGGGCCACCGAGAGCAGACCTAGCAACCCCTTATACAAGCGCGGTTGCGTTCCCAGTCCAACTCGGCGTGCGCCGCTCCTTACTGACGTCAAATAAGCTTCGGCTGATGTATACGACGCAGAACGCCCATACTATGCCCACGTGATGGTTAGTGCTATCGGGCCAGAGGCCCCTCGGATCAAATATCCAAACCGTAGTGGATTAGGAGCGCGCGGAAACGAGCAGAGACTCACGATCGATGTGACCCCGTCGCCCCGTCTCGAGGACTTGCGGCAAGGGCTAAGAATGCCCGGCCACGCCTCGTGGTTATCTCGCGGGCACCTCTCAGGTCAACCCGACTCCACATCACTTCGCATTAAGCTCGCGCGGGTACCCCGCAGGGCCGACCCATCTTTAGTAACATGGTTTAGTGCAAGTCAAATCAACAACAGTATCTGTGTGTCTAACACCAAGGGAGCCCTGAGGAATCACCCTCGATGGAATTCCACCTGATGTTAAAGTCAAGGTGAACGAAGGAGGAATCACCCTCGAGGTCCACACTTGAGAGATTGCGCGACGGCGTCGGTATCGGGGGTGGTGTAGGAGGAATCACCCTCGCTTACCACGACCGATTAACTAACCTACAAGGTTATCATCAGAAGTGCTGACGAGGTATCACCCTCGGCACTCGATAGTAACCCAGTAGTGTCGACAACTAAAGGGGGAAGTGATGTGCGGTATCAGGGTATGACCTTCAATCCCGATGATCGGGTCTTCTGACATCCAGCGGGGCAGTCGGGATCAAGTGGGGGTCTCTGTCGGGACTCTACCCAGCCTATACTAATCAGTCTAGGATAACCAGAAAGGTAACAAGGCAGGTTACAATAATCAGGCTATGCAGCAGATATAGGAAAACAGTAGCAGTAGCAGTTCTAATGCAAGCATAAGAGAGAAGGGAATAGGCGATATTGACATGCTCAAAATGGGGGTGCTTGCCTGTTTGCTCGGGGGCAAGGGCAAGGTCGCCTGTGGTGTCGTCGGGGACGTAGTCGTACTCCTGAGCTGCGTCTGCCCCAGGAGCTACGTCAACGTCGGGGTCTACCGAGAGAGAAGAGGGGGAAGAAACAGGTAAACATAATGCAAACAAATGCAATACGGTGCGTGTGATGCTATGATGCAGTGCAGGGTTGCCTAAATATGCGTCTAAGACATTTTAGTTATTTTTAGAATTAATCTGGGATTTATTAACCGGTGTGTGTGCACTATTCATCTACCGGATACGGGTCCAGAGTTACGAGTTCTTCTACGTAGGGGGTTCCGACAAAGAAATGGACGGCACGATTAGACTCGTCTCATCGTTCTGAGCAACTTTCATGTTTTAACTTTTTCGATCTGAGCTACGGTTTAAAAGTTATTAATTTTTAAAGATTATTTGAATTTCTGGAATTTATTTATTTACAGAAAAGTGAATTATGACGTCAGCATGATGTCGCTGTGACATCAGCGGTCAACAGGCGTTGACCAGAGTCAATCCTGACATGTGGGACCCACATGTCAGTCTCTGTTTATCTTAACAGCGAATTAACTTAATCCACAGGGTTAATTAGGGGGCGGGCCCCACTTGTCAGTGAGACATTAGGCTAAACTAATTAGTTTTATTTAATTAAATGTTTAATTAGGTTAATTAGCCGCGGGGGCCCACACGTCAGCGACTGGGGTTGCCCAGTCAGCATGTTGACTAGGTCAACCCAGTCAACGGGGCCCCCAGGGCCCACTGGCAGCCACCCTGAGGTGGGGCCCGGCCTCGCCACATCGGCGGCGACCGGCGGCAGGTCGCTGGTGACCAAAACAGCGGCGGCGCGGCTCGGGCGCTCGTCGGACTTCGCACACAGGCCACCAAAAGGGACGGGGCCGGGTGCGTTCGAACGGCCATTCGACGGCGCATCGAATGGTGGCGGTGGTGTGGACGGAAATGGCGTGTATCACCGGCGGCGAGCTCTGCAGCGGGCGCCGGAGTTCGGCCACCGTCGGATTCGTAGCTAGGGAGTACGGAAGAGCGCATGCACGGGCGCGTTCGATTCCTGGAAGCAGCAGGAACAAGATGCCGTGCTCAAACGAGCACGACAGGGGCCATGGCCACGGCGGCGAGGCGAGCTGCAGCGTCGGGCTCATGGCACGGCGCTGAGCTAGCTACGGCGCACGAGGAGGGCAACAAGGAGAGGCAGGAGGCGGAGAGGCTCACCGAGAGGCGCACGGTGGGCGTTGGAAGCTTAGTAGCGCAGCCCGGCGACCGGAATCGAAGAAGCTCGCTGGAGCCAGAGAAGAAGGGGGCGACGGCGTCCAGTGGCTGCAGGGGCTCCGGGCTCCTGCTCGTTGTTGAGGACGAAGTAGCGGAGAGTGGCGGAGCTCGTGGATGTGCTGGCGGAGCTCGGGAACGTCGGTGGCCGCGTCTACGGCAAGGCCACGACGATGGTGGCGCTCGTCGACGGATCTGGGAGGAGAGGGAGAGGCGAGGCGAGCGTGGGAGAAGGGGGAAATGACGGGGAGGACCAGGGGGAGAGCACCAGCTCGACCTTATCCCCTCCTGGCCAGCCGCGGCGTCGCGGTGTCGGCGCCGGAGCGGCGCGCGCGCGCTCGGCCAGGGAGAAGGCGACAGCGCGAAGGAGAGAAGGAGATCGGGCCAGATGGGCCGGCTGCCGGGGCACTGTGCACTTAGGCCCAGTGCACAGTGCCTCATTTTATTTTTCTGTTTTTGCTTTACCCCTTTTCTTTATTTATTTCCTGTTTCGAAATAGTTAGCACACTTTAGCACTTTTGCAAAATATGAGAGTTGACCCAAATATTGCATTGCATTATTATCTTTCACCAAAAATTGGTTTGGACAGGTTTGGAATTCATTTGTATTTGAAATGATTTAAAATGGATTTAAATATCCTGTTTTTGTGCTGTTTCATCTAGTTAGAGTCACTTATCTAACTCCAACTATCTTAATGTTGATTTTAGAATTGTTCCTGGATTATTTGCCATTTAATGAACATTTTCCCAGCAGAGTTTGATCAACTTCAAATTTCACTTTTGAATTTGAGTTGATTTTCAAAATGGAGTTGAGTTGCTTTGATTAACCACTTTGTTTAAGCACTGCAAATGATATGACTTGGCAAGATTAACAGAGTGTCACAGAGCTTATTACAAGGGGGTGTTACAAGTTCTCCTCCTCTAAAAGAAATTCTCGTCCCGGGAATTTAGGAGGTAGAAGGGAAAAGTCCGGGATATTCTTCCCGAAGATGATCCTCGCATTCCCAAGTGGCTTCATCATCAGTGTGATTCGACCACTGCACTTTCAGGAACTTGGTCGTCTTCTGACGAGTTCGACGTTCAGCTTCATCGAGGATGCGGATCGGATGCTCCTTATAGGAAAGATCATCTTGTAGCTCGAGCATCTCATGATCCAGTGCATGGTGCGGAGATTCCTTGAAGCACTTACGGAGTTGCGACACGTGGAAGACATCATGAATATGGGAGAATTGCGGTGGCAACTCCAATTTATATGCCACCTGTCCACGTCTAGCCACGATGCGGAAAGGACCAATATAGCGAGGAGCTAGCTTGCCCTTGATTCCGAAATGACAGGTGCCCTTCATTGGAGTGACACGGAGATAAGCTTGATCACCAGGGTGATAGATCACACCCCATCGCTTGCGATCATAATTACTCTTCTGACGGTCTTGAGCTGCTTTGAGATTCTTCCGGACAATTCGGACTTGTTCTTCGGCATGTTGAATAATGTCCGGTCCAACAAGAGGTCGTTCCCCAGTTTCTGACCAATTCAGAGGGGTTCGACATTTACGTCCATAAAGCACTTCGAAGGGGGCCATTTTTAAGCTGGCTTGGTAGCTGTTGTTATAAGAGAACTCGGCATACGGGAGAGATTCCTCCCATTTCTTACCGAAGGATATAACACAAGCTCGAAGCATATCTTCAAGCACTTGATTAATGCGCTCAACTTGGCCTTGGGATTGGGGATGATAAGCTGAACTCCAGGTAATATGAGTTCCCATTGCTTTCTGGAAACTTTCCCAGAAATGGCCAGTGAAAATGCTGCCACAGTCTGAACTGATTTCCTTGGGAATACCATGGAGTGAAACAATTCTGGAGATATATAGCTCTGCTAACTGACTAGCAGTAATAGTCTCCTTAACTGGCAGAAAGTGTGCAACCTTGGAGAGTTGATCGACGATGACAAGAATAGCATCGTGACCCTTCTGAGACTTGGGAAGACCAGTAATGAAGTCCATTTGCACTTTATCCCACTTCCACAGAGGAATAGGAAGTGGTTGCAGAATTGCAGCAGGTTTCTGATGTTCTGCCTTCACGCGACGACAAACGTCACACTCAGCAACATATCGGGTAATATCCTGCTTCATCCTAGACCACCAGTACCTTTGACGAAGATCTCGATACATTTTGGTACTGCCCGGATGGATAGATAACGGTGTATCATGGGCCTCCTTCATGACTTTGTCAGTCATCAGCTCGAAGTGAGGTATTACAATGCGATCTCGGAAGTACAAGGTTCCATCTTCAGCAATCGAGAAATCCCTGTACTTTAGAAGGTGAAGCTCTTTCTTCATTAGATCAATTTCAGCATCTTTAGCTTGCGCAATTTTGACAGCTTTCTCAAGATCTGGTTGTATCACAAGGTTATTAAGAGAACCTTGCGGAATGACACAAAGGTTCAGCTTGCGCAATTCTTCATATAGCTGGGGTTGAGCTTGCTTTACCATGAGGTTACTACAATATGACTTGCGGCTCAAGGCTTCAGCCATCACATTAGCTTTGCCGGGAGTGTATGAAATACCACAGTCATAATCGATGATTGTTTCCAACCAACGCTGCTGACGAAGATTAAGATCCGGTTGAGTGAATAAGTACTTCAAGCTCTGATGATCGGTGTAAATCTCACACCGATTACCAAGGAGGTAATGACGCCACTGCTTCAAAGCATAAATCACAATAGCAAGTTCAAGATCATGCACTGGGTAATTCTCTTCATGTGGACGCAATTGTCGCGAAGCATAAGCAATTACTCTTCGCTCTTGCATTAGGACACAGCCTAATCCTTGTCGAGAGGCGTCGCAGAAGATCACGAAATCTTTGCGGGAGTCTGGAGGAGCAAGGACTGGAGCAGAAGTCAGCTTGTCCTTAAGAGTCTGGAAGCTTTCCTGACATTTGTCTGTCCACTCAAACTTAATGCCTTTGTGGAGCAGATTAGTCAGGGGCTTGGCAATCTTGGAGAAATTCTCGATGAAACGGCGAACAATAACTTGCAAGCCCGAGAAAACTTCTGACTTGCTTGACATTCTTCGGAGGGGTCCAGTCAAGAATAGCCTGAACTCGCTCCGGGTTAACTACGATACCATCCTTGGAGATGACATGTCCAAGGTAGGTTACCTCAGAAAGCCAGAATTCGCACTTAGAGTACTTGGCATATAACTTGTGCTCTCGTAGTCTCTCCAGAACAAGACGAAGGTGCTCAGCATGTTCTTCTTTGTTCTTCGAATAAACCAGAATATCATCCAGATATACCACGAAGAATTTGTCAAGGTAATCCATGAATATGTAATTCATTAAGCGGGAGAAGGTAGCTGGAGCGTTTGTTAAGCCAAACGACATGACGGTGTATTCGTAAGAGCCATAACGGGTAACGAATGCAGTCTTCGGAATATCCTCTTCGCGGATACGGATCTGGTGATAACCCAACCTCAAGTCGAGTTTAGAGAACACCGAAGATCCTGCGAGTTGATCATATAAATCATTGATCCGGGGAAGCGGATATTTATTCTGGATAGTTGCCTGGTTGATGGGGCGGTAAAATTGGACCAAATGGTTAGTTCCATCCTTCTTCTTAACAAAGAGAGAAGGTGCTCCCCAAGCAGAGGAACTAGGGCGAATGAAACCCTTCCTTAAGGATTTATCAATTTCCTCCTTAAGCTCAATAAGATGGTGCAGAGGCATCTTGTAGGGACGCTTCGCAATAGGAGTGGTGCCAGGCTTCAAGTCGATGACGAACTCGACAGCTCTAGCAGGGGGTATTCCTGGAAGTTCTTCTGGAAAAACATCCGGGAAGTCACAGACAACTGGGATATTTTCGATCCCATCAAGCGGAGAAGCATTCAACGCATTCAAGGCATAAATTTGAGCCTCAGCGTTCTGAGTGATATGAGCATGGTAATTCACCATCTCATTCGAGGGGTGCAAGAGGTGAACAACTTTGGTGGCGCAATTGATTGAGGCGTAATGGGCCTTCAACCAATCCATTCCCAGAATAAGGTCAATCTTGGACGATTTCAGAATAATGGGAGACGCACTGAACTCCAACCCTTCGATTTCAACGGGAACATTATAGCTAACCACAGAGGTTCGGCAGCCACCCGCGGGAGTATGTACCAATAAGGGTGTGTTCATGTATTCGCATTTAATGTCATGCATGCGTGCAAAATGTTCTGACATGAAGGAATGCGATGCTCCTGAATCAAATAAAACAGAGGCTGGTACTGAATTAACGAGAAGTGTACCCATCACAGTGTCTGGTTGATCTGGAGCTTCGGACATGTTGACGTGGTAGTACTGCCCACGACCATAAGAAGGTCTGGCATTATTGTTGCGCTGTTGAGGAATACCACGGCCAATACCACGGCCAGCAGAAGGAAGAGCCAGTTGATTCTGATTCTGAGAAGAATCTCTAGCACGGTGACCTGGCTTGCCACACTTGAAGCATAGTCCGCTGTCAGGACGAGGTGCTGGAGCTCGAGGTGCTGGAGCTGGCAGAGGCTGCCTCAGTGGTGGAGGTGGCAGGCATGGTGCAGCATAAGAGGGCCTGTTCGCAGGAGCTGCTGAACGGAACATGCCTTGGGGAAACCAGATGCGTCGCTTCTGGGAAGACGAGCCCGAAGATGAGCCCGTTTCTCGGGTGTGTCTGGACGCTTCTTTATGCTTCTTAAGTCCAGTTTCAACCATAATAGCCTTATTCACCAAAGTGTCGAAATCAGGAAAGTCTTGGACAAGCAGAGCCAACTGTATATCATGATGTAGTCCTTCACGGAACTTCTCCTGCCTTCGTTCATCAGTAGGAATGTCCTCTTCAGCATAGCGAGATAAGTCTAGAAACTCGCGCTCTCTTCTATTGCTGCAAGACTGTCGAAGATTGTTGAAGAAGCTAGTCTTCGATAGGACTAGGCTTTCCCCCTCTATTCTGGCATTTCTGCAGCCCAGTCCACATATACAGCCATTCCTTTGACAATGTTGCATATGTAGTGTAGATCCTTGCTTGCTTACGAGGAGCCGTTTGACGACCAGGAGTAGGATTGGAGGGTCCAGGGCAGGAGGCCTATGCCTTTCGATCGTAGTATTTTATTTTACCCCGCCTCTGTGAAGGCCTATTTCTCTCTCTGTAAAATATCTGTACCCAGATATCTGATGCTTCCGCTGACGCTTGTATGCCATCGAGCTATGTATTCGAGCCCTCGAGGCCCTGGCTTGTAATATTAAGCTTGTATGACTTTATTTATGTTTTAGAGTTGTGTTGTGATATCTTCAAGTGAGTCCTTAGGCTTGATCGTGCGCATTTGTGTGTATGATTAGTGCACGATTAAGTCGGGGTCGTCACAGGTTGGTATCAGAGCCGATTGCCTCTAGGTATCCCCATTCCCAATTCCTTGGCCGAAGTTGAGTCTAGTGGTCGGAAACTCTTTTACTAACTTGGCTGTGTGGCTTACGGGCCCACGTTGCCAAATGGGTGGTATTAGGATCTTTTACTCCTCCATCTTTACTCTGGGATTCTAATCTCTCATCTATTCGGGTTTAATAAAATTTACTAACACCGACATTTAGGATCTCGTTAATTCTATCCTCCCGGAGAGCTGGATTCAGTGCGATTTCCCTGACTTTGATCTGATTAGTCTGATAATCATTTTCCTTTCCATTGTTTTGTTTAACCTTTCCTTCTGAGATCGGTTATATTTCTCATTGTCTTATGACAACCCTGAACTTCTCTGTTTCAGATGGATTGACTGTTTCCACCGCGGCCTACGACCCAGCTTGTGCTTCACACTTGGGCTCGTGATGCCCCTGGATTTCCAGCTGTTCTGATCGCCCTCCTGAGTAGACTGGGTTACCGCTGGTATCCCGAGTACATGGTCTATGAGGTTTACCGCGAGTTCAACCAGGAGCAGTACTATGCTGAAGTTCGGATCTATGATCAGCAGAACGACTCAGACACTGAGCTACACCTTTTCCATGGCATAGGCGTAACGATTGAGATGGCAGTACATGATGCCGCCTACTCAGCTGTCGCACGTCTCCGAGGAGAGCACAATGCTAGCTTGGATGACTCTGTGTTTCGGTACATTCCGTATGCACCTGTTTGAGATGCTACTGGATACTACACAGCTATCTGTGCCCCGTACGAGTCTCGACGCTACGACCCGCAGATTCTGATTCAGTGCACTCAGGCTCTGGATCGCACTGTTCGGGCTCTTGCCGTCGAGTTGTTCGCCACTCGAGCATGCTACTACGAGGCTATGACACAGTTGCTACCAACTGTTCGTGCAGGGATACATCCGGAGTATATTCTTTACCCACGCAGGACCGAGATGCCTCCAGGTATTGATTGGCCTGCAGTGGGAGGTCACACGCCTGCACTTGGACCTCTTCTTACAGTTCGAGACCGGGTTCTGCATCAGAGTGCACATGGAGCACAGGATCCTGCCGCGATGAACATTCGTCGTCCGCACTTGCAGTTACCCCGTTTCAGTGGTTTTCTCCGACACTGATGTAGCCTTTGCTATGTCACGTTGTGTACTTCCTTACCGCGTGCCTGCGTGCCGCCTAGTGTGTCTAGCTTTTCAATTTGCGCCGTTATGCTGCCCGATTGTAACCGACTGTGTATGGATCTGTATGTCTTAATGACTACTTTTAGCATCTATTGTACTCTTTCAATAATGTCGAGTTACATCATGTTTATTGTTAAACACTTGCATAAGCTATTGCTGAAATACCCCTGTTGAAATAGCAGGATGGCTGACAACAACCCGCCACCGCCGCCACCACCTGATTACATGGCAGCGATGATGCAACAGTTTGAACTCAACCGCCAGTTTATGACGGGGATTATGCAGCAATTCCCTCGTCCTGATGCTAATCAGCAGCCACCTTCCATCACCCTGCCAGAATTTATGAGGCTCAGTTCATCGTTTTTCCGCAACACAGTCAACCCACTGGATGCAGATGACTGGCTGCGTGACATCTCTCATGAGATGGAGTCTGCTGGTGTCGCCCAAGTCAATTATGTCACTTTTGCGACTTATCTTCTGAAGGGTCCCGCAGCCCAATGGTGGGCCACTCACCGACAGACTGTGCCGCCTGGTACTGTCGTCACTTGGGCAGAGTTCAAGATTGCTTTCCGTGCCCGCTACATTCCTCTAGCTGTCATAGCTCGGAAGAAGGCCGAGTTCCGTAGCCTTGTTCAAGGAAACAAGACTGTGGAAGTCTATCAAATGTAAAGTAGTAGTAGTAGTATCATCAACCTCGACCTGAGATCCTTTCTCGACTCCCTGCGAGAAAGCAATCCCAGAGCCGTACTATCCAGTTCTCATCACATGTTCTAGTTGTACCGATCGGGATACAACTCCGAGTGTCCGTTACCGTAGGACATGCTATCGATAGAAGTTTCTTCCTTGCAGGGGTGCACCAAGTTACCCACCACGCTCGCTTAACTCCGGCCGGACACACTTTTCTGGGTCATGCCCGGCCTCGGCTAAGCAACACACCGCAACCCGACCTAGGCTTATAAGAGAGGTCAGCACGCCGGACTAAACCTATGCCCCCAGGGGTCTTGGGCCATCGCCCCGGGAACTCCTGCACGTTACGGGGCCACCGAGAGCAGACCTAGCAACCCCTTATACAAGCGCGGTTGCGTTCCCAGTCCAACTCGGCGTGCGCCGCTCCTTACTGACGTCAAATAAGCTTCGGCTGATGTATACGACGCAGAACGCCCATACTATGCCCACGTGATGGTTAGTGCTATCGGGCCAGAGGCCCCTCGGATCAAATATCCAAACCGTAGTGGATTAGGAGCGCGCGGAAACGAGCAGAGACTCACGATCGATGTGACCCCGTCGCCCCGTCTCGAGGACTTGCGGCAAGGGCTAAGAATGCCCGGCCACGCCTCATGGTTATCTCGCGGGCACCTCTTAGGTCAACCCGACTCCACATCACTTCGCATTAAGCTCGCGCGGGTACCCCTCAGGGCCGACCCGTCTTTAGTAACATGGTTTAGTGCAAGTCAAATCAACAACAGTATCTGTGTGTCTGACACCAGGGGAGCCCTGAGGAATCACCCTCGATGGAATTCCACCTGATGTTAAAGTCAAGGTGAACAAAGGAGGAATCACCCTCGAGGTCCACACTTGAGAGATTGCGCGACGACGTCGATATCGGGGGTGGTGTAGGAGGAATCACCCTCGCTTACCACGACCGATTAACTAACCTACAAGGTTATCATCAGAAGTTGTTACGAGGTATCACCCTCGGCACTCGATAGTAACCCAGTAGTGTCGACAACTAAAGGGGGAAGTGACGTGCGGTATCAGGGTCTTGTCTTCAATCCCGATGATCGGGTCTTCTGACATCCAGCGGGGCAGTCGGGATCAAGTGGGGGTCTCTATCGGGACTCTACCCAGCCTATACTAATCAGTCTAGGATAACCAGAAAGGTAACAAGGCAGGTTACAATAATCAGGCTATGCAGCAGATATAGGAAAACAGTAGCAGTAGCAGTTCTAATGCAAACATAAGAGAGAAGGGAATAGGCGATATTGACATGCTCAAAATGGGGGTGCTTGCCTGTTTGCTCGGGGGCAAGGGCAAGGTCGCCTGTGGTGTCGTCGGGGACGTAGTCGTACTCCTGAGCTGCGTCTGCCCCGGGAGCTACGTCAACGTAGGGGTCTACCGAGAGAGAAGAGGGGGAAGAAACAGGTAAACATAATGCAAACAAATGCAATACGGTGCGTGTGATGCTATGATGCAGTGCAGGGTTGCCTAAATATGCGTCTAAGACATTTTAGTTATTTTTAGAATTAATCTGGGATTTATTAACCGGTGTGTGTGCACTATTCATCTACCGGATACGGGTCCGGAGCTACGATTTCTTCTACGTAGGGGGTTCCGACAAAGAAACGAACGGCCCGATCAGACTCGTCTCGTCGTTCTGAGCAACTTTCATGTTTTAACTTTTTCGATCTGAGCTACGGTTTAAAAGTTATTAATTTTTAAAGATTATTTGAATTTTTGGAATTTATTTATTTACAGAAAAGTGAATTATGATGTCAGCATGACATCACTGTGACGTCAGCGGTCAACATGCGCTGACCAGAGTCAATCCTGACATGTGGGACCCACATGTCAGTCTCTGTTTATCTTAACAGCGAATTAACTTAATCCACAGGGTTAATTAGGGGGCGGGCCCCACTTGTCAGTGAGACATTAGGCTAAACTAATTAGTTTTATTTAATTAAATGTTTAATTAGGTTAATTAGTCGCGGGGGCCCACACGTCAGCGGCTGGGGTTGCCCAGTCAGCACGTTGACTAGGTCAACCCAGTCAACGGGGCCCCCAGGGCCCACTGGCAGCCACCCTGAGGTGGGGCCCCGCCTCGCCACGTCGGCGGCGACCGGCGGCAGGTCGCCGGTGACCAAAACAGCGGCGGCGTGGCTCGGGCGCTCGTCGGACTTCGCACACAGGCCACCAAAAGGGACGGGGCCGGGTGCGTTCGAACGGCCATTCGACGGCACGTCGAATGGTGGCGGTGGTGTGGACGGAAACGACGTGTATCGCCGGCGGCGAGCTCTGCAGCGGGCGCCGGAGTTCGGCCACCGTCGGATTCATAGCTAGGGAGTACGGAAGAGCGCGTGCGCGGGCGCGTTCGATTCCTGGAAGCAGCAGGAACAAGATGCCGTGCTCAAACAAGCACGACAGGGGCCATAGCCACGGCGGCGAGGCGAGCTGCGGCGTCGGGCTCATGGCACGGCGCTGAGCTAGCTACGGCGCGCGAGGAGGGCAACGAGGAGAGGCAGGAGGCGGAGAGGCTCACCAAGAGGCGCACGGTGGCCGTTGGAAGCTTAGTAGCGCAGCCCGGCGAACGGAATCGAAGAAGCTCGCCGGAGCCAGAGAAGAAGGGGGCGACAGCGTCCAGCAGCTGCAGGGGTCCGGGCTCCTGCTCGTTGTTGAGGACGAAGTAGCGGAGAGTGGCGGAGCTCGTGGATGTGCTGGCGGAGCTCGGGAACGTCGGTGGCCGCGTCTACGGCAAGGCCACGGCGATGGTGGCGCTCGTCGACGGACCTGGGAGGAGAGGGAGAGGCGAGGCGAGCGTGGGAGAAGGGGGAAATGACGGGGAGGACCAGGGGGAGAGCACCAGATCGACCTTATCCCCTCCTGGCCAGCCGCGGCGTCGCGGTATCGGCGCCGGAGCGGCGCGCGCGCGCTCGGCCAGGGAGAAGGCGACAGCGCGAAGGAGAGAAGGAGATCAGGCCAGATGGGCCGGCTGCCGGGGCACTGTGCACTTAGGCCCAGTGCACAGTGCCTCGTTTTATTTTTCTGTTTTTGCTTTACCCCTTTTCTTTATTTATTTCCTGTTTCGAAATAGTTAGCACACTTTAGCACTTTTGCAAAATATGAGAGTTGACCCAAATATTGCATTGCATTGTTATCTTTCACCAAAAATTGGTTTGGACAGATTTGGAATTCATTTGTATTTGAAATGATTTAAAATGGATTTAAATATCCTGTTTTGGTGCTGTTTCATCTAGTTAGAGTCACTTATCTAACTCCAACTATCTTCATGTTGATTTTAGAATTGTTCCTGGATTATTTGCCATTTAATGAACATTTTCCCAGCAGAGTTTGATCAACTTCAAATTTCACTTTTGAATTTGAGTTGATTTTCAAAATGGAATTGAGTTGCTTTGATTAACCACTTTGTTTAAGCACTGCAAATGATATGACTTGGCAAGATTAACAGAGTGTCACAGAGCTTATTACAAGGGGGTGTTACATTTTCCCGAGCTCTTGCTCCGGATTTTTCTCTCCCCCATCGGTCACCTTGATCGGCGTTTTTCTTTTTGGTTTTCTGATCTATGCTTGATCGGTTTGCATCGCCAGTCGCCGCCGTCGACCCCCGTGCGCCTCTACTCCAACACCAGCGCGACCGGCCAGCCTCTTCACCGACCAGGCGGCCTCGCGCGACAGGCGGCCCCTAACGACCGTCGTCTGCACGTCTGCCTACTCGTCGCCCCGACCCGGCGGCCTCACGCGATGCGGCGGCCCATCATCCGCCATTCGCATGCCGGCTTGCCCGTCGATCTACACCGGTTGTCGCCGCCCTACTCCGACTAGGAATCCTGCCTCGCCCCCACTCGGCGGCCTCGTGCCATGCGGCGGCCCATCACAGCCGCCGTTCGCGCGCCAGCCTGCCCGTCGATCTCGGACTCCGCCGCCACCCCGCCTCCACCGAGCGGCGTCCCTGACCTCGCGCGTGATCGGATTGATCACCCGCCCGCCGCCGTGATCCGCCTCATCTACGCCGTGCGACCGACCTGGCTCGTCAGTTGCGCGCGCCATCCCAGGCCCCGTGAAGACCATCCCGAGTTCAGCGCGCCCCTTTACTGATCGAGCAACGGGCTGCCGCTGCGTCGCCCCGTCGGGCCGCAGCGCCGCCGCCCCGTTGTTCTTCTCCCGGCTGCACCGACCCACGTCACCGCTGCGTCGCCCTTCGGGTCATAGTGCCGTGGCCCGCGGTCCACCGCCACCCCGAGGTCGTCCGCTCTAGGCCGTCCCGTGGCTGCACCGTCCCTCGCGCCGTCGCTGCGTCGCCCCGTTGGGCCGTAGCGAGCGTGGCACGCGTTCCACGCCGCCGTCCTGAGTCGTTCCAGCAGTTGCACCGACCCGGGTTCCGTTGCTGTGCCACCCCTTCGGGTCGTCGCGTCACGGCCCGCGGTCACCGCCGCCGCCGTGAGGTCTTCTCGCCATCGCCCCGACCTACCTGCCGCCGCTGCGTCGCCCCTTCGGGCCGTAGCGTCGCGGCCCGCGGTCCACTTCGCCGTCCCCGCACGTCGACCTCCCGTGGTATGCGATGCGATGTCTTCCTTGGCATGGGAACGCCACCGTCCGCTCCAGTCTTCGTCACGTTGTCGGGTTCTTCGCCTACTTCGAGCATCGCCGCCGTGCTCCTAACCTAGCCGCCGCCGCCGTCAGGCCGCCGCCGCCGCTACCCTCGTAGCCGCCGCTGCCGCCCGTCCACCTCCTTCGTCTTCGTCCAGCACCAGCCCGTCGCCAGCGTCACCGCCATCTACCCCGACAACTTCATCTACTACGACAACCGCGGGCGACATCGGTCCCACGCCGATTGGCGCTGCAAACGTTGTCGAGTCCTTCGCTGCTGGCCTCTCCGACTTCTCCGACATGGCGTACAACTCGTGCAGGTCCCAGTCTACGCATGCCCGGTGCTGGCAACACCGAAGCATGCCTTCGTCCACGACGTGTCCCCGAGCCTGGCAAGCCTGGAGCAGTGCTTCGTCAACTTCTTCTTCGTCCGTCTTCGCATGCCCGGTGCTGGCAACACTGACGCGTGCCTTCGTCTACGACGTGTCCCCGGGTTTGACACACCCGGTGCGACGCCTCGTCAACACCATCGTCCTTCCAGCGTACCACTACATCGACACCACTGCGCCCATGACTAACTCGGCGCCTCCTTGTGCCCGCGGCTCCACGGCGACTCCCTCGACACAGGCTACCCCGACTCGACATCGACCACGGCATTCTTCGCACGGCTACCTCGACCACGGCTCCACCACACACGCTCTCGGCTACCTCGACAAACGACACAAAGGGCTACCGCCTTGCTTGAGCAATCTCGTCGGTTTCCACTCTAGCCACGCCTTCCGCGATGCGTCGACCGTTACGACTATGGTGGGGTGTCCGTCGGCTTGCCTTCGGATTCTTCTCCAGTCTCACCGCCTGCGTCGCTACCGTTGTGACTGCGGGGGGCGGGCGGGAGGTGTTCAGTATATTGATTCATTAGGAAACATAAGATAGATTAGAATTTGTCCTGACTTGTCTTATACTCCAAGTAGATCATGTACTCCTATATATATGCCCACGTGGCTCAAGCAATACAATGAACTATTCCACCAATTCTCTCTCTCTCTCCCTTCTAACATGCGCCACTTGTTGCAACCTGGGAGTTCTCCTTTTTTTGTAGATCCGTGTGTTCAAATTTCAAACTGTTTTTACTATTGGATTCCTCGCGTCGAGATCTTCAGAACTACATCCCATGTTAATAGATTTTGACGAACATTTTTCTCACGAAAAAACCGGACGAAAAAAATCAGACGAATATACCGAACCGGGAGCACATTTTTTCCTTTCCGAGAGGCACGGCCATGCCTCTCATGGAAGCAAAACCGTGCCTCTCGCGGAAGGAAAAAAATGAGTATTTTTTTCCGTTTCTGAGAGGCACGGCCATGCCTCTCGTAGAAGCAAAACCGTGCCTCTCGCGGAAGGAAAAAACGACGAGAAACACAAGTTTTTTTCTCATTTCTGACAGGCAAAACCATGCCTCTCGCGAAAGTAAAACCCTGCCTCTCATGGAAGGAAAAAAAGGAAAAACGTGTTTTTTTCCTGTTTCCGAGAGGCCCGACCGTGCCTCTCGTGGAAGCAAAAAAATGAGTTTTTTTTCGTTTTCGAGAGGCACGGCCGTGCCTCTCGCGGAAGCAAATCCGTGCCTCTCACAAAAGCAAATCCGTGCCTCTCGCGGAAGGGAAAAAAGAAAACGCGTTTTTTCACGCAATTTTTTTGAATTTTATTTTTGTCGAAAAGCTAAGAAACACCGGTGACCGAAAAGCCAAAAAAATCAAAAAACATCTAAAAAGCCAAAAACACGTGCGGAAAAATAAAACTAAAAAATAAATCCGGAGGAAGCGCCCAAAACACGACACGTGGCGGCGGCTGAGAGCGTGGTGCGCTCTCAGCCCACTCCAAGTGATTGCTGGGAGGCTCCAGAAGAAGTGCTGGTCAATTAATTGTTCTCGCTTTTTTATATGTCTTATTGTTTCTTTCGCTTGGTTATGGGCTGGCCCGTTTGTGCGAGCTTTGAGCAAAAGCTCGACTGTTGAACGCCCATGAGCGTCCAATAAGAGCTCTCCGAAAATGCCCTTAACTGGCGCTTAAGGTTCTGATTAAGGGATTGACGGCTTTGTCACTCTTATAACGAGACTACTGACAAGGTGCGTTCCCGTTAAAAAATGTTTAAGAGAATACATTGGAAAAATGTTTGCACTATAAAATATTGTTCGTGCAATTTTTAAAAGAGTCTAGTATCATTCAAAAAGTGTTCTTGACATTAAAAAATGGTCACGTGTTTCACAAAATTGTTTCTACTATTTTCATAAAATGTATGTACAATGTAAAAATGTTAGCGTAATTTTAGAAAATAATTTTTACCATTCAAGAAAATGTCCGTGGCATTTTAAAAAGGGCACATTTCAAAATATGTTCAGGGCATTTATTTAATATGATTATACAATGCAAAATTCTCTGCATAAATTTGAAAATGATCTAGACCATTCAAAAGAATGTAAGTATGTCCGGGGCATATTTTATAATGTAAAAAAATGTTCATCATATCTGAGAAACGTTCAACGTGTATCAAATTTGTTACACGTTTATACAAAAAAAGTTGGACATGTATTGAATAATTTACCTTGTATTTATAAATTAAAGGAAACAAAAGGAAATGTCGAAAGAAAAAATAAAAAAAGACCTGAAATAACCAACGAAAACTGATAGTAACACATAGAAATAAATAAAGAAGAAAAGCCAAACAGGGTGTTGTTAAACCGGTCCGTACCGGTTCCTAGAACCTTCCCAAAATTGCTCCAGGGGCTACGGTGTTGTGCCAGCCTATTTAGTGGAGTGCTAGAGGCGATGTAGGGCTACATATGACTATAGGTGAAATATAGCCCCCGCTTCATCCCCGCTCCATGCAGTATTTCCCTAATTGTTATGTCTCGCTTATTGCTAGATAGACGGATCGTGCGACCATCCCAACATGTGGTTTTAGGAACTGCCACAGTTGTTTTACAAACCTTTCGGCTGTTTTATTAATCTGACGCTTTTAATGTGTTTTTTGTCCTACTTTTTGGTTTTTCTATTTCTTGTTTTTTCCTGGTTGTTTTTTGTTTTTATTATCTTTTACGGTTTTTCCTCACCTTTTTGTCTCTACTATCTTTCCTTTTTCCTTTTCTGGCTTGTTATTTCTTTTTCATTTGTTGCTTTTCTTTTCATAAATACATGTTGACATTTTTTCAACTATGAAATGACGGATTTTTTTTATATTTCATGAACATTTAATTAGAATAGTGTGAATAATTTTTGCATTTTCATGAATACAAGTGAATATTTTTAAATTATCAAGCTTTTTTAATGGTAACATATGCTTTTTTTAAATTGCACAAATACATTTTTAATGACGTGAATATGTTTTTTACATGTCATGAACATAAATTTAAATCAGTGAATATGTTTTAAATATAATGAATATTTATTTTTAATGGTACGAAGATGATTTAATTTCTTGAATATTTTACATATCATGAGTCACCGGGCTGGCCTATTTGAGCAATCGCTTGCTGTCATCGTGCGTCACTGTAGGTTCACTCGATCGCTCCTATTTTTTCCTTAGGTTTTTCTTTGTCCTTAATGGTTTTCTTTGGTTTTTAAATTTTTTTCCTTTGTTATACTTGTTATACTTGGGTTTTCACTGGTTTTGTTCGGTTTTCTCTTTTTTGTTATACTTTTGTTTATTTATTTCTTTTTTTTACATTTTTCTTTTGTTCTTTGTCATGTCGGTTTTATTCGGTTTCTTTTTTTAACACATGATTACTTTTTTTTAGTACATGAAGTACAGTTTTAGCGCACATGTGATTTTTTTTGATACAGTTTGTACATTATCAAATACATGATGTGCATTTTTAATACATGTTTTGAACAATTTTTTGAATATATGGTAACATTTTTTAAATACATGTTGTAATTATTTTAATGGTAATAAAAATTCATAAAACTAAACAACATTTCTAAATTGTTTAGACATTTTTAAAAAGTTCATGGACATTTTTTGGAAACACGTAAATATTTCTTTAAAACGTCCCATACATTTCTTTAATGGTAATAAACATGTTTTCACCTACGGAAACAGTCTTTTACATTATATAAGCATTTGTTTAAAACCCACAAACAAATTTTAATCGCTGGAAATTTTTATTTAAATGGTCACGTATATTTTTTTAATGGTACAAAACATTCCTTACATTATGTAAACATTTTTCACATTGTATACACTTTTTTGCAAATGTCACAAACACATTTTTTAAACTTGTGAACATATTTTTAAATGTAACATACATTTTTTAATTGTATAAACTCTGTTTTAAATACCACGTACATTTTTAGACGTGTGATTTTTTTAAATGCACAAACATTTTTGGTATGCATGACTTTTGTTTTTATACACGTTTAACATTTTCAAATGCATGTATATATTTGGAATATTATTTGAAATATAAGCAATGGTAAAAAAAAAGTAAAGCAAAAAATGGAAACAAATATGTGAAAAAATACATAGGTCACATCATAGTGACATCAACATAACGCAACCTCATGGTTACTGGGTCGGCCCAGCAACCACTCAGGTGACATCATACTGACATGAACATAATGCATGTATACTTTGTATTTGTTCGTGCATTTGACCGCACATGTACAAATACCACGTCAATTGAGTCAATATAGTACATCTAGTTTTCCAGATCATGTTTGAAACAACTTCAAAAGCTCAAATGTGTCATTTAAATAAGAATTATACTTTAATTTATTTTCTTCCCTTTGCGGATCATTCGTAAAATATCGTCAGGGCAAATACAAATGCAGTACGAACATAATCATTTGTAGACAGTTCAGAAAAAATATCTCAAATAGTTCACTCACCTTCCAGGCTGCAGTTAATCTTTGCGCCAATGGCGAAACGGGTCATCTAGTACATATCAAGATGGAAGCTAACATGAAGAACATAGCTACGTCAATGGAACCGTCAAGAGCTCAGTAACTCCAACGCCAAAGCGACATCGCTGCCCAAAGCCTGAATCTAAGGCCCAGCTTGACCACCATGTTTGATCAATGCATCGTCGACTGTAATCGTCATGTCCCGGTCCAACTTCAAGAGCAAACGGAGTGTTGTGATCACCATGCCTAGGAGCCTTTTCTCGAACATGTCCACGAACTTGCCAACTGCCTCCTCTGTGATCTATTGGCCCTCGTCAACTATACCCATGCGCTGACAGCAGGGGCGAAGCCAGGATAAAAGGTCGCCGGGATCAATAACAAGTAGCATGAATGTATCCCCTAAAAAACAAAGTAGCCATAATATATGGCTAAGAATGCATAGCTCGTATTAAGTAACACGGATATAGTGTTATTTTAGTAACCTCACATAAATAAGAAATTTTAGTTGCCAATCTATCATAAAAAAATGAGCTCCGATTACAAAAGTAGTTACCTCTCTGTTTTTCTTGACCTTTACAATCTTCCATCTTCAAAAAGTAATCCATCACATCCTTACGTGGAGTTGAATAACAAGAGATGGCTAGGAGTACTAAGATACGTACAGAAATTGCGGTACAAATAAACTACAAATTCTTCTTGCTAGGTTACCTGACATTATGATGGGATGTGATTTGAGGCCTAATCTAGATTGTATAGTCCACATGATTAGATTACCCACCCAGGCTCAAGCAATTATAAGAAACAAAATAAACACGTCAAACAAACCCTAAGATAATAGAAAAATATGAATTTTAGATAATAGGAGAATAGCAATTAGATGAAAAAAATATCAACTTTAGTGCCACTTACAGATGAACTCTCTAGAATGAATCTTGAATTTTTATACAGAGAGGAGCAGAGAGATTGGGAGTGGCCAGCCGGCAGCGGTTCAGCCAACAAACGACACGCGAAGAAACAAAAAAAGAAGGGCGGCATGGAGATGAGGGGCTGAAGCCGTGAACAGGGGCGATCCTATTCCTAGGGATCGGTTAGAATTTGTTTTTGTTTAGGCGCCCTTTTCCTCCTAGGATCGATCAGAATTTGTTTTTTCTTTAGGCGCCCTTTTCCACCTAGGATCGATCAAAATTTGTTTTTGTTTAGGCGCCCTTTTCCTCCTGGGATCGATCGGCAGTGGGTAGTGGGCCTGCCGCCTGAGAGCTGTTTAGGCCACCTGCGTGTTGCAAGACTACTAGGGCCTTTTTGGACTGGGATCATTTTCTTTTCACTGTGTAATTTTTCTTCATGAGCTCTCGGTATCTAACATGGTTTGGGCCAAGGTCGTCGGGGTTAATTGACCCCAGCCCAACACTGTAGCTCTGCCCCTGGCTAACGGGGTAACCTTTCATCCATCTAAGCAACCGGTATCGCCCTTCTCTTGGCTCGAAGTCACGGGTTGGAGGGGTTGAGGTTGAAGCTAGTGACTCCAGCAAGAGTCTTTCTTCTCGTTGCGGGAAGTTGTGGAGGCATGGAGCTTGGCGCAGGCAGGAGGAGCGGCTGACGAGGAACAAAGAGTGGTGTGAGAAGAGTTGTTTCTGTCGAGGCGGTGTGGGAGGAGCTAGTTCTGTCGAGCTGACAACATCGGCGGAGTTGATTGGTGAAGTGGGTGGAACTCAACATTGGATGGCCCTTTCCGAGAAGATCAAAATAGATATAAAGATGGTCCAAAACGGAGGTCAGATGCAAAAGTTATAGTCAAAATAGTGCAGAAAAATTTGGATGACCGGACTGTCCGGATTTGGACCAGACTATCCGGTCCGGGCCGAGAAACTCATCAAAACCTTCTGTTGTGACCGGACAGTCTGGTCCGGTCAAGCATACAGTCCGATCCGAACTGAAATCGTGCATCTCCACGGATCTAATGATTGTGGGGGCGATTAGGCCCTAAAGATGGCCTCGAATCAAAAAATATTCAACATGAAAGTTGTTTGTGGTTAAATTTTCTTTTGGGCATCTCCATCCGAGGTAGTTTACGGCCTATGAGTCCGAAAAACCGAACTATTGTCTCAGACTTACTTAAATCCGAGTTCGATAAATTTTGGAAGGATTTGGATGGGATTTGGAGTCCTTTTCTTGTACGGGAAGTCCAGCTGCCTTATAAATAGATGAGAGGTGACGGCAAATTGAACAACACACAATCGAACAAATCATTGTGCCACTTTTACCTTTATTTTTTCTTCTCCCTTGTTCTTCTTCTTCCTCATTCCTCGTTCATTCTCCATGTTGAAGGGCAGCAATCCACGAGGCCCTAGGGGCGATCAGGTCATCCTAGGGCAGCCCATAGCCGCCGTGCACCCTGACGGGGTCCCTCCCAGGCGTGTGGGGGGTCTACAAAGCGCCCGCCGGAAATGCTTGGGTACCGCACTTCCTGTCGGCTCTTCTTAGACGTGAGCTGTGGTATAGCACCCCCCGTGTCGAGCGTATACGGTGATGTGTTCATGTGCAAACACACTTTTTGGTGACTCCACTGGGGAAAAAGCTTCGAAAGGTCTCCAGCCCGCTCTTGCTACAAAGAGATCATCATCAAAGGTTTGCAATCTACAAAAATAATATGAATACCCAATCCCCTTGTGTAGATGCAAATAATTCATATGTTTACTAGATCATTCAGTGAATATACTCTATCGGCCAACCCTAGTTTTTCAAACATGCATCTAATTATGTGCAAGGGCTGATTCAAAGTAATTTTCATGCTTCAACTTCTTATGATACTAGTACCAGGCACCATATGTATTCCAACTCTCATGCATCGGCAACCCTACAAATCGTTATGTCGATGAACAACATGATGAGTTCGGTTAATAAATTTGAAACACCACATGTTAGAATTATCAATGCCATGCAAGGAAGTGTTTCACCCTTTTATTCATCGGTAACTAATTTGCAATATACTAGTCCAACTGTCACATTTTCTTTCCAAATGTTTGCATGAATGTTTATTGCATGTTACCATGATATTATTGTAAAATGTAATACATAAATGATTTTTCCAACCCATGATGATATGTTGTTGCATGTACATGTAGTTCAAACTTGAATTACGGCTATTAAATGGTTAGAAACTCACTTAATGTCTTAAAAATGTCAAATTACCCCTCAAAATTTTCAAATTTTAACATGAAAGTTGTATTCCGGCATGTTAATGACAGAAAAATACCCGGTCATAAGAGGAAGCGACTGTCGGTTCATCATCAAACATGCATATTGTTCCCTCTCGGAACCATGAGTCTTCTCGTGAGATGCTCCGATTGGTGAGAGGTGTGTGCCAAAACATTCAACAAAACATGCCAATTTTTTTACCACGACATCTTGGTACCATTTCATGAAATCAAGCAAGGTTTTATGTATTTCTGATCATTTTAGAATTTCTTGGAATTCAAAAGCCATGGTTCTCAATGTTTGTGTCCAAGCCGTGACACCAATATGTTTTAAAATTCCTTCCAATTTACTGCACAGAGCATTAACTTGCACACAAGGACACAAATATAATTTTCCAACCCATGATGATTTGCTTTTGCATGTACATGTAGTTCAAATTTGAATTACGACCATTATATGACTACAAACGATCACTTAATTTCTTAAAAAAGTCAAATGAACCCTAGAAATTTCCAAATTTTAACATGACATTTGTATTAGTGCATGTTAAGGGTACAAAAAATTTCAAGGCCATACGAGGAAGCGAGTGCCGATTCGTGATCAAACATACATTGTTCCCTCTTGGAACCATGAGTCTTCTCGTGAGATGCTTCGATTTGTGAGAGGTGTGTGTCAAAAATTTTGTCAAGCAGGCCAATTTTTTTACCATGGCATCTTGGTGCCATGCCATGACACAAGCAAGGTTTCATGTATTTCTAATGATTTTTGGTTTTTTTGGAATTTAAAACCATGGTACTCAATGTTTGTGTCCTAGCCTTGACACCAATATGTTTGAAAATTCCTTCCAATTTACTGCACAGGGCATTAACTTGCGCACAAGGACACAAATATGACTATCCAACCCATGATGGTCTGCTTTTGCATGTACATGTAGTTCAAATTTTAATTACGACCATTATATGGCTAGAAACTCACTTAATGTCTTAAAAAGGTCAAATGAACCCTCAAAATTTCCAAAATTTAACATGACCGTTGTATTAGTGCATGTTAACGACACAAAAAAATTCAGGGGTATACAAGGAAGCGAGAGTCGGTTCGTCATCAAACATGCATTGTTCCCTCTCGAAACCACGAGTCTTTTCTTGAGACGATGCTCCGATTTTGTGAGAGGTGTGCGTCAAAACTTTCGTCAAGCAGACCAATTTTTTTACCACGGCATCTTGGTGCCACTCCATGACATCAAGCAAGGTTTATGTATTTCTGATGATTTTTGATTTTGTTGGAATTTAAAAGCCATGGTACTCAATGTTTGTGTCCAAGACGTGACACCAATATGTTGAAAATTCCTTCCAATTTACTGCATAGGACATTAACTTGCACACAAGGACACAAATATGACTTTGCAACCCATGATGGTCTTCTTTTACATGTACATGTTGTTCAAATTTGAATTACGGCCATTATATGGCTAGAAAGTCACTTAATGTCTTAAAAAGGTCAAATGAACCCTGAAAATTTCCAAAATTTAACATGACCGTAGTATTAGTGCATGTTAATGGTACAAAATATTCGAGGGCCATACGAGGAAGCGAGCGCTAATTCGTCATCAAACATGCATTGTTCCCTCTCGAAACCACGAGTCTTCTCATGAGATGCTCTGATTTGTTAGAGGTGTGTGCCAAAACTTTCATAAAAAAGGCCAATTCTTTTACCACAACATCTTGGTGCCATGCCATGACATCAAGAAAAGTTTCATGTATTTCTGATCATTTTTTATTTTTTGGAATTTAAAATCCATGATTCTCAATGTTTGTGTCCAAGCCGTGACACCAATATATTTAAAAATTCCTTCCAATTTACTGCACAGAGCATTAACTTGCACACAAGGACACAAATATGATTTTCCAACCCATGATGGTTTATTTTTGCATGTACATGTAGTTCAAATATGAATTACGGCAATTATATGGCTAGAAACTCACTTAATGTCTTAAAAAGGTCAAATGAACCCTGAAAATTTCCAAAATTTAATGTGAAAGTTGTATTAGTGCATGTTAATGGTAGACAAAAAATTTCAAGGCTATACGAGGAAGCGACCGCCAGTTCATCATCAAACATGCATCATTCCCTCTCGGAACCACGAGTCTTATCGTGAGATCCCCCGATTTGTGAGAGGTGTGTGTCAATTTTTTTGTCAAACATGCCATTTTTTACCACAGCATATTGGTGCCATGCCAAGACATCAAGCAAGGTTTCATGTTTTGTTTGACCATTTTTTAATTTTTTGGAATTTAAAAGTCATGCTCAATGTTTGTGTCCAAGAGGTGACACCAATATATTTGAAAATTCCTTCCAATTTACCGCACATGGCATTAACTTGCACACAAGGACACAAATATGATTTTTCAACACATGATGGTTTGCTATTGCATGTACATGTAGTTCAAATTTGAATTACGACCATTATATGGTAGAAACTCACTTAATGTCTTAAAAAGGTCAAATGAACCCTGAAAATTTTCAAATTTTAACATGACAGTTGTATTAGTAATCTTAACGGTACAAAAAATTTCGTACAATTTCCATCACCATCCATTGCGACTGTACTCCAACTTAGTCTTTCGCAGCTAATAAAAAAATCAACTACATCACACACAGTTGGTTATAGGAACTGTTTGCGATAAAAATTCGTGGGTCTATTTATGTCTTCCTCCATAAGCTTCGCCAGCTTCGTCTGCTCAAGCGTCGTTCACCCCCGAAACCTTGAATCCCCAATGCCCAATAACAACCCCTTCTTCCAAAGAATGACACCGTGAAGACGCTTCGTGAGGGCATGTAAGATCGCCGGGTCCGCCCCGAGTGGCTCTGCCTCTGACAAGAGCGCGGCCGCATCCACCGAGAGGGCGTCTGTGGCAGCCGACAGGGCAGCTGCAGCAGCTGCTGCAACGACAGCTGCAAACGCCGAGAGCGCTCGAGTAGTCGTCTGTGCCGCGGAGGTCGCCCTGGCCCGGGTCAAGGCCATCCACACCCAGATCGAGGACGCCCACGCCAAGATATTCCAGGCCTCCTCAGAATCTAGCATGCACCCCATGTCGGAAAAGGTGGCGGAGATGCTTGCTAATGATGCGGCGGTGGAGACCATGGAGCCCCTACTTCCTCATGAGATCACCAAGCGGGAGCTGGAGATGCAGGAGGCGGCTGCGATTGAGGAGCGCCGGGAGGAGGAGTTGCGGGTGGCTAAGGAGGAGGTAGAGAAGCACCTGTCCATCAAGGAATCGGTGGTGGAGTACCAACGCGAGCTAAGGTGACCGTGAAGGGATTGACAACCTTTTTTTCGCGTTGTGTGCAAGTGTTTGTTAGTTTGTGCAGGTGCATCTATTGGAGACTTGCTTGTTCCCCCTACTGGATTGATACCTTGGTTCTTAACTGAGGTAAATACTTATCTCTACTTTGCTGTATCACCCTTTCCTCTTCAAGGGAAACAACAACGCAAGCTCAAGAAGTAGCAGGCAGAATTTCTGGGGCCGTTGCCGGGGAGGATACACAGCAAGCCTACCAAGTACCTATCATAAACTCTCATCTCTTGCATTTACATTATTTTCCATTTGCCTCTCATTTTCCTCTCCCCCACTTCTAAAATGTTTTCAGAAAAACACAAAAATATTTGCCTTTTTATTCGCCTTCTTTCTCTTCGCCTTTTCGTTTGCCTTTTGTTTGCTTGTGTGTGACGTGGCTTGAACTGCATTGGTTTTTTTCCCAAGGTGGAAGGGATGATGCAGCACAGCTACGGCAAGTATTTCCCTCAGTTATGAAACCAAGGTTATCAAACTAGTAGGAGAACCAAGCAACACTATGTAAACGGTACCTGCACACAAAGAACAAAACCTCGCAACCCAACACGTAAGAGGGGTTGTCAATCCCTCCTCGGTAAAAGATAGATTAAATCATACGAGTTTGGATAAATAGATCTGAATAAAACACGAAATAAAAGATGCAAATAAAAAGTGCAAACAATTATGACGATATCCAAGGCAATGATCAGTATATAGGGATCACGTCCAAGATTAGTAGACCGAAACGATTCTGCATCTACTACTATTACTCCACACATCGACCGCTATCTAGCATGCATCTAGTGTATTAAGTTCATGGAGAAACGGAGTAATGCAATAAGAACGATGACATGATGTAGATAAGATCTATTCATATAGGAATAGACCCCATCTTGTTATCGTTAATAGCAACGATACATACGTGCCTCGCTACCCCTTCTGTCACTGGGTGAGGACACCGTAAGATCGAACCCATCACAAAGCACCTCTTCCCATTGCAAGAAAAATCGATCTAGTTGGCCTAACTAAACCAAATATTCAAAGAAGAAATACGAGGCTATAAATAATCATGCATATAAGAGATCAAAGAAGACTCAAATAATATTCATGGATATAGATCTGATCATAAACTCGAACTTCATCGGATCCCAACAAACACACCGCAAAAAGTCATTACATCAAATAGATCTCCAAGAGACGATTGTATTGAGAATCAAAAAGAGAGAAGAAGCCATCTAGCTACTGCCTACGGACCTATAGGTCTATGGTGAACTACTCACGCATCATCCGAGAGGCACGAATGAGGATGATGAACCCCTCCGTGACCATGTTAGATTGGATCTCGTGGTTCTGGAACTTGCGGCGGCTGGAATTGTGTTTCGTCTGCTCCCCTAGGGTTTTTGAAATATTTGGGTATTTATAGAGCTGAGAGACGGTGGAGGAGACCCCCATGGGCCTCACAACCCATCAGGGTGCACCAGGGGCCTCTGGTGCGCCCTGGTGTCTTGTGGGCCCCATGGGCCTCCACCAGGTGTTTCCTTGGCTCCCAAGTTGTCTTCTGGTCCAAAAAAAAACTCCAAAAAGTTTTGTTGTGTTTGGACTCCGTTTGGTACTGATATTCTGCGAAGCAAAAACAAGCAAAAAATAGCAACTGGCACTGGGCCCAAAAAATGATTTAAAGTTGCTATAAAATGATTGTAAAACATCCAAGAATGATAATATAATAGCATGGAACAATCAAAAATTATAGATATGTTGGAGACGTATTAGAATCCCCAAGCTTAATTCCTGCTCGTCCTCGAGTAGGTAAATGATAAAAATAGAAATTTTGATGTGGAATGTTGCCTAACATGTTCATCACATATTCTTTTCTTTTGTAGCATGGACATTTGGACTTTTAGATGTTTCAAAGCAATAGTCTATTATTGACATGAAGACTTCAATACTCAAGCATATCAACAAGCAACCATGTCTTTCAAAATATCAACACTAAAGAAAGTTATCCCTAGCCCATCATGCTCAATCATTGATCCATTAATGAAACACACTCGAATATTAGCTACATCCAATGCTCAAGTACGATCATAGTGCCCCTTAGTTGCTGCTTTATAAGAGAAGATGGAGACTCAAATAAAAAATAAAAATTGCATAAAGTAAATAGATAGGCCCTTCGTAGAGGGAAGTAGAGATTTGTAGAGGTGTTAGAGCTCAAAGCTTAAATTTAGAGATAAAATATTTAGAGAGGCATGCTTTTCTCGTCAACGAAAATGACCGAGTAATTCCGAACACTTTCCATGCTAGCTATATCATAGGCGGTTCCCAAACATAAAATAAAGTTTATTCCTTTTTCCACCATACTTTCACACTCCACGGCTGGCCGTATCCATGAGTACCGTCCATACCAACACTTTCCAAGGAATTTATTATTTGATAACATAAAGTAAATTTCTTTTTAATTTTGGGACTGGGCATCCCTATTACCGCTGTACTCTCGTGCAATGACAAGCGAATAAATACTCATCTTGAGAATAACACATCTAGCATGAAAAATATTGGCCACCCCCTGCCGCTTCATGAGCGGTACGGGCAGACAAAAAGGAAATTCATTTTGAAAATTAGAGTTGGCACATACAAATTTACTTATAATGGCACGGAAATATCGCATATAGGTAGGTATGGTGGACTCATATGGCAAAACTAGGTTTAAGGATTTTGGATGCACAAGTAGTATTTCTACTTAGTACAAGTGGAGGCTAGCAAATAGATTGAGAAGCAACCAACCAAGAAACGAAAATTCTCATAAACGAGCATTAAGCATAACTAACACCGAATAATGCACCACAAGTATGATGTAATTTCATTGCATAACTATTGGCTTTTGTGCTTGCATAGGGAATCACAAACCTTAACACCAATATTCTTACTAAAGCATGATTACTCACCAACATGACTCACATATTACTATCATCATATCTCAAAACTATTACAAGGAATCAAGTTTATTTTGTCCAATGATCTTCACAATTTTTTTTATTATATCCCTCTTGAATATCTATCACTTTGGGACTAGTTTCATATATTGCCATTGCTTTTGACAAGCTCAAATAAATTTAAGTGAAGAACATGAGCATAAAAAATTTCATCTCTCACAATAATATAAGTGAAGCATGAGAGAATTTCTTCAAAAATTTACTAACTATCAAATAAATCTAAGTGAAGCATGAGAGTATTTCTTCAAAAATAATAAATCACACCATGCTCAAAAAGATATAAGTGAAGCACTAGAGCAATTCCATGGCTCAAAAAATTTAAGTGAAGCATATAGAGCAATTCTAACAAATCATAGCATAATTTTGGCTCTCCCAAATAGGTGTGTTCAGCAAGGATACTTGCGACAAACTAAAAAGCAAAATAAGCAAATAGTCATATATTACAAGACGCTCCAAGCACAACTCATGATATGTGACAAATAAAAATATAGCTCCAAGTAAAATACCGATAGTCGTTAGAAGAAAGAGGGGATGCCTTCCGGGGCATCCCCAAGCTTAGTTGCTTGGTTATCCTTGAATATTAACTTTGGGTGCCATGGGTCATCCCCAAGCTTAGGCTCTTGACACTCCTTATTCATTCATCCATCGTGATCTCACCCAAAACTTGAAATTTCAATCACACAAAACTTAACAAAACCTTCGTGAGATCCGTTAGTATAATAAAACCAATCTTTACTTTAAGTACTATTGCAAACCCATTAAAATTTTGTTATTGCATTATACCTACTGTATTCTAACTTTAACATGACTAATACCCTCCAATACAAACCATAGATTCATCAAAATAAGCACACAATGCAAAGAAAAGAGAATCTGTCAAAAACAGAATAGTTTGTAAAGATGCGAATTGTTCTCATACTTATGTAACTCAAAAAAAGCTAAAAAATTAGGAAAACGTAGGAAATTTGTATATCAATCTTGTGAAAAACATTCAGAAGTTTTATTCGCTTCTGTGAATTTTAACAATTCTGCTACTGGACGCAAAAGTTTCTGTTTTCTAACAAGATCAAATCAACTATCACCCAACATTCTCCCAAAGGTTTTAATTGGCACAAATACTAATTAAAACAAAAAAACACAATCATAACAGTAGCATAATTGTGCAAACACTGAATAACAGAAAGAAAAAGGCAAAAAATAAAATTTATTCATTGGGTTGCCTCCCAACAAGCGCTATCGTTTTATGCCCCTAGCTAGGCATAATGCATAGATTCAAGTATTGTCATCCTTGGTTTCCAACTCCTCAATCACACAACTAGAATTCTTCAAGGATTTAGCATGCATATTTTCAATGACAATACATCTAGGAATAAGATTGAAGAACTCATTCTTGCAAGTAGGGTCTTTTACCACTTCAACAAAATTGGGGTGAATACTAATCATTTTGAGATCTTCATTGTTGCTATTAGAAGTAGCACCCTTGTTCTTAGTGACTTGTGTGGACTTGCAAATTTTTATATGAGTTTTTTCAATAGTTTTAACGGAAGAAAAAGCCGAGCTTAAGTTACGAAAAATTTCTTCCAACTTATCAATTCTAGCGGGGCTCTCTTCCATTCTCTCGTTAACTACGGGTTCCTTTTCTCTTAGTATTTTAAGAGCATCTCCCGCTTTTGACCCAATTCTATTAGCAAGATTGTGCATCCTTTTATCCAATTTTTCAATATTTTCTTCGGTGAGCATTTTCTTTTCAATAGCATCTAACATTTGCATAACATGCTCAAGAGTTAAAACTGTTTCATTGATAGTGATAGGTGGTGCACCCACTAGATCTCCCATAGCATTAAAAGCATCCAAAGTAGGGCACATCAAGAAATTCCCCCCAGTGATAGTATCGAGAACAAATCTATACCAAGTTGTGATGCCCACATAAAAACTGCGAAGAAGAACAATGGTAGATTTCTTACGAACAGATCTATTATGAGCATTGCAAATTCTATACCAAGCATCTTTTAGATTCTCTCCTCCCCTTTGCTTAAAATTGAGAACTTCATTCTCGGGGGTGCACACAATAGAGGAATAACTAACCATAGTAACAAAGTGGGCAAGCAAGGTCACACGCAAACAAGAGATCCGACGGAAAAAAGGTGAACAAAAAAGAAGGCGAATAAAAAGGTAAATATTTTTGTGCTTTTTACAAAAACGTTTTAGAAGTGGGGGAGATCAAAATGAGAGGCAAATGGCAAATAATGTAAATTGCAAGGAGATGGGATTTGTGATTAGGAACCTGATAGATGTTGATGATGTCTCCCCGGCAACAGCGCCAGAAATTTCTTTTGACGTGGCTTGAACTGCGTTGGTTTTTTTCCCCAAGGTGGAAGGGATGATGCAGCACAACTACGGCAAGTATTTCCCTCAGTTATGAAACCAAGGTTATCGAACCAGTAGGAGAACCAAGCAACACTATGTAAACGGTACCTGCACACAAAGAACAAAACCTCACAACCCAACGCGTAAGAGGGGTTGTCAATCCCTCCTCGGTAAAAGATAGATTAAATGGTATGAGTTTGGGTAATTAGATTTGAAAAAAACACGAAATAAAAGATGCAAATAAAAAGTGCAGCAAGGTATTTTTGGGGTTTTGGAATAATAGATCTGAAAACAAATACGGTGAAAAATAGATTGGAAAGCAATATGATAAAAGATAGACCCGGGGCCGTAGATTTCACTAGTGGCTTCTCTCGAGAAAATAGCATACGGTGGGTAGACAAATTACTGTTGGGCAATTGATAGAAGAACAAACAATTATGACGATATCCAAGGCAATGATCAGTATATAGGGATCACGTCCAAGATTAGTAGACCGAAACGATTCTGCATCTACTACTATTACTCCACACATCAACCGCTATCTAGCATGCATCTAGTGTATTATGTTCATGGAGAAACGGAGTAATGCAATAAGAACGATGACATGATGTAGACAAGATCTATTCATGTAGGAATGGACCCTATCTTGTTATCCTTAATAGCAACGATACATACGTGCCTTGCTACCCCTTCTGTCACTGGGTGAGGACACCGTAAGATCGAACCCATCACAAAGCACCTCTTCCCATTGCAAGAAAAATCGATCTAGTTGGCCTAACTAAACCAAATATTCAAAGAAGAAATACGAGGCTATAAATAATCATGCATATAAGAGATCAAAGAAGACTCAAATAATATTCATGGATATAGATCTGATCATAAACTCGAACTTCATCGGATCCCAACAAACACACCGCAAAAAGTCATTACATCAAATAGATCTCCAAGAGACCATTGTATTGAGAATCAAAAAGAGAGAAGAAGCCATCTAGCTACTGCCTATGGACCCGTACGTCTATGGTGAACTACTCACGCATCATCGGAGAGGCACCAATGAGGATGATGAACCCCTTCGTGATCGTGTTAGATTGGATCTCGTGGTTCTGGAACTTGCGGCGGCAGGAATTGTGTTTCGTCTGCTCCCCTAGGGTTTCTGGAATATTTGGGTATTTATAGAGCTGAGAGGCGGTGGAGGAGACCCCCGTGGGCCCGGCAACCCATCAGGGCGCGCCAGAGGCCTCTGGTGCGCCCTAGTGTCTTATGGGCCCCACGGGCCTCCCCCCAGGTGCTTCCTTGGCTCCCAAGTTGTCTTCTGGTCCCAAAAAAATCTCCAAAAAGTTTCGCTGCGTTTGGACTCCGTTTGGTACTGATATTCTGCGAAGTAAAAAACAAGCAAAAAGCAGCAACTGGCATTGGGCACTATGTCAATAGGTTAGTCCCAAAAAATGATATAAAGTTGCTATAAAATGATTGTAAAACATCCAAGAATGATAATATATATAACATCATGAAACAATAAAAAATTATAGGTACGTTGGAGACGTATCAGTGTGCTAGATTGCTTGCTTTGTCACGATGTCTCAAGAAAATACTAAGTTGTGTGATTTTTCCAATACTAATAATAATGATTTTATTAGGACTCCGATTGCTCCCGCCATTAGTGCGGAGTCTTATGAAATTAATGCTGCTTGGTTGAATCTTGTTATGAAAGAACAATTTTCTAGTAGTCCTAATGAAGATGCGGCATCCCATCTAAACACTTTTGTTGAATTATGTGATATGCAAAAGCAAAAAGATGTGGATAATGATATTGTTAAATTGAAGCTATTTCTATTCTCACTACGAGATCGTGCTAAAACTTGGTTTTCATCTTTGCCTAAAAACAATATTGACTCATGGGATAAGTGTAAAGATGCTTTTATTTCCAAGTATTTTCCTCCCGCTAAGATCATCTCCCTTAGGAACTATATAATGAATTTTAAGCAACTTGATCATGAACATGTTACACAATCTTGGGAGAGGATGAAATTAATGATAATAAATTGCCCTACTCATGGTTTAAGTTTATGGATGATCATACAAAACTTTTATGAGGGATTGAATTTTGCATCTAGAAATCTTTTAGATTCCGTCGCGGGTGGTACTTTTATGGAAATCACATTAGGAGAAGCTACAAAACTCCTAGATAATATTATGGCAAATTACTCTCAATGGCATACCGAAAGATCTTCCACTAGTAAAAAAGTGCATGTGATTGAAGAAATTAATACTTTGAGTGGAAAGATGGATGAACTTATGAAATTGATTGCTAGTAAGAGTGCTCCTATTGATCCTAATGATATGCCTTTGTCTACTTTGATTGAGAATAATAATGAGTCTATGGATGTGAATTTTGTTGGTAGGATTTTTTTTGGTAATAACGCGTATAGAGGCAATTTTAATCCTAGGCCGTTTCCTAGTAATTCCTCTAATAATTATGGTAATTCCTACAATAATTCTTATGAAAATTATAATAAAATACCTTCTGATCTTGAGACTAATATTAAAGATTTTATAAATTCTCAAAAGATTTTCAATGCCATGGTAGAAAAAAATTGCTTAAATTGATGATTTGGCTAGAAACGTTGATAAGATTTCTCTTGAGATTGATTCTTTGAAGATTAGATGTATGCCACCCAAGCATGATATTAATGAGTCTTGAAAAACTATTATAATCTCTATTAATGAAAGTAAAGAAAGAACCGCTAGGATGCGGGCTAAGAGAGATTGGTTTGTAAAAGCTTGTTCTTCTAGTTTTTGTGATAATAATGATGAAGATCTTAAAGTGATTGGTGTGACTCCTATTGAATCATTAATTACCAATATAAAACTTGATCAAGATGGGACTGGAGCAGAGTCAACTTTAGCTAGAAGGTGTCCCAAGAATTTGGAGGGTGATGATCTTAATGAAAATTTTGATAAAAGTGGGATTGGAGAGATCAAAACTTTAGGTAGCGATGAACCCAATCTTTTGGATTTCAAGGACTTTAACTATGATAATTGCGCTTTGATTGATTGAATTTCCTTGTTGCAATCCATGCTTAATTCACCCCATGCTTATAATCAAAATAAGGCTTTTACTAAACATATCGTTGATGCTATGATGAAATATTTTGAAGAAAAACTTGAGTTGGAAGTTTCAATCCCTAGAAAGCTTTATGATGAGTAGGAACCTACTATAAAGATTAAGATTAAAGATTATGAGTGTTGTGCTTTATGTGATTTGGGTGCTAGTGTTTTAACTATTCCAAAAACTTTGTGCAATGTGTTAGGTTTCCATGAATTTGATGATTGTTCTCTGAATTTGCATCTAGCGGATTCCTCTATTAAGAAACACATTGGAAGGATTAATGATGTTCTTATTGTTGCAAGTAGGAATTATATGCCTATAGATTTTATTGTGCTTGATATAGATTGCAATCCTAAATTCCCTATTATTCTTGGTAGACCTTTCCTTAGAACGATTGGTGCAATTATTGATATGAAAGAAGGAAACATTAGATTTCAATTTCCGTTAAGAAAGGGCATGGAACACTTTCCAAGAAATAAAATTAAGTTGCCATATGGATCTATTATGAGGGCTACTTATCGATTAAATACCAAAGAAGACAACACCTAGATCTATTGCAATATGCCTAGCTAGGGGCGTTAAACAATAGCGCTTGTTGGGAGGCAACCCAATTTTATTTTGTGTTTTTCGTTTTTGCTTCTATTTTTTAATAAATACACATTATTACTTCTGTAGTAATTGTGCTTAAGTGTTTTAATTAGTGTTTGAGCCAAGTAAGACCTTTCGGATGATCTATGGTGATAGTTGATTTGATTTTGCTAAAAAATAGAAACTTTTGCGTTCAGTAGCAGAATTGTAAAAATTCACAAAAGCGATGAAAACTTCTGAGTTTTTTACACAAGATTTATATACAAATTTCCCACGTTTCCTAATTTTTCATAATGTTTAGAGTTACAGAAGTATGAGAACAATTCATATCTTTGAAGACTATTCTATTTTTGGCAGATTCTGTTTTTATGTGTTGTTTGCGTATTTTGATGAATCTATGGGTACTATCGGGGGGGGGGGGGGGGGGGGGGGTAGAACCTGGAGAAAGTTGGAATACAGTAAATATAACACCAATATAAATTTAGAATGAGTTCACAACAGTACCTAAGTGGTGATTTGCTTTTCTTACACTAATGGAGCTTATGAGTTTTCTGTTGAGTTTTGTGTTGTGAAGTTTTCAAGTTTTGGGTAAACTTTTCATGGACAACGAAATAAGGAGTAGCAAGAGCCTAAGCTTGGGGACGCCCAAGGCGCCCCAAGGTAAAATTCAAGGAGAACCAAGCATCTAAGCTTGGGGATGCCCCGGATGGCATCCCCTCTTTGTCTTCAATCCATCGGTAGAATTACTTGAGGCTATATTTTTATTCACTACATGATATGTGTTTTGCTTGCAGCGTCTTGTGATATATGATTCTTTGCTTTATTTTCTTTTTAGTTTTCCACAATCATCCTTGCTGTACACACCTTTTGAGAGGGACACACATTAATCGTGAATTTATTTGAATACTCTATGTGCTTCACTTATGTCTTTTGAGCTAGGCAGTTGCTCTAGTGCTTCACTTATATCTTTTTAGAGAATGGTGGTGGTTTATTTTATAGAAATTGATGAACTCTCAGGCTTCACTTATATTATTTTGAGAGTCTTGAAAATAGTATGGCAATTGGTTTAGGTTATGAATTTAGTCCTAATATGATGGGCATTCAAGATGGATATAATAAAAACTTTCATGAAGATCATTGAATATATGAGAAGTTTGATTCCTTGCATTTGTTTTGAGATGTAAAGATGGTAATATTAAAGTCATGCTAGTTGGTAATTGTGGTTGAGTAATAGTACTTGTGTTAAAGTTTGTGATTCCCCAAGCATGCACGTATGGTGAACCATCATGTGATGAAGTTAGAGCAAGATTTATTTTTGATTGTCTTCCTTATGAGTGGCGGCCGAGGACGAGCGACGGTATTTTCCTACCAATCTATCCCTAGGAGCACGCGTATTAGTACTTTGTTTTGAGGGCTAATAAACTTTTGCAATAAGTATGTGATTTCTTTATGACTAATGTTGAGTCCATGGATTATACGCACTCTCACCCTTCCACCATTGCTAGCCTCTCTAGTACTGCGCAACTTTCGCCGGTGCATTAAACCCACCATATACCCTTCCTCAAGTCAGCTACCATACCTACCTATTATGGCATTTCCATAGCCATTTCGAGATATATTGCCATGCAACTTCCACCGTTCCGTTTTATTATGACACACACCATCATTGTCATCTTGTTCTCATATGCATGAGGCATTCATATAGAGTCATATCTTTGTTCTAGTATCGAGTTGTAATTCTTGAGTTGTAAGTAAATAAAAGTGTGATGATCATCATTATTAGAGCATTGTCCCATGTGAGGAAAGGATGATGGAGGCTATGATTCCCCCACAAGTCAAGATGAGGCTCCGGACAAAAAAAAAGAGGCCAAACAGCCCAAAAGAAAAGAAAATAAAAAATGAGAGAAAAAGAGAGAAGGGACAATGTTACTATCCTTTTTCCACACTTGTGCTTCAAAGTAGCACCATGTTCTTCATGATAGAGAGTCTCCTATTTTGTCACTTTCATATACTAGTGGGAACTTTTCATTATAGAACTTGGCTTGTATATTCCAATGATGGGCTTCCTCAAATTGCCCTAGGTCTTCGTGAGAAAGCAAGTTGGATGCACACCAACTTAGTTTTGTTTTGAGCTTTCATACACTTATAGCTCTAAGTGCATCTATTGCATGGCAATCCCTACTCACTCGCATCGATATCAATTGATGATCATCTCCATAGCCCATTAATTTGCCTAGTTGATGTGAGACTTTCTCCTTTTTTGTCTTCTCCACACAACCTCCACCATATTCTATTCCACCTATAGTGGTATATCCATGGCTCACGCTCATGTATTGCGTGAAAGTTGAAAAAGCTTTAGAACATTAAAAGTATGAAACAATTGCTTGGCTTATCATCGGGGTTGTGCATGATAAATACTTTGTGTGATGAAGATAGAGCATGACAAGACTATATGATTTTGTAGGGATAACTTACTTTAGCCATGATATTTTGAAAAACTATAATTGATTTATTAGTATGCTTGAAGTATTATTATTTTTATGTCAATATTGAACTTCTGTTTTGAATCTTATGGATCTAAATATTCATGCCACATAAAAGAAAGATTACATTGATAAACATGTTAGGTAGCATTCCACATAAAAAATTCTGTTTTTCTCATTTACCTACTCGAGGACGAGCAGGAATTAAGCTTGGGGATGCTTGATATGTCTCCAACGTATCTACAATTTTTTATTGTTCCATGCTATTATATTATCCATCTTGGATGTTTTATATGCATTTTGGTACTATTTTATATCATTTTTGGGACTAACCTATTAACCTAGTGCCCAGTGCCAGTTGCTGTTTTTTCCTTGTTTTTTGTCTTTTACAGAAAATCAATACCAAACGGAGTCCAAACGGAATAAAACTTTACAATGATATTTCTCGGACCAGAAGAAACCCAAGAGACTTGAAGAGGAGGCCAGAGGAGCCACGAGAGGGCCACAAGCCCTGAGGGCGCGCCCTTGGGGGGCACCCCCAGGCTTGTGGGCCCCTCGGCACTCCCCTAACCCTCATTCTTGCTCCATAAATACCCAAATATTCCCTCTATATCAGAAGCGTCCACAAAAATACTTTTTTGCCACCGCAAGCTTCTGTTCTCGTAAGATCCCATCTTGGGGCCTTTTCTGGCACTCTGCCGAAGGGGGATTAGATCACGGAGGGCCTCTACATCAACCTTGCTGCCCTTCCGATGATGTGTGAGTAGCTTACCACAGACCTACGGGTCCATAGCTAGTAACTTGATGGCTTTTTCTCTCTCTTTGATCTTCAATACAATGTTCTCCTTGATGTTCTTGGAGTTCTATCCGATGTAATCTTCTTTTGCGGTGTGTTTGTTGAGATCTGATGAATTGTGGGTTTATGATAAGATTATTTATGAATATTATTTGAGTCTTCTCTGAACTCTTTTATGCATGATTAAGATAGCTTTGTATTTCTCCTCGATCTATTGATTTGGTTGGCCAACTAGATTGATCTATCTTGCCATGGGAGAGGTGCTTTGTGATGGGTTGAATCTTGCGGTGTCCTCACCCAGTGCCAGTAGGGGTAGCGAGGCACGAATTGTATTGTTGCCATTAAGGATAAAAATATGGGGTTTATATCATATTGCTTGAGTTTATCCCTCTACATCATGTCATCTTGCTTAAGGCGTTACTCTGTTCTTTTGAACTTAATACTCTAGATGCAGGCAGGAGTCGGTCGATGTGTGGAGTAATAGTAGTAGATGCAGAATCATTTTGGTCTACTTGTCATGGACGTGATGCCTATATTCATGATCATTGCCTTGGATATCGTCATAACTATGCACTTTTCAATCAATTGCTCAACAGTAATTTGTTCACCCACCGTATGTTTTCTTTCAAGAGAGAAGCCTCTAGTGAAACCTATGACCCCCAGGTCTATTTTCCATCATATTATTTTCAGATCTATAAAACCAAAAAACCAAAAATATCTTGCTGCAATTTATTTACCTTTACTTTATTTTGCCTTTTATTTATCTTTTATATCTCTCTCTATTAGATCTCACTCTTGCAAGTGACCGTGAAGGGATTGACAACCCCTTTTTCACGTTGTGTGCAAACGTTTGTTAGTTTGTGCAGGTGCATCTATTGGAGACTTGCTTGTTCCTCCTACTAGATTGATACCTTGGTTCTTAACTAAGGGAAATACTTATCTCTACTTTGCTGCATCACCCTTTCCTCTTCAAGGGAAATAACAACGCAAGCTCAAGAAGTAGCAAGAAGAATTTCTGGCGCCGTTGCTGGGGAGGATACACATCAAGCCTACCAAGTACCTATCATAAACTCTCATCTCTTGCATTTACATTATTTTCCATTGGCCTCTCGTTTTCCTCTCCCGCACTTCTAAAACGATTTCAAAAAAACACAAAAGTATTTGCCTTTTTATTCGCCTTCTTTCCGTTCGCCTTTTCGTTTGCCATTTGTTTGCTTGTGTGCTAGATTGCTTGCTTTGTCACGATGTCTCAAGAAAATACTAAGTTGTGTGATTTTTTCAACACTAATAATAATGATTTTATTAGTACTCCGATTGCTCCCGCCACTAGTGCAGAATCTTATGAAATTAATGCCGCTTTGTTGAATCTTGTTATGAAAGTACAATTTTCTGGTAGTCCTAATGAAGGTGCGACATCCCATCTAAACATTTTCATTGAATTATGTGATATGCAAAAGAAAAAAGATGTGGATAGTGATATTGTTAAATTGAATCTATTTCCGTTCTCACTACAAGATCATGTTAAAACTTGGTTTTCATCTTTGCCTAAAAATAGTATTGATTCATGGGATAAGTGTAAAGATGCTTTTATTTCCAAGTATTTTCCTCCCGCTAAGATCATCTCCCTTAGGAACGATATAATGAATTTTAAGCAACATGATCATGAACATGTTGCACAATCTTGGGAGAGGATGAAATTAATGATAAGAAATTGCCCGACTCATGGTTTAAGTTTATGGATGATTATACAAAACTTTTATGCGGGATTGAATTTTGCATCTAGAAATCTTTTAGATTCTGCCGCGGGTGGTACTTTTATGGAAATCACATTAGGAGAAGCTACAAAACTCCTAGATAATATTATGGCAAATTACTCTCAATGTCATACCGAAAGATCTTCCACTAGTAAAAAAGTGCATGCGATTGAAGAAATTAATACTTTGAGTGGAAAGATGGATGAACTTATGAAAATGATTGCTAGTAAGAGTGCTCCTATTGGTCCTAATGATATGCCTTTGTCTACTTTGATTGAGAATAATAATGAGTCTATGGATGTGAATTTTGTTGGTAGGAACAATTTTGGTAATAACGCGTATAGAGGCAATTTTAATCCTAGGTCGTTTCCTAGTAATTCCTCTAATAATTATGGTAATTCCTACAATAATTATTATGGTAATTATAATAAAATACCTTCTGATATTTAGAATAATAATAAATATTTTATAAATTCTCAAAAGATTTTCAATGCTATGGTAGAAGAAAAATTGCTTAAGTTGATGATTTGGCTAGAAACGTTGATAAGATTTCTCTTGAGATTGATTCTTTGAAGATTAGATATATGCCACCCAAGCATGATATTAATGAGTCTTTAAAAACTATTAGAATCTCTATTAATGAAAGTAAAGAAAGAACCGCTAGGATGCATGCTAAGAGAGATTGTTTTGTAAAAGCTTGTTCTTCTAGTTTTTGTGATAATAATGATGAAGATCTTAAAGTGATTGGTGTGACTCCTATTGAATCATTAATTGCCAATATAAAAATTGATCAATATGTTACTAGAGATGAGTCAACTTTAGCTAGAAGGCGTCCCAAGAATTTGGAGGGTGATGATCTTAATGAAATCTTTGATAAAAGTGGGATTGGAGAGGTCAAAACTTTCGGTAGCGATGAACCCACTCTTTTGGATTTCAAGGACTTTAACTATGATAATTGCTCTTTGATTGATTGTATTTCCTTGTTGCAATCCATGCTTAATTCACCCCATGCTTATAATCAAAATAAGGCTTTTACTAAACATATCGTTGATGCTATGATGAAATCTTTTAAAGAAAAACTTGAGTTGGAAGTTTCAATCCCTAGAAAGCTTTATGATGAGTGGGAACCTACTATAAAGATTAATATTAAAGATTATGAGTGTTATGCTTTTATGTGATTTGCTAGTGTTTCAACTATTCCAAAAACTTTGTGCGATGTGTTAGGTTTACATGAATTTGATGATTGTTCTTTGAATTTGCGTCTAGCGGATTCCTCAATTAAGAAACCCATTGGAAGGATTAATGATGTTCTTATTATTACAAATAGGAATTATGTGCCTATAGATTTTATTGTGGTTTATATAGATTGCAATCCTACATGCCCTATTATTCTTGGTAGACCTTTCCTTAGAACGATTGGTGCAATTATTGATATGAAAGAAAGAAACATTAGATTTCAATTTCCGTTAAGAAAGGGCATGGAACACTTTCCAAGAAATAAAATTAAGTTGCCATATGAATCTATTATGAGGGCTACTTATGGATTAACTACCAAAGATGACAACACCTAGATCTATTGCAATATGCCCAGCTAGGGGCGTTAAACAATAGCGCTTGTTGGGAGGCAACCCAATTTTATTTTGTGTTTTTTGTTTTTTCTTCTGTTTTTGAATAAATACACATTATTAATTCTGTAGTAATTTTTTAAAGTGCTTTAATTAGTGTTTGAGCCAAGTAAGACCTTTGGGATGATCTATGGTGATAGTTGATTTGATTTTTCTGAAAAACAGAAACTTTTGCATTCAGTAGCAGAATTATTAAAATTCACAGAACAGACGAAAACTTCTGAATTTTTTACAAAAGATGTATATACAAATTTCCTACGTTGTCCTAATTTTTCATAATTTTTAGATTTACATAAGTATGATAAAATTCAAATCTTCGCAGACTGTTATGTTTTTGACAGAATCTGTTTTTTTATGTGTTGTTTGCTTATTTTGATGAATCTATGGGTACTATCGGGGGGTATGAACCATGGAGAAGTTGGAATACAGTAGATATAACATTAGTATAAATTTAGAATGAGTTCAAAACAGCACCTAAATGGTGATTTGCTTTTCTTACATTAACGGAGCTTATGAGTTTTCTGTTGAGTTTTGTGTTGTGAAGTTTTCAAGTTTTGGGTAAAGTTTTGATGGACAGCGGAATAAGGATTGGCAAGAGCCTGGGGATGCCCAAGGCACCCCAAGGTAAATTTCAATGAGAACCAAGCATCTAAGCTTGGGGATGCCCTGGATGGAACCCCCTCATTGTCTTCAATCCATCAGTAAAATTACTTGAGGCTATATTTTTATTCACTACATGAGATGTGTTTTGCTTGGAGCGTCTTGTGATATATGAGTCTTTTATTTATTTGCTTTTTAGTTTTCCACAATCATCCTTTCTGTACACACCTTTTGAGGGGGACACACATTAATCATGAATTTATTAGAATACTCTATGTGCTTCACTTATATCTTTTGAGCCAGGCAGTTGCTCTAGTGCTTCACTTATATCTTTTTAGATCACGATGGTGGTTTTATTTTATAGAAATTGATGAACTCTCAGGCTTCACTTATATTATTTTGAGAGTCTTGAAAATAGTATGGCAACTGGTTTAGGTTAAGAATTTAGTCCTAATATGATGGGCATTCAAGAGGGATATAATAAAAACTTTCATAAAGATCATTGAATATATGAGAAGTTTGATTCCTTGCATTTGTTTTGAGATATAAAGATGGTGATATTAGAGTCATGCTAGTTGGTAATTGTGGTTGAGTAATAATACTTGTGTTAAAGTTTGTGATTCCCGAAGCATGCATGTATGGTGAACCGTCATGTGATGAAGTTAGAGCATGATTTATTTTTTATTGTCTTCCTTATGAGTGGCGGTCGGGGACGAGCGATGGTCTTTTCCTACCAATCTATCCCCCTTAGCATGCGTATTAGTACTTTGTTTCGAGGGCTAATAAACTTTTGCAATAAGTATGTGAGTTCTTTATGACTAATGTTGAGTCCATGGATTATACACACTCTCACCCTTCCACCATTGCTAGCCTCTCTAGTACCGCGCAACTTTCGCCGATGCATTAAACCCACCATATACCCTTCCTCAAAACAGCCACCATACCTACCTATTATGGCATTTCCATAGCCATTCCGAGATATATTGCCATGCAACTTCCACCATTCCGTTTTATTATGACACATACCACCATTGTCATATTGTTCTCATATGCATGAGGCATTCATATAGAGTCATATCTTTGTTCTAGTATCGAGTTGTAATTCTTGAGTTGTAAGTAAATAAAAGTGTGATGATCATCATTATTAGAGCATTGTCCCATGTGAGGAAAGGATGATGGAGGCTATGATTCCCCCACAAGTCAAGATGAGGCTCCGGACGAAAAAAAAGAGGACGAACAGCCCAAAAGAAAAAAAAGAAAAAAATGAGAGAAAAAGAGAGAAGGGACAATGTTACTATCCTTTTTCCACACTTGTGCTTCAAAGTAGCACCATGTTCTTCTTGATAGAGAGTCTCCTATTTTGTCACTTTCATATACTAGTGGGAATTTTTCATTATAGAACTTGGCTTGTATATTCCAATGATGGGCTTCCTCAAATTGCCCTAGGTCTTCGTGAGCAAGCAAGTTGGATGCACACCCACTTAGTTTTGTTTTGAGCTTTCATGCACTTATAGCTCTAAGTGCATCCATTGCATGGCAATCCCTACTCACTCGCATCGATATCAATTGATGGGCATCTCCATAGCCCATTAATTTGCCTAGTTGATGTGAGACTTTCTCCTTTTTTGTCTTCTCCACACAACCTCCACCATATTCTATTCCATCTATAGTGTTATATCCATGGCTCACGCTCATGTATTGCGTGAAAGTTGAAAAAGCTTTAGAACATTAAAAGTATGAAACAATTGCTTGGCTTGTCATCGGGGTTGTGCATGATAAATACTTTGTGTGCTGAAGATAGAGCATGACATGACTATATGATTTTGTAGGGATAACTTTCTTTAGCCATGATATTTTGAAAAACTATAATTGCTTTATTAGTATGCTTGAAGTATTATTATTTTTATGTCAATATTAAACTTTTGTTTTGAAACTTATGGATCTGAATATTCATGCCACATAAAAGAAAGATTACATTGATAAACATGTTAGGTAGCATTCCACATCAAAAATTCTATTTTTATCATTTACCTACTCGAGGACGAGCAGGAATTAAGCTTGGGGATGCTTGATACGTCCCCAACGTATCTATAATTTTTTATTGTTCCATGCTATTATATTATCCATCTTGGATGATTTATATGCATTTTGGTACTATTTTATATCATTTTTTGGGACTAACCTATTAAACTAGTGCCTAGTGCCAGTTGTTGTTTTTCCTTGTTTTTGTCTTTTACAGAAAATCAATACCAAACGGAATAAAACTTTACGATGATATTTCTTGGACCAGAAGAAACACAGGAGATTTGTAGAGGAGGCCAGAGGAGCCACGAGAGGGCCACAAGCCCTTAGGGCGTGCCCTAGGGGGGCGCCCCCCAGGCTTGTGGGCCCCTCGGGACTCCCCTAACAATAATTCTTGCTCCATAAATACCCAAATATTCCCTCTACATCAGAATGTCCACAAAAATTCTTTTCCGCCGCCGCAAGATTCTGTTCTCGTGAGATCCCATCTTGGGGCCTTTTCTGGCACTCTGCCAGAGGGGGATTCGATCACGGAGGGCCTCTACACCAACCTTGCTGCCCTTCCAATGAGTGTGAGTAGTTTACCACAGACCTACGGGTCCATAGCTAGTAGCTAGATGGCTTCTTCTCTCTCTTTGACCTTCAATACAATGTTCTCCTCGATGTTCTTGGAGTTCTATCCGATGTAATCTTCTTTTGCGGTGTGTTTGTTGAGATCCGATGAATTGTGGGTTTATGATCAGATTATCTATGAATATTATTTGAGTCTTCTCTGAACTCTTTTATGCATGATTAAGATAGCTTTGTATTTCTCTCCGATCTATTAATTTGGTTTGGCCAACTAGATTGATCTATCTTGCCATGGGAGAGGTGCTTTGTAATGGTTTCAATCTTGCGGTGTCCTCACCCAGTGACAGTAGGGCTAGCGAGGCACGTATTGTATTATTGTCATTAAGGATATGAAGATGGGTTTTATATCATATTGCTTGAGTTTATTCCTCTAAATCATGTCATCTTGCTTAAGGCGTTACTCTGTTCTTTTGAACTTAATACTCTAGATACAGGCAGGAGTCGGTCGATGTGTGGAGTAATAGTAGTAGACGCAGAATCGTTTTGGTCTACTTGTCACGAACGTGATGCCTATATTCATGATCATTGCCTTGGATATTGTCATAACTATGTGCTTTTCAATCAATTGCTCAACAGTAATTTGTTCACCCACCGTATGTTTTCTTTCAAGAGAGAAGCCTCTAGTGAAACCTATGGCCACCAGGTCTATTTTCCATCATATTATTTTCAAATCTATAAAACCAAAAAATCAAAAATACCTTGCTGCAATTTATTTACCTTTACTTTATTTTGCCTTTTATTTATCTTTTATATCTATCTCTATTAGATATCACTATTGCAAGTGACCATGAAGGGATTGACAACCCCTTTTTCGTGTTGTGTGCAAGTGTTTGTTAGTTTGTGTAGGTGCATCTATTGGAGACTTGCTTGTTCCTCCTACTGGATGGATACCTTGGTTCTTAACTGAGGGAAATACTTATCTCTACTTTGCTGCATCACCCTTTCCTCTTCAAGGGAAATAACAACGCAAGCTTAGGAAGTAGCAAAAAGCGTGTGTGATGGATAGCCCAATGTCATACAGTTTTCTTCATCAAATCGTGTGTGATATATTTGAATAACACAGACGATTAACTGAGGCAGAGCGTCTATGATCGCTACACCTATCACAGACGAGGCTATACAGAAAACTGTGTGTGATGTGGTATGCCACACAAACGTTTGTTCCATAATTACTGTGTGGGATGGCAAGATGATCTCCCACGACTTGTCCTATGAAAGCATCTGCGTTATCTCCCTCGACCGCACATGAACAAAAAATTGTGTGTGACATACATACGAATGGAAACGTTTGTCTGGGATTCACTGTGTGGGATGTACATATGAACGGAAACGATTCAGCCTGAATAATTGTCTGCGATGGCTCGCCCGATCGCACACAGGCTCTTTTGGCCCCACGTGTGTGACTGGAGGACCTATCGCCGATGGTTTCTGGGTCGTGTGGGATGCCCCCCCCCCTATCGCACACACATTGTCGTGGTTTTTTCACGGCAGATGTCCTAGTGCGAGGACTTAGTCGTGAGGCCATCACAACTAGGTGATAGCTTGAACGGGGTTGATCGGAATCGAGAGACGCGAGATTTTACCCAGGTTCGGCCCTTCACGGTGGAGGTAAAAGCCTACATCCTTCTTGATTTATATTGATCATCGTCTCGATTACAAGGGCACTATTTTGCTCCCTCTATCTCGAGAGCCCTTAAAACATCTGTCTCGAGACCTACTGTGTCTCGAGACTTGTGTGTCTAAGACCTGTCCCTCTTGGGGTGCCCTGCCCCTCCTTATATAAGTTGAAGGGGTGGCTTACATGTAGAGTCCTAGTAGGATTAGGACTTAACCTATTCTGGCTTCTTATCGCGGGCTTCTTACTGCGGGCGACTTACCACGGCCTTCTTATCTTGGGCTTCTCACCATGGCCTTCTTACGTCAGGCTTCTTATCGCCAGGACTTATCATGCCGGGTTAGGATCCGAGTTACACAATCTGCCGGGTTAGGATCTCGGTTACACAATCTACCTGGTTACACAATCTGTCGGGTTAGGATCCGAGTTACACAATTTGCCGGGTTACGCCTACCGGGTTACACCTGCTGGGTTACGCCTGCCGGGTTAATTAAGATGCCGGGTTAAGTCCAGAGATGACTTAAGAGGGCTGCTTAAATCCAGAGATGACTTAGTGTCATGAGCCGGGTTTAACCGTGGGTAATTCCCCCGACATTAGCCCCCAGATTAGCTTGAATACAGGCTTGGCGTGCATTCAAGCTAAGCTTCTTGAAATAAGAATAGATAGTGAACCGGCTCCTGAAAATCTGGGTTTGTCATATCAATATGCCAATGGTAATTCCATGCAGAAAAAATAACCCATATGATATCTTGAATTGTCTTCAAAAACACCTTGGCTTGATAAAAAGAAATTTTCATCTGATGTTGTACCAACTTTCAATGCTTCAGACTTGTCTGAATAGCTTAGAGGAAATATTTTTTGCAAATTTATCCATAAAAAAAATGAGACCTGGTTCACTCATAACTGAGAATTTGAAGGTATACCTTCCTTATATCCATATTACCTATAGCCCCCAAGTCTTAAGAGGGGAACGTAGTGATAGCTTAAGACTTGCTTCAATATAAATGTTTGCAACTTTGGAGAAGTTCGGGTTGTTCCTATGAGTCACCAGTCATAAACTAAATTTTTTGTATTTCACGTGTAGCCCCCAAGGGCCAGCTCATAAATATTTGATGGGCCGGTCTTCAATTTTGACCTTATAATCTCTTGAAATAACTGAGCGTTGTAGCCCCCAAGTATCGGGCTGTCTTGCCTGCAGCAACCTAGGACTTTGTATTTTGTCTTATGCTCATAAAACTTCAGCCAGTGTAGTCCCCAAGGGCCGGGTCATTATGCAATAATGAGCAGGGACTTTTGCAGATCTGATTATATAAACTTGAAGAGCAATGTGTAGCCCCCAAGGGCTAGCTCAGTAAGATAACACTGGGCTGGAACTTAGAAAATGATGGAAGGCCTACTCATCTGCCTGACATAACCGGGTCTGTTGACAATGTGATCTTTGATCATAATATGTTATGCCAATAAGGCAGGATACCCATGTTTGAACCGTGCATCGTGGCAGCAAGCTCTCTTTGGCAACCTTTAATTTTTTGCCGATACGGCAGGATACCCATGTTTGGACTGCGCATACCCATGTTTGGACTGCGCATCCTGGTAGCTAGTCCTCTTTGGCAACCTTACTTTTCGCCAATACGGCAGGAGCCCCCGGGTCCGAGTTGTCTTCCCTGCAATGACCAGGGGTTTTTGAATTTGCTGAAACTGGCCAAATTTGCTGAGTCATGTCTGTGTATCCCCCGAGTCTTAAGATGACTCAAGGAGTCGGTTTGAAATTCTTCATACTTGGTCGTGGCATAACCACCGTATAATTGTCAGCTGATAGCTAGAAAAAATTTGAAGCTGGAAGCAATGTGGCGAGTTGATGACTTCGTAATACTTGTTGTATATCCCCAACATATGTTATTTAACAAGTCCGTGACATGACGGTCATCTTTGTAGTAGACAATTGTCCTGCGGTAAAGAGATTGCAGGCCTGAGTAATTGTTCTCAGAAGAATTAAAATTTATCAATAAAAATGGATTGGATGGATTTCACCTGATTTGTTCGGACAACAGATGGTCCATATGTAACATCCGTAGATAACCTTGTAATGGTGCAGCCCATCCAGTGTAAACATAGTACTCTGATGATCATCAATCTCTTCATTTGGCAGTGTTACTATTCAGTACTGTTGTCCTCATGCGAGAGATTATTTTATAGCCCTGCCGCGGGGACCTGTATACATGCCAATTCCCAGGACTGCTGTCCTCCTGGTATATCTTTTTCCAAAAGTTTCCATTCATGTTGAATGCTCTTTGCCCATTCCCTTATATTTCTTTGTAATTTCTTCCTCAACTAACTCATCTGATGCTCCGTCCTGCTCAACATTGGCTGCAAGTTTCTGAAGCCAAGGTACAGTAGCCTCCACACCACAGTGATCATTCCTATAAGTTTGGCAATGTTTATCTTCTTTCTGATATACCCAACATAGAATTTGGGTTTCATCCTTAGCTTTTTAACTGTCTCCGCAACCAACTCCTGAGCTTTATTTTCTGATACTTCTTTGGTAATGCCTGCCCCTACCGTGCAACGACGGAACACCATTTCTATCACGGAACAGTCATTCTCTATGGCATATTTCATGCTATCTTGTAGTGATGGACACTTGTTCAGTTTACAGACTTCCTTCAAAACATCTCTGGAACTCTTCTTTTGTTGACTGAACCTCTCGTGGACCCTGCCAGATGCTGCCACAACTCCTTTTTTTTCAGCCGGCCCCTTTTCTTTCTTTTCCCAGCCAGCCCCCACCTTTCCAATGCAGCGGCCAGTTACAGCAATGGGGCAGGTGGAGGCAGCAGCTCGCAAGTAGTTTCGAGGCGAGGCCTCAGCGGCGGAGGCCGCAGCCGGCTTGGAGCCGCGGGACGGCGGGGGTGGTAGCTCGGGGCTAGCCACAGCAGAGAAGGCGAAGGCAGGTCGAGGCCATGGCAGAGGCGGCTTGTGCTACTTCTTGAGCTTGCGTTGGTTTTTCCCTTGAAGAGGAAAGGGTGATGCAGCAAAGTAGAATAAGTATTTCCCTCAGTTTTGAGAACCAAGGTATCAATCTAGTAGGAGACAACACGCAAGTCACCGAATACCTGCACAAACAAACACCAAACTTGCACCCAACGCGATAAGGGGTTGTCAATCCCTTCACGGTTACTCGCAAAAGTGAGATCTGACAGAGATAGATAAACGGTAAAGTAAATATTTTTGGTATTTTTGTTTTATAGATTGGAAAGTAAAAGATTGCAAAATAGTAGATCAGAAACTCGTAGATTGGAAAGTAGAAGATTGTATGATGGAAAATAGACCCGGGGGCCATAGGTTTCACTAGAGGCTTCTCTCAAGATAGAAAATAATACGGTGGGTGAACAAATTACTGCCGAGCAATTGATAGAAAAGCGCAAAGTTATGACGATATCTAAGGCAATGATCATGAATATAGGCATCACGCCTGTGTCAAGTAGACCGAAACGATTCTGCATCTACTACTATTACTCCACACATCGACCGACTCCTGCCTGCATCTAGAGTATTAAGTTCATGAAGAACAGAGTAACGCATTAAGAAAGATGACATGATGTAGAGGAATTAACTCAAGCAATATGATGAAAACCCCATCTTTTTATCATCGATGACAACAATACAATACGTGCCTTGCTGCCCCTACTGTCACTGGGAAAGGACACCGCAAGATTGAACCCAAAGCTAAGCACTTCTCCCATTGCAAGAAAAACCAATCTAGTTGGCCAAACCAAATCGATAGTTCGAAGAGACTTGCAAAGATATAAAATCATGCATAAAAGAATTCAGAGAAGATTCAAATAATATTCATAGATAAGCTGATCATAAATCCATAATTCATCGGATCTCGGCAAACACACCGCACAAAAGTATTACATCGAATAGATCTCCAAGAACATCGAGGAGAACGTGGTATTGAGAATCAAAGAGAGAGAAGAAGCCATCTAGCTACTAGCTATGGACCTGTAGGTCTGAGCTAAACTACTCATGCTTCATCGGAAGGGCAATGGTGTTGATGTAGAAGCCCTCCGTGATCGAATCCCCCTCCGGCAAGACACCGGAAAGGGCCCCTAGATGGGATCTCACGGGTACAGAAGGTTGTGGCGGTGGAAAAGTCTTTTCGTGGATGTCTCCGGTGGTTTGGGCATATAAGAGTATATATAGGTGAAAGAATTAGGTCAGGAGACGCACGAGGGGCCCACAAGGGTGGGGGCACGCCCTCCGTCCTTGTGGCTGCCTCGTGGCTTCTCTGACTTGCACTCCAAGTCCTCTGGTTTCCTTTTGGTCCAAGAAAGGTCATCGCGAAAGTTTTATTCCGTTTGGACTCCGTTTGGTATTCCTTTTCTGCGAAACTCAAAAACAAGGAAAAAATAGGAACTGGCACTGGGCTCTAGGTTAATAGGTTAGTCCCAAAAATAATATAAAATAGCATATTAATGCATATAAAACATCCAAAATAGATAATATAATAGCATGGAACAATAAAAAATTATAGATACATTGGAGACGTATCAAGCATCCCCAAGCTTAATTCCTGCTTGTCCTCGAGTAGGTAAATGATAAAAACAGAATTTTTGATGTGGAATGCTACCTAACATATTTATCCATGTAATTTCTTTATTGTGGCATGAATGTTAAGATCCGTATGATTCAAAACAAAAGTTTAATATTGACATAAAAACAATAATACTTCAAGCATACTAACAAGATAATTATGTCTTCTCGAAATAACATGGCCAAAGAAAGCTTATCCCTACGAAATCATATAGTCTGGCTATGCTCCATCTTCATCACACAAAATACTCAAATCATGCACAACCCCGGTTTTAGCCAAGCAATTGTTTCATACTTTAATATTCTCAAACTTTTTCAACTTTCACGCAATACATGAGCGTGAGCCATGGACATAGCACTATAGGTGGAATAGAAGGTGGTTGTGGAGAAGACAAAAAGAGGGAGATAGTCTCACATCAACTAGGCGTATCAACGGGCTATGGAGATGCCCATTAATAGATATCAATGTGAGTGAGTAGGGATTGCCATGCAATGGATGCACTAGAGCTATAAGTTTATGAAAGCAAAAAAAGAAAACTAAGTGGGTGTGCATCCAACTTGCTTGCTCATGAAGACCTAGGGCAATTTGAGGAAGCCCATCGTTGGAATATACAAGCCAAGTTCTATAATGAAAAATTCCCACTAGTATATGAAAGTGACAACATGGAGACTCTCTATCATGAAGATCATGGTGCTACTTTGAAGCACAAGTATGGAAAAAGGATAGTAACATTGCCCCTTCTCTCTTTTTCTCTCATTTTTTTCTTTTTTTTCTTTTTTCTTTTTTCTTTTCTTTTTTTCTTTCTTGTCTTTTTTTTCTTTCTTTTTTTTCCTCGCATGGGACAATGCTCTTATAATGAAAATCATCATACTTCTATTTACTTACAACTCAAAAATTACAACTCGATACTAGAACAAAATATGACTCTATATGAATGCCTCCAGCGGTGTACCGGGATGTGCAATGAATCAAGAGTGACATGTATGAAATAATTATGAATGGTGGCTTTGCCACAAATACGAAGTCAACTACATGATCATGCAAAGCAATATGACAATGATGATGCGTGTCATAATAAACGGAACGGTGGAAAGTTGCATGGCAATATATCTCGAAATGGCTATGGAAATGCCATAATAGGTAGGTATGGTGGCTGTTTTGAGGAAGGTATATGGTGGGTTTATGGTACCGGCGAAAATTGCGCGGCACTAGAGAGGCTAGCAAAGGTGGAAGGGTGAGAGTGCGTATAATCCATGGACTCAACATTAGTCATAAAGAACTCACATACTTATTGCAAAAATCTATTAGTCATCGAAACAAAGTACTAGACGCATGCTCCTAGGGGAAGGGTTGGTAGGAGTTAACCATCGCGCGATCCCGACTTCCACACAAAGGATGACAATCAAAAAATATCTCATGCTCCAACTTCGTTACATAACGGTTCACCATATGTGCATGCTACGGGGCTCACAAACCTTAACACAAGTATTTCTCAAATTCAAAACTACTCAATAGCATGACTCTAATATCACCATCTTCATATCTCAAAACAATCATAAGGAATCAAACTTCTCATAGTATTCAATGCTCTTTATATGAAAGTTTTTATTATATCCCTCTTGGATGCCTATCATATTAGGACTAAATTTATAACCAAAGCAAATTACCATGCTGTTTTAAAGACTCTCAAAATAATATAAGTGAAGCATGAGAGTTCATCAATTTCTATAAAAGAAAGCCACCGCCGTGCTCTAAAAAGATGTAAGTGAAGCACTAGAACAAAATTGCCTAGCTCAAAAGATATAAGTGAAGCACAAAGAGTATTCTAATAAATCATGATTCATGCGTGTCTCTCTCAAAAGGTGTGTACAGCAAGGATGATTGTGGCAAACTAAAAAGCAAAGACTCAAATCATACAAGACGCTCCAAGGAAAACACATATCATGTGGTGAATAAAAATATAGCCTCAAGTAAAGTTACCGATAGACGAAGACGAAAGAGGGGATGCCTTCCGGGGCATACCCAAGCTTAGGCTCTTGGTTGTCCTTGAATATTACCTTGGGGTGCCTTGGGAATCCCCAAGATTAGGCTCTTGCCACTCCTTATTCCATAGTCCATCAAATCCTTACCCAAAACTTGAAAACTTCACAACACAAAACTCAACAGAAAATCTCATAAGCTCTGTTAGTATAAGAAAATAAATCACCACTTTTGGTACTGTTGTGAACTCATTATTTATTTATATTGGTGTAATATCTACTGTATTCCAACTTTTACATGGTTCATACCCCCCGATATTACCCATCGATTCATCAAAATAAGCAAACAACACATAGAAAACAGAATCTGTCAAAAACAGAACAGTTTGTAGCAATCTGGAAATCTCGAATACTTCTGTAACTCCAAAAATTCTAAAAAATTAGGACGACCTAAGAAATTTGTTTATTAATCTTCTGCAAAAAGAATCAACTCAAAAGCACTCTTCTGTGAATTATAAAAATTATTTTCCTGGGTGCAAAAGTTTCTATTTTTCAGCAAGATCAAATCAACTATCACCGTAAGCCATCCCAAAGGTCTTACTTGGCACAAACACTAATTAAAACATAAAACCACATATAAACATAGGCTAGATGAATTATTTATTGAAAAAAAGTAAGGAAAAAATATTGGGTTGTCTCCCAACAAGCTCTTTTCTTTAAAGCCTTTTAGCTAGGCATTGATAAATTCAATGATGCTCACATAAAAGAGAAGAATTGAAGCACAAAGAGAGCATCATAAAACATGTGACAAACACATCTAAGTCTAACATACTTCCTATGCATAGGAATTTTATAAGCAAACAAATTATCAAGGCAAGCAAAAACTAGCATATGCAAGGAAGAAGAAAGAGACGATAGCAATCTCAACATGAAGAGAGGTAATTTAGTAACATGAAAATTCCCACAACCATATTTTCCTTTCTCACAATAATTACATGTTGGATCGTAAGAAAATTCAACAATATAGCTATCACATAACACATTCTCAACATGATCCACATGCATGCGAAGTTGACACTCTTCCAAAATAGTGGGATTAACATTAACTAAAGTCATGACCTCTCCAAACCCACTTTTATCAAAAATTTCATAAGATTGAACATTCTCCAAATATATGGGATCTAAAGTAGACACTCTTTCAAACCCACTTTCAATATTATTGCAAACATTATTATCAATATCATATTCATCATGGGGCTTAAATAAAATTTCAAGATCATAAGCAGAATCACCCCAATCATGATCATTGCAACAAGTAGTAGACATAGCAAAATTAGCATCCCCAAGCTTAGGGTTTTGCATATCATTAACACAATTGACATTAATGGAATTTATAATAACATCATTGCAATCATGGTTTTCATTCAAGGAGCTATCGTGAATCACTTTATAATTTTCTTCCTTCAACACTTCATCACAATTTTCAGATTCACGAATTTCAAGCCAAACCTCATAAAGATAATCTAGTGCACTCAACTCACTAGCAATAGGTTCATCATAATTGGATATATTAAAAAGATTAGCAAGTGGATGAGGATCCATAAACCTTTGTTTCTGTTTTTCAATAAACACACAATTTTACCAAGCGAACAAGCAAACAAACCAAGTAAGACATAAGGGCAAACAAAAAGAAGGCAAATAAAAAGGCAAACGAAAAGATGAACGGAAGAAGGGCGAAGAAAAGGCAAATATTTTCGAAAATTGTTTTAGAAGTGGGGGAGAGGAAAACGAGGCGAATGGCGAATAATGTAATGCAAGAGATGAGAGTTTATGATGGGTATTTGGTATGTCTTGACTTGGCGTAGATCTCCCCGGCAACGGCGCCAGAAATTCTTCCTGCTACTTCTTGAGCTTGCGTTGGTTTTTCCCTTGAAGAGGAAAGGGTGATGCAGCAAAGTAGAGTAAGTATTTCCCTCAGTTTTGAGAACCAAGGTATCAATCCAGTAGGAGACAACACGCAAGTCACCGAATAGCTGCACAAACAAACACCAAACTTGCATCCAACGCGATAAGGGGTTGTCAATCCCTTCACGGTTACTCGCAAAAGTGAGATCTGATAGAGATAGATAAATGGTAAAGTAAATATTTTTGGTATTTTTGTTTTATAGATTGGAAAGTAAAAGATTGCAAAATAGTAGATCGGAAACTCGTAGATTGGAAAGTAGAAGATTGTATGATGGAAAATAGACCCGGGGGCCATAGGTTTCACTAGAGGCTTCTCTCAAGATAGAAAATAATACGGTGGGTGAACAAATTACTGCCGAGCAATTGATAGAAAAGCGCAAAGTTATGACGATATCTAAAGCAATGATCATGAATATAGGCGTCACGTCCGTGTCAAGTAGACCGAAACAATTCTGCATCTACTACTATTACTCCACACATCGACAAACTCCTGCCTGCATCTAGAGTATTAAGTTCATGAAGAACAGAGTAACGCATTAAGAAAGATGACATGATGTAGAGGAATTAACTCAAGCAATATGATGAAAACCCCATCTTTTTATCCTCGATGGCAACAATACAATACGTGCCTTGCTGCCCCTACTGTCACTGGGAAAGGACACCGCATGATTGAACCCAAAGCTAAGCACTTCTCCCATTGCAAGAAAAACCAATCTAGTTGGCCAAACCAAATCGATAGTTCGAAGAGACTTGCAAAGATATCAAATCATGCATAAAAGAATTCAGAGAAGATTCAAATAATATTCATAGATAAGCTGATCATAAATCCACAATTCATCGGATCTCGGCAAACACACCGCAAAAAAGTATTACATTGAATAGATCTCCAAGAACATCGAGGATAATGTGGTATTGAGAATCAAAGAGAGAGAAGAAGCCATCTAGCTACTAGCTATGGACCCGTAGGTCTGAGGTAAACTACTCACGCTTCATCGGAAGGGCAATGGTGTTGATGTAGAAGCCCTCCGTGATCGAATCCCTCTCCGGCAGGACGCCGGAAAAGGCCCCTAGATGGGATCTCACGGGTACAGAAAGTTGCGGCGCTGGAAAAGTCTTTTCGTGGATGCCTCTGGTGGTTTGGGCATATAAGAGTATATATAGGCGAAAGAATTAGGTCAGGAGACGCACGAGGGCCCACAAGGGTGGGGGCGCGCCCTACCGCCCTGGGCGTGCCCTCCGTCCTTGTGGCCGCCTCGTGGCTTCTCTGACTTGCACTCCAAGTCCTCTTGTTTCCTTTTGGTCCAAGAAAGATCATCGTGAAAGTTTTACTCCGTTTGGTATTCCTTTTCTGCGAAAGTCAAAAACAGGGAAAAACAGGAACTGTTACTGGGCTCTAGGTTAATAGGTTAGTCCCAAAAATAATATAAAATAGCATATTAATGCATATAAAACATCCAAAACAAATAATATAATAGCATGGAACAATAAAAAATTATAGATACGTTGGAGACGTATCAGCTTGTAGGTGGCATCTAAGGCTAGTGAGGCAACGAGGGCACGAGGGCGGAGTGCGTCCAGGTGCGGGACGTGGCGTCGGACTTGGACTGCGCGGCCAAGGCAGAGAAGGAGGTGGAGGCCAGCGGAGCGAGGCTGGGGGCGGCTCACCAGTGATTTGGCGAAGGCGGCTCTGGGCCGGGGCCGAGCGGGGTGAGCTGGATGCGTGACCTTGAGCCGGCAGAGGGCGGCGGGGGGGGGGGGGGGGGGGGAGCCGGCCACGGCAGCAGGGTCGCGCGGAGGAGCTGACCCGGAGGCGGGGTCATGCGGAGGCCGCGGGGTCGGACAGGCGGGGCGGCCAGCGCGGTTGGGCAGCAGGGAGGCGGCGCAGCAGCAGTCGTTGAAGTGGAGCAGGCAAGGGCATCTCGACGCGGTGGCAGAGGCCAGCAACTGCAGCTTGGATGCGGAGACCGGCGACTCACGGCAGCGGCTTGATATGGCCGACAGGTGAGGGGCCCGTGGCGAGGCGGAGCGAGGAAGGACGGCTCGCGGTGCGGCCTCGGGCGCGACTGCGATGGTTGAGTGTTAGGACCGAGAGTATATCGACCAGAGGGGGGTGAATGGGAGATTCAAATTTTGTTTCGAAAGTTTTGAAACACAACCCAATCACAGCAGCGGAATATAAATATGAAGGAAATTGACAGAGTCAATCTTCTTCGTCAGAAGCATATTCATCAATGAAAGCATTAACAACAGTATGAGCTTGATAGATCACAGGTTTAACCACAAAGAGAGTAATGCAACATGCAAACAGATGTAACAGAATGAGACACAACATAGTTGGCACAGAATGAAAATAAGGAACGACAACACAAGTGAATCCAATGTACCGAAGAATAACGAGCGATAACATGTGAAGATAATAAGCGGGTATGAATGAGGACAAAGGATGGTGACACCAGAACAAAATGATCAAGTAATCTATCGGCACAGAGCAAGAATAATAACTGCCGAAGGAAATGCAGTCAAGTGGAATTAACCAGTGGTGCTCGATGGCGACAGAGAGATTTGGTAGACCAGTTCACCCTTCTGCCAAAGGACTATGTCTGGTTGGAGGGGTTGTGACTTAACACGGAAGATAAACTCTCTTCACCCTATTCTCCTTCAACGCAGAGCTAATCAGACTCAGGTTGATTTCACTCGTGGTAGATCCTTATCGGCGATCTCCAAACCTTCGGTCAACCTTCGCGAACCACAATCACTCTTGGTTGCTGAAGATCAGGCTCGGTGAAGACAATGACTCTTCATCACTCGAAGCCAAAACATATCTGTCTAGAGAGTGCGTAGCTCTCAAGAGTAATAGGTACAAGAACTCTCACTCATAACTACTGTGATGCTAAACCACTGTCTAAGTTTGGGCTCTTGGTTTTTCTCTCGGTGGATCTTAAACTCAAATCACTCGGAGAGGGGTTGCTCAAATCAATCTTCTCAGAAATCTTAAGCGGAGCAGCTCACAGACAATGTTGGAGTGGGGCAGCTATTTATAGCCGCATCCTTCCCTATTGGGAAAAGACCAAATTAGACATCGGGCTCAGCCAGTGGCCGAACGACACGATTCAACGGTCGGATTTGAGCACAACGGTAACATTTCTTGCAGAATAAGAAATGCTAACTCCTCGGTCCGAGTCAAATCTCTCGCAGCGAAGAAGAACTCAGTCTCTTGCTGACAAGTATTTGCTCGGAGCACAAAGAGATTTCTCTCGCAACTTTCATAGGTTTTGGCTAAGCATCACAGCGGATCTAAGCATCGAGAACCTATACCCCTCTTAATAGTATGGAGGTCCTATGACTCAAATGAAATGAAAGAAGAACAACTAAGAGAATGCTACGTCTTCACTTAGTCTTCGACTTCTATCACTGCAGTCCATTTCTTCGGACGATAGTACCAAATCAAAAGCTTCGCTTTAGTAGTAATCTTTCGAGAGGTCAATTTCTTCACATCAATCTTCTTGACTCTATCACTTCAACGGATATAGCTCGTTCTTCTCTGCAACGCAGATGTGCTTCGGTGAAGTTCCTCGAACTCAGCACCAGAGACAACATACTCTTCGGTTGTGTGGACTTTTTCGCTCTGTGTGCACTAGCAAACAAATCAGTCCATACCTGTTTCTGTCAACAATCTCCAAAACACAAGGTAGGCAGATATTGCACCAACAATCTCCCCCCTGTTGGACGATTGTTGACAAAACAGATCACATCGAATGATAGATAAAGAGTGAAATGTAATGCGAAGAATAACTAAATACGAGAGATAAGTATGAAGATAATATATTCTCCACCTTAAAATATGCTTCGGTTTTCAAAGATCAGGGAAAGGTTATATTACTCTTCGTATGAGTGTCATTGACAGCATATCATATACTTGAGTTCTTTCAATGCACTCGACGGTGTCTGAGGTAGTTCCTGTCACAAAAAAAAACTTCGACGAAGGTTAGATGTAAAATAAGCGTTGATTGACTTGTGACAAGAATATGTCATGAAAGTTTTCTCAGAACACAATTTGAATCCACACGAGAAGTAGTTTTCCTGCATGTTAGGTATTCGATATGATCAGAGCAGGATCGAATAATAATGCGTTGCTCAAAGTGGATATGCTTCGAAGGTGATTTTCCTGCAATATAGATGATGCAAATGATATCTGTGAGGAAAAACACTTTGTCAGTCATATAGATAGCCTTCAATAAGGCATTTGTGCATAGGCTGACTTTATCTTCCTGCACGGTTAGAAAATGAGAGACAGCAATTAAGAGCATATCCAATCACAACAGTTATAGTTCATTTAGTACTTGAAGTACTTCTCCAATATGATATCATCACTTGATGATTCTCTGTTCTTCTTCGAGGAGCAGGTATGTGTCCCTATAAGATAGATAATTGTCTGTGATAAGCATTCACAGCACGAACATGTTTTAAAAATACCTGCACACAAATAGTGCCAAGAAAATGATATTGCAGGAGGGGGTAATTAACGTTACATGACGATCGAGTGTTTCAGCACCACGTGCGGTGCAATAAAGTTCTTGAAGCAAATTTGTTCGAGGGAAAACCAAATAGCAAAAGAAAACACCCTACAAACCCTGATAAACTATCACTCAATGTAATTCTCCCCCTTTTTGTCAACAAGTGTCAAAAAGGAAAGAGAGGACATTCGAGGAATTACTCCATGGGAGAATCTTCTGAATCAGAATTGAAACCACTCATAGAATCAAAGTCAGAAGAATGCAGAATAGTGGAGGTAGAAGCAGGAGTAGCAGGCTTGGCCTTGGAAGACTTGGAAGGATGGACATCTGGCTTGTAAATACGAGTTCGACAGTGTCTGTAATTTCATCATCATGATTGACAAACAGCAGAACCGTTGAAGCAGAACGCTGTGGGTTTGTCTTCGGATGCGCGGTACTACAAGCAAGTCCATATAATTGTATTCCTTGAAGAGGCCCTTCTTGGCTAGATCCTTGCGAGAGTAATGTTTCCGCAGCAAGGTCCATGATCGCTTCCTTTCATCCTTCTCATTCATAAGAATTTGACGAGTGTGATTATGAACCAGATTCAACTCAGCCATCAAATCCACCTTTTCCTTTCTATCCATCCTGATGTGTCTTTCCAGAGTCTGCTGCGTGCGAATACAAATCTCATAGAGTGATGGATTTTCTTCACGAGGGATTTCAACCCTGACTTCCTTGACCTTCGGAGCATTTTCAGACACAGAAGCATTTGTAGCAGCATCGACCGGTTCCTTCCCTTTGCTATTATCCTTCACAATGCGCAGAGTCTCACGAACTGGTGGCATGAATACGTTCAGCTCGTAGCGCTAGAAGAATTTCTCATTTGTGAGCTGCTCGATTGCAAACATTATCCATGGAGCATAGGGCTTGAGCGATTGAGGGCTATCTGCAGCACATGCCAGGTTCCGAATAAAAAGATCAGGAATGTCAAACTTGATTCCTTGAGATATTGCTACAAGAGCATTTCCTACAATGCCTTTGATGGAGTTGGGCCGGTTTGTTGGCGTGATGGTATTGCACAGAATGTGGAATAACACTTTGTTGTCATAGGCCAACTTCTTCGGATCAACATTAATGCATTCATCGCCCACCATAGTGGGATCCATCAGGACATGGAGTTGTGCATCGGATACTTCCCAGAAATGCAGTCTGTGCTCTCTGCGGTTCTCAAATTCACATCGAGGCAAATTTAACAAAGCCAGAAAATGATCTGCTGAGCATTTGATTCTCTCTCTGCCAGTCATCCATTCAAGCGTCTAAGTTGAAGTATTTGCCATTTCTCCTGTGATGTACAACGTGGCAAAGAACTGAAGAATAACTTCCTTGTTCCAGCCATGATTAAAACGCATGAAACCCTTCAGAAGAGCATGTTCTATATGATCAATTGCATTTAGGAAGCAAGGCATTTCTTCGAGCTTGGCAAAGTTTAACATCTTATGATTGAAAATTTTGTGCTTGCCAAATAAGATCCGAGCATAATAGACTGCCTGTTCCTCTGTCCAGAACCTTGGTGATAATGAAGTCTTTTCTCCTTCATAAGGGCTCACCCCAAAGAATGCAAGCTTCAATGAGTGAGGCTGTTCATTGAATGCTGGACCATTGGGGCCATACTCAGCTGGAAATAGCGGAAATGATTCCTGAGGATTTTTTCGGTATTCTTCCTCGCTAATTTCCATCGGCTGAACATCATCAGAGGCTGGCGCATTTTCATCAATGGGCTTCAATGGTGCAAGAGACTTTGTAACCTTTTCTGAAGCAGATGGCATAGGATCACTAGACTGACCGTCATTTTTCTTCGCTGGAACTCCTTCAGCGGCTTTCTTAGACTCAGGCACTAGGGCCTTTTCTTTCGGTGACGTCTCAACTGTGGGTGGCACAACAACCTTCTCAGACTCTTGAGTCACAACCTGATCTCCTTTAGTCTCCTGAAGCAACACTGGTGGTACAACTTGGTGTGGCAAAACTGGTGGTGCAACTTCTTGTTCTTTCTCTTCGGGAGCCATGGGCTCTTCAAGTTTCTTCTCTTCCTGTTCTGGTTGTGAAACCAAAGAACTAGAAGCAGGGTCAACCTCCATCGGGGCAGGAGCACCAGATGAGGAGACCGTAGGGATATTTCCTTGGGAGGCAGTTTGCTCCCCCTCAACCTTCTCACCCTCCTTGGTGGATCCGGAGGGTTCAGCTTGAATTTCCTTCAAAGGCGATGAAGTTGACTTTTCCATCTCAATCTCTTCGTCAATTCTTTCTTCAGGAACATTTTGCTCGGGCACGACATTTGCTTCATCAGGATTAACCAGATAAATGTCCACTACATCAGCTTCTTGTGCAGCTGAGGTAGGAATGATGACTACCGCAGGCACATATTGTTGTTCGGTAACTTCCTCAGGACGAGGGGATGGTGGAATCTGTTGCAGTGGGACACTTGTATCAATGGGCGCATCAGTGGTTACAGATTGGATACAACGATCCTTGATCTCTTTTGGCTTATTGGCTCTAGCCTAAGCTCTTTGATGTTTCTCTTCTCTTTCTCTGCGTCGAGCAAGATCTGCTTGACGTTTCAGCTCATCATTCCTTCGATCGCAGAGTTGAGAGACATCCATCTTCATCTTGGAATGCCAGTCAATCTTATTGTTTCTCATGGTAGTGAGGGCTTTGGTGATCTTGATAATTCCCTTGTTCACATCTTTTCTTTCAGACTCAGATTTAGCTTCCCTTCTCATTTTCTCAAGAAGCTTCTTATCATCGACAACTTGATTGAGTTCTTTGGTAATTTCTTTCAGCTCAGAGAAGTGCTTTGCTACCATCTTGGTAACATCTTCAGGCAGACCCAAACTGCTTAACTTGGCTGGATTTGCTTCATAGGAGGCACCTTCAATGATGTCAAATATCAGATCAAAATCATATTCCTCTGTGGGAGCAGGAATGATTTTCTTCGCCTTCTTGGTAGGAGGAGCAGCTTTTTCATCAGTGATCAACTTTCTCTTTGCCACAGGGGCGGCAGAACCCAAAGGTTTATCTGAGGGGATGGGAGCAAGCCTTGGTGAAGATCTCACTGGTGGCGAAATCTTTGCTGGAGATGGAGTATGGTACGGCTTATCAAGCAGCGCTCTTTGATCATACATGGGAATTTCTTCACCAGCATTATCATCAGAAGAATCCTCATCAGACGAGGCAGATGCAACTTTTCTAGATTTACTTGTAACAGATTTCTTCTTCGGAGCTCGAGGGGAAACAGACTTCCGCTTCTTCTTTTCTTTTCGGGCAGACACCCTTTCCTTCTTTTCTAGCACATCCTGTTGAGTCAATTCAACATTTCGCTGTTCCACTTGATTTTTCTTCACCTCTTTGGTGTCACGCTTGGCCTTGGCTTTTGCACGTTTCTCAACTTTCTCAGGAAAATCAGCTATAGTTTTCAATGAGTCTGCATGGGCATTGGGAGGAGGAGCTGGTCTGGCTTTTTCATCATTAGGACCTAGGAAGCCCTCCGCAATGCAGTCATTCCACGGAGGAGTAAATGCAAACAGGATCTGGTATTTCCTTCGAACGTTCTCATAATTGAACCATTTCTTTGCCCAATGACGGTGAATCTTCTGTAGCCTGTTGTTCCTTTCCTGAGCTGTTTCTACTCCAGGTGGAGTCTTGTACGTTTCCTGATCAGACATCTCAGCTGCAGTATTCCTTTCTCTTCCACGACCACTCTTCTTGGGATTTCCATCAGAGAACATGGTTTTAGAGTCTGTGACAAGCTCGTCTTCTGGCTGACTCTGAGCAGAGGGAACATCATCATCTTCTTTAGCAGAATCAGATTCGACCTTTTTCTTCGGTGCTTTCGACGGCTTTGCAGATTTTCTTTCAACTACCTTTGCTGTGTCAGCCACACATGGCTGCTGAGGAATTTCTTCCTTGGACCCAGAATGCTCATCCGAACTATTTGCCATGACCACTCCTGAGAGAAAAAACGCAAACACGAAAGAAGACAGAGGAAGAAGTCACAAACATGCACAGAAGCATTTTAACTCAAAACAGATAAGTTTTCGGAAGAAGCAAGGGATCCATGGCATATACTTGCAAGATATCATCGAGTGAATTGCAATATGCCTAAAGACAACATAGTCATTCCTCTAATCTTTCGATGCATACACAGTGAACCCTAGATCCAAGAGACTAGTACGAGGAACTTCTACAAACCGTACAGGTCATAACTTAGTGAACCCTAAAGATCTACCGCAAGAAAATAACTCAGGATAAATGGTGTTGAGATGAACTTCCTTAGAACATGAAGGGAATAGGGCAAGTTCTAGATCTGAATGCCCTAACTTGGTGAGACAGATCGACTACGGCAGCACGGGAGATAGGAGTTACCGCACTGGCGCGACCAACGATGACGGAGCTCCGCCAGAGTTGCACGGCGAGGCTTGACGTCGACGCTGCTTCGAGCTCGGGCTCGGACGAAGAGCGAGAGGAGGGTTTGAGGCCAAACAGGGAAAGAGCTAAGGAAGAAGAGACCCAGAGAGGGGGGTTTATATAGCCTGAGGGAGAAACCGCCCACTCCAAAATCTATGGACGAAAAACTCAGGACGTTCCACATTCAACGGACGGTTTCACAATCAAGAGATCGTGGGCACGTGTCAGCCATTTCCTGCGAAAATCTCGGTAACTGAACTGGATGCCGAAAGGTTTGAGGAAGCGCAAGCGCCAAAACAGATGAAATGTTGAAGTTGATTTCATTCGCGATCAAGGACATCGGAGTGAAATCTTCTTCAGATGAAGTTGCATGCTTATGACACGAAAGAGCCGAGAACAGACCAGAAAGAGAACAGACTCAAAACACAAACCTGCCGAAAGAAGAACACAAACACTTCGAGAGAAAACTCAGAAGGATAAGCATTAACAATAATTGATCTCAGGGCTTGAGATAAACATGAGATATCCCTGAGAGGGTTTCCTGCAAGAAGTGATTAGTTCTTCTTTACAACCCACACTTGCATGGGAGGTGAGGATCTCATCTGCTTTGCCTGGCTAGGAATATTTCTTCGGTGAGTCCTGCAAGGCACCTGTGCACTATGATAATAATCATATGAAAAGGCATTGAAGTTGTTTCCTGATATATGAGTGTAATGATTTGAAGATGTACGCATCTACTCCTTCTGACATAGTATAGGGTGATAATCATTCGAGAATGATATTTGAGTAGAATTGGAATGACATTCATTTCCTCATCGATGATTATCCTGCACGGTCAGGTTAGCAGTAACAGATAAATTTTCAACGATGCACTTCTTTACCCAAATTTGCTTCATGGGTGAACCTGACCTGCAGTTGGTTCCAACATATCAAGCGAAAACCTTACCATTCTGTTGTTTGAAGAGTTTGTAATTTGAGTCATCAGACTCGTCAGTATCAACAGGAATGGGTGAATGATAACCAGTTAGAGTTTCAGGTTCGAGGGTTTTACTCTTTGCACGAACCCACATCGTACGAGGATACTGTTCGGGAGTCCAATATGATCCATCCACATTAAGTTTCTTTTCGAAACCTAATCCTTCCTTCTGAGGATTTTTGTGAAGTATGGACGTCTTGAGCACATCACATAAGGTCTGATGCCCTTTTAGGCTACTTAGCATTCCAGTCTCAAGTAAGCCCTTTAACCTGCAATTTTCTTCAGTAATAGCAGCAAAGTCCTCGAAAGAGGGGTTAGTAGTGGTGCCAACTTCAGTAGTATCAATATTCTCATTGGCAGCATTAGAGGTTTCAGCGTGAGATTCAGTATTGCTACGTTCTAGGCATTTTAAGCAAGGTGGTACAAAACCATCAGGAATTTGAACAGATTGCTCGGCGAAGAGAGAAGCTTTCTCTAAAACCAGCTCATTATGAGACTCTTTCAATGACACGAGTTCTTGATTCCTGTTGAGGAGTTCATTTGATAAACCCTCATAGTCAACTGTAAGTGAGTCATATCGAATGGTGAGATCATCAATAGTTGATGAAAAAGCATCTTGCTCTTCAATCAACTTTTGATTCTTCTCCATCTCTTCGACTAGTAATCCTTCAGTTTTCCTGAGATTCCTTTCAAGCATTTCGAGTTCATCATGTTGGGATTTAGCAATCTTGACCATCTTAGCATAAGATATATATTCAGGAGAATATTCGTTCATGGATCTTAGGTGTTTGGCAGATACCTGATCCTTTGACGATTTTGCCATGAGCCAGAAGGAGATTGGCTCATCATCGCTTGAATCATCATTACTTGAAGCATCACTATCAGTATCTGATTCGCTAAAGTTCTTCGATGATTCAATAGCAACGTATGCATTACTTCTCCCAATCCTTTTGTAGAATTCTTCATCATCCGATTCAATGTCAGTAGCTTCTTCTTCAGAATCCACTGTCAGATCCGCATACGCTCGGTTTAGCCGTGACATCGTCTTCATATTTGATTCGATGACTGCTCTGGCTTTCACGTCAGTGACTGGTCTTGTCGAAGAAGATGATGAAGTAGCAATTTCCTTCGAGAGCTTAGTATGAATATCCATTCGAGTAAAACTACTGCAGCGAAGGTATTTCCATCTGCTGCTAGGTTTTTCTTCCCAACCAGGGCAATCAGCGATGACATGGCCGAATAACTTGCACTTGAAGCATTTTATATCTTTAGGAGGCAATCTTCTTCTCGATGATTCTGGCTCATCATTATTTGTGAGGTAGAGATTGTGTCTTTTCAGATCACTTAGCCTTTGAGTGAGCATTTCAAGTTCTCTGGTGATGCTGTGTTGATTCTCGACATCTTCTTCTTCTTCTTCTTCTTCTTCAGAACTGCCATAGTGTGAGAGAATTTCTCCTTCACTTTCCGAAGAAGATTCTTGATTAGCATTTTCTAGCTCCATCTTTTCTTCATGAATGGACAGCAGTGTCATGGCCTCAACATAGTGTAGCTCTTCATAGTCAGGTCTTTGTTTGATTTCTGACACAATGGGATCGAATGATTCATCAAGTGCGCTCAGAAGTTTGTTGACTACATCTCTAACGGTGATATCAGTTATTCCTCGCTGATGTAATCTTTCAACAATGTTTGTCAATCGATCAGTGAGTTCAATGACATTTTCCTTACGAAGGCTTCTGAATCCAGTGAACATAGCTCGAAGCATTTTAGTGTGAGGATCTGATCGGGCGACAAATTCTTCATGGGCACTGTTGAGAGCATCCCAAATTTGCTTTGCTGTGTTGAGCCTGCGAACCGAAGGAAAATGTCTTTTGATAGACTTCCACAGATGATATCTTTTGCTTGAGCATGCAACTGTAGATTTGCTTTATCATCGGAAGTCAGATCATTTTGTTGCTGAATGGTGGAGCTATTTTCCACAATCTACCACAGATCATAGTCGACAGCTTGAATTCTGATTCTCATTTGTTCCTTCCAGTATAGATAGTCATTTCCATCAAAGATGGGAAACCTTTCAGAGTGCGAGGATCTACCTGCAAGCGACATATTCAAAACTCCAAGGACGTTAGACCTTTAATAAACAGAGACAGGGAGTACCTGCTCTAATACCAATTGTTAGGACCGAAAGTATATCGACAAGAGGGGGGGGGGGTGAATGGGAGATTCAAATTTTCTTTCGAAAGTTTTGAAACACAACCCAATCACAGCAGCGGAATATAAATATGAAGGAAATTGACAGAGTCAATCTTCTTCGTCAGAAGCATATTCATCAATGAAAGCATTAACAACAGTACGAGCTTGATAGATCACAGGTTTAACCACAAAGAGAGTAATGCAACATGCAAACAGATGTAACAGAATGAGACACAACATAGTTGGCACAGAATGAAAATAAGGAACGACAACACAAGTGAATCCGATGTACCAAAGAATAACGAGCAATAACAGGTGAAGATAATAAGCGGGTATGAATGAGGTCAAAGGATGGTGAGACCAGAACAAAATGATCAAGTAATCTATTGGCACAGAGCAAGAATAATAACTGCTGAAGGAAATGCAGTGAAGTAGAATTAACCAGTGGTGCTCGATGGCGACAGAGAGATTTGGTAGACCAGTTCACCCTTCTGCCAAAGGGCTACGTCTAGTTGGAGGGGCTGTGACTTAACACGGAAGATAAACTCTCTTCACCCTATTCTCCTTCAATGAAGAGCTGATCAGACTCAGGTTGATTTCACTCATGGTAGATACTTATCGGCAATCTCCAAACCTTCGGTCAACCTTCGCGAACCACAATCACTCTTGGTTGCTGAAGATTAGGCTCGGTGAAGACAATGACTCTTCATCAGTCGAAGCCGAAACCTATCCATCTAGAGAGTGCGCGGCTCTCAAGAGTAATAGGTACAAGAACTCTCACTCAGAACTACTGTGATGCTAAACCACTGTCTAAGTTTGGGCTCTTGGTTTTTCTCTCGGTGGATCTTAAACTCAAATCACTCGGAGAGGGGTTGCTCAAATCAATCTTCTCAGAAATCTTAAGCGGAGCAGCCCACAGACAATGTTGGAGCGGGGTGGCTATTTATAGCCGCATCCTTCCCTATTGGGAAAAGACCAAATTAGACATCGAGCTCAGCCAATGGCCGAACGACACGATTCCAACGGTTAGATTTCAGCACAGTGGTAACATTTCTTGCGGAACAAGAAATGCTAACTCCTCGGTCCAAGTCAAATCTCTCGCAGCGAAGAAGAACTCAGTCTCTTGCTGATGAGTATTTGCTCGGAGCACAAAGAGATTTCTCTCGCAACTTTCATAAGTTTTGGCTAAGCATCACAGCGGATCTAAGCATCGAGAACCTATACCCCTCTTAATAGTACGGCGGTCCTATGACTCAAATCAAATGAAAGAAGAACAACTAAGAGAATGCTACGTCTTCACTTAGTCTTCGACTTCCATCGCTGCAGTCCATTTCTTCGGACGACAGTACCGAATCAAAAGCTTCGCTTCAGCAGTAATGTTTTGAGAGGTCGGTTTCTTCACATCAATCTTCTCGACTCTATCACTTCAACGGATATAGCTCGTTCTTGTCTGCAACGTAGATGTGCTTCGGTGAAGTTCCTCGAACTCAGCACCGGAGACAGCATACTCTTCGGTTGTGTATGGAATTTTTCTCTCTATGTGCACTAGCAAACAAATCAGTCCATACCTGTTTCTGTCAACAATCTCCAAAACATAAGGTAGGCAGATATTGCACCAGCATGGAGGCAAAGCTTGAGGAGGGAAGGCAAGGCGGCTCCGTGGAGGCAGAGGTGCGGCATCTCAATGAGGCGTAGGCGGTCGCGAGGGCGCACCGGCGGGTCAACGACGGCACGAGGCGAAAACCGGGGCGGCTCGAAGGAGCGAGGCCGGTCGTCGGGGCAACTCGGAGTGCGGCCCAACGCGGTTGGGCAGTGGCAGAGGCTGAAGAGGTGAGCGTTGGCTCGAGGCCACGGCGGCGGGCGAGTCGAGGCCTGGCGCGGGGCCGAATCCGGCCGAGCGGGTCACGCGCAAGGCGAGGCGGCTCGCTGCAGAGGCCGCACGGCCGGGGCAGCTCAGCCCCGACGGCTCGATGCGATGTGGCGGGTGAGGAGACCCGCAGAGAGGTGGAGCGATGGACACGGGTCGGCCGCGGCAGAAGCGTCGTTCGAGGAGGCCCCTTGCGAGGCGAAGTCCGGCTCGGAGACGGCGGCCGGCGGCTCGAGGTGCGGCTGTGCACTAGCATGGGTGGCGCGAGGTGGCTTAGCGTAGGGCCACAGGGGCGACTCCCGCCGAAGGCGATGTAAGGCCAGGGCGGGCCTTGGCGGTGGCAAGGTGAAGCCGCAAGGGCAGAGTCTAGCGAAGGCGTGGCCGGCCCGAAGGCGAGGGGAGACCACGGCAGCTCACACAGAGGCGGCAACAGCCCATGGGCGGCGTCTGTTTGAAGCAAAGGCAGCCCGCAGCGGCGGCTGAAGAGGCCCCCGGCGGCTCGGTGGAGGTGCAGGATGAGCATGCGGCGGCAAGGCGGCGGTCTGGTCGAGGCAAGGCTGCGGCCATGTGGCCCGGAGGCGGCCATGCACTTATTTGGTCACGGCGAGGTGAATTCGGGTCGAAATTGATTTGACCCCCTTTTTTATCAACCGTTGCACCTGACTTTTCTTTCTTTCTTATTTTCGCTACGATGGAGACGACCTTGCTGGGCAATGCTCTTTGGCAAGAAGTAACAGTAGCAATTATGAGTTGATGTCTTTGGAATTTGAAACACACATGGACAATAGTGACACAAACACGGCGGGTCGGATAGACGCTTGACATGTAGTAATCGGACCCGGCCGCTGAATCTGGAAATCCCTGACAGGTTCGATGGACTGTTGTAGTATGCTGGCTTCAGGGAAAAGACTCCAGTCAATCTCGGTGGATCAAAAGTGATCAGATGAATCACCGGACGGTAGCAGCAAAGGGACCGCAACCCTAACTTCTCTTGAACTCGGACGGGTATTATATCTGACTGTTCGCCTTCGAGATGATGTAAATCCTTCCGCAACGACTCTTCCTCATCCGGAGAATTGCGAACTTCTCGATCCCTGAAAGAAATCCCTCCAAGAACTCAAAACCACCATGCGCTGGCCCCACGGTGGGCACCAACTGTCGTGGTTTTGTCACGGCAGATGTCCTAGTGTGAGGACTTAGTCGTGAGGCCATTGCAACTAGGTGATAGCTTGAACGGGGTTGATCGGAATCGAGAGACGCGAGATTTTACCCAAGTTCGGCCCCTCACGGTGGAGGTAAAAACCTACATCCTACTTGATTTATATTGATCATCGTCTCGACTACAAGGGTGCTATTTTGCTGCCTCTATCTCAAGAGCCCTTAAAACATCTGTCTCGAGACCTACTGAGACGTCTGTATCGAGACTTGTGTGTCTAAGACCTGTCTATTTTGACCTGTCCCTCTTGGGGTGCCCTGCCCCTCCTTATATAAGTTGAAGGGGCGGCTTACATGTAGAGCCCTGCTACTTCTTGAGCTTTCGTTGATTTTTCCCTTGAAGAGGAAAGGGTGATGCAGCAAAGTAGAGATAAGTATTTCCCTCAGTTAAGAACCAAGGTATCAATCCAGTAGGAGGCACAAGCAACTCTCCAATCTATGCACCTGCACAAACTAACGAACACTTGCACTCAACGCGAAAAAGGGGTTGTTAATCCCTTCACAGTCTCGAACAAGAGTGAGATCTAATAGAGATAGGTATAAAAGAAAAATAAAAAGGCAAACTAAAGTAAATATAAATAAAGTGTAGCAAGGTATTTTTGGGTTTTTTGGTTTATAGATCCGAAAATATATGGTGGAAAATAGATTCGGGTGCCATATGTTTCACTAGAGGCTTCTCTCTTAAAGAAAGCATACGATGGGTAAACAAATTACTGTTGAGCAATTGATAGAAAAGCGCATAGTTATGACGATATCTAAGGCAATGATCATGAATATAGGCATCACGTCCATGTCAAGTAGACCGACTCCTGCCTGCATCTACTATTGTTACTCCACACATCGACAGCTATCCAGCATGCATCTAGAGTATTAAGTTCATAAGAACGGAGTAACGCCTTAAGTAAGATGACATGATGTAGAGGGATAAACTCAAGCAATATGATATAAACCCCATCTTTTTATCCTTGATGGAAACAATACAATAAGTGCCTCGCTACTCCTTCTGTCACTGGGTGAGGACACCGCAAGATTGAACCCAAAACTAAGCACCTCTCCCATTGCAAGAAAAACCAATCTAGTTGGCCAAACCAAACCGATAGTTCAAAGAGAAATACAAAGATATCTTAATCATGCATAAAAGAGTTCAGAGAAGACTCAAATAATATTCATAGATAATCTGATCATAAATCCACAATTCATCGGATCACAACAAACACACCGCAAAAAGGTATTACATTGAATAGATCTCCAAGAACATCGAGGAGAACATTGTATTGAAGATCAAAGAGAGAGAAGAAGCCATCTAGCTACTAACTATGGACTCGTAGGTCTATGGTAAACTACTCACGCATCATCGGTAGGGCAGCAAGGTTGATGTAGAGGCCCTCCGTGATCGAATCCCCCTCTGGCAGATCGCCGAAAAAGGCCCCAAGATGGGATCTCACGGGAACATAGGCTTGCGGCAGCGGAAAAGTATTTTGGTGGATGCCTCTGATGGTTTGGGAATATTTGGGAATTTATAGTGCAAAGATTAGGGTTGGAAGACCTCCGAGGGGCCCACAAGCCCTCAGGGCGCCCCCTAGGGCGCGCCTGGTAGGCTTGTGGCCTCCTCAGGAACCTTCTGGCCCCCTCTCCAAGTCTTCTGGATGTCTTCTGGTCCAAGAAAAATCATCGCGAAAGTTTTATTCCGTTTGGACTCCATTTGATATTCCTTTTCTGTAAAACTCAAAAACAAGGGAAAAACAGAAACTGGCACTGGGCTCTAGGTTAATAGGTTAGTCCCAAAAATAATATAAAATAGCATATTAATGTATATAAAACATCCAAAACAGATAATATGATAGCATAGAACAATAAAAAATTATAGATACGTTGGATACGTATCAAGCATCCCCAAGCTTAATTCCTGCTCGTCCTCGCGTAGGTAAATGATAAAAACCAAATTTTTGATGTGGAATGCTACCTAACATATTTATCAATGTAATCTTCTTTATTGTGGCATGAATATTCAGATCCGTAAGATTCAAAACAAAAGTTTAATATTGACATAAAAACAATAATACTTCAAGCATACTAATAAAGCAATCATGTCTTCTCAAAATAACATGGCCAAAGAAAGTTATCCCTACAAAATCATATAGTCTGGCTATGTGCCATCTTCATCACACAAAGTATTTCATCATACACAACCCTGATGACAAGCCAAGCAATTGTTTCATACTTTTGGTGTTCTCAAACTTTTTCAACTTTCACGCAATACATGAGCGTGAGCCATGGATATAGCACTATGTGTGGAATAGAATATGGTGGTTGTGGAGAAGACAAAAAAGAAGGAGAAAGTCTCACATCAACTAGGCAAATTAATGGGCTATGGAGATGCCCATGAATTGATATCGATGCAAGTGAGTAGGGATTGCCATGCAACAGATGCACTAGAGCTATAAGTGTATGAAAGCTCAAAAAGGAACTAAGTGGGTGTGCGTCCGTCTTGCTTGCTCACGAAGACCTAGAGCAATTTGAGGAAGCCCATCATTGGAATATACAAGCCAAGTTCTATAATAAAAAAATTCTCACTAGTATATGAAAGTGAGAAAATAGGAGACTCTCTATCATGAAGATCATGGTGCTACTTTGAAGCACAAGTGTGGAAAAAGGATAGTAACATTGTCCCTTCTCTCTTTTCTCTCATTTTTTTTCATTTTTTTTCATTTTTCTGTTTGGGCTTCTTTGGCCTCTTTTATTTCTTGTAAAGTCCGAAGACTCATCCCAACTTGTGAGGAAATCATAGCTTCCATCATCCTTTCCTCACATGGGACAATGCTCTAATAATGAAGATCATCACACTTTTATTTACTTATAACTCAAAAATTACAACTTGATACTAGAACAAGATATGACTCTATATGAATGCCTCCGGTGGTGTACCGGGATGTGCTATGATCAAGAGTGATATGTATAAAAAATATGAATGGTGGCCTTGCCACAAATACTATGCCAACTACATGATCATGCAAAGCAATATGACAATGATGGTGCGTGTCATAATAAACGGAACGGTGGAAGTGGCATGGCAATATATCTCGGAATGGCTATGGAAATGCCATAATAGGTAGGTATGGTGGCTGTTTTGAGGAAGGGTATATGGTGGGTTTAATGCACCGGCGAAAGTTGCACGGTACTAGAGAGGCTAGCAATGGTGGAAGGGTGAGAGTGCGTATAATCCATGGACTCAACATTAGTCATAAAGAACTCACATACTTATTGCAAAAATTTATTAGCCATTGAAATAAAGTACTACACACATGCTCCTAGGGGGATAGATTGGTAGGAAAAGACCATCGCTCATCCCCGACCGCCACTCATAAGGAAGACAATCAAAAAATAAATCATGCTCCGACTTCATCACATAACGGTTCACCATACGTGCATGCTACGAGAATCACAAACTTTAACACAAGTATTTCTACCAATCCACAATTACTCACTAGCATGACTCTAATATCACCATCTTTATATCTCAAAACAATATGCAAGGAATCAAACTTTTCATAGTATTCAGTGCTCTTTATATGAAAGTTTTTATTATATCCTTCTTGGATGCCCATCATATTAGGACTAATTTCATAACCTAAGAAAATTATCATGCTGTTTAAGACTCTCAAAATAATATAAGGGAAGCATGAGAGTTCATCAATTTCTATAAAATAAAGCCACCGACGTGCTCTAAAAAGATATAAGTGAAGCACTAGAGCAATCTGCCTAGCTCAAAAGATATAAGTGAAGCACATAGAGTATTCTAATAAATTCACGATTAATGTGTGTCCCTCTCAAAAGGTGTGTACAGCAAGGATGATTGTGGCAAACTAAAAATCAAAGACTCATATCATACAAGACGCTCCAAGTAAAACACATATCATGTGGTGAATACAAATATAGCCTCAAGTAAATTTTACCAATGGATTGAAGACAAAAGAGGGGATGCCATCCGGGGCATCCCCAAGCTTAGATGCTTGGTTGTCCTTGAATATTACCTTGGGGTGCCTTGGGCATCCCCAATCTTAGGCTCTTGCCACTCCTTATTCCGTTGTCCATCAAATCTTTACCCAAAACTTGAAAACTTCACAACACAAAACTCAACAGAAAAACTCATAAGATTCGTTAGTATAATAAAATAAATCACCACTTTTGGTACTGTTGTGAACTCATTCTTAATTTGTATTGGTGTTATATCTACTGTATTCCAACTTCTCCATGGTACATACCCCCCGATAATACCCATAGATTCATCAAAATAAGCAAACAACACATAGAAAACAGAATCTGTCAAAAACAGAACAATCTATAGTAATCTGGAAATTTTGTATACTTCTGTAACTCGAAAAATTCTGAAAAATTAGGAAAACCTGGGAAATTTGTATATCAATTTTGTGTAAAAAATTCAGATCAAAAGGACGTTTCTGTGAGTTTTTTTAAAATGCTGGCAATGAGCGCATAAGTTTCTGTTTCTCAGCAAGATCAAATCAACTATCACCGTAGACCATCCCAAAGGTCTTATTTGGCTCAAACACTAATTAAAACACCAAAACACAATTACTAAAGAGGTAATAATGTGTATTCTCATAAAAAAAAGAAAAATATTGGGTTGTCTCCCAACAAGCGCTTTTCATTAAAGCCTTTTAGCTAGGCATTGATAATTTTAATCATGCTCACACGAAAGACAAAAAAATGAAGCACAAAGAGAGCATCATATGACAAACATATTTAAGTCTAACATACTTCCTATGCATAGGCATTTTATAGGGAAAATATTTATCAAGACAAGCAAAAACTAGCATATGCAAGGAAGAAGAAAGAAACAATAGCAATCTCAACATAACGAGAGGTAATTTAGTAACATGAAAATTTCTACAACCATATTTTCTCTCTCATAATAATTACATGTAGGATCATAATCAAATTCAACAATATAGCTATTATATAACATATTCTCTACATGATCCACATGCATGCAAAGTTGACACTCTTTCAAAATAGTGGGATTAACATAGAATAAAGTCATTACTTCTCCAAGCCCACTTTTAACAAAAATTTCATAAGATTGATCAAACTCCAAAGTAGTGGATTATTATTTCCTAAAGTTGACACTCTTCCAAACCCACTTTCAATATTATTGCAAACATTATTCTCATGAGGCTTAAATAAATTTTCAAGATCATAAGAAGAATCACTCCAATCATGATCATTACAACAAGTAGTGGACATAGCAAAATTAGCATCCCCAAGATTGGGGTTTTGCATATTATTAGCACAGTTGACATTAATAGAATTTATAATAACACCATTGCAATCATGCTTTTCATTCAAGGAGCTGTCGTGAATCACTTCATAAATTTCCTCTTTAAGCACTTCATCACAATTTTCAGATTCACGAATTTCAAGCAAAACTTCATAAAGATAATCTAGTGCACTCAACTCACTAGCAATTGGTTCATTAATATTGGATCTCTTAAAAAAATTAGCAAGTGGATGAGGATCCATAAACTCTTTGCTTCCTGATTTTGAATAAATACACAATTATGGCAAGCAAACAGTCAAACAAACCAAGTAAGACATAAGGGCAAACGAAAAGGCAAATGGAAAGAAGGCAAATAAAAAGGCAAATATTTTTGTATTTTTCTGAAAACATTTTAGAAGTGGGGGAGAGGAAAACGAGAGGCAAATGGCAAATAATGTAATGCAAGAGATGAGAGTTTATGATAGGTACTTGGTAGGCTTGATGTAGAACCTCCCCGGCAACGGCGCCAGAAATTCTTCCTGCTACTTCTTGAGCTTGCGTTGATTTTTTCCTTGAAGAGAAAAGGTGATGCAGCAAAGTAGAGATAAGTATTTCCCTCAGTTAAGAACCAATGTATCAATCCAGTAGGAGGCACAAGCAAGTCTCCAATCTATGCACCTGCACAAACTAACAAACACTTGCACTCAACACAAAAAAGGGGTTGTCAATCCCTTCATGGTCTCGAACAAGAGTGAGATCTAATAGAGATAGGTATAAAATAAAAATAAAAAGGCAAACTAAAGTAAATATAAATAAAATGCAGCAAGGTATTTTTGGGTTTTTTGGTTTATAGATCTGAAAATATATGATGGAAAATAGACCGGGGGCCATAGGTTTCACTAGAGGCTTCTCTCTTGAAGAAAGCATACGGTGGGTAAACAAATTACTGTTGAGCAATTGATAGAAAAGCGCATAGTTATGACGATATCTAAGGCAATGATCATGAATATAGGCATCACGTCCGTGTCAAGTAGACCGACTCCTGCCTGCATCTACCACTATTACTCCACACATCGACCGTTATCCAATATGCATCTAGAGTATTAAGTTCATAAGAATGGAGTAACGCCTTAAGTAAGATGACATGATGTAGAGGGATAAACTCAAGCAATATGATATAAACCCCATCTTTTTATGCCTGATGGCAACAATATAATACGTGTCTCACTACCCCTTCTGTCACTGGGTGAGGACACCGCAAGATTGAACCCAAAACTAAGCACCTCTCCCATTGCAATAAAAACCAATCTAGTTGGCCAAACAAAACAGATACTTCGAAGGGAGATACAAAGATATCTTAATCATGCATATAAGAGTTCAGAGAAGACTCAAATATATTCATAGATAATCTGATCATAAATCCACAATTCATCGGATCTCAACATACACACCGCAAAAAGGTATTACATCGAAAAGATCTCTAAGAACATCGAGGAGAACATTGTATTGAAGATCAAAGAGGGAGAAGAAGCCATCTAGCTACTATCTATGGACCCGTAGGTCTGTGGTAAACTACTCATGCATCATCAGTAGGGCAGCAAGGTTGATGTAGAGGCCCTCCATGATCGAATCCCCCTCCGGCAGATCGCCGGAAAAGGCCCCAAGATGGGATCTCACGGGAACAGAGGCTTACGGCGGCGGAAAAGTATTTTGGTGAATGCCTCTGATGGTTTGGGAATATTTGGAAATTTATAGTGCAAAGATTACGGTTGGAAGACCTTCGAGGGGCCCACAAGCCCTCAGGGCACCCCCCAGGGCGCGCCTGGCAGGCTTGTGGCCTCCTCGGGAACCTTCTGGCCCCCTCTCCAAGTCCTCTGGATGTCTTCTGGTCCAAGAAAAATCATCGCGAAAGTTTTATTCCGTTTGGACTCCGTTTGATATTCCTTTTCTGTAAAACACAAAAACAAGGAAAAACAGAAACTATCACTGGGCTCTAGGTTAATAGGTTAGTCCCAAAAATAATATAAAATAACATATTAATGCATATAAAACATCCAAAACAGATAATATAATAGCATGGAACAATAAAAAATTATAGATACATTGGAGACGTATCAAGTCCTAGTAGGATTAGGACTTAACCTATTCTGGCTTCTTATCGCAGGTGACTTACCGCGGCCTTCTTATCTTGGGCTTCTCACCGTGGACTTCTTACGCCAGGCTTCCTATCTACAGGACTCATCATGTCGGGTTAGGATCCGGGTTACACAATCTGCTGGGCTAGGATCCGGGTTACACAATCTGCCTGGTTACACAATCTGCCGGGTTACGCCTGCCGGGTTAATTAAGATGCCGGGTTAAGTCCAGAGATGACTTAACAGGGCTGCTTAAATCCAGAGATGACTTAATGTCATGAGCCGGGTTTAACCACGGGTAATTCCCAACGACACACATGCAAGGCGACGGTTTAAAACTCTGTCGCGAAATGAGGTTAAAAACCGTTTGCATAGGACGTCGCTGCACCAATGTACTAGTATCAGATTTATTCCTTGCACTTGGCGAGAACAAGGGGATTGACAACCCTCTTGCTGTCGTTGGATGCAAACATTTGTTTGGAGTGTGTGCAGGTACCGTTTATCTTGTCCGTGTGGTGTCTCCTATTGGTTCGATAAACCTAGGTTCATGACTGAGGGAAATAATTTTTGCTACTACACTACTTCACCCTTCCTCTTCGGGGATCCCAACGCCTATCACAAGTAGCATTCATCCAACCCTATACTATAAATATTTGGCTCTATTAACTCAAAAAAGATTATTAACTTTTAGTTTGGCGCAAGGCTACTAATCAGTGCTTACGTAGCTTCCGCTAAATCTAGCCCGGCTAAGGGCCTGTTCTAAAACCATCTAGCTTCTGCAAAACTTCTCATATCTAGCTTCTTACGTCGCTTCTTGCTTCAGGTGGCGAACAGAAAAACGTTCTGGAGCTGCGGCAGCTCCTCCCATTGCTTGGATGAGCTGGCAGCCAAGCGGGGCGCTGAAGGCCTACTGCTGCCATGTTGGGCCGGCTAGAAGGAGCCCATCTCGGGTGAAACTACACATAGGCGGCGGCGGCTGCGCAGGCTTCACTGTGGAGTGCAGCATGTACAATACAAACAACATGACCCTGGTGCTGCTCTTGGCTCAGGAAGAAGAGAAGGGGAGGAGCTCACCTTGCGGTTTGGGCTTGGGGGTGCGGTCGTCCTGGTGCTGCTCTTGGCTCGGAGGATCTCTCGGGCGTCAATGGCATCAGAGCTAGCTCCGAGCCATGGGGTCGCAGCTCCTTGCAGCAGGCGCGACGGGCGGCGGGGACGATGGGATCCGGCGGGAAACAGCCTTGGACGGCCAGATCTATAGTCGAAGGCGAGGATCTGGCCGACGACGGGGGCAACCGGGCATGGCGACAGTGAGGGTTCAAGAGGAGAAACAAGGGAGAGGGGAGATGTGAGTGAGCGGATGTGTGCGGTGTCGAGCGAGGAGGAGCTGGTCGAGACATTTTTTGGGCGGTAGCATTACATCTGTAAATAACCCAAACTCCAGATTCACCAAAACGTGGAGCGGGGAATGTCCCGCTTTAGAAAAATGAACTAACCCACGACTGCTTCCTGAATTTTAGCTTTCTGGAGGTATCGCGTTCGGGCTCACTTCCGGATGAGAATTAAAGAAGTTTCGAGTTGGAGGACTTCAGAACAAGCCCTAAATCATGCCTACTAAGCACATGGCGAAAAGCTAAGTATTTGGCTTCCACCAAATGAAGGTGTTAAACGTTTGGCTTCCGCCAAATGAAGGTGCTGCAACTAGTGCGTACAAAAGGCACCTTCCGCCAGCCTAATTTGCATGATGAAAATATATTAACAAGCATCTTTCGTCAAATGAAAATATACTAGGCAATACTGCCTTCCGCTAAAATGCTAGCTATCCGCTGTAATTAGCACAATGCAAAGTTCTTCATTGTTTGGTTTCGATTTGCGGGAAAACGAACGTTTGGACCTGTCGACGGGCTGATGCGGGACTGTGTTGGATGACAAAGCGCGTTCTAGGAGCGTGGTCGGGACGCTTGCGGAAGGTTTGAGGGTCCGCTTCAAAGATGGCCTAAGAATTGTAATCCACAAAAAATTCTATGAAATCCTTTTGAATCAAGGTGCCCTCAGAGAAACGTGATAGTGTTCGAATTAAATCAACCTACGCTAAAGCTATCCGATCACTACGTGGTTGAGCATATTATTATGGTTATTTAGCAGAAGAATTAAAATGGTTCAAACCTCGAGAGACAGAGAACAACTGGGGGGGGGGGGGGGGGGGGGGGGGGGGGGGGGGCACCATCGCTTTCCAAGAGATGCCGTTCCCATCCCCCCTGTAATCAAAGGGCAAAGAGAAGGGACGAGGACTTCAGATATCCCAACCAAAGGACACCAATCTCTAGGCTTAACTCTGGCAGTGTCGGGACAACTTTTTGAACGACGATCTCCTCGGGCGGATTGCCTACACAAGACACAGCACCAAACACACACACACACACACACACACACACACAGAGTAGAGCTCTTTGCTCGCAACGCTGCAGTAGCGCTAGTACAATACTCGCATATCCTGCTTCGCGCTCGTGCTCCTCCCCTTGTTTGTTCTGCCGTCTTATTTTAGGTCCTCCTCGACGACAGTCCTCATATGCAGCGAGCAAACAGATCGCCACACGAAGCACAAGGCGTACAATCCCTGCCAAAAACTGGGCCTGGGCATTAGGCTGCTAAACAACAGCTACTTACTACCCTAGCCACACAACAGCTCGCGGAGCTCGCTCTTGGATACATTGTGCTTGCGTTCCTGGTGTTTTGAACGGGATCACCCTCCCTGGTTTCAGTTTCGAAGACCGGCCCCGCTTGTTTAGAAGGTGAAATACTATACTCCACACAAGCAAGACCAAACATGTTTTAGGCCCCAGGTATAGTATATGCTTTGGGTAAGGTCGTGTCGGCTCGCACTTGGGCCGTTGGGCAGATGACGGGCTCCACGGGCTTTGCCTTTCTCTGGCATCGCTGCCTGCTGCTTCCTTTTGACTTGGCAGGGGAATTAGGCAGCCTGCTTACAACACCAATAAAGGAAAAGAGAAACAACCCACAGCAAAAGAAAAGCCTCACTGCCACTGGTTAAGTAAGTAGTTTTGCTCTACTCTTTCTGTATGTAGGAGTAGGAGGAGATCGAGGAGGGAATGATCAGGCTAGAGGCGTATCGGATCCCCGTAGCGTAGCGTGGAGTAGAGAGGCGAGTGATGTATCCTGGGTTTGCGTGCGTGGAGGTTGGTGCCAAAAGGCGGGATCTTCTATGCCTGACCGCGACTGTTCCTTGGACCGATGATCGGATTCGATTCGACGGGGGACTTTATGGAACTTGGGGGAGCCATCATGGATTGCTTCCGCCAATTATATCTCTTGTTCTCTCTCTCTCTATCCACTCTACTAACTCGGCCCGCGCCCGCCCGTCTTTTCCTGTGTTCCCTCCTCATCCTCGCGTCGCTCCTCTTTTGCTCTTTTGCTTCTTTTGATTCATTTCCTTGCTCTTTTATTTTTCCATTCCCATCCGCCCTTCTTTCGCTACGCCTCCTTTGCTCTTTAGTTTCCTTCTTTCTCTGGGTTTGGAAGCCCCTAGCGGCTCCTCCTTGACCTAATCATGTGCCCAAACGTGATCTTCATGGAGCACAACCCTGCTGCTGCTTTATTACTAGCTCCACCACCAAGTTCATCTTCAGTTTTGTCTAGCTGTACGTATTGTAGATGTAGATGTAACGTAACATGATGGATGCATGCATGCATCGGTCCAGATACACTGCGCACAGTCAAAGGTGTTGGTGGCGTACATGGTGGTGTGCTGCATGCAGGGCCAGAAATTTCGATCCGTCGTTGCAAAATGACACCCCACCCCCGTGGATGGAAATTAAAGACTGAACCGACCCGACCCGACCGGGCGGCCTGATGCAGCGCACCGCAGGCTTTCAGGCATCGCTGCGACGCTGCCCGCCTAACGGACGCATGCATGCATGCCATGCCATGCATCGTCTCCTTGTTGCTCGCTCACTTACTCCGTGGTGGATAGCCTGGCCTGGCCTGGGATCCCACAACCGGCTCAGAGGAGGACGGAGGAGGGAGGGACAGATCGAACTGTGCCCCTCGTGATCGCCAAACTCCAATGGACTCGTCGTAGTAGTACGAGCGCATGTCAGTAGCACTACCACTACGTACGACATCCCTCCTCGAGAGCCTCCACGTCCCCATATGTGTGTGTGTGTGTGTGCATGGGGGACTGTTCCCGGTTTCACGTGGCCTTCCTTTTGACCGAGCGCCACATCCTTCTTTGACCACGCCCCGGCCCCACGCTACAGGCGCATGAGAGAGACATCCGGACGGACATCCCCTCGCTGCGGCGGCATCGCGTCGCGCGCCCCCGGCCGGAATCCAAAATCGGGTCGGCCCAGGTTACCACGTAAAAAGCGAGCCAACCCAGCCCCAGCCCCAGCCCCAGCCGGCCACCACCACCGTACTCCCACGTCGTCGCTATAAGAACCCCAGGATCCCGTACCCTACCTCCCACATCCATCCACATGTGCCAAACACCTCAACGATCCACAGCCCTAGCTAGTGTGTGTTAACTGTTAAGTGGCCGGCCACCTCCAGAGTCCAGCAACAGACACCCCCTAGCTACGTCGTCTTTGGTTTGGTTTGGTTTCGACCCCAGTCTCGAAGCTCTCCCTCTTCATATTAATCTCCCCCCGATACCAGCAGCTAGTAGCACTAGAGTAGACACTATTGCCTTCTCTGCTCGATCTATTCCTGCAAGTAGCTCCTACTACTAGTCAAGATGCTGCACGAGGCGGCGCCATGCACGTGCGGGCTGCTCTACGGCAGCTGCGGCGGCGGCTGCTCGATGTTGTTCGCCGCGGCGCCGGGGGACCACCACTACTACAGCAAGCAATGCGGCGACGACGGCTCCTACGCCTCCTACGGCGGCTCCGTCGACTGCACGCTCTCGCTCGGCACGCCCTCCACCAGGCGCGCCGAGGCTGGGGTCCGCGCGCCGGCGGCCGGGCTGCCGTGGGAGGCGGTGCCCAGCTGCAACGGCAGGCAGGATATCGGCCCGGCGCGCGCGGATCAGAGCAATGCCGGCGCCGCGTCCGCTCGCCGGTGCGCCAACTGCGACACCACCTCCACCCCGCTCTGGAGGAACGGGCCACGCGGACCAAAGGTACGTGCGCGCGTAAACTGATGATCATATACGTACATGGCCAAGTACCCAGCGATGACATGCGGCCATACACGTACACTATCTTACGAGCAGACATGCATATCCATGCTAACTGACCATTGGTGCATCTGTGCAGTCATTGTGCAATGCGTGCGGAATCCGGTACAAGAAGGAGGAGAGGCGCGCGGCGGCGGCCGCGGTGGCGCCGACGGCGCTGGCATCGGACAGCGGGATCGAGTACGCGTACGGGTACGCGCGGCACCAGCAGCAGCAGCAGCAGCAGCAGCAGCAGTGGGGGTGCTACGGCCCGGCCGTGGCGAAGGCGGCGTCCTACGGGATGTTCGGCGACGCGGCGGCGGAGGACGGGCCGTGCCTGCCGTGGGGGCTCGGCGTCATGCCCTCGTCGCCGGCGTTCGGGTCCGTCCGGGAGATGACAAGCCTGTTCCAGTACTACTAGCCATAGCTCGCTCGCTCGCTCCCTAGGGACTTTCTTTCCTTCCTTCTCCCCTTTTAAGTAACAAAGATGATGCTGTGGTGCTTCTTTTTGAGGGCACGCAAGATGCTGTGCTTGACCAACGACCCGGCTACGGCTGCATGAAAGTTGAAGCTGAAATGAAATGGGTCACTCCCCCCGATTTCTTTCCTCTTGTTGCGTGATGATTCTTTCTCTTTCTTTTCTTTTTTGAGCCGACGTTTGCATATACAGTACTCCAAGATAGTATCTAGTAGACCATCTTTCCATGATGGGTGGATGCATGTCGCATGATGATTACAGCGAATGGTACATGTCCTGCTTTGCTAATCATCACTGGTGCACAGCTAGATAGATTTGCACCTTTTGCTGGCTCGGTGCCCCAACGGTCATTCATCGGTAGCTGCATATACCAGGGGCCCATAAACGTACGTACAGGCCCTGCTTTTTATAGGGCTTCTGAGAGTGAGGCTCCGTACTATCTTCCATTCTCGCTACGCTGCTACTGCCAGCATAAATTAGCATTGGTTTAGAGCAACTCTGATGCAATATACTCGCAGCCTAAAACCGTTTGGACCGTGCTTCATAAATTTTTTAACTTTGACAAAGGAGGTTGTACGCAAGCTCAGATTCAGCATAATGCAAACTCTATATTTTGCGGACCCATCGGTCAGCGTCTATGCCCGTTCTTCACGTAAAGACATTACATTTTCATTCACTCACATAGATATTGCAATTTTATTCACATTCCGTTCAACATCACATAGACATTGCAATTTTCATATCTGGAACTTGCTTTCACCATAAGATAACTGAAATCGAAAATGACCTAGAGCGAGAAACTAAAGTGTGATATTATTCGCTGGCTTATGTGATTTGGCAATGACATCACAGGGGAAGGGGAGGCTTTGCCTGCTTCGATTTGTGCTTTGATACGGTCTATATACCAATGGGATTCATGTATGCGGAAGAAGGCTACAACTTTGTAGCCCTCCATAATCATTGATTCATTTTCGACCATGCTGGCGTCCTCCATGTGAGGCTGAGAAGTGTTTCACATACTGCCTTAATACCGATGTATTTTGGGAAACCAATATAAATGTTTTAGCCCTAAAACGATGGCTAACACATGTTTGAAGCCCACTCGCTTTGTTTTACCATGTCTTTCGTTACGGGGGTATTCTGCTGGAAAACAATGATCTGGTGGGGACCTTAGCATAACTGTTAAGAGTTGGTTTTTTAGTGGTCTTTTAAGACACCAGAGCTATGTATCGCCTACTGCCCATAGGGAAGGGGGGGGGGGGGGTGGGGGTGGGGGGGGGGGGGGGGGGGGGGGTCCTAGGAGCGGGTTCTACATGGTTTTTTCTTGGAATTTTTCTGTGTCGAGTTTTTTCCAAATTTTCTTCTACTTTTTTTGTAGATTTTCTTTTTTCAACACATGTCTACATTTTTTAGTTCACCTTGTGCATTTTTCTCATACACGTCGAACATTTTTAAAGACATGATGTATATTTTTCAATTACATGTTTTTGAACTTTTTTAATACATGTTAAACATTTTTAAAGGCAGTTGAACATTTTTTTCATTGACACGAACAATTTTTGAAAAAAAAAAGGATCATTTTTTTACATTGTATAATTTTTTTCAAATTTCATGATTTTTTTCGATGCATGATTTTTTTAGAAAAACAATGACACATTCAACTTTTTTTAATGCCATCAACATTTTTTAATTACATGAAAATTTGTTACATTATAAAAACATTTTTTTAAAGTCATGAACATTTTTCTGAAATGCATAAACATTTTTTAAAAAATGTCACATACATTATTTTTAATGCCATCAACGTTTTTTGAATTATGTGAACATTTTTATAAAATTGTATAATTTTTAAAAAAAAATCACAAACATTTGTTAAGCGTCACAAACATTTTCTAAAAGTTGTGCCAATATTTTTTAACACTTCATTATCATTTTCTGAACGTTCGATGAACATATTTTAAATTTAAATATAGCTACTTGTTTATGTAGCATTACTCTGTATATTAGCTTTCTTATCATCGATTCATATTATCATATTTATATTTGCTTTGTCAAAATGCATTATATAGTTAGTGCTTACAAAGAAGTTTCGCATGTGAACTTCTTGAATTGTCCCCCATGAACATAAACATGGTTAAGGGCTTTACAGAGCCGGTGAAAACTGCTAATCTAAGTTCATCCTTCTTATACCTTCAAACTTTGTTGTGGTATAGATTTTGATAGGTATCACTGTCTGAACTGTTGTTTAGTCTGTCGATTCCATCAAATTGTATGTTTTGCAACAAGTTAGTCTTAATGTTTAGTTGTACAAATATTTTCCTATTTATACCATGCACATTATTAAAAAAAAGAGCCAATGTTGTTCTTTAGTCATACATTGTATGCCTTTGATCTTCATCTTATTCTAGTGGTGCGGTGAAGCTGCCCACACATACACGTCGTCATTTCCTGCCTTGTCCTATCTGATTTGACCGACTATATGAACAATACCATAGTCTATTATTCCTATTTTAAATTGTGTCTCTTGATTTGTATATATGAAATGGGATGGATGTTGGAAATATGCCCTAGAGGCAATAATAAAGTGGTTATTATTATATTTCCTTGTTCATGATAATCGTTTATTATCCATGCTATAATTGTATTGACCGGAAACTCAAATGCATGTGTGGATACATAGACAACAACATTTCCCTAGTGAGCCTCTACCGGACTAGCTTGTTGATCAAAGATGGCTATGGTTTCCTAGCCATAGACATGAGTTGTCATTTGATAACGGGACCACATCATTAGGAGAATGATGTGATGGACAAGACCCAAACTATGAACGTGGCATATGATCGTGTCAAGTTTATTGCTATCGTTTTCTGCATGTCAAGTATATGTTCCTATGACCATGAGATCATGCAACTCGCTGACACCGGAGGAGTACCTTGTGTGTACCAAACATCGCAACGTAACTGGGTGACTATAAAGGTGCTCTACAGGTATCTCCGAGGGTGTCTGTTGAGTTGGCATTGATCAAGACTGGGATTTGTCACTCCGTATGACGAAGAGGTATTTCAGGGCCCACTCAATAATACATCATCACAATGAGCTTGTAAGCAATGTGACTAATGGTTTAGCCATGAGATCTTGTATTACGAAACGAGTAAAGAGACTTGCCAGTAACAAGATTGAATTAGGTATGGCGATACAGACGATGGAATCTCGGGCAAGTAACATACCGATGGACGAAGGGAACTGCATACGGGATTATCTGAATCCTTGACATCGAGGTTCGACCGATAAAGATCTTCATAGAATATGTAGGAACCAATATGGACATCCAGGTCCTGCTATTGGTTATTGGCCGTAGAGGTGTCTCGGTCATGTCTGCATAGTTCTCGAACCCGCAGGGTCTACACACTTAACGTTTGGTGACGATATAAGTATAGTTGAGTTGTTATGGTGGTAATCGAAGGTTGTTCGGAGTCCCGGATGAGATCCCGGACGTGACGAGGAACTCCGGAATGGTCCGGAGGTGAAGATTGATATATAGGATGAAGGGTATTGGAGTCCGAAAGTGTTCCGGGGGTACCGGGTTATGGTCAGGAGAACCGAAAGGGGCTTCAGGGGCCCCGACAAGTGTTGGGGGGGGGGGGGGGGGCGCTCATGGGCCAAGAGGAGGGAGCACACCAGCCCACTAAGGGGTTGTGCGCCTCCCTCACCCCATCCCACGATCACCAGAGGTGGGCACCCCCCTAGGGCTGCCTCCACCTGGCTTGGGGGGCAAGTCACCCTTGGGTTTCCCTAGGGGCACCTCCATCTATGGTGGCCGCCGCCCCGCTAGGGGAAACCCTAGGGCGCCCCTCCTCCTCCCTTGCCCCTATATATAGAGGGGTAGAGGGAGGGCAGCCGAACCCCCATCTATGCCATGGCGCTGCCCTCCCTCTCCTTCGTAGTCCATCTTCTCTCCGCACAGCTTAGCGAAGCTCTGCCGAGATTTCTCCACCACCACCGCCATCACGCCATCGTGCTGCCGGAGGACTTGAGCTACTACTTCACCATTGCTCGCTGGATCGAGGAGGTGAAGGCGTCATCAAGCTGTACGTGTGTTGAACGTGGAGGTGCCATCCGTTCGGCACTTGGATCAGGAGATCGCGGGACGGATCATGATTGGATCGTGAAGACGTTCGACTACATCAACCGTGTTTCTTAACGCTTCCGTTTAGCGATCTACAAGGGTATGTAGATGCAATCTCTCCTCTCGTAGATGTTCATCTCCTAGATTGATCTTGTTGAGCGTAGGAAATTTTTTGTTTCCCTTGCAACGTTCCCCAACACTGGCATCAGAGCTAGGTCTTGCGTAGATGACATCACGAGTAGAAGACGAAGGAGTTTGTGGGCGTTGATATTCAGATTGCTTCCTTCCTTGGTCTTTTCTTGATTCAACGGTATTGTGGGATGAAGCGGTCCGGACCAGCTTTACATGTCCACGTACATGAGACCGGTTCCATCGACTGACATGCAACTTGTTGCATAAAGATTGCTGGCGGGTGTCTGTTTCTCCCACCTTAGTTGAATCGGATTCGACAAAGGCAGTCCTTGTATAGAAGGTTAAATAGCAACTTGCATATCACCGTTGTGGCTTTGCGTAGGTAAGAATCATTCTTGATAGATACCCATAGCGTCCACGTAAAACATGCAACAACAAATTAGAGGACGTCTAACTTGTTTTTGTAGGGTATGTTGTGATATGATATGGCCAAAGACATGATGAGATATATTTGATGTATGAGATGATCATGTTTTGTATAGTTTATCATGACTTGCATGTCGATGAATACGGCAACCGGCAGGAGCCATAAGGTTGTCTTAATTATTGTATGACATACGTGTCAATCATTAAGCGCTATGTAATGCTTTACTTTATCGCTAAATGGTAGCAATAGTTGTAGAAGCATGGTTGGCGTGACTACCCTGATGGCGACACGATGATGGAGATCATGGTGTCATGCCGGTAACGATGGAGATCATGCCGGTGCTTTGGAGATGGAGATCAAAAGCACAAGATGATGGCCATATCATGTCACTTATGATTTGCATGTGATGTTAATCCTTTTATGCATCTTATTTTGCTTAGGACGATGGTAGCATTATAAGGTGATCCCTCACTAAAATTTCAAGACAAAATTGTGTTCTCCCCAAGTGTGCACCGTTGCGAAAGTTCGTTGTTTCGAAGCACCACGTGATGATCGGGTGTGATAGACTCTACGTTCGCATACAACGGGTGCAAGCCAGTTTTGCACATGCGGAACACTTGGGTTAAACTTGACGAGCCTAGCATGTACAGACATGGCCTCGGAACACAAGAGACCGAAAGGTCGAACATGAGTCATATAGTAGATATGATCAACATGGAGATGTTTACCATTGAAACCACCTCATCTGATGTGATGATCGGACTTGGGTTGGTGAATTTGGATCATGTTACACTCGGACAACCGGAGGGATGTTGATTTGAGTGGGAGTTCTTAGGTAATATGATTAATTGAACTCATTTATCATGAACAATAGTCTAAACTATCTTTGCAAATTATGTTGTAGATCAATGGCTCGCGCAGTAGCTCCCCTGAATTTCAATGCGTTCCTAGAGAAAGTTAAGCTGAAAGATGATGGAAGCAACTTTGTAGACTTTGCCCGTCATCTGAGGATTATCCTCACGGCTGCCCAAAAGTCTTATGTCCTTGATGCACCGCTTGGTGCGCCAACCCCTCCAGCGACTGTGGACGTTGTGAATGCCTGGCAGTCGTGTGTTGATGACTACTCAATAGTTCAGTGCGCCATGCTGTATGGCTTAGAGTCGGGACTTCAAAGGCGTTTTGAACGCCATGGAGCATATGAGATGTTCCAGGAGTTGAAGTTTATCTTTGAGAAGAATGCCCGGATCGAGAGGTATGAGACCTCCGATAAGTTCTATGCCTGCAAGATGGAGGAGAACGGGTCTGTCAGTGATCATATACTCAGAATGTCTGGGTATTACAACCATCTGGCTTAGTTGGGAGTTGAGCTCCCGCCAGAGGCTGTCATTGACAGAGTTCTTCAATCGCTACCACCTAGCTACAAGAGCTTTGTGTTGAACTATAACATGCAAGGGATGAACAAGTCAGTCTCCGAGCTGTTCGCGGTGCTGAAAGTCGCTGAGTCAGACATCCAGAAGGAGCATCAAGTGTTGATGGTGAATAAAACCACTAGTTTCAAGAAAGGCAAGGGAAAGAAGGGAAGCTTCAAGAAATGTGGCAAAGCAGTTGCTCCTCCCGTGAAGAAACCCAAGGCTGGACCCAAGCCGGAGACTGAGTACTTCTATTGCAAGGGAACTGGCCACTGGAAGCGGAACTGCCCCAAGAATCTGGCCGACAAGAACGGGGCGAACGTCAACAAAGGTATATATGATATACATGTTATTGATGTGTACTGATACGTCTCCAACGTATCTATAATTTTTTATTGTTCCATGCTATTATATTATCATTCTTGGATGTTTTATAATCATTTTATAGTCATTTTATATCATTTTTTTGGTACTAACCTATTGACATAGTGCCAGGTGCCAGTTGCTGTTTTTTGCATGTTTTTTACATCGCAGGAAATCAATACCAAACGGAGTCCAAATGCAGCGAAACTTTTTGTGGATTTTTTTTGGACCAAAAGACATCCAGTGGGCCGGAGAAGCGCCTGGGGGGTGCTCCGAGGGGAGCACAACCCACCAGGGCGCGCCTAGAGGCCCAGGCGCGCCCTGGTGGGTTGTGCCCACCTCGGGTGCCCCCTGAACCGCCTCTTTGTTCTATAAATACCCCAATATTCTAGAAACCCTAGGGGAGTCGACGAAAATCAATTCCAGCCGCCGCAGAGTCCAGAACCACCAGATCCAATCTAGACACCATCATGGAGGGGTTCACCACTTCCATTGGTGTCTCACCGATGATGCGTGAGTAGTTCTTTGTAGACCTACGGGTCCGTAGTTAGTAGCTAGATGGCTTTCTCTCTCGTTTGATTCTCAATACAATGGTCTCTTGGAGATCCATATGATGTAACTCTTTTTGCGGTGTGTTTGTTGGGATCCGATGAACTTTGAGTTTATGATCAGATCTATCTTTTTATCCATGAAAGTTATTTGAGTCTTCTTTGATCTCTTATATGCATGATTGCTTATAGCCTCGTATTTCTTCTCTGATATTTGGGTTTTGTTTGGCCAACTTGATCTATTTATCTTGCAATGGGAAGAGGTGCTTTGTAGGGTTCGATCTTACGGTGCTTGATCCCAGTGACAGAAGGGGAACCGACACGTATGTATCGTTGCTACTAAGGATAAAACGATGTCTATTTCTACATAAATAGATCTTGTCTACATCATGTCATCGTTCTTATTGCATTACTCTGTTTCTCCATGAACTTAATACACTAGATGCATGCTGGATAGCGGTCGATGTGTGGAGTAATAGTAGTAGATGCAGGCAGGAGTCGGTCTACTAATCTTGGACGTGATGCCTATATAATGATCATTGCCTGGATATCGTCATGATTATTTGAAGTTTTATCAATTGCCCAACAGTAATTTGTTCACCCACCGTTTGCTATTTTTCTCGAGAGAAGCCACTAGTGAAACCTACGGCCCCCGGGTCTCTTTTCCAATATATTTGCTTTCAAGATCTGTTTTGCTATTCGCTCTTTTCTTTATTTGCAACTTTTATTTTCAGATCTATTAAACCAAAAATACAAAAATACCTTGCTGCACTTTATTTTATTTGGCGTTCGATCTATCAATATTTATTACTCTCTCACGTCCGTTTGCCAATTTTTGGTGCCGTTGCCCGAAAGGGATTGACAACCCCTTTTACACGTCGGGTTGCGAGTATTTGTTATTTGTGTGCAGGTGCTATTTACGTAGTGTTGCTTGGTTCTCCTACTAGTTCGATAACCTTGGTTTCATCACTGAGGGAAATACCTACCGCCGCTGTGCTGCATCATCCCTTCCTCTTTGGGGAAATACCGACGTAGCTTCAAGCCGCATCAAAAGGAATTTCTGGCACCGTTGCCGGGGAGGATCTTCAACATATACCAGGTTCCTAATCACAAATCTCATCTCCTCGCAATTTACATTATTTGCCATTTGCCTCTCGTTTTCCTCTCCCCCACTTCACAAAAATTTGCCGTTTTGTTCGCCCTCTTTTTCGTTCACCGTTTTCTTGCCGGATCTGTTTTTGAGTGCAATCTTGTTGTGTAGTCACAATGACTCAAGAGAACACCAAGTTGTGTGATTTCTCAAATACCAACAACAATGATTTTTCTTAGCACTTCGATTGCTCCTCCCACCACTAGTGCGGAGACTTGTGATATTAATACTGCTTTGCTGAATCTTGTTATGAAAGATCAATTTTCCGGTACTCCTAATGAGGATGCCGCATCCCATCTTAACACATTCGTGGAATTATGCGATATGAAAAAGAAAAAAGATGTGGACAATGATGTTGTGAAGTTGAAATTATTTCCGTTTTCTTTGCGAGATCTTGCAAAAATTTGGTTTTCTTCTTTGCCTCGTAATAGTATCGATTCTTGGAATAAGTGCAAAGATGCTTTTATCACTAAGTATTTTCCGCCCGCAAAAATTATTTCCCTTAGAACCCAGATCATGAATTTCAAGCAACTTGAACGTGAGCATGTTGCACAATCTTGGGAAAGGATGAAAATGATGCTAAGGAATTGCCCAACTCATGGGTTAAATCTTTGGATGATCATACAAAATTTTTATGCGGGGTTGAATTTTATTTCTCGTAATCTTTTAGATTCCGCCGTGGGTGGTACTTTTATGGAAATTACTTTGGGTGAAGCCACCAAATTGCTTGATAATATCATGGCAAATTATTCACAATGGCATACCGAAAGAGCTCCTACTAGTAAAAAAGTTAATTCGGTTGAGGAAATTTCTTCTTTGAGTGAAAAAGTTGATGCTCTTATGAAATTGGTTGCTAGTAAAAGTGCTCCTATTGATTTTAATGATGTTCCTTTGTCTACTTTGATTGAGCAAAATAGTGATGCCGTAGATGTGAATTTTATCTCGCGAAACAATTTCAATAACAATGCTTATAGAGGTAATTTTAATCCTAGGCCTTTTCCTAGTAATTCCTCTAATAATTATGGTAATTCCTATGGTAATCCTTCTTATAATAATAATAGGAACACCTCTGATTTTGATAATAATATTAAAGAATTTATCAATGCTCAAAAGAATTTTAACACTATGATGGAAGAAAAATTGAGTAAGATTGATGATTTGTCTAGAAGCGTTGATAAAATTTCTCATGATGTAGAAAATCTCAAGATGAATATTTTTTTGCCTAAAGTTGAGGAATCAATTAAAGCTCTTTATGTTTCTATGGATGAAAGTAAGAAAAGAACCGCTATGCTTAGAGCTAGAAGAGAATTTTTAGAAAAGGCATTTTCTAGTGATTGCTTTCATAAAAGTGATGAAGATCTTAAAATGATTGGTGTTTCTTCTATTGATTCCTTGTTTAGTAAAATTAAGATTGATGAAAAAGGGACTGGAGAAGAGTCAACTTTAGTTAGAAGGCGTCCCGATAATTTGGAGGGTGAAAATCTTGTTGAAAAATTTGATAAAAGTGGGTTTGAAGATGTCAAGACTTTAACTAGTGATGTGCCCACTATTTTGGATTACAAAGACTTTAATTATGATAGATGCTCTTTGATTGATTGTATTTCTTTGTTGCAATCCATGATAAATTCACCCCATGCTTATGAACAAAATAAAGCCTTTACTAAACATATTGTCGATGCTATGATGAAAGCTTTGGAAGAAAAGTTGGAATTAGAAGTTTCAATTCCTAGAAAATTACATGATGAGTGGGAACCTACTATCAAAGTCAAGATTAAAAATTATGATTGTTTTGCTTTATGTGACTTGGGTGCTACTGTTTCTACAATTCCGAAATCTTTATGTGATGTGCTTGGTTTTACCGATACTGAAGAATGCTCTTTAAATTTGCACTTGGCGGATTCTACTATTAAAAAGCCTATGGGAAGGATTAATGATGTTCTTATTCTTGCAAATAGGAATTATGTGCCCATAGATTTTATTGTTCTTGATATTGATTGTAATCCGTCTTGTCCAATTATTCTTGGTAGACCGTTTTTACACACTATTGGTGCCATGATTGATATGAAAGAAGGAAATATTAAATTTTAATTTCCACTAAGGAAAGGTATGAAACACTTCCCTAGAACAAGAATTAGGCCTCCATATGAATCAATCATGAGGGCATCTTATGGATCTCGAAACAAAGATGACAAAACTTAGATCCTTGCATTATGCCTAGCTAGGGGCGTGAAACAATAGCGGTTGTTGGGAGGCAACCCAATGAATAAAATTTATTTTTGCTTTTTGCTTTCTGTTCTTGAGTGTTTGCACAATTATTATACTGTTATAATTGTGTTTTTTGTGTTTTAATTAGTGTTTGTGCCAAGTAAAGCCTTTAGGATTATATTGGGTGATAGTTGATTTGATCTTGTTGGAAAACCGAAACTTTTGCGTCCAGTAAAACAATTTTGAAAATTCATATAAGATACTAAAATTCTGAATTTTTTACAAAAGATTTATATACAAATTTCCTCTGTTTTCCTAATTTTTCAGAATTTTTGGAGTTTCATAAGTATTCGAAATATTCAGATTTCTACATACTGTTCTGTTTTTGACAGATTCTGTTTTCTTTGCGTTGTGTGCTTGTTTTGATGATTCTATGGTTTTCTTTGATGAGTTTTGCCATATAAAAGTTGGAATACGGTAGATATAATGCAAGAATAAAATATGAATTGGTTTTCTACAGTACTTATAGTAGTGATTTGCTTTCTTATACTAACGGATCTCACGAAGGTTTTGTTAAGTTTTGTGTAATTGAAGTTTTCAAGTTTTGGGTTATCTTACTATGGATGAAGGAATAAGGAGTAAGAAGAGCCTAAGCTTGGGTATGCCCATGGCATCCCAAGATATTATCCAAAGAGAAGCAAGCAACTAAGCTTGGGGATGCCCTGAGTGGCGTCCCCTCTTTCTTCTAACGACCATCGGTATTTTACTCGAAGCTATATTTTTATTCGTCACATACTATGAGTTTTGCTTGGAGCGTCTTGTATGATATGAGTCTTTGCTTGTTTTGCTTTATGTTCTAAGTTATGAATCCTTGCTGGACACACCTATTTGAGAGAGCCAAAATTATGCCATGACTTGTTAGAATTGCTCTCTATGCTTCACTTAAATTTTTTATGAGCTATGGATTTGCTCTAGTGCTTCACTTATATCTTTTTGAGCACGGCGTGCTTTAGTATTTTTGAAGAAATGCTCTCATGCTTCACTTAGATTTATTTGGGAGTTAGTAATTTTTTTAAGAAATTCTCTCTTGCTTCACTTAAATTAATTTGAGAGAAAGAAGTATTATGCTCATGATCTTCACTTATATTTGTTTGAGCTTATCAAAAGCAACACATGAAAATTAGTTCCAAAGTGATAGATATCCAAGAAGGATATAATAAAAACTTTCATGAAGATAATTGGACAAAATAAACTTGATTCCTTGTAATAGTTTTGAGATATGATGATGTGACATGTGAGTTATGTTGATGAGTAATTGTGCTTTAGTAAGAATATTGGTGTTAAGGTTTGTGATTCCCTATGCAAGCACGAAAGTCAATAGTCATGCAATGAAATTATATCCTACTTGTGGTGCATTATTCAGTGTTAATTATGCTTAATGCTCGCTTATGATATTATTCATTTTTTGGTTGGTCGCTTCTCAATCTTTTGCTAGCCTTCATTTTGCACTAAGTATGATCACTACTTGTGCATCCAAAACCCTTTAAACCAGTTTTGCCACATGAGTCCACTATATCTACCTATATGCGGTATTCTTTTGCCGTTCTAAGCAAATTTGTATGTGCCATCTCTAATTTTCAAAATAAACTTCTCTTTTGTGTGTTCGTACCGCTCACGAGGCGGTGAGGGGTGGTTAATATTTTCCATGCTAGATGTGTTATTCTCACGATGAGTGTTTATTCACTTGTCATTGCACGAGAGTAAGGCAAAGGTATTAGGGATGCCTAGTCCCGAAATGAAAAAATGAATTTACTTTATGTTGTCAAATAATAAATTCCTTGGAAAGTGTTGGTATGGAGGGCACCCGTGGATACGGCTAGCCATGGAAAGTGAAAGAAATGGTGGAAAAAGGAATAAATTTTATTTTCTGTTTGGGAACCGCCTATGATATATCTAGCATGGAAAGTGTTGGGAACTCTAAGTCATTTTCGTTGGTGGGAAAAGCACACCTCCCAAAATGTTTTTATCTCTAAGTTTTTCGCTTTGAGCTCTGGCACCTCTACAAATCCCTACTTCCCTCTACGAAGGGCCTTTCTTTACTTTATGCAATTTTTATTTTGAGTCTCCATCTTCTCTTATAAAGCACCAACTAGGAGGCACTATGATCGTACTTGAGCATTGGGTGTAGTTAATATTCGAGTGTGTTTCATGAATGGATCAATGGTTGAGCATGATGGGCTAGGGATAACTTATTTTAGCGTTGATATTTTGAAAGACATAGTTGCTTGTTGATATGCTTGAGTATTTAAGTCATCATGTCAAAACTAGACTATTGCTTTGAACCATATAAAAGTCCAAATGTCCATGCTATAAAAGAAACAATATGATATGACATGTTAGGCAGCATTCCACATCAAAAATTCTGTTTTTATCATTTACCTACTCAAGGACGAGCAGGAATTAAGCTTGGGGATGCTGATACGTCTCCAACGTATCTATAATTTTTTATTGTTCCATGCTGTTATATTATCATTCTTGGATGTTTTACAATCATTTTATAGTCATTTTATATCATTTTTTGGTACTAACCTATTGACATAGTGCCAAGTGCCAGTTGATGTTTTTTGCATGTTTTTTACATCGCAGGAAATCAATACCAAACGGAGTCCAAACACAACGAAACATTTTGTGGATTTTTTTGGACCAGAAGACATCCAGTGGGCCGGAGAAGCGCCTGGGTGGTGCTCCGAGGGGAGCACAAACCACCAGGGCGCGCCTGGAGGCCCAGGCGCGCCCTGGTGGGTTGTGCCCACCTCGGGTGCCCCCCGAACCGCCTCTTTGCTCTATAAATACCCCAATATTCCAGAAACCCTAGGGGAGTCGACAAAAATCAATTCCAGCTGCTGCAGAGCCCAGAACCACTAGATCCAATCTAGACACCATCATGGAGGGGTTCACCACTTCCATTGGTGCCTCTCCGTTGATGCGTGAGTAGTTCTTTGTAGACCTACGGGTCCGTAGTTAGTAGCTAGATGGCTTTCTCTGTTGTTTGATTCTCAATACAATGGTCTCTTGGAGATCCATATGATGTAACTCTTTTTGCGGTGTGTTTGTTGGGATCCGATGAACTTTGAGTTTATGATCAGATCTATCTTTTTATCCATGAAAGTTATTTGAGTCTTCTTTGATCTCTTATATGCATGATTGCTTATAGCCTCGTATTTCTTCTCCGATATTTGGGTTTTGTTTGGCCAACTTGATCTATTTATCTTGCAATGGGAAAAGGTGCTTTGTAGTGGGTTCGATCTTACGGTGCTTGATCCCAGTGACAGAAGGGGAACCGACACGTATGTATCGTTGCTACTAAGGATAAAACAATGGGGTCTATTTCTACATAAATAGATCTTGTCTACATCATGTCATCGTTCTTATTGCATTACTTCGTTTCTCCATGAACTTAATACACTAGATGCATGCTGGATAGCGGTCGATGTGTGGAGTAATAGTTGTAGATGCAAGCAGGAGTCGGCCTACTAATCTTGGACGTGATGCCTATATAATGATCATTGCCTGGATATCGTCATGATTATTTGAAGTTTTATCAATTGCCCAACAGTAATTTGTTCACCCACCGTTTGCTATTTTTCTCGAGAGAAGCCACTAGTGAAACCTACGGCCCCCGGGTCTCTTTTCCAATATATTTGCTTTCAAGATCTGTTTTGCTATTCGCTCTTTTCTTTATTTGCAACTTTTATTTTCAGATCTATTAAACCAAAAATACAAAAATACCTTGCTGCACTTTATTTTATTTGGCATTTGATCTATCAATATTTACTACTCTCTCACATCTATTTGCCAATTTTTGGTGACGTTGGCCGAAAGGGATTGACAACCCCTTTTACATGTCGGGTTGCGAGTATTTGTTATTTGTGTGCAAGTGCTGCATACGTAGTGTTGCTTGGTTCTCCTACTGGTTCGATAACCTTGGTTTCATCACTGAGGGAAATACCTACCGCCGCTGTGCTGCATCATCCCTTCCTCTTTGGGGAAATACGGACGTAGCTTCAAGCCGCATCATGTAGCTTACCAACTCTCGTTGTAGTGCCTGGGTATTTGATACCGGTTCGGTTGCTCACATTTGCAACTCAAAGCAGGAACTACGGAATAGACGGAGGCTGGCGAAGGACGAAGTGACGATGCGCGTGGGAAATGGTTCCAAGGTTGATGTGATCGCCGTCGGCACGCTCGCTCTTCAATTACCATCGGGATTAGTGATGAACCTGAATAATTGTTATTTAGTGCCTGTGTTGAGCATGAACATTATATCTGGATCTTGTTTAATGCGAGACGGTTACTCATTTAAATCAGAGAATAATGGTTGTTCTATTTATATGGGTAATATCTTTTATGGTCATGCACCCATTGTGAGGGGTTTATTCTTATTGAATCTCGATAGTGATGATACATGTGTTCATAGCATTGATGCCAAAAGATGTAGAGTTGATAATGATAGTACGACTTTCTTGTGGCACTGTCGCTTAGGTCATATTGGTGTAAAGCGCATGAAGAAACTCCATGCTGATGGACTTTTGGAGTCACTTGATTTCGAATCACTTGACACATGCGAACCGTGCCTCATGGGGAAGATGACTAAGACCCCGTTTTCCGGAACAATGGAACAAGCAAGTGACTTATTGGAAATCATACATACTGATGTGTGTGGTCCGATGAGCGTTGACGCGCGCGGTGGATATCGTTACTTTCTCACCTTCACCGATTATTTGAGTAGATATGGGTATATTTACTTAATGAAGCACAAGTCTGAGATGTTTGAAAAGTTCAAGCAATTTCAGAGTGAAGTTGAGAATCATCGTAACAAGAAGATTAAATTCCTACGATCTGATCGAGGGGGAGAGTATCTGAGTTATGAGTTTGGCAATCACTTAAAACAATGTGGAATTGTTGCACAGTGGACACCACGTGGAGCACCACATCGTAATGGTGTGTCCGAACGTCGTAATCGTATCCTATTTGATATGGTGCGTTCTATGATGTCTCTTGCCGATCTGCCACTATCATTTTGGGATCATGCGTTAGAGACAACTGCATTCACTTTAAATAGGGCACCATCTAATTCCGTGGAGACGACACCGTATGAACTGTGGTTTGGCAAGAAACCTAAGTTGTCGTTTCTTAAGGTTTGGGGCTGCGATGCTTATTTCAAAAGGCTTCAGCCAGAAAAGCTCGAACCCAAGGCGGACAAATGCGTCTTCATAGGATACCCGAAAGAGACAGTTGGGTATACCTTCTATCTCGGATCCGAGGGCAAAGTGATTGTCGCTAAGAACGGGTCCTTTCTCGAGAAAGAGTTTCTCTCGAAAGAACTGAGTGGGAGGAAGATAGAACTTGATGAGGTTGTTTGAACCTTTACTTCAACCAGAGAGTAGCGCATCACAGAAAGATGTTTCTGTGGCACCTACGCCAGTTGACGAGGAAGCTAATGATGATGATCATGAAGCTTCGAATCAAGTTACTATCGAACCTTGTAGGTCGACGAGGGTACGTACAACTCCTGAGTGGTACGGTAATCCTGTCTTAGAGGTCATGTTGTTGGACAACGGCGAACCTACGAGCTATGGAGAAGCGATGGTGGGCCCGGATTCCGACAAATGGTTAGAGGCCATGAATTCCGAGATGGGATCCATGTATGAAAACAAAGTATGGACTTTGGAAGTATTACCTGAAGGGCGAAAGGCCATTCAAAATAAATGGATCTTCAAGAAGAAGACGGACGCAGACGGTAATGTCACCGTCTATAAAGCTTGACTTGTGGCAAAGGGGTTTTCACAAGTTCAAGGAGTTGACTACGATGAGACTTTCTCACCCGTAGCGATGCTTAAGTCCGTCAGAATCATGTTGGCAATAGCTGCATTTTTCGATTATGAAATCTGGCAGATGGATGTCAAAACAACATTCCTTAATGGTTTCCTTAAGGAAGAGTTGTATATGATGCAACCAGAAGGTTTTGTCGATCCAGGGAATGCTAACAAAGTGTGCAAACTCCAGCGATCCATTTATGGACTGGTGCAAGCATCGCGGAGTTGGAATCTTCGCTTTGATGAGGTGATCAAAGCGTTTGGGTTTATACAAGTTTTCGGAGAATCTTGTATTTACAAGAAAGTGAGTGGGAGCTCTATAGCGTTTCTAATATTATATGTGGATGACATATTGCTGATTGGAAACAATATAGAACTTTTGGAAAACATGAAGGAATATTTGAACAAGAGTTTTTCAGTGAAGGACCTAGGAGAAGCTGCTTTCATATTAGGCATCAAGATCTATAGAGATAGATCGAGACACTTAATAGGACTTTCACAAAGCACATACCTTGATAAGATTTTGAAGAAGTTCAAAATGGATCAGTCCAAGAAGGGGTTCTTACCTGTTTTGCAAGGTGTGAAGTTGAGTCAGACTCAATGCCCAGCGACTACAGAGGATAGAGAAAAGATGAGTGTCATCCCCTATGCTTCTGCCATAGGCTCTATCATATATGCGATGTTGTGCACAAGACCGGATGTCAGCCCTGCCATAAGTATGGCCGGAAGGTTTCAAGGTAATCCAGTAATGGATCACTGGACATCGGTGAAGAATATCCTTAAGTACCTGAAAAGGACTAAGGAAATGTTTCTCGTTTATGGAGGTGATCAAGAGCTCATCGTAAAGGGTTACGTCGATGCAAGCTTTGACACTGATCTGGATGACTCTAAGTCTCAAACCGGATACGTATATATTCTAAATGGGGGAGCGGTAAGCTGGTGCAGTTCCAAGCAAAGCGTGGTAGCTGATTCTACATGCGAAGCGGAGTACATAGCTGCCTCAGAGGCAGCGAAGGAAGGTGTCTGGATGAAGCAGTTCATGACAGATCTTGGAGTTGTGCCCAGTGTACTGATCCCAATGACTCTGTTCTGTGACGACACTGGTGCCATTGCTCTAGCCAAGGAACCAAGGTTTCACAAGAGGACCAGACACATAAAGCGACACTTCAACTCCATCCGTGATGCAGTCAAGGAGGAGGACATAAACATTTGCAAAGTACATATGGATCTGAATATTGCAGATCCATTGACTAAACCTCTTCCACGGGCAAAACACGATCAACACCAGAACTATATGGGTGTTAGATTCATTACCATGTAATACTAGATTATTGACTCTAGTGCAAGTGGGAGACTGTTGGAAATATGCCCTAGAGGCAATAATAAAGTGGTTATTATTATATTTCCTTGTTCATGATAATCGTTTATTATCCATGCTATAATTGTATTGAACGGAAACTCAAATGCATGTGTGGATACATAGACAACAACATTTCCCTAGTGAGCCTCTGTCGGACAAGCTCGTTGATCAAAGATGGCTATGGTTTCCTAGCCATAGACATGAGTTGTCATTTGATAACAGGATCACATCATTAGGAGAATGATGTGATGGACAAGACCCCAAACTATGAACGTAGCATATGATTGTGTCAAGTTTATTGCTATCGTTTCCTGCATGTCAAGTATATGTTCTTATGACCATGAGATCATGCAACTCGCTGACACCGAAGGAGTACCTTGTGTGTACCAAACGTCGCAACGTAACTGGGTGACTATAAAGTTGCTCTACAGGTATCTCCGAGGGTGTCTGTTGAGTTGGCATGGATCAAGACTGGGATTTGTCACTCCGTATGACGGAGAGGTATCTCAGGCCCACTCTATAATACATCATCACAATGAGCTTGCAAGCAATGTGACTAATGGTTTAGCCACGGGATCTTGTATTACGGAACGAGTAAAGAGACTTGCCAGTAACGAGATTGAACTAGGTATATGGTGATACTGACGATCAAATCTCGGGCAAGTAACATACCGATGGACAAAGGGAATTGCATACGGGATTATCTGAATCCTTGACATCGAGGTTCGACCGATAAAGATCTTCGTAGAATATGTAGGAACCAATATGGACATCCAGGTCCCACTATTGGTTATTCACCGTAGAGGTGTCTTGGTCATGTCTGCATAGTTCTTGAACCCGCAGGGTCTACACACCTAACGTTTGGTGACGATATAAGTATAGTTGAGTTGTTATGGTGGTAACCGAAGGTTGTTCGGAGTCCCGGATGAGATCCCGAACATGATGAGGAACTCCGGAATGGTCCGAAGGTGAAGATTGATATATAGGACGAAGGGTATTGGAGTTCGGAAGTGTTCCGGGGGTATCGGGTTATGGCCAGGAGAACCGAAAGGGGTTTCAGGGGCCCCGACAAGTGTTGGGGGGCCTCATGGGCCAAGGGGAGGGAGCACACCAGCCCACTAAGGGGCTGTGCGCCCCCCTCACCCCATCCGACGATCACCAGAGGAGGTGGGGCGCCCCCTAGGGCTTCCTCCACCTGGCTTGGGGGGCAAGTCACCCTAGGGTTTCCCTAGGGGCGCCCCCATCCGTGGTGGCCGCCGCCCCCCTAGGGGAAACCCTAGGGCGCCCCTCCTCCTCCCTTCCTCCTATATATAGAGGGGTGGAGGGAGGGCAGCCGGACCCCAATCTATGCCACGGCGCTGCCCTCCCTCTCCCACGTAGTCCATCGTCTATCCGCACAGCTTAGCGAAGCTCTGCCGAGATTTTTCCACCACTACCGCCATCACGCCGTCGTGCTGCCGGAGGAATCGAGCTACTACTTCACCATCGTTCGCTGGATCGAGGAGGTGAAGGCGTCATCAAGCCGTACGTGTGTTGAACGCGGAGGTGCCGTCCGTTCGGCACTTGGATCGGGAGATCGCGGGACGGATCGTGATTGGATCGCGAAGACTTTCGACTACATCAACCGTGTTTCTTAACGCTTCCGCTTAGCGATCTACAAGGGTATGTAGATGCAATCTCTCCTCTCGTAGATGTTCATCTCCTAGATTGATCTTGGTGAGCATACGATTTTTTTTGTTTCCCTTGCAACATTCCCCAACAATGGAATCGACAGTACACTAACCATGGTTATTTATATAAATGCAAACCTGGTTCTTTGTCTGCTTGTTTCTCATTTAGAATACTAACCCTGATATGAGGGCAAAGTCTCTTGAGATAGTGAGACATACCGATTGTGTCTCATTGTTACAACAACTATAACTAAGAAGGCAAAACATCTTGAAGATAGTAGGACAACCCCAAAGTCATGTATAGAAGTAGTGTTCAAGATAGTCGCCAATTTCAATGAAACAAGCTCACTAAAGTCGTCACCTAAATAAGTTTGACTTTTTCAATCTCAACTCCAAGCAAAAATACATAGTACAACTCTACCCTGATGGGAAGTTGAATCTCTAAGGAAAAGCACGAAGAAACCTAACACACACATTATTGCTAACCAGCTCGAGCTGGAGGATATAAGCATCAAATAAGGGCAGTCTCATCAGCTTGCTCAGTTGCTCGTGCATCAGCTTCGGGGCAAGGTTACCATTTCTTAAGTTGTGTTGATGTGGACTAAATCTCTAGAATTATTTTGTTTGTTGCATTAATTTGCATTGTGGGCAACTTGGACGCACAATGGATGTAGTAAGTGTAATTTCCTATTTTACAGTGCACGTATATTCTTATTATTGTATTCTGCAGTCCGCTAATGGGCCAAATGTATTTTTAGCCATTAACGGCCAAAATAACCATGGGTCACAAACTAGCCAAAATAATCATGGGCCACAAATGGCCCAAGAGCCTCACGGGCTACAAATGGATCAAAAGCAACAGAGGCCACAAACGGGCCGAAAGCACCATGGGTAGTGGACGAGTCGAAAGACACCATGGGTTGATAATGGGAGGAAAGACACTATGGGCGATAATGGACCCAAATGAACCATGAGCTTTAAATGGGCCAAAAGCCACCGGAGTCTGAAAATGGTCGAAAGACACCATGGGTTGTAAACTAGGCTCAAAGTCACCATTCGCCAGAGACAAGCAAAAGACACCACCGACTATTAATGAGCCAAAAGACACCATGGACCACATATGAGCAAAAGACATTAGGTGGCGTATGGGCCGAAAGTATCAATGGACCATAATCATGGCGAATGACCCACAAGTCGGTAATGGGCTGAATTCGCGTAGACCTAATGAGTCATACGCATCCGGGCCGTAAAAGGGTTGTTTGCAAGCAGGCCGTTAAGGGGCATTTAATGGGCAAGATCCGCCAAGTTTGGACAAATGCCCGTAGGACTTAAACATGCCTTTGGACTAGGATGACCTTTTGTCTAAACGCCCCTCTATTTGGTTGCGCCAAGCGTCATTACTTCATTGGTTCACGTGGCCCATTGTGCATGAGACATTTGTTCCAATTAGTTGCCGACGTGTGCCTCCATCCGACCAATAGAACGCTGATGCGTGGCTCCAACCGACCAATAGAACGCAAAAACGTGGCGGATAACCAGGAGGCCACGTCGTTAATGGGTATCAGATCTGGAACCCGCCCCTGATAGCTTAATGAAGATCCATTATGGTGGCTACCATGTGTTAGTTACGCTTGATGAAACACTTTTATGATGCTTCATTTTCTATCATGAAAGTGCACACTTCCGTGATAAAAAATTGACCATTGTCATGGAACACATCTACCATGACAGATGTATGATTATCTCAATTCTATCATAAAACCGTCACGGATGTACATCACTAATTAAAAATGGAACCTAGTGTGACAATCGAGTATCATCACAGTTGTGTCATTTTTTTGTAGCACAATGGACATGTGCTTGGTGAGCCGACACATTCAACGTCACCGACCTAACGATGAGGATCTTGATCTAACGATGGATCTTCCTAGGGGGAGGCAGGGAGAGATGGTGCTGAGCAGGCCATGGACCCACCATTAATCCCACAAGATTCAAGAGGACCCTTGACAAGAGCTCGTGAACGTGCCATAAAAACCAAGGTGAATTATCTCCTACTTAAGCTCCCTATACATTTGGATGATACTTGGCAACTACCTCAAAATTGAACCCTATCCATGATTATGTACAACGATGATCACCACGATGAAGTGAGGGCGGAACGTCCAGTCCATTAAGAGGAGCGAGAAGGAAGTATGGAAGAAGGTGTCCAGAGAATGAAAACATGAAGATGCTCTCTGGACACTCTTTGCCCATGGGATACAGGGCACTAGTATGCATGGGGTACCCCATAAACTATCTGGACACCCCGTGCACACGGGACCCGTCGCATAGCCTTTGGATACCACGTTCCACAGGGCCCTGTGCCCACGATCCCCTTTACTCCGTGCACACGACCCTGCCTATGAGCCGTGAGGGGAAATGTCTCTTGTATCCTTATCCTCATCTCATACCTCTAAAAACTATATAATACACACCCTTGCACTTTTTAGGGTTAGCAAAGCATTAAATTCAGAAACTATATAGTACACACCCTTTGCACTTTTTAGGGTTAGCAAAGCATTAAATTAGATCTTGGGAGAGGTTTGCTCATCTTATGTCCTCCTTTTCTCCCGATAAAGGGCGCTTTTATTAAACTCGAAATGTAGCATCAAGAAGATACACCCGACATCTGCATAGTTAAGATGCACACAACCAATACCAACAGTTTGGCAAAAAGAAACAAAAAAACCCGACATATCGGCAGCGAAGAGTCATATGACCAACACTATGCCTATGTCGAATGGGGTGGTGGGCAGATCCGGAAATTATGCTTTGCTCATCTTATCTCCTCTAGAGGATCAAGACCTCCTTCTAAGAGAAGAATCCCTTGTGGATTACCAATACCTCGATATCCTTTGGATTGAGGAAGAATTACCTCTCAATACTCCACCTCTCCTAGAGATTTGGAAAGAACCCTACCTATTTACCTCTGCCTTTGTTGTTTGTTGGATTTGAGGTGTATCTCTCCTTGCTTGTGATTTGAGTAAACTTGTGGTGCAAACATTGTTCTCTTGAGAGCCCTCTTGTGTTCCTTGTGTTATTTGAGATTGTCCTCAACTCCACATCCAAATTGTGAAAATTGGGCAACAATTAGGACTTGGTTCTACATCAGTAAGGAAAGCATGTGTGCAAATGTAAACATCCGAGTGTTGAGCCAGCTGATAGACAAAGCATGTATATTGTAACAAGCACAGGTTCATAAACACTGCAAACAAGTACTGGGGATTTACAACACTGATGTTTACTCCAAAACATATTGGGTAGGACCGGAGGAGTAAAAACTAAGTATAGGCAATGAAAATTACATGCTACTGTCTGCAAGACTAGGCGCACTTGATTTGCTTACAAACCTAAAATTACACACACAAACACAAACACAAACACACACATGTTTTCTTCTTTTTATTGCTTCAGTAACATGGTCCCAGCTAAGGACTAGATTATCAACAGGTTCTCCTGATTGCCGGATCTTCAGAATTCAGATGCTTCGCTCCTGAAAAAACAAAAAGAAAGATGTATCCTGTAAGTTAACTCGTCTCAAGCTCTGAAATTTAGAACCGGGCAAACAGATCTTTGCATCTCAAAAGAAGAAACATGCACTCATTTCTTTGGGTAGTTTCGTGTGCATTGGTTTCTTATCTATGCTCTGTAATTGGGAGTTTGGGACATGCAGAGCTGCCTCCTCAAGGGTTACCTATAGTTTTGCCACTAAAGAATGCATTTTTTTTTCAACACTCTAAAGAGTGCAAACTGACAGAAAGCAGATTGGCGCATCCATGCAGGCAAAGATGCTGTGTTCTGGGCTCCTGGTTCAGGCTCAAATTATGTGCCAGATCCGCTTTGCTTGTGTAATAGACTAATTGTGCAAGCAGAGTAATGCTTTCAGTGCATCTGGAGCAGAAACAGCAAAGGAATTGACATCACTGACAAACAAGCGGCATTCCTTTGCTGTTTCGTTGTCAATTGACAACGTCAACCTAGCTAGGGCACGGATCACCTTATTATGACAAGTGACTGAGATCAGTACATAGCTTTGAGCTAGGATCTGACACCTCATACTTGTATATTAGTAAACATGAGACGAGAATCAGGCTGAGTTTTGGTTACCATGAGGAATCAGTTCCAAGCCCCCTGGGTGTTAGTCCTCGTACTTGGGGAACGGGACCCTGCCGGACTCGATGAGCTTGATGTCGTCCACGAGGATCTCGTAGTGGCGGCGCACCTCGTCGGCCGTCTTGGTCCCGCCCATGGCGCGAGACACCTTGAGCCAGCGGTCGGGCGTGCCCTCGCCGTAGTAGGCGAGTGCCTCCTCGAACAGCTTGTTCTCCTTGTCGCTCCACGCCGCGTCGTCGCCGCCGCGGGATGAGCTCCTTGACCCAGAAGACATCTCGACCTGGATCGGAATTGGTAGTCAAGTACTAGTATGTTTCTCGGAAACCGAGCTCAGTTAGCGCTGAAGTTTTTGTACTTCGGAAGCCCCGATGGCTGTGGTTTGGTGATCGCTGTGCTGCTTCGGTGCCCGCTATTTATAGGCGCTTGGGGCCTCGCGCCGCTCGTATGGTGGTATCAGGACTGCCACCGACTTGGTGATTGAAAGATCAGTGAGGCTAATTAGATTATGTCATTCTGAACTTTTTGGACGAAGGTGCTTCATTTGGAATGTAGATTTCGGTGCTGCGATATGACATCTCATCTCAACGCGAACAAAGGAGCACGATCGGTCCGTGTCAACGTCTCCGGTGCATGGCACTGCAGCCTGCAGTGTGATATTATCTCCGGCCGGGCATTTCAGTCGGGCGAACCAACACTCGCTGCGACCAAAATGCACATTAACTATCGCGAGCGTAATTTTCGGTAACGTTCGGCATGCAACAAATAATTAGCGAATAATAAATGGCTACCGCTACACTGCTGCATGCAAGCGTCCATCGCTAGCCATGCCCCAAAAAGGGGCTATCAATACATGCATGCACTGGTTATGCGGATAGCCATAAATATAGGATCGCAAATGCTACTTCATGATTGTTACTAGTAGTTTCCCTCGTATTTTGGGTCATATTTTCATCATAATTTTAACTAATAAACCATATTTTGACCGTGGTTTACTAGTCTCCATTCTATTTTGGTCATATTTTGACCATGATTTAACAAATAAAATCTATGGTATACGTAGCAAAATTAAAATAATTGGAACTTACATCCAAATACGAACCCAACAATTTTTTTATGAGAGCGTTTTGCGAAGTTAGAGATGAGCTCTCCTTTCAGGACCTAGGATGGACTGGTATCCCGTACACTTGGGATAACCGTCAACCGGTGTTGCAAATGTTAAAGCAAGGTTGGATCAAGCCTTTGCTAATGAGAAATTCCAGCAACGTTTTCAGTACACCCGTGTTCGACACATCAGTTCGGTTGAATCGAATCACTATTTTGTTGTAGCGGAGATGAAGGAGGGTGTGCCAAATCAGTCTCGACCTAAGAAGCAATTCCGTTATGAGAACGTTTGGCAAACGCATGTCGATTATGACAAGCTAGTCTGGCAAACTTGGCTAGATCAGCAATAAGTTACCTGGCTCCAAGGTGTGGCGCAATCTTTGCAACATCTTTAGTGAACACTGGAACCATGGGGTGCAAAAGAGTTAGGTTGCTTCACACGAGCTGTCCGGGAACTTCAGAAAAAGTTGGACAAGCTTCGTTCTCTTTTGGTTGGGCGTGGTCCGACTGATGAGGAGAAGTGCACAATTAAAAAGTTGAAGGAAGCTTTGTTCCAGGAGGAGGTGTGGATCCGTCAGCGCTCACGTGTGTTGTGGCTGTGTGAAGGTGACCGAAACACCGGGTATTTCCATGCACAAGCAGCACAAAGGAGACAGATCAATAAATTTCGGGCCTTGTACGGCAAGATGGAACTGCATGTATTAATGAAGTGGAGGATAAGGAGGAAGTGCAAGCGTTTTATCAGGACCTGTATGAATCGCGGGGGTTCTCTGATCCAAACGAGCTACTCAATCATGTGCCGGTCAAAGTTACACCAGGCATGAACTCTTTACTGTACATTGTTGCAGCGGAGGTCAAGGAGGCGCTGTTCCAAATGGCGACTTCCAAGGCGCTGGGCGTCGACGGGTTTATGGCTGGTTTCTACCAGCGCCACTGGGATATCTTGCAAGACGATGTTATTGATGCGCTGCTGGAATTCTTGAATGTTGGGGACCTACCGATGGGCTTGAATGATACATCTATTATTTTGATTCCTAAGGTACGACACCCCCAATTCATCTCTCACTATCGGCCTATTCCTCTCTGTTCAGTGATGTATAAAATTGGTGCCAAAGCAATTACAAAATCGATGTGAGAGAATATGGAGGAGATCATTAGCGAAGAACAAAGTGCTTTTGTACTTGGGCACCTAGTCACTGACAATGTCCTTGTGGCATATGAAAGCGTGCATTCAATGAAAGAAGGAAGAAAGGAAAAAATATTCGTGTGTGGTAAAACTTGATATGATGAAGGCCTACGACAGAGTGGAATGGCACTATCTGGAATCTATTATGATCAAGTTGGGCTTAGCACTAGTTTTGTGAGACTTATTATGAAGTGTGTCTCCTTGGTGAGATTCTGAGTTAGGGTCAATGGGGAGCTATTACCCTACTTCATACCTTCGAGAGGATTAAGGCAGGGGTATCACTGTATCTATTATTGATGTGTGTTGAAGGGTTCTCTTCCTTGCTGGTAACTAAATTGATAGAGGAATAAGAGTGAGCTACGAATCTCCTTGGGTTAGCCACCTTCTATTTGCAAAAGATCAAAGTGCAGTTAGTTTGAATGAGATTCTTCAAGTATAGGGCGATGCTTCGGGGCAGTGTGTTAACAGAGATAAGAATTGTCGGTGCACGACACCTATGGGATCCAAAGGGACCCCTTTACGATTTGGCGGGGGGAGAGGTATACGCAAAGAGCAGAACCAACGATCGACGCGGGAAGATTTTACCCAGGTTCGGGCCGCTTATCAGCGTAAAACCCTACTCCTGCTTTGTGTTCTTATTAATGTTCTTGAGCCCAGCCTTCAGGAGCGCTCGCTATGAACAGTACGTTCAAAGAGCAGCTACGCATGCAGAATGGGCCAGAAGTTCTCCTCCCTCGTAGCAGTTGCCTTGGACCTCCTTTTATATCACAAAGGGGTCACCACAGTGGCAAAATGTACATACATTGAGGTGTAAAGTAGCTACAGGGTTTCATACCTAACCCCTGACGGATTAGGACAAACGCATTTAATGCACCGTGAGGTATCCGTTTAGGTGTCCTCACTTTCTTGGGGATGGAAAAAGGGGCCATCCCATCAGCACCGCTTAAGCTCTTTTCCATTGGCGCGTCGCCACGTGTCCAAAGAAGGACCCAGAATGTCGGGTTTGTCGCTGTGCTAAAGCAGCGGCACAGCAACAAAACCTTGCCGGGCGCCGAAGCTTGCCGGGCCCCAAGCCTTGCCGGGCGCCAAGCCTTGCCGGACGCCAAGCCTTGCCGGGCGCCAAGCCTTGCCGGGCGCCAATCCTTGCCGGGCTCCGCAGGCCACCCCGGCAAGATCTTGCCTGGGAAGCTGGCCTTCGGATTCCAGCTCTTCTTATCTGCTGATCCTCAGGTATCTGACTTGATGATTTCTTTGGTGGCTTGAATCGACCTCGAACTGTTCCCTGGCAAGCCTTGCCGCGAGGATGGCTACAACTGCCCATGCACAAGTACGGGGTACTAGTGGCCCAATACTTAGTACACCGACAGGAGCCCCCGGGCCTAGGCCAAACACGAGTGCGAGGCGTTGTTGGGCTAGGCCCAAACAGTGCACGGGCACGCGTGGCAGGGGATTAACTGCTCGTAAATATCTCGTTTTACTGTGCCCCCCACTATGCGCACCGAGCGCGCGACGTGGGAAGCGTGCCTCAAAGGCTGCAACTGCCACGCGCCTATAGAGGCGCATTCACATTGGGGAATAAAAGAGGCGGCCCCGCTCCTTCCCCATAAAAAGGAGAAGCCGCAGAGGCACAAGCCTATTTACCCCCCTCTTCTTCTCAATCTGGCCGTCGCCATCGCCTTCCTCCTCTCGAGCTCAGAGCGAAGCTTTTTCCTCTTCCGCCCGCCGCTTCCACGCTCGTTCCACCCCCGGCTTCCGCCCTCACGGCCGCCATGCCGCCCAAGGCCAGCAAAGGCAAGGGCAAGGAAGCGAAAGCCGACGTCCCAGAGAGCGAACTGGTGAAGATGCGGAAGAAGCATGTCGTCTTCCCCCCATCGCTCGATGCTGAAGCTCTGAAGGGGCGGTACCAGTGCATGTGGGCGAAGGAGACGCAAGCGCACCCCGCCACACGTGTAATTCCAGGTGCTTGTTCCAAAAGTGGATCGGACAGATACCCTTTCTTCGCCGCGTATTTTTATTGCGGGCTCTGTCCCCCATTTTCCGACTTCTTCAATGATATCATGTACACTTACGGCTTTCATCTTCTCGATTTCACGCCGAATGCGGTTCTATGCATGTCCATCTTTGCCCATCTCTGTGAAAACTTTGCCGGCGTGATTCCCAACTCTACTCTTTTTCGCCATTACTTCTTCCCCCGCATCCAAAAAGGAGAAGCCCTCTCTGGTTCTATCGCCTGGATTCCAAGGGCTTGGAATAAGGAGATATACCCAGAAGGAGTTTACCGCGAAAAGTGGGACGAATGGCGGGCTGAATGGTGCTGGATCAAGGAAGCAGATCCCCATCCATTTTGTCTTCCCTGGCAACAGAAGGTGGTCCGCGGCAAGGACTGGAGCGATCTCGCCGCGGAGGACAAGAGGCTCACAATCGCCACCACCAAGATCCTTCGCCTGAAAGCTGCCGGGCTGACAATGGAGATGATTGGCTTCGACTTTCTCCGCCACTGCATCGCCCCCTTGCAGAACAGGGGAAGGCCAGCTTGGGAATACAGAAACGCGGCAGATATCATGAGATTGCGCCCCGGGTTGAATAATAATCTGACCACTATGCAGCTTGGCGCTCTCCGTAAAAAATTATTCCAGCGCGAAGACAAGCATCGGCTGCCGACAAGCATCGGCTGCCGGCAAGAATCGTCCCTTTGTGAAACAACTCCGCCTTGGGGTCAATCATCGCCTTCATGCCGATGTTCAACGTCCACGGTCTTGACGCGACTTGGGCCGAGCCAACCGAGGAGGAAGCACATAAGTTTTTTGACAACTTGACGGAGAGACCCGTCCGGCAAGAGACAGATTTCATCCGAGCTACCACCGACCAAGAAGTAGCTTACATTGCTACCTGGGTGAAGGAGGCAAATCTTGCCGCGGAGGCCGGCAGCGTTGGCTTCATAGAATGGGAAGCCAGCGATGCAGAGGTAGTAGTGGAGGTAAAACCTGCCGGGAAGGACCAAGCTGCCGGGGAACAGAGCAGCACAGCCGCTGAGAGCTCGTCCGACGAGAACACGGCCGAAGAAGAACCGCAAAAAGAGCTCCCAGCCCCGAAGAAGATGAAGCGTGTTCTTCGAAAGGCTGTATCTGGCATCCCGGCAAGCCAGCCTTCTTCGTGCAGCGAGGCTCCCGGCAAGAAAGTGGCCGGCAAGATTGCACCGCGGCAAAGGGGCTCGTCAACAACCTGCGCGGCGCGCGAGACCCACACCAGCGGCCACTGCTGGGACGGCAGGGGTGTCTCGCACTACCGCACCGAAAGCTGCCCCGGCGCCTGCCACAGCCAAGCGGCCTAGGACCCCTCCTCTGCCTCCCCACTCAGACATTGCAGCGGAGGCCGATTTCGACATCTCCGGCTTTAGCCCGAAGCGAGAGGAAGAAGAGTGAGTACTTTGCCACAGCCTTTATATTCCAATCTTGGATCGATCTTACTAACTTGCTCGTATTGCCTCTGCAGTGATGCAGAAACCTTGCTGGAGAGGATGGCGAAGAGGACAAAGACTTCCACGGGCGACGAGCCCCCGGCAGGCTCCACGAGCGTGCTAGAAACCATCGTCGTCAGCCCGGAGCCCAGCCCCCAGCACAGCCCCCAACACAGCCCCCAGCGTAAGTTCACTGTTCTTTTTCCGCTGGCGGGTGCTGAGGCTTCCATTCTTGCCGCTGATATCCTTGGGCTCGCAGGAGAAGAACGACAACAAGGAGGGTTGTCGGAAGACATCCCCATCGTGCCGCCTTCATCGACCACGCCGCCCACAAACACATCCCCGGCAAGAGATCCTACCGTCGAGCCCATCCTAACCGAGGAGGAGCCGGCAAGCATGGACACCGGCAACCCTCCCCCGGCAACCGAAGTTGCCGGGAAGGGCGAGGCCACCTCTCAACAACTCGACTCAGGTAATCGATTGCCTCAGAGTGCTTGTTATTCTTTCCCTTATCTCTCTGTCTTTAGTCACTTCAAACTTCAATCTCGATCTTATTCTGTTTCCCTCCTTCGTCCTTCAGAGTTCCCTGTGATGGAACACATGGATGTCGATGTTGTCATCAAGGAGACCGCTAGGGACGCCGCTGCCGAAGCAGACAGGATTGCTGCCAGCGAGGCCACCAAGGATGACACTGTCGAGGCTGGTGGTGCTCTTGACGGGGAGGCCGCCAAGACTGCACAAGAGGAACCCGCCAAGGAACCTACTGGAGGGGGCGACAGGGAGGCTGATGACCATACTGACGGCATTCCTGCCGCAGGAGCGCCAGGCGCTGCACCGGCCACGGAGCCCCCTACCACTGGTGAGGCGGTCGCTGAAGACCAACCGTCAACATCTGAAGGCCCCTCATCCAGCAAATACCTCAAGGTCGGCGAGAACCTGTTCGTTAACTTGTCGGGGACGGCAAGCATTGGGGCACCAGCCAAAGGAGAAGTTTTTGACGAAGAAATCATCGCTGCTGCCGGGCTCGAGGTTGTTGACGATCCCAGCGCTAGCAGCGGTAAATCTGAAGAGGATCAGCTCCTTCAGGCCATGGGCGAGAATTTCCGCAAGCTCCAGGCTCTCCACCGCGCCCGGAAAGATAAGGCGGACTCCAGAATGGCAGTCGTCGAGGCGGCCGAGGCAGATTTCCAGAGGCGCGTCGAACAAACGCAAACCTGGTACGTCGAGGCCCTCCAAGAGCTGACTGCTGGCTGGGAACAGGTGAGCCAACAGTGGACAGAGATCCTCCTGAAGCAATCTGATATGGAGAAGGCGCAGGATGAAGCTACTCAAAGGATTGCTGCTGAAGATGCCCTCCTGACGGGGCGCCGTGTTGCTCTTGACGCTTATGAGGAAGATCTCACCGCACGTGAGCAGGCGCTCGCCGCCAAGCTTCTCAGCAAAGATGAAGATATCGAGAAGCTTGTCGCGCGGCGGACCCAGGAGCTGGAGCAAAAACATAAAGAGGCGCTCGAAGCTCTGACTGCAAGTCACACCGGCAAGCTCAAGGAGGCCATCGATGCTGCTGAAGCTGCAGAGGCCGCCAAGAACGAGCTGAGCGACAAGGTAAAGAAGCTGGAAATAGATCTCGAAGAGCACGGCAAGGAGCTCTCGACGCTCAAGGGTGATAGGGAAAAAACCCTCCACTCCTTGGCGGAGATGCAAGTTGCCCTGTCCAATAAAATCAAGCAGCTCTCCTCTGCGGCTGATGACATTGTAGTTCTGGAATTGAAGCTGACCATGTTGCAGAAGTCTCTCGAGGCCAGTAGGGCCCGTGAGAAGGCTCTACTCAAGGATCTCCAAGGAGAGAGGAACCTGCTCAAGAGCGCTGCCGCCGCCCAAACCAATTACAAGAAGGGGGTGGAGATCTGGACTGGACATCTCATCCCCACCGCGGAGAAGCTTACGGCAGAGCTGTCAACCATGGGCCTGTCGAACTTCAGGTATTCTTTCGAGGAAAGGATATCTTCAAGTGCCAGATTGACGATGTTCTTTGAAAGCATTATCGACGCCTTGAGGGTGCTCCAGTCTAGCCGGGCAACCCAATTGGCCAACGAGACTCGCCGGCTTTGCCGGGCCGTCCTTCGCAAGGTGCTTATCAAGGTGGTGCACAGCAATCCCGGTATCGACCTCTCCAACGCGCTCGGCCATCTGCCAAGGGATGCAAATGTTGAGGCGCTTGAAGAAAGCATCGCGCCTATCCTTGAGAAGGTGGACTCCATCAAAAGGATTGAAGGCCAGCGCAGGGACTAAGTGCTCCCCCTTTTCTTGCCGTCATCATTCCATGTAAAAGACAATTAAGTCTCAAGTTAGAATTGCGGTAGCTCATGAATGTAATATTACTCGCCTATGTTTAGGTTCATGCTTGCTATTTTCCTTGTCTGATTCCTTTATGTATGGAGTTCACCCTACGCTTACTGAAAAACTTACCGGCGCGCAACCTGCCACGAGCGCTGGGTGCGGGACTTCAGCAGCCTGCTAGAGGCACGGCGGCCGGCAAGACTCCTTGGCGTTCTCAGTGCAGCCACTTAAATCGTTGAGCGGGCTCGAAACAAAATAAGGGCGCAACTGATTACAACAAGGGTTCCTTCGCGTGCAGATTTTCCATACAAGAGTCGGAATCGTCCAAGGAAATAACTTGTAATAAAGGAAACTTGCTCTAAGTTTTTAGGACTTAGCTTTCTGTCACTGTCCTTCCTCCGGCAAGTGTCGATTCCGAACGTCGCCAACTGGTACTCATATCTCCCTTCCCCCCCGGCAAATGTGCACGCGAGGAATCCTTCTGTCTTTTAAAAAGAAAGAAGAGAAAATAAAGACATGAAACCTTGGCGGTTAGTTAGAACTTACCGGGAGTAGGTGTTATACAACATCTTAGACAAACATGCATATATAAATATGAACATGGGAATCAATAAGAGAATGTACAACACTTAAATTTATTCATCTGCGCTCAGGGTCTGCGCCTGGCTTTGTACAAAGGATTACATGCCTTGCCGACAAGACTTGTACAAAAGGGTGGTTGCCGGGGGCCCCCGGCAACCGCGCCTTATGGGTAGAACTTGCGAAGATGTTCGATATTCCAGGAATTACTCACTGGAACGCCATCTTCGGTCTCCAGGCGGACAGCACCGGGCCTGGTGACTCGTACTACCCGATAAGGGCCTTCCCACTTTGGCGTCAACTTGTTTGAATTCTTGGCGGACTGAATCCGTCGAAGAACAAAGTCGCCTTCCTCAAGGCTTTGGGTATGAACTTTGCGGCTATGGTAGCGGCGCAAAGCTTGTTGGTAGCGTGCAGCTCGCACAGCAGCCTGAAGACGATTCTCCTCAAGGAGCACAGCGTCATCTTGCCGCAGTTGCTCTTGCTCAAGCTCATCATAAGCGAGCACTCGAGGTGATCCGTACGTGAGTTCCGTGGGGAGAACTGCTTCCGCTCCGTAGACCAGAGCGAAGGGTGTCTGGCCGGTGGCTCGATTTGGTGTCGTTCTGATTGACCAAAGAACTGCCAGCAACTCATCAATCCAGCGTCTTCCACACTTTCTCAGCCTGTCAAAGGTTCTGGTCTTGAGACCGCGCATCACTTCAGCATTGGCCCTCTCCGCTTGGCCGTTGCTTCTCGGGTGAGCAACAGAGGCAAAACAAATTTTGCCGCCAAGGTCTTGGACGTACTGCATGAAGGTGCGACTTGTGAACTGCGTGCCGTTGTCGGTGATGATCCTGTTGGGTACACCGAAATGGCAAACTATCCCTTTAAAGAACTTGACGGCTGATTGTGCTGTCACCTTCCTCACTGCTTCGACCTCCGGCCACTTTGTGAACTTGTCGATAACAACGTACAAGTACTCAAAGCCCCCGGTAGCACAGGGGAAAGGGCCCCAGTATGTCGAGCCCCCAGACCGAAAATGGCCAGGAGAGAGGGATTGTCTGAAGAGCTTGGGCTGGTTGATGTGATTTCTTCGAATGAAACTGGCACGCTTCACACTTGGTGACTAGTGTAGTTGCATCCTCGAGAGCGGTGGGCCAAAAGAAACCTTGCCGGAATGCTTTCCCGGCAAGTGCTCTTGATCCTATGTGAGAACCACATATGCCTCCATGTATCTCTGCCAACAGCTCTAGCCCATCCTCCCGAGGAATGCACTTTAATTTCACACCGTTTGGTCTCTTCCTATACAGGACGTCATTGATGAACTTGTACATAATAGACCGACGGGCTACTCTTTCTGCTTCTTCCTGTTCCTCCGGGAGTTCTCCTGTCTGAAGGAAATGGACAATGTGCTGCGCCCATGCTGGAGCCTGAGGCTCGACAGCCAGGACTAAAGGCATCTCCTCCGCCGGGGGAACGTTTGTCTCGACAACAAGGGCCTGAGGCCCTACCGGAGCCTGTTGTTCCCCGGCAGGCATGTCGATCCCGGCAACTTCCTTGCTGGCGGCTCCCGGGAGTTCTGCCGGGAAGTACTGGCCAGAGTTCAACTTTCTTCTCTTTTCTTGCCGCATCGATGGCGCTACGGATGGTTGAGTCAATTGGAGCACAAAAGTTCCCGGTTCCACAGGCAACTTGAGGGCGGCACGCTTTGACAGGTCGTCAGCAACACTGTTCTCGGCACGAGGAACATGCTCCATTTGCAGACCATCAAAGCGCTCTTCCATTTTCCTCTTCATCCACGTAGGCTTGCATCAATGGGCTTTGATAACTCTTGTTAACTTGCCTGACGACAAGTTGGGAATCGCCTTTGATAACGAGCTTTTTGATACCAAGGTCTGCCGCGATCCTGAGACCGGCAAGCAAACCCTCGTATTATGCAGTGTTGTTGGTCGAACTCTCCCGGGGAAAATGCATTTGTTCTACGTACTTGAGGTGCTCTCCGGTGGGTGCGACAAGCAGCACGCCAGCACCGGCGCCTTGCAGCGAGAAAGCCCTATCAAAGTACATAACCCATTGTTGATCGATTTCCTTGCCGGGGAGAGTTGTTTCCTGAGCCTCTTCGTCCGGCATTGGGGTCCATTCTGCAATGAACTCCGCCAAGGCCCTGCTCTGGATCGTCGAAGTGCTTTCAAACTTGAGGCCAAAGCTGGACAACTCCAACGCCCACTCCACGATCCTGCCGGTTGCTTCTGGATTTTGCAAAATCCGTTGCAACGGAAAGCGAGTGACGACGGTGATTTCATGTGCTTGAAAATAATGGCACAGCTTCCTCGAGGCCATAAGAAGGCCGAAAAGCAACTTCTGCACACCAGAATATCTTGACCTAGCTCCTTGTAAAAGAGAGCTAACAAAATAGACTGGGCGCTGCACCACCTTCTTCTTCTGCACTGGTTCTTCTGTTTGCGCAGATCCTGTCTTGCCGGGATCAACCCTTGCCGGGGAAGATCTTGCCGTGTCACCTGGTGGTCCTGCCGCTGGTGTTGCTTCCTCATCAGCCTCTCTCTGCGCCACTAGTGTAGAACTAACCACTTGATTTGTTGCTGCCAGATACAGCAGCAATGGCTCTTGTGGTTTAGGCGCGACTAGCGTCGGCGGAGAGGAAAGGTATTTCTTCAAATCTTGCAGCGCGGCCTCCGCCTCCGGAGTCCATTTCATTGGACCTGCCTTCTTCAAAATTTTGAAGAAGGGCAGGGCGCGCTCAGCAGATTTGGAAATAAACCTGCTTAGAGCAGCAACACAGCCGGCAAGACGACGCACATCTTTGACGCGTCTCGGCGCTTCAATTTGCTCAATAGCTTTGATCTTGTCGGGGTTCACTTCGATTCCCCGGCAAGATACAAAGAATCCGAGGAGCTTGCCGGAAGGAACACCAAACACGCACTTCTCAGGATTGAGCTTCAGGTTGATCTGCGCATATTTGCAAATGTTTCTTCTAAATCTTGAATGAGCGTCGCTTTGTCTTTGGTTTTGACCACTATATCATCCATATACGCCTCCATATTTATATGGAGTTGAGGCTCAAAACCAATTTGGATAGCTCTCGCAAATGTTGAACCAGCACTTTTCAACCCGAAAGGCATTCGTATAAAACAATACGTACCACATGGGGTGATAAATGCGGTCTTCTCTTCATCTTCTTTTGCCATAAAAATCTGATGATATCCTGAATAGGCATCAAGGAAGGACAGGAGATCACAACCAGCGGTGGCATCCACAATCTGGTCGATGCGCGGTAAGGGAAAGGGATCTTTTGGACAAGCTTTATTGATATCTGTATAATCGATACAAAGCCTCCATTTCCCATTCGCTTTTCGCACTACAACCGGATTGGCCAACCAGGTTGGATGAAGCACTCCTTTGACCAATCCTGCCGCCTCCAGCTTTCTGATTTCTTCGGCAATGAATTCTTGCCGCTCCAAGGCTTGCTTCCTGACCCTTTGCTTGACGGGCCGCGCATGGGGATAGACGGCAAGGTGGTGCTCAATTACCTTCCTGGGAACACCGGGGATGTCAGACGGTTGCCATGCAAACACGTCGACATTCGCCCGCAGGAAAGCAACGAGCGTGCTTTCCTATTTGTCATCTAGGGTGGAACTTATGGTGAAAGTTCCCCCCGTTCCGTCCTCCCTGACGGGCACCTTCTTGGTCTCTGGCGGAGCAGCCTTGCATTTCTTGTTCTTGCCGGTGGAACTCTCTGGTGCATCCTCGACGGAAGCGCAGCACTCCGAGGAGGTGCGCTTGCCGGAGTTCACGCCAAGGTTCTTGCCAGTCTTCTTCTTCCCCCCGGGAGTTCCAGCGGCAGGAGCAGGTGCCTTGATGGCAGGTGCTGCAACTGCTTCCCGGTAAAGTTGGTCGGCATAGATGAACGCATCCTTCTTATCGGAATGGATAGTAATGACACTCAACGGCCCAGGCATCTTCAAAACATTGTACGCGTAGTGTGATGCCGCCATGAACTTAGCCAGCGCTGGCCGACCAAGGATCCCATTATATGACATGGAGATCTTGGTGACATCAAACACCACCTTCTCGGTCTTGAAATTGAGCTCGCTACCAAATGTCACCGGCAGCGTAATCTTGCCCTTGGGCTGGGTTCTTCCCGGATTGACCCCTTGAAACGTACCCATTTCTTCGAGGTCCTCATCGGGAATTTGGAGCTTTCTGAGCACATCCAGTGAGATTAAGTTTAGGCCGGCCCCACCGTCAACTAACATTCTCGTCACCTTGAGGTTGCGGATCGTTGGCGAGACCAACAATGGCAAGCACCCGACCGCAGTTGTGCCATCAGGGTGATCCTCGACGTCGAAAACGATAGGCGTGCTGGACCACTTCAGGGGCCTACATGCATCTGGGGATGGCTCTGCCGCATTGACTTCCCGCACCCACTGTTTGAGTTGACGGTGGGAAGAATGCAGCGAAGCACCTCCATCGATACACATGGCCACCGTAGCCTTCTGGAATTCTTGCTCACTGGACTCATCATCTTCTTCATCATCATCTTCTTCTTTGTCTCGGCCCCGAGCGGGCCTATCCTTTTGTTGCTTGGCCTTGCGCGGCGCCCCCCTCGGCCACCGCGCTTCTTGCCGGATCCATCAGCACCATCTTGGGCCTTCTCCTTATCTCGCCTTTCGTATTCGGCCCTCTGTTTCTCGGCAAGCTGTTCAACTTGCCGGCAGTTCTGGAGATCGTGGCCCTTGGTGCGATGGATCTTGCAATACTGCTTGCCGGAGTTTTCCGACTTGTCGGAAGCCGCCAAGGCCTGACAGGAAGGGTACCCGGCAAGATCCCTGCCAGGGTCGCCAACCTTGGCCTTCTTGGCGGCGCCGGGGTTGTCAGATTCCTCGACAGCAAGCACAGCCTTGCCTCCGCGTTTCCTGTTCCGCCGCCGGCCTTTCCTTGACGGGGTCGTGGCATCTTCTTCTTCGGATTCGCCCGCCGCGCCAACAGCCTCGCCAGGGAGTTTCCTCCCCTCTTCAGCTCGAGCGCATTTATCGGCTAGAGCGTAAAGCTCGGCAATACTCCTGACTTTGTTCATTGCCAGCTCTTCCCGCATTCTGCGGTTACGCATGTTCTGGTGAAACGCGCTAATGACAGCGGCAGGGTGAACATCAGGAATATTGTACTGCACGCGGCTGAACCTCTGCATAAACTTGCGCAGGGACTCGCCCTCCTTCTGAGGGATGATATGCAAATCGCTCTCTTGGCCAGGAGCTTGGTGGCCTCCAACAAAGGCGCCAACAAACTGATGGCACAGATCTGACCAGGAAGAAATAGAATTCTCCGGCAGATGCATCAACCACGACCTGACGTTGGGTTTGAGCACCAACGGGAAGTAGTTGGCAAGTATCTTGTCATCTCGGCCCCCGGCAGCCTGCACCGCAATGGTGTAGATGCTCAGGAACTCCGAGGGATGGGTCTTACCGTCATATTTCTCCGGGACCTCCGGCTTGAAGGTTCGGGAATTGGGCCACTGGACTTGCCGCAGCTCACGGGTAAACGCTGGAGTCCCTACCTCATAAGGCAAGTCTCCTACGTCCCTTGGCGCAGGCTCGTCGACAGCCGGCCCCGCGCGCTTATCAGATTGATAGCGCGCTTCCCGTCGCCGCTCGATGGTAGTTCGAGCGTCCTCCTTGCCTCGTTCCTGGAGAACTTGACGCTGATCTCGGCGCATCCGTGGATCGGATGACGCCGTGGAAACTTCTTCACGGCGGTCGACCTGCTGGGTTGTCGGCCGCCGTTGGTGCCGCGGAGGGGAGTGCACTGTGGTTGCACCACCTCCGGTTTTCTCCACATCGGCTCGCGCCGGATCGATGGGCCTTCGCTGCGAGGGCCCTGCCTCTTGCGGTCCATCTTTGTTGGCGAAGCCGATAAGGCTCTGTATAGTAGCCCGCCACTCCTCCATCTTCTCCGGGGCAGGAGGAAAATCGAGGAGCAGCTGCGCACATGCCAAGGCTTCTGCTGGCGTAGGCGGCGGCGACAGGTGCGAGGTACGTGAGGTGCTCTGACTCCTAACCATATTAGAAGGAGCACCACCACGATCACGCGACCGCGCGCCACCCCCGCCAGCAGCTCGGTGTGCATGCTGGTCCCGCGCATCTTGGGATCGATGCGCAGAAATCTTTTCATGGGGAAGCCCTGAACCACCAGCGCCATGACGTCGCTCATCATGCACGACCTGGGTAGGTCGTGAGGCTTGCGTCGGCGCGGGAGCTCCAGCAGGCGCCCTCCGATCTCTGGAGTTCATTGTGCCACCCGTAGACAACACAGCGCCGTCTCTAGATCCAGCGGCGTGCAGGTTACCACTGCCACTGCGAACGATGCCGCTCGCCTGGCTCGGATCACCAGAACGCCGTGGGGGTTCTAGTCCTCTTCCTTCTGCACCCACACCGTCGCCCGTACGTGAAGGCGTAGGCAAAACGGACGTGGACGGTTGCGCCATCGCGGCACTCTTCTTCTTGGGCGGCATGATGATGAAGAAACTGAAGCGCCGATCACTAGATCAGGTTCACGCAACCTTCAATCCCCCTACCTGGCACGCCAAAGATGTCGGTGCATGACACCTATGGGATCCAAAGGGACCCCTTTACAATTCGGCGGGGGGAGAGGTATACGCAAAGAGCAGAACCAACGATCGACGCGGGAAGATTTTACCCAGGTTCGGGCCGCTGATCAGCGTAAAACCCTACTCCTGCGTTGTGTTCTTATTAATGTTCTTGAGCCCAGCCTTCAGGAGCGCTCGCTATGAACAGTACGTTCAAAGAGCAGCTACGCATGCAGAATGGGCCAGAAGTTCTCCTTCCTCGTAGCAGTTGCCTTGGGCCTCCTTTTATATCACAAAGGGGTCACCACAGTGGCAAAATGTACATACATTGAGGTGTAAAGTAGCTACAGGGTTTCATACCTAACCCCTGACGGATTAGGACAAACGCATTTAATGCACCGTGAGGTGTCCGTTTAGGTGTCCTCACTTTCTTGGGGATGGAAAAAGGGGCCATCCCATCAGCACCGCTTAAGCTCTTTTCCATTGGCGTGTCGCCACGCGTCCAAAGAAGGACCCAGAATGTCGGGTTTGTCGCTGTGCTAAAGCAGCGGCACAGCAACAAAACCTTGCCGAGCGCCGAAGCTTGCCGGGCACCAAGCCTTGCCGGGCGCCAAGCCTTGCCGGACGCCAATCCTTGCCGGGCTCCGCAGGCCACCCCGGCAAGATCTTGCTGGGGAAGCTGGCCTTCGGATTCCAGCTCTTCTTATCTGCTGATCCTCAGGTCTCTGACTTGATGATTTCTTTGGTGGCTTGAATCGACCTCGAACTGTTCCCTGGCAAGCCTTGCCGCGAGGATGGCTACAACTGCCCGTGCATAAGTACGGGGTACTAGTGGCCCAATACTTAGTACACCGACAAGAATACTATTTTCTTCAGTTCTAACATGCCATCACATGTGAAGCAGTCCATGAAGATTGCCTTGGATATCAATGCAGAGGCATTTAGTGAAAGATACCTCGGGCCCCATACGGCAGTCGGGCGCATTACCAGTAGAACATTTGATTACATTGCGGAGCGAGCACAAGGTAAGATTCAAGGATGGTCGGAGAAGTTGTTAGCTTCTGCTGGTTAGGAAGTACTTAAATCAGTTGTTCAGGCGATGCCGACCTATAGCATGAGCACATTCCTTTTGACCAAAAAAGTATGTAAGAGTATTACCTCCCCAATGGCTAAATATTTCTGGAGTAGTTCTCTTGACAAGAAAGGCATTCATTGGATTTACTGGAAAAATATGTCCGCCCTAAATGCAATCGGGGGATGGGGTTTTGGGACATGCATCAATTCAACCTAGCTTTATTTGGAAACCATGGATGAAGTTTGATGATGAAGCCAAATTCCTTGTGCGCTCAGGTTTTGAAAGGCCGCTACTTCCCAGACTGTGAGTTCATGCTAGCATCTGTACCCAAGTCGCCCTCGGCTACCTGGTGCACGATCATAGCAAGCAGGGAGGCTTTGCGGCTGGGTCTTATTAAAATAGTTGGGGATTTGAGCTCCATTCTAGTTTGGACTAAGAAGTGGATCTCAGGAACAATTTCAATGACACCCCTATTCACACCGGCTAACACTCATGCTGAACTAGTTTTAAATCTCATTGATTATGATAATTGGACATGGAGGCAGCAGGTGATTTGTGACACATTCATTGCTCCTGATGCGGAGGCGGTCTTTAATATCCTTCTCTTTGGAGGTGGTGACGATTTTTATGCCTAGGATTTTGACAAAACAGGTAACTACATTGTAAAGACAGCGTATCGTGCTCTTGTGACTCAGACAGAGCATCTTGCTCTAGAGGAAGGGATGGCTATTGGGACCTCAAGGAATATCAACAGTTGTGGAAGACCTTGTTGACATTAAATGTCGTACCAAAAGTTCATGTGTTTTCATGGCAAGTCTTTCGAGGGATTCTTCCTGAAGAGGCTACACTAAAGAGAAGACACATTGCTGAACTTGGCCGATGCAAGGTTTGCTTAGCCATGGACGAAGACCTACAACATGCACTCATGTATTATTCTCATGCAAAGTGTTTTTGGGAGGAAGCCATGCGATTTTTGATATATGATTACCAAGGTTGCATTCAGACTCTTGGGCACGGGACATTCTATGTGATGATTGGTTCAAGGACAAAGATCATGTTCTAATCATTACCATCATGTGGTCGATTTGGCATTCACGAAACCGAATCAAGCATAATGAAGGAGGATCATGTCCTGCTACATGTATGAAGCTGACGAAAAAAGCTTGGCGATTCTAGAACTGCCTAGGACTATGGATTTAACTATGGCTTTAGTCTTACCAGGACATGGGTGGAGGCCGCCTAAATTGGGTTTTAGTAAGAATAACACCGACAAAGCAATTAACTTTGATGAAAACTGCAGCGGTGCTGGTGGTGTAGCTCGGTCATGCACTAGCCTACTTGGTGCTTGGTGCAAGCCCCATATGAGTATCTCAGACCCAATGATAGACCAGGTGTTGGCAATGCGGGAAGGTGCGCGGTTTGCTAAATTGTGTGGTTTAACGCATGTGATCATGGAAGTGGGATGCGTGGAGATGGTCGATCTCACTCGCCACAACTCTCGCTCGATTGTGGCTCCTATTCTGTTAGAAATTGGAGAACTCGTTAGTGACTTTCAGTTTTCTAATAATCTTCATGTAATTGGGCAGAAAATGTCCCCACACATTTTTGTGATAAGCATGCTTGCACATTGAACATGACATATAGCTGGCTCGATGAGACACCAAGCTTCTTAGTGACCAACTTGTTTGCTGATTGTCCTAGTAATGCACCTATATGAATAAAGCTCTCTGTATTGCCTGCAAAAAACAATTAAATGAAGGAAGCTGAGCTACAAGAACTAAGCACATATTCATTGGGGAGATTAGTTCCTAGCACTTTTAATGCACATAGCACCTCACCTAAGAACTAATGCATTGGAAGAGGCACGAGGCGACTAAAATTCCAACCCGAAGGGAGTAGGAAATTTTGCTTACGTGGCATATGATTAAGGAAGAAAGAGAATGTTATATATCATATGATACCGTGTCATAATAAACGATGTGTTATTATACCCATGCATGAAAATAAATGAGATCATTTTAAATACTAACCTATGATGTTATACACTACGGAGGTTGTATCGGATGCATGATACTAGTGTATGGTACTCCCTCACTATGAGTAGCGTAAGATATCCAATATCCGACTGCCTCATAGACTTTTGTTTTCTTGAACTGTCCTCAACCCATTGCCATCATTCTCATAATGGAGATAAAATAGTTCAAGAGATCCAGACAAAAGGAAACGGGAAAGGGAGAAAGAGCGAGTTATGCACCAATAGAAAACCCCACCGTGCATTCCCGCAATTGGAACATGCACAATGGAGCAAAAACCTGTTAGACCTAAGATAGAACCTACACAATGCGGGCAGTTCAATAACATCTAGCACAAAAGATTATAGATACACATATAATAAGCCGATCACAGATGAACGAGACAGAGACCAGATGACTCCAAAACTACATGAAAGAAAGAATTTAGTAGCACTTGCAGATCAACGTCGAGATGACTCATGAGCATCATGTGTCGCTGCACAAATCTTCTTCATCGCCACCATGATCTTGAGCAATCCGCGCCTTGCTTTGGGGTGTCCATATACTTGACTTTTTGAATACACATCCAAGACAACAAAGAAGAACAAGTATCAAATACAACCTCAGGTTTTCTTAGGACCTTATTCTCAAAGGTAGTTTTGTTGTGTCGGTTCCAAATGACCCAGATAACTACAGCCAAACAGTAGTAAATAGACATTCACCATTAGGCAAGAAAGCATAACACCGTGAGTAATGTTGCCACGTATAATTAAGGTCAGATCAGTACCAAGAATCATGCCTACATTACGCCAAATAACCCTGGCAACCTAAGAAAAGTTGTTGAGCCGACTCATATTGATCAGAGAATGAACGTTCAAGGTTACCACCTTATTTTCTCCTTTTCATAACATCTCTAGTCAACACAACATTTTGGAATAATTATTTTAAGAAGATACGGATTTTCATATTCAACTATAATGCCCTCCGTCCCGGCTAAGTCCTTTTCCAACGTATCATCTATTGATCTAGTTGTAAAACATGGTTCTTACCTAGCCCCAATAAACCTCATCACCATCACGAGGTGTGAGTAGGTTCATAGCCTCATTCTTAACACCTTCCCATCGTTCACTAGTATAGAATCGGCCTTTATTTGGAGGCACTTTTGGTATATAGAACGACGGTGGTTTCCCATTCCGCCTCAAATTTTGTGTTGCTAATACTCGGTCTAGTGGTGGCGGTTATAGAAACTACCTCCAATATTGTGGATAGCATAGTCAGTTTCGTACATATAACCATGTCCAATGCTCTACGTGTCGCAAGCAGTTTCATACAAATAACTGCCTCCATTATGTGTACACCAGGGATCTATTTTTTTTTCTTATTATGTACCTACCCCTGCTAATGGCATTAGCTAAATGCTTGTGTGTTGTAACAGAGCAACAAAATATATAAACACATTAGCCAAATGATTGTTTCCATTGAAAAAATATCAAGCTCTGCCCCTTCAGCTTGGAGTTGGATTCTTAGCACCATGGGTGGATAACTCCAATAAAACCAGAAAATATTTCATTGAATTAGTACTTCCTCTGTCTCGGTGTATAGGGTGTGTGCGTAGTTCTAGGTCATCGATTTGACTAACCAAATATGCGTTCTATTTAACCAAAAGTATATCATTGGATTCTCAAGAGGATGTAGTTTCTAAAAATATATTTTTCATCACATATAATACATATTTAGCTAGTTAAATTGTCAACCTAGAACTATGTGCATGCCTTATAAACTGAGACGGAGAGAGTAATAATCATTGTTCACGTGTAGTGAGTATATGAAACCATATTGCATTTGAGGTGACCCATAGGAATTGTTTTTTTGGTAACATGTGCCCCTCCTACTCATGACTCCCTATGACACGCGTTCTCTCTAGTGACCCTTCCTAACCCATGCATTTTAGTCCTAATCCCTTTTATATAAATATATTATATATAATGAATCTGCTTCCATTTCATTTCTCACTGCTAGCTTCTCACATCCACTGTTGTTGTCACTACTCCGCCTCATCCTCATGTTACAATATTCTCACATCTTTCCAAAAAATAGAAATAGTTGTAAGCACATTATGTGAGTCACTCAAAATGGTTAATATGAAGTAGAAGGAAAATATATCAATGGTTATGTCCCCTCTTACAAGTCCAATGCCCATGTCCACCACATCAATGCAAGGGATCATGTGAACGATGGAAACATAAGAGCTACAACTATTGCATGTTAATTAGCAGTCATGCATGGAAAGAAGGCACGTTGGATTGAAAGGGAAGTGACGAAAATATGGTTTTTGTTCTATTTCTTGCCGTACAAGGAGATATGCATAGCAAATTGTTTACCATAACATTGAAGCTACGTGATCTTCTCGTACCAGTCATTTTCTTACAGAAAGGAAAACTGACAACAAGGAGATTCTTCAATGAGATAATTTATTATGGGAAGATATTAAGAGTAAAGATTGTATGGAGTGTATTTTTTTGGTAAATGTGCTTAATTGTTTTGGTAAGTGCAAAGAGGATACCATTAAACATTTATGTTCTTCTAATAAGTAATTAATGGTGCGAAAGTTTGAGGGTTCGACGACATATCAAATCGTGGACAAGGTACCATTGTAGGGGGAGGTGGGTGATGGTCCATCACTCACCAACTCCCCTTTAATAGTAAAGATTCTGATAAGTGCGCTTAATTGTTTTTGGAAGTTTGAGGAGGCGACACCATACCACATCATGGATGACGTACCATCGTACCGGGGGGGGGGGGGGGGGGGGGGGGGGGGGGGGGGTGGGGGTTGGGGGGAGGGGGGGGGGGGGGGGGGGGGGGGGGGGTTGGGGGGGGGGTGGTGGGGGGGGGGGGGTGTGGTTGGGTGGGTGTGTTTGGGGTGTTGGGGGGGGGGGGGGGGGGGGGGTTTAATAGACCATCATTACGAACTCCCCCTTTAATAGTAGAGATTCAGATGAAACATTGGAATACAAAGGTACAAAGATAACATATCATTCATTGCAGTACCCATAGTCCATAAGCTTTACAAGTTCACCTGATACAAAGACATTGGAATGGTACATAAGTCTTAAAGTCCATAGTCATCGTATGCTCCATCACTTATGCTTTGCCTTCCAATGTCATTAGCTGGTGCCATTTATAATTCTAAAGCACACACCTCACCATCAATGTTTTTGTGCAATGTAACTAAAATAAAGCTACATGTAGGGAAAAAAATAGTAGGTTATTGAAAATGTAATGCGAGCTAAATTCAAGTAGCAGGTATACAGTTGTACTCTGCACAGAAGATAAATCTAAGAAGTCATACCGGTTTTCATTATAATAGAGAAGTCAAAGCAATTTGAATTTTATAGAGAATAAAAGGATATAAATTGTATCAGTTTCTATTCTATTAGATAAGTGGTACCAGTTTGCATTTTACAGAGATGACAAAACAGAGAAGTTGTTGTAGTTTCCATTATAACTGAGAATTGGAACCAGTTTGCATTTACCAGAAAAGATAAAGTAGATGAACTGTAGTAGTTTATGTTTTAACTGAGAAGTTGAAGCAGTTTGTATTTTATAGAAAGGATGAATTGAAGTGTCGACAAAACTTGAAGAAGTCAGAGCACCATCGGCAGTAATGGCCACGTAGGCTCACCACCAAATCCTCACATTGTCGGCCGGCTATAAATGGAAGCCACCTACCTAACCCTAAACCTAGCCACCAGATCACCTAAAAAGCACTTAATCTAGATCCTCTGTCGCCGGCTTGAAATCGCCGATCCATCGTCCCTACCACCGGAGCCATGGTCCACAGGCACCCCACGTACTACACAGAGCTCACCCCCGCCTACTGAGCCCAAATCACAATGGAGGTAGCTATGGTGGTCGCCGCTCGCGAGGTGACCCCGACCCAAGCTCCTCTTCAGAGTCGAAGGAAGAGGTTGAGGTGGAGGGAAGTAGAAGAATGAGGAGGAGGCAGAGGCGGAGGTGAAGGATAACAATAGCTTCCATATGGCGGCGCGCTAGAGGAGCACATCAGTGCCAAGTGCCGAATAGCATCAAGCTCGAGGATGCTGTTGTCATCATCACAATCCTCATGAACCCCGAGCTGGTGGGGGAAGACCACACCATCACCGAATTGATTGCTGATGAATGCGAGGTCGTCACCAACCGTATCCTGATGGCCAACGCGTGGTGCGAGTCGGAGGAAATGTTTCCCAACCAATACAACGACAAACCAATGGGACATGTCTGTCGGCACCCACGACGACGAGGCCTCTGGCTTCGGCATCATCTACATATCCTCGTCCAACGAGTAGAAGTAGCTTCTTGTTTATCTAAATAATATAGTACTAAGTCTAATAGTTGCAGTACTAACTATGTAGTAGATGTAGTACCAAGGATTGTCATCTACCTGTTATATAATTAAGCATTGCAAGTCTGTAACCTAGCTAAGTTAAAATTCCTATGTTGGGGTTTTGGCAGATATGGGGGGTTCTAAGACCTAACCTAACTCCTTTACATCTCGGTGGTGGCAAGGCCACACAACATGGGAAGACGCAACACAGTGATGAGCAGCACCACACTACACGGGAACATGCACCATGATGAGCATTCGAGGGTTGGCGGCTACAAATATGTTATATGTGGGTGACGAATAGTATGATTAACGGGGAAGAGGAAAATATAATGGATAGGTGCTCAATCCACGCAAGCGTCTGTAGCTAAAAATCCACATCGAATACATACTAACTGGAGGCGGTTATGTTTCTCTAAATGCACCCGTATGTTAGTACATACAATTTCAAATTCATACAACCTCCACTGCACAAATAACCACCTGCCACTCACTACTAGGGAAATGCTTATAGGTAGGACATCAGTAGTAGCGCTGGAAAATAACAAGCGCTGCTGCTAATTAGCAGCAGCGCTGGTCTGGGGCAGCGCTACAAGTGATGCCTTAGCAGCAGCGCTGGTCCGGGGCAGCGCTACAAATGATGCCTTAGTAGTAGCGCTAGAAATGAGAAGAGCGTACTGCTATTGCCAGTAGGTGGGCCCAACTTAGCAGTAGCGCTGGGCTACCTAAACGCGCTACTGCTATGGAGGTTAGCAGTAGCGGTGTTTGCCAACCAGTGCTACTACTATGGGCACCTTATCCACCCCGCACGCGTCCTCACTCTCCCCTCACACTCTCTCAGTCGCTCTCTCTGCCACCGCGCGCCGTCGCCGCTGTCGCCCGCCGTCACTCCTCTCTCCTCCCTCAGGCGAAGGCTAGGTATCTGCCTCCCTCCCTCCCTCCTCCTCTTGTCGCCCTCCTCTCTGCTCCCTCCGGCGGCTCTCTCCTCTCTCCTCCCTCCTCCCTCTGCCGCCCGATGCCCTCCTCCCACCTCCTCCGAACGCCCTGCTCCCTCCTCCCTCCTCCCATTGCACTCCTCCCTCCTCCCTCCCCCCGCCGCCCGATGCCCTCTTGCTCCCTCCTCCCTCCTCCTCCTCCTCCTCCTCCCACCTTTCTCTGTATAAAAATTTAGGTATAGAAATTTTTAGTAAAAGAATTTAGTAATAGAAATTTTTAGGTACAGAAATGTATTAGAATGCTATATGAGATTTTTTTACTAAATGTAGGTTTTTTGAATAGAATAGAAAAAAATCAGTAAATGTAGGTCTTTTGAATAGAATAGGAATTTTTTAGTAATTTTTCTTCTTTTGAATAGAATAGAAAATTAGTAATTGTAGAATAGAACATAAAATTAGAAAAATTTCAGTAAATGTAGGTCTTTTGAATACAATAGACTTTTTTTATTCGTTCGATGTCGGTCTTTTGAACCCATTATCTTTAAGTATTATAGGTATCAAATAAAATATGAAAATGCCCATGTCGATGATTCGAACTAGGTTTTACAAATTTTTAGGGTTAGAACTTGGTTTTACAAATTTTGTTTTTGTTTTAGACATAGGGTTTCACTAAGTCCTAAGATGAGGATAATAATGTTTTTTTTATATTTTGTTTTTGCAGAAATCAAGGAGCCCCTGCATCATCCTCGCCCTCGTCCCCGTCATCGACCCCCTCCGACCTCAAGGTGAGACCAGCCAAATCCACATGTCGATGATGATGTAGATGTTTTGATAGATGTAGTAGAGTAGTTGCTAGATGAGTAGTGTTGTGTACTACTAGTGCTTGCCCAAGTGGCCTATGTTTTGCCGGAGTGTTGATTAATTTTCATTCCGGCAAATTTTAGGAGCTCGATATATGTCCTTTTTAGCAAAGGTTATGCCAGATTTTTCCGTGAATTTTGGCATGACTTGTGCTAGAATATGTAGGAAATATCGAGTGGCCCGGATTTTGTAGAAAGATAATTAGACGACATTTTGGGTTGACTTTAAGTCTGTCGGGACTCCACCATATATATGAGAGAAGAAGAATGCCAACTGTTGTCGTGGGGGTCGTTTTTCCTCTTCTTTCTCGTGATAGACCTTTTGGTAATGCACGGAAATGAAGAGAAGAACGACCATCACCGACGGTCGCAAATGTCAGAGAGGAATCAGTGAGGGAGAGTCTCCACCATATATGAGAGGACGAAGAATTCCGACTGTTGTCGTGTGGGTAGCTTCTCCTTCGTTCCAAGGTGCTAGACATTTTGGTGTAATGCACTTTGGAATGACAGGAGTTGCTACCATCACCGACGGTCGCAAATGTCAGAGAGGAAGAATCCCGACTGTTGTCGTGTGGGTCGCTTCTCCTTCGTTCCCGTGTGCTAGACATTTTGGTGTAATGCACTCGGGGACGAAGGGAGGAGCGACCATCACCGATGGTCGAATATATACACCACGTGCGTTGTGAGTTTTCAAGAAAAGACTTGACAGACCGATAGTCAACCCGTGATGAATAATAATGATCTAATTTACTTTTTGTAGTACACATATTGAATTGTACAAGTTTAATCTTTGAATTATGAACATAGGAAATGTCTGACGACGATGATAGGCTCCCGGAGTGTGACTGGTGCGGCGACGACCGGGGTCTATGCGTCAGGCCTCTCCTGGTAGACGGTCGGCACTTCAGTATTAAGCTCGACGAGACCTTCGATGTTGAAACGGTACACAACGATGACAAGTGTTTTTTCGTAATTAAGCATGACTTCTGCTTCTTCAACGTGTAATTTCCGTCTTTTACAATTTGACTAGCTTATCCCATTCCATGCAAGATGCTATGTCTTGGAGAAGCTGGATTTTGAAGATCATGAAAATATGGAGACAAAGATAGTTTATCTAAGGACCCATCATGGTTATGATTTTGCTGTAAATCTATACAATTCTGAGAACGTATCCCATTTTGGTTGCTCGAATAGGGAAGCACTGTGCAAGGCGTATGATTTTCAGGAGGATATGGTCGTCACCTTCGATTTTGGTGATCCTGACATCGACGAAGAGAATATGGACATTTGGGTCCTTGTTGATACGCTTCCACTTCTACCTCTATGTGAGTTTCTCAAACATATTTATTAAGTAATTTATATTGTTTATTTCAAAATAGTTAACAGCTTATTTCTATTAACAGCTTATTTTCATTATTCAAAAAATGTACGGAAGATGGTAGACAGAACCTACTACACTGATGGCGCAGAATTAACCTATCAGGAGAAAGATCATCTTATCTCATTTATTAATGATGTTGAGAATTACAATATCAATTATCAAACTCCTGCACATTATGGTCAAACGTGCCACTAGTGCACACGTGTTGAACTACGGTAACATCCATGGAGATGGCATGGTAATATTTTTTACTATTACGACATCCGTGCATCTTTTGGATAAATTCTTATAAAGCTAAACTACATTGCTAACTACGACGTTATTACTATATTTTTCAACAGAAAATCCCGAAGGATTGTGTGCCTGATCTGATATTCCTGAAAGGTCGCCCTGATGTTATTAGCTTACGGCCAGGTCATCCTAGGCTTCACTGCTGTTCATACCAGATTTCTAAAACCGATGAAGACATGACAATCAAAGAATGGAAAAAATGTATGGACAATCGTAGGGAGCTACTTGGAAGCAACATTGTGCAAAGCGCAAGAATTGGGGACAGGATAATATCCATTCTCCATAATGGAGCATCAGGGCCTATCTTGTTTTATGCTATTTTACCTTAGAGAGGGTAGTAGGTCCTAGCTAATACTCATGATCATGTGCTAAGAACAATTAAGTAGGTTTGGTTAGATGACTATGATGATGATGAGTATGACTTGTTATTATGATAACGAGTAGAAGTTGTATGATGATGAGTAGGACTTGTTATTATGATAACAATGATGAGTTATTTATTATTATGATGATGCATGATGCTAAGTTGTTATATGAGCATGATTTGTTATTATATATATATATCAGTGGGTGAAATGAACATGGATTAGATTCAAGTGGAGGCAACATGTGGTGCAGTAGTTTGGATTAGTAGTACTTCCGATGTGCACCACATGTTGCCTCCACTTGAATCTAATCCATGTTCATTTCACCCACTGATATATATAATAACTTATCATGGTCATAAAATCATATGATGAAAGTACTGTATATAAAACCTATACAAATACAGCGACAATAAGCTGCATTTTTAAAAATACAGGAAAATTTAGCAGTAGCGCTTTTCATAAGAAACACTACTGCTACATACTGTTATCAGTAGCGTTGGTCTCATTGGAGCGCTACTGCTAATTAGGTATATCAGTAGCGCTGGAAAACCAGCGCTACTGCTACCAGTTAGCTGTAGTGCCTTAGTGGTAGCGCTTGTACCAGTGCTGCTGATAGTTATAAATCCAGCGCTACTGCTAGGGTTATCCCTAGTAGTGACTGGATTATTACAGACGCGTGTGTAATGTGGGGACATAACCGTCTCCGAGGCCCGCTACTAATGCTCCATTTTATACTAGTGGTAGGTGTAAATCAGACGACAATCTCATCCTAAGTCAGGTAGACTTATCAACTTCAATACAATCTCTTACTATGCCATTAGGATGGTCACCTATGTTGAATAACATAGGAAACTTGTCACGTAAAATGGCTTAGGAATCCTTCTACATTCTACCAATATCACTAGAGCCAATTTTGACTTTTATTGCTAACATATGTAGATATTTTACTTTAAGTAGGTCTTTCCAGCCAGGTGAGTCAAAGAAGAAACATTGCAATGTTTTAGGTATTTGTATTTCACCACATATTTCTAGAGGCCATCACATTTCTCTAGATTCCACCAGTATTTAACAAAAGACAAATGTCCAGTTTCCAAAGATCTGTGACCGCCAATCCCCCTTTCTTCTTAGATCTACAAACTCTAGACCATTTGACAAGATGAGACATCTTTTTATTACCTCAACACTACTAGTTAAAATCTCCTTCTATGTTTACCCAACTTCTCAACAAAGGTTTTAGTTATAAGGATCATGGACATATGGTAGTAAGAGGTACTGAATAAGGAAGCTTTCAGAAAAATGTTTCTTCCTCCCATGCAGGGAGTATTTCCCATCTAGGCATCAAACCTTCTAAAGTATTTTATCTCAATAAAAACTGAGTCCCCAACTCTCAGAGAGGAATAACTAACATGCATCCCCAAATACATCATGGTAATTTGACAATTATACAAGTCAGCATATGATACAACTATACCATCAGCTCCATTTATGCAAAAGATCTCAATATTTTGAAAATTAATTTTCAAGCTAGCGAGAAGATTAAATAGATACAGGATGGATTTAAGGTTCAGAACTTTTTGCTTGATCATGCTCAATGAAAATTAGAGTATCGTTTACATATTGAAGAACAACAAACCTATTATCTATAATACCAGGTGCTAAGCCCACAATCATATCATTTTTTGAGCACTTGCACTCATTTTAGTTATACAATCTACAACAAGATGTAAAAAGAGGTGGCAGGGGATCCCCATGTCTAAAACCCCCTTTATCACTTTGGAAGTAGGGTCCAGTTGTCCGTTATTAAGCTTAAAGCTATTGGTTCCATTATGCAGCATGATACGTGTCCAACTTATCTATAATTTATGAAGTATTCATGCTATATTTACATCAATTATATATGGTTTTGGTGCACTTTTATACTATTTTTATGGACTAACTTATTAATCTAGTCATTTCCTGTTTTTTATGTTTTTTTGTTTCGCAGAAAATCCACAAGGAAGGTCCAAACACGATGAAAATTTATGATGATTTTTTCTGGACCGAGAAGGACCCTAGAAGCTTCGGGAGGCAACTAGAAGACCCATGAGGTGACCACAAGCCACCCCAACATGCCTAGGGGGGGTAGGGCGTGCCCGCTACATGCGGCCCCTCGTGGCTACGTTTGGCGTGATTCTAATGCTGAAAGATCTTATAAATAGAGAAACCCCTAGAAAGAAACCTAGAATCTTTACTCGGCCGCCACAAGCCTTTGTTTCGAAGCAATATCATCTGGAGGCCTTCTCCGGCATCCTGCCGGAGTGGGAAGCCATCATGGAGGCTATCTTCATTATCCTTGCTGCCTCCATGGCGATGCGTGAGTAGTTCATCCTCGGGGCTGAGGGTTTGTACCAGTAGTTATGTGTTTGATCTCTCTCTCTCTCTCTCTCTCGTATTCTTGATTTTCTACGATCTTGATGTATCATGAGCTTTATTAATATAATTGGATCACTTGATGTTCACCTCCCTCTCTTATTTTCGTGGTGAATTGAGTCTTGCTCTTTGAGGTTTCTTTATGTTGGATTGAATATTTTGGATTTGAGATCACTTGATGCATGTCTAACTCACAGATTTCCGTCATGGCATCAGGGTAATCTAGGTGACATAAGAGTTGATTGATGCGTATCATATGGTGTTCTCTTAGTATGATCTCTAGAACTATTCGTCACACTTTGGGGTAGTTCATAAGATTGATTGGAAACACACTTGAGGTGGTTTACTACCTATGCGATTTCATCCTACTTTCTCTTATAGGAATATAGACTTTGGAGTGATTCTTTGCGGCACATTGAGGGATTATCATGTCATTCAATTATGTTAATGATGTTGAGAGATTACACTAGCGAAAGTATGAACCCTAGGCATTATTTCTAAGCATTGAGATAATGTTTTGCTCACTTTTTCCTACTTGCTACCTTGTTGTTTTTAATTGTTGAGATTATAAAAAGCTATTTCTACCATCCATATTACACATCTATCATCATCTCTTCGCCGAACTAGTGCACCTATACAACTGAAAATTGTATTGGGTGTGTTGGAGACACAAGAGAGTACTTGTATTTCATTGCAGGGTTGCATGAGAGAGAACCATCTTCATCCTACACCTCCCACGGATTGGTAAACCTTAGGTCATACACTTAAGGAAAATTTGCTGCTGTCCTACAAAACTCTGCACTTGGAGGGCCAACCAAGTCTGCAAGAATAAAGTTGCGTAGTCAACATCATAACACACTCTTGACCTAATATCACCAAATAGGATAAATCCTCTCAGTGTGTGGCACTCCAAAAGAAAAGCCTAATTGACCTCGTGGTAGGCCTTTATAGAATCTAATTTAGAACAATACCATTTTTTTCTTACCATGAGTATGATGCACAATCACATGCAGAGTAACAATATTATCCATGATATTCTTGTTCCTGAAGATGGTATTTTAATGTCTGCTAATTAAGAGTTTAGCAACGCCATCCTCCATAATATCTGGGGTTCTTGCAATCCATTTGTAAATACATCTACAAAGATAAATTGGTCTAAACTTTTGAATCTTACTAGCATAAAAAAAACTCGGGCAAAAAGGTTATGATTCCATAGTTCAATCTTTGGACATCTAGAGTACCAACATGGGAAGAGTGAAAAAGGGCCATCACATCATGTTGCACCGCATCCCAACAACTTTAGAAAAACTCAATGGGTATATTGTCAGGACAAGGTGCTCTATTAGCCTCCATAGAGAATAGGACATCTTTTACTTCTTCCACGCTAAAAGGTCTAATTGGCTTAGTATTCTCTTCTTGAGAGGCTTTCTCCTTAGCACTCCAACAACTGGGGCCAAATGTTAAAGGTTACAAGGTGTTGGCCTAAATAATTCTCTATAATATTGGTTGGAATGGTTTAGTAAATTTGTGCTGCCTTATATATAAACATGCCCACCAGTTAAAGAATGAATTGTACATTTCATCTTTCTACCATAGAAATTTTATGGAAGTGTCATGAATTTTGATCATCTTTCCAACCACCTTTCATGGTATTACTGCAACCAATAGATATATTCATCACTAGAATATTATTAAGCTCCATCATAATGTGAGATCTTCTACCATATAATTTAGGAGGGAAAGGGCTTAATTTCTCAAGATCTTCTCTGTCAGCAAGTTCATCTCTAAAATCATTCTTCATTTTCTTTGTAGACTCAAAATGATTAGATACCTAAGATTTAAAGTATGTTTTCAACTTTTCATTTTGATGCTTATTACATCAATAGGATCATGAGCACATACTTTTGTACTCCAGATTTTATGCACTAAAGGAAAGAAACCATATTAACAAGGGGAAATAAAACCCCTCCAATCTATAAAGAAATCATATACAACAATAGGTAGTATGTTTATGTTTACTGGTCCAAGTATATTTGCCCCATTTATATGAATCTCTCTTAGCGCAATAGTGTGGATAACCATATTATATATATACACATACGTACATGCATACATACATACATACATACATACATACATACATACATACATACATACATACATACATACATACATACATACATACATAGGAATTTAAAAAAAATCCTCACAATGTTTGAGGATGTGAAAGTCTTCCCCGCTAAAACAAGCAAACTCCACATTACAATATTAGGAAGCTAGCTCCACGAACAATTCATCATGTGCAACCCAATAATTAATTAGTAGGCCCCATTTGTCTTTTAAGAAACAAAATATAACCACAGATAATCCAACCCCAAAGAATCCCAGAGAATTAATTATTTCATATATTTGCCACACTCACAAAAGAACATTTCAAGTTATCTTTTTTTAACAACACATAGCATCCCTCCAACTTTATCCCAAAAAGGGATCAACTTCCAATAGAACAACTCATAAGGATTAAATTTTCCAAAGAGACCAGAAGCATAATTATTTTCCAGTAGTTTAATTTACACATTTGTCACTTCAAATCTTCACTCGGTAAATGGTTTTCTATTTAGAAAGTTTAATTATGTAATGGATCAATACGATCGATGATCCACCAATGATCTAAGTTATTAGCTAGCGTGATCTCTTTAGGTCATGATAAAATCACATTGGGGGCACTGCCATATTAGTGAACGCATACCAAAATGCTAGCTAGTAGTGAGATTTCCACCCTTGTTTATGTATATAAAGACTTTGATGCGGAGCATCCTTCGATCATCCCCATGGACTCTACACCAACACATCAAGCACCACATGGACCTATGACAAGAGCTGGCACACCTGCCATCGAAATCGAGGTGAAGTCACTCCTCTTCAAGATTGACATGGACATGAATGGAACTTGGATGCTACCTCACCAAAATGTGTTATGTGTCATTAGGTACGAGGACGACCGCCACAAAGCAGCTAGGAAGCATCCCGGAGGCCAAGGAGAAGGACCCCACAGCCACAAGGAAGAAAGAGAAGCTCATCAAGTCGAAAACAGCAAGTCCCAGGCAACCCCGTGCGCACGGCCTCCCCCGACCCCGTGCCCATGGGCCTCCCAGAAAGCTACTAGAAGTGAAGATGCGCACCCCCGTGTGCACGGCCTCCGGACCCCATGTGCACGGGCATGTACTGTGCCCACGGGACCCCCATGCGCACGGGTCTCACTTTCCCCGTGTGCACGGCCCTCCCAGGTTGCGGCCGAGGGTTTCCTGTCTTGCCTCCCAAGTCATCCCCTACCTCCCTCTAGCTATATATCCCATGCCTAGGACATTATTTAGGGTTAGCAAAGTATATGTGAGACAATGATAGAGCTTTGCTCCTTCTACCACTCCTCTTGGAGATCAAGACCTCTTAGGAGAAGATCCCAAGTGGATATCAAGACCTCCTCTTGGAGAAGACTATCATCAAGACCTCACCTCCTTAGGAGTGGGAATAACATTACCTTTGTGCTTGTTTCCCTGGATTGTTCTTGTATTCTTGTGGATCTCAATTATGCTATTCTAGTGGATGTGTGATTGGGTTTTGTTTGAGTGAATTTCCTCTTTGTGTTCTTGTGTTCACCCTCTTTACCCCCTCCAAATGTGAAAAGATCTCCACTTACGGTTCCACCCTACAACATCTTGGTATCATGAGCAATGTTGATTCACATCTTGGAGTCCCTACCCCCCATATTCTAGCCTAATTTTGTTGCTTTTTGTCCCAATTCAAAAATCCCCACAAAAATAGCCCCAAAATTTTTCTTGCAATTTGTTTGTTCTTGTGAGATTTTATTGACTTGATCCATGAATTTTGTGCTTGCAACCGGATCTAACCCTCACCACCATCCCCAACCATCCCCACCATCGAATTTGGCTGAATTTTGAGTTTTGCCATGGATTTGGGTGTGTTCTTGCACAGACGGAGCACCCCGTGCGCACGGGCCATCGGGACCCCGTGTCCGCGGGACCCCGTCCACATGGGCACAACTTACCCCGTGCACACGGACCACTCAGAGAGGTTCGGCTACCGCCCATTTTGCAGCTTTTTCCATCCAACCACCGCCATTTGCTTCCTGCACTACCTCACATTTGGTGTTTGAAATTTTGGGTCGCGGTTCACCGTGTCCTAAGGTGTTTCGGCTACTTATGGACGGTTGTACATCAACCACACTGCTACTCGTCATCGTCCCGAACGCGACATCGACAACGACCATTTCATCATTGTTCATCATTGCTTACACTCGACAAACCACGGACAGTAACCTCGACGACATCTTGTACTCATTCCTTGCCATTACATTGATAGCCTCGAGCCTTTTTGCGTCACTTACCCATCGAGACTAGCGAGTTGAGAATTTCCAGGCGACGCTCTTTGTGCACCTTTAGTGATACACTTATCCCGCATAGCTACACTTAGCGTGCAATCTTCTTGCTATCATCATCGTGCCATAAGTCTCTCTCGTGCATACCATACTTTGTTATTTCATATACCGGCTCGCATATCAAGCATTGTGGCATAGTTAAGAAAAAACTTTTAAGCAAAAGAAAAGAGAAACAAAGAGCTTGTAAGCAATAGCTTTGAGCCATTTTGCATAGTTCGCTCATCTTGGTCCATACATACATAAGCATACTGTTGGGAAACGTTGCATGGAAAACAAAAAAATTCTACGCACACGCAAAACCTATCCATGGAGATGCATAGCTACTAGATGGGGTGAGCATCTACATACCCTTGTAGATCGCTAAGCGGAAGCGTTTATCAACGCGGTTGATGTAGTCGTACACCTTCACGATCCGTTTTGATCAAGCACCGAACCTATGACACCTCCGCGTTCAGCACACGTTCAGCTCGATGACGTCCTCACCTTCTTGATCCAGCAAGAGGGGTGAAGTAGTAGATGAGTTCTGGCAGCACGACGGCGTGGTGACTGTGGTGGTGAAACTATTTCCATAGGGCTTCGCCAAGCACAACGGATTTAGAGCGGAGGATGAACTAGAGGGAGAGGGGGCGCCGGTACACTGCTTGGTGAATCATGGTTTGTGGAGACCCCTCCCCACCTCTCATATATATAGGTGGAGAGGGAGGGGAGGTAGCCTAGGGCGCACCCCAAGGGGGTCCGGCGCCCCCCTTCCATACTTGGCACATGGGGGGAAGGAAAGGGGGGCCGGCGGCCCCTAGGGCTCCTCCCCTTCCTTCTTCCTTGCGTGGAGAAAGGCAGGAGGGGGCCAGCCCCTCCTCCTTCCATCCTAGGGCCGACGGCCAGGAGGTGGGGTGCACTAGCCCCCTTGTGGGCTGGTGTGCTCCCCTCCTTTTGGCCTGTTAGGCCCAACAACTCCCCGTGGCCTTCCGGAACCCCTTTTGGTGATCCGATAATTATCTAGTGTATTCTGGAACCCTTCCGGAGACCGAATACTATCATCCTATATATCAATCTTTAACTCCGGACCATTCTGGAGCTCCTCATTATGTCCGTGATCTCATCCGGGACTCCAAACAATATCCAGTCACCAACATACATAACTCATATATAGTACTATATCATGAACGAACGTTAAGCATGCGGACCCTATGGGTTCGAGAATGATGTAGACATGACCAAGACGCTTCTCCGGTCAATAACCAATAGCGGGACCTGGATGCCCATATTGGTTCCTACATATTCTACGAAGATCTTTATTGGTCGAACCTTTATGACAACATATGTAGTTCCCTTTGTCCATCGGTATGTTACTTGCCCGAGATCGATCGTCAGTATCTCCATACCTAGTTCAATCTCGTTACCGGAAAGTCTCTTTACTCGTTCTGTAATACATCATCTTGTAACTAACTCCTTAGTCACTTTGATTGCAAGCTTCTTGTGATGTTGTGTTACCGATAGGGCCCAGAGATACCTTTCCATCATACAGAATGACAAATCCCAATCTCGATCCATGCCAACTCAACAGACACTTTAGGAGATACATGTAGATCACCTTTATGATCACCCAGTTATGAAGTGACGTTTGATACACACAAGGCATTCCTCCGGAGTCCGAGAGTTGCATGATCTCATGGTCGAAGGAACATGTATTTGACATTAAGAAAGCAGTAGCAATAAAATGAACGATCATATGCTATGCTAACGGATGGGTCTTGTCCATCACATCATTCTCCTAATGACATGATCCCGTTATCAAATGACAACTCATTTCTATGGTCAGGAAACTTTAACCATCTTTTGATCAATGAGCTAGTCTAGTAGAGGCTTACTAGGGACTTGGTATTTGTTTATGTATTTACACATGTATTTAAGTTTCAGATCAATACAATTATAGCATGAATAATAAACCTTTATCATGATAAAGGAAATATAATAATAACCACTTTATTATTGCCTCTAGGGCATATTTCCAACAGTCTCCCACTTGCATTAGAGTCAATAATCTAGATTACATAGTAATGAATCTAACACCCATGGAATCTTGGTGCTGATCATGTTTTGGCCGTGGAAGAGGTTTAGTCAACGGGTCTGCCACATTCAGATCCGTATGTACTTTGCAAATTTCTATGTCTCCATCCTTGACTTTTTCACGAATGGAGTTGAAGCGTCGCTTGATGTGTTTGGTTCTCTTGTGAAACCTGGGCTCCTTGGCTATGGCAATTGCTCCAGTGTTGTCACAAAAGATTGTCATTGGACCCGATGCACTGGGTATTACACCTAGATCGGATATGAACTCCTTCATGCGCTGCTTCCGAAGCAGCTATGTACTCCGCTTCACATGTAGATCCCGCCACGATGCTCTGCTTAGAACTGCACCAACTGACAGCTCCACCATTCAATATAAATACGTATCCGGTTTGTGACTTAGAGTCATCCGGATCTGTGTCAAAGCTAGCATCGACGTAACCCTTTACGACGAGCTCTTCGTCATCTCCATAAATGAGCAACATATCCTTCCTCCTTTTCAGGTACTTCAGGATATTCTTGACCGCTGTCCAGTGATCCACTCCTAGATTACTTTGGTACCTCCCTGCCAAAGTTATGGCAAGGCACACATCAGGTCTGGTACACAACATGGCATACATTATAGAACCTATGGCTGAGGCATAGGGAAATACTTTCATTCTCTTTCTATCTTCTGCCGTGGTCGGACTTTGAGTCTGACTCAATTTCACATCTTGCAACACAGGCAAGAACCCTTTATTTGATTGGTCCATTTTGAACTTCTTCAAAACTTTGTCAAGGTATGTGCTTTGTGAAAGTCCTATTAAGCGTCTCGACCAATCCCTATATATCTTGGTGCCCAATATGTAAGCAGCTTCTCCGAGGTCTTTCATTGAAAAAGTCTTATTCAAATATCCTTTTATGCTATCTAGAAATTCTATATCATTTCCAATCAGCAATATGTCATCCACATATAATATCAGAAATGCTACAGAGCTCCCACTCACTTTCTTATAAATACAGGCTTCACCGTAAGTCTGTATAAAACCAAATGCTTTGATCACCTCATCAAAGCATATATTCCAACTCCGAGATGCTTGCACCAGTCCATAGATGGATCGCTGGAGCTTGCACACTTTGTTAGCACCCTTAGGATCGACAAAACCTTCTGGTTGCATCATATACAACTCTTCTTGAAGAAACCCGTTAAGGAATGCAGTTTTGACGTCCATTTGCCAGATTTCATAATCATAAAATGCGGCAATTGCTAACATGATTCTAACAGACTTAAGCATCGCTACGGTTGAGAAAGTCTCATCGTAGTCAACCCCTTGAACTTGTCGAAAATATTTTGCGACAATTCGAGCTTTGTAGACAGTGATATTACCATTAGCGTCCATCTTCTTCTTGAAGATCCATTTATTCTCAATGGCTTGCCGATCATCGGGCAAGTCCACCAAATTCCACACTTTGTACTCATACATGGATCCTATCTCAGATTTCATGGCCTCAAGCCATTTGTAAGAATCTGGGCTCATCATAGCTTCTTCATAGTTCGTAGGTTCGCCGTTGTCTAACAACATGACTTCCAGGACATGATTACCATACCTCTCTGGTGCGGTACGTGTTCTGGTCGACCTACGAGGTTCATTAGTAACTTGATTCGAAGTTTCATGATCATCATTTGCTTCCTCTCTGGTTAGTGTAGGCATGACGGGAACGGTTTTCTCTGATGTGCTACTTTCCAATTCGAGAGAAGGTACAACTACCTCATCAAGTTCTACTTTCCTCCCACTCACTTCTTTTGAGAGAAACTCCTTCTCTAGAAATGACCCATTCTTAGCAACAACGATCTTGCCTTCACATCTGTGGTAGAAGGTATACCCAATAGTTTCTTTAGGGTATCCTATGAAGACGCACTTCTGCGCTTTGGGTTCGAGCTTATCAGGCTGAAGCACTACTGGAATCAGAGAATTTGCCATCAGCCAGCTCTTTGCCGTCTACTAGCGGACGACACAGAAGGATTTTGCCGTCATCTTACAAAAAGCAGACGGCAAAGAAATGGCTGATGGAAACCATACAGTTTGCCATCAGCCTGATCTTTGCCATCTGCCAGCAGACGGCAAAGAGCCCAGATGGGCCCCACTGGACCGTGGAGCGGGCTAGGTCAGGTGGACGGGCTGGATGCCGTCCGCTGGATCTTTGCCGTCTGCTTCATCACTCTTTGCCGTCTGCTAGCAGACGGCAAACAAGATGCCTAACTAAAGGCCGTGCCCCTCGGCCCCACCTCTCTTTGCCGTCTAACGGCCATGCCCCTCTCTCTCTCTCCCTCGATCTCTCTCTCTCCCCCACCTCACCACTTCGCCCAACACCGCCGAGCCCCGCCACGGCCCCTGCGCCCGCCCCGCCCCGGCCCCTGCTACCGCCCCGCCCCCAGCCCCTGTGCCCGCGATGCCGCACCGCCGGCGAGCCCCGCGATGACCCACCACCGGCGAGCCAGGCCGCGATGCTGCCCCCTCCCCGCGTCCCTTCTCCAGCACCGTAGCACCGGCGTCCTCCCTGCGGCGGCCCTCCTCCACCGGCCCCTCCAAGTGAGCTTTTTCTCTTGTTTTTTCTTCCATGTTTTTTTTGCCTGTTTAGTTTAGGTTTAGGTTTGATTTCCATAATTAGAAGAGAAAGAAAAGAATAGACCCAAAAGATCCTACAATAAGAACATTCATTATAATACCAACGAGCCGCAGGCTGATGATAAAAAAGAAGAATCACAAGAACACGAAGAAAACGCTTAGCAAGTAGGAGACATACCCTGAGCGAGCAAAGTCACAATACTCGCGCGGCAGCAGCACTCCTACGCCTACTCCTCAGCAGCAATACGCCGCATCCTCATCAGCATAACCTACTCCTCCGCCTTCCGCCTCTCCTCACTCCTACTCCTCATCCACTCCTCTGATAGTTACCTACTCTCGTCAGGTCTTCCGCTGCATCACTCAATCGTCCCGCGTGCTACGTGTTAGTACCCCTTGGTCCCAACTTCTCGACAGCGCTCCTAGACTCCCACCCTTGTCAGATCAACCATCTCTCCGCAGCTCTGTCATCCACCCCCTTTTCGCTCTTGCTTCCTTTCTATCTTCATTGTCGATCACCTTCCCTTTGGTGGTTCCACGGATTCTTTTGCCCCATTCTACCCTATTAGTTCTCGGGCAATCAATTCACTCCGCTTGTATTCTCGGGCCGACTTTGTTGCACACTTTTCGGCTTAGTCTTTATCATTCGATTCCTTCCCTCTAGTGTTACTTTGCCCGGCTACTTCTCTCGGTCTAATAAGTGCAGTGCGACTTTTATGCCCCCTACTAATCTTTCACTCCATGTTGGTCTTGTGTTTCAAGAGCGTTGACTCGCTGCGACCCCTGCAGAGGAAGAAGTGAGGCTTGTCCTACCTACGCGCATCCCGTTCTCAATATTTACAATCATCCATGCCTGTGACGATCAGAAGAAGAAGACGATTCCATGAGAAGAAGCAGACGAAGGCACCGAGAAGAAGAAAGAGGCGGATGAGCCGCAAAGGACGGAGACGCAGCAAGCTCAGCAATTTCTATCATCAAGAGGTGAGAAGAAGAAAAGACGAAAAGAAGAAAATCCTCCTCCTCTCTCCCCCTCCTCCTCCTCCTCCCCTCCGCCTCCTCCTCCTCCGCCTCCTCCTCCTCCTCCTCCTCCTCCCTCCTCCTCCTCCTCCTCCTCTCTCTTCTTCTCTTTCTTCTTCTCCTCCGCCCCTCCTCCTCCTCTTCTCTCTTCTCTTCTTCTCCTCCCCCCCCCTCCCCTTCTTCCTTCTCTTCTCTCCTGCCTCCTCTCTCGCTTCCGCCTCTTCATGGCTATTTAGGTTATGTGTTGCCTTTGCTCTTGCCCGCCTAATCCATGCTATACCGTTATGCCATCGACCTCCGACGGAAACCCTATGACATATTTTGGGTAGGGGTGCCTCCGCGTGGACGGAACCTTAATAACGTCAATTATGTTTGGGCGTACCTCGGCATCGCTATGGAACCCTAAATTCCAACAACTATTTAGGTTTAGGGGGTGCCTCGGCGTCGATGGATAATATAAGACAGATGTTTGTGTTAGCGGGTGCTTCATGTGTCGACGGAACCCTAAATGACAATTCTTTAGGTTAGGGTTGTTGCGGGGAACGAGCAGTGCGAATCATTTTTTTACAACTTGGCGTGTCATCCTATTGAAATATTTAGTTAGGTTGGACGGAAAAAATAATGCTATGTTCTTGTCTTTGAATTTAAATGTGGCAGTGTTGTTTCATCGCTGCGAGGGCTGGTGTTCGACGAGCTCCCCCCGCGTTCGTGGATGAGCACAAAACATCTCCTCCTCCTCCTCCCTTCATTTTGCTCTGTCCCAGTCTTCGTGCCGATGACCTTGCTACTATAGGTGTCTTCAATCATCAGTATGCGTGACAATATGCGTCTCCCGTTTGAAAGGGTTACATGTAAAATATGCATGCATTTGCATATTTATAAACCGTGATTCTTTCGATCTGTCCAACGTTATCCATGGACAGCCCAAGTGTGTAGATTGGGTTCGTTTTCCCATATGCTCTGCTCCAGATCCGATCATAATTTTTCATCAGTGCCTCCCCTTTTCTTCCGGTACACATCCTCTCTGTTTATGCCAGATGTGTATCAGGAGAACAGTGAGGAGGTGCTGCCGAATTTTGCGTCGGATCCGGAGCAGAGCATGGGAAAACAAACCCAATCTACACATACTCGGGTGGGATTAGGACCTATCTTTACCTATTAGCGTGGTAGGTTGCCATGGCACGTATAAAATTGACAACTAGATTAACTGATGCAATATATATGCTGAATTATATATATATTCTTGTGTGTCCAGTAGCTAGGCAAGATGAGTGACCATCGTGGATGTACACACCGGTCACACTAGTCAGAAAGGCATGACCAATGAATGGTTAACAAAACCAAGGGGTTTGTGAGAGCCACATTTGCAAATGGCCAGAGAAAAACCTGTGCCCCTTCTAGGTGCGACACTTTAAGAAGACAGACGAAGGGGGATGAAATGGGGTAAACACCTACGGAAGTGGGGTTTTACGCCCGATTATATGGTGGGACATTTCATGGTGAGTCCTGCCCCAACGTGCAGAGCTGAGGTGGTTCACATCGTCGCACCGACGAGCTGGTACCGGGATCGAAGACATGGTGCAGACTTTGATGATGCTCGGGATTCGTACAATGAGATGGAGGAATCTACAAAGGCCTTCAATTAAATTGTTGAGTCTTCAAAATGTCCTCTCCACGAGCACAGAAGAAGAGGAGGAGGAGGAGGAGGAGGAGGAGAAGAAGAAAAGAAGAAGAAGAAGAGGAGGAGGAGGAGGAGGAGAAGAAAAGAAAAAGAAAAGGAGGAGGAGGAGGAGAAGAAGAAGACGAGGAGGAGAAGAAATGATGGCTATTTAGGTTAGGGGGTGCCTTGGCGTCGATGAAAGCCTAAATGACATCTATATAGGTTAGGGGTGCCTCGACATCGACGGAACCCTGAATGACATATATTTTGGGTAGGGGTGCCTCCGCGTGGACGGAACCTTAAATAACGTCAATTATGTTTAGGGCGTACCTCGGCATCGATGGAACCCTAAATTACAACTATTTAGGTTAGGGGGTGCCTCGGCGTCGATGGAATAATAAATGACAGATGTTTGTGTTAGCGGGTGCTTCAGTGTCGACGGAACCCTAAATGACAATTCTTTAGGTTAGGGGTTGTTGCGGGGAACGAGCAGTGCGAATCATTTTTTTACAACTTGGCGGTGTCATCCTATTGTAAATATTTAGTTAGGTTGACGGAAAAAAATAATGCTATGTTACTTGTCTTTGAATTTAAATGTGCAGTTGTTTCATCGCTGCGAGGGTCTGGTGTTCGACGAGCTCCCCCCTGCGTTCGTGGATGAGCACAAATGACATCTCCTCCTCCCCCTTCATTTGCTCTGTTCCAGTCTTCGTGCCGATGAAACTTGCTAGCTATAGGTGTCTTCAATCATCAGTATGCGTGACCAATATGCGTCTCCCGTTTGAAAGGGTTACATGTATAAATATGCATGCATTTGCATATTTATAACCGTGATTCTTTCGATCTGTCCAACGTTATCCATGGACAGCCCAAGTATGTGTAGATTGGGTTCGTTTTCCCATATGCTCTGCTCCAGATCCGATGCATAATTTCATCAGTGCCTCCCTCTTGTTCTCCGGGTACACATCCTCTCTGTTTATTGCCGAGATGTGTATCAGGAGAACAGTGAGGAGGTGCTGCCGAAATTTTGCGTCGGATCCGGAGCAGAGCATGGGAAAACAAACCCAATCTACACATACTCGGGTGGGATTAGGACCTATCTTTACCTATTAGCGTGTAGGTTGCATGGACGTAATAAAATTGACAAACTAGATTAACTGATGAATATATATGCTGAATTATATATATATTTCTTGTGTGTCCAGTAGCTAGGCAAGATGAGTGACCATGCGTGGATGTACACCGGTCACACTAGTCAGAAAGGCATGACCAATGAATGGTTAACAAAAACCAAGGGGTTTGTGAGAGCCACATTTGCAAATGGCCAGAGAAAAACCTGGTGCCCCTGTGCTAGGTGCGACAACTTTAAGAAGAGGACAGAGGATGAAATGGGTAAACACCTACGGAAGTGGGGTTTTACGCCCGATTATATGGTGTGGACATTTCATGGTGAGTCTGCCCAACGTGCCAGAGCTGAGGTGGTTCATCGTCGCACCGACGAGCATGGTACCGGGATCGAAGACATGGTGCAAGACTTTGATGATGCTCGGGATTCGTACAATGAGATGGAGGAATCTACAAAGGCCTTCAATGAAATGTTGGAGTCTTCAAAATGTCCTCTCCACGAGCACACTGAGCTTTGTCAGCTAGATGCCATCGCACAAGTAATGGCTCTAAAGGCTCAATTCAACTTGGTCAGAGAATGCTACGACGCGATGATGACAGTATTTGGACGCTTTCTACCCAAAGGCCATGTAATGCCTGCAAACCTGTACCAGTCGAACAAAATCCTCCATGCACTTAAGATGCCCTATGAGAAGATAGATGCCTGTGAGAAAGGATGTGCCTTATTTAGGCTTGAGTATGCGGACTTGAACTATTGTCCCATTTGCAAGTCTTCCAGGTATGTTGTGGTAGACAACGGTATGGGTGAGAAGAGGCCGACCAAAATCCCCGTTAATGTTCTTCGGTATATGCCAATCGTACCAAGACTTCAACGTCTTTTCATGGTCGAAGAGATGGCCAGACAGATGACATGGCACAAAATGGGCAAAAGAACCGAACTAGATGCAGATGGGAATCAGATGATGGTACACACATCGGATGGTTCTGCGTGGAAGCACTTCGATGCATTACATGAGCAAAAAGTGGCAGATCCAAGGCATCCTCGAGTCGCCATTAGCACGGATGGGTTCAATGTGTTTGGTCTGACGGCAACCCAATACAGTTGTTGGCCTGTATTTGTCATTCCACTCAACCTCCCCCCCGGACAAATTATGCAAAGAAAGAACATTTTCCTGACATTGATAATTTCAGGGCCCAACTATCCGGGGAAGAATATGAATGTGTACATGCAACCGCTTAAGGATGAATTAGAAGAAGCTTGGGATAATGGGTTCAAGACATACGACGCCGCTAGTAAACAAAACTTCATAATGCATGTCTGGTACATGTACTCGATGCATGACTTGCCGATGTATGCGCTATTCGTTGGCTGGTGTGTGCATGGAAGGTTCCCGTGCCCCACATGCAAGGCAGCTCTTCAGTTTCATTGGCTGCAGGCAGGTCGCAAGTTTTCTTGCTTCGACTTGCATAGATAGTTCCTGGATCCTCGCCATAAGTTCAGAAACGACAAGAAGAACTTCATCAAAGGTAGAGTTGTCAAAAACTCTGCACCACCTGCGTTGACAGGCCAACAGACCCTGGATTAGTTAAATGCTCTTGAGCCTGATCCAGAGCATCCAGGGTATTTCAAGGGGTATAATTCAAAACACGCCTGGACTCACAAGACATGCTTGTGGGATCTGCCTTACTTCAAAGACCTCCTTTGCCAACACAACATCGACATGATGCACACTGAAAAGAATATCGCTGAGGCCCTTTTTGGTACATTGTTCAGCATAGAGGGGAAGTCAAAGGATAATACTAAGGCTAGAGTCGATCAGGAGGCTCCATGTGATAGACCGTTACAAAACATGCAAGAGCTGAAAGGAAAGCAGAACTGGACGAAGCCAACGGCATGGTTCAATCTTGGACTGCCAGCTATGAGGGAAATTGTCTTCTGGGTGAAAATGCACTTGATGTTCCCCGATGGGTATGCAGCGAATCTAAAGAGGGGAGCGAGTCTTGAAAAATTGAAAATATTTGGTCTCAAGAGTCAAGATTGGCACATATGGCTTGAGCGGGTAATGCCAGTGATGTTGCGTGGCTTTATCCCTGAGGATGAATGGCTAGTACTGGCAGAGCTGAGCTATTTATTCCGTGTTCTTTGTGTGAAAGAACTATCACCTGGCGTGCTAGATGAAATGGAAGAGTTGGCGCCGGAGTTGATCTGCAAGTTAGAGAAGATCTTTCCACCGGGCTTGTTTAATCCAATGCAGCATTTGATTTTGCATCTCCCGACCGAGGCAAGATTGGGGGGGGGGGGCGTGCAAAATTGTTGGTGCTACACAACTGAGAGGATGCAGAAGATGCTTCGAGCAAAATGTAAAAATAAACATAGAATTAAAGCATCGATGGCCGATGCATTCATTACTGAGGAGGCGGCAAACTTCGTGACAGCACACTACGAAGCCAGAAATCGTCATTTGCATAATCTGAAGGCTCGATACAATGTTGGCGACCCTAAAAAGGTGGATCCAACCTCAGCCTATTCAAAGGGAAGCTCACACCAGCCGGTGCTTCGAAAGCAATAGCATTGGATGTCGAAGAATGGCAGACCATTTCGTTGTATATCTTCAACAACCTAACAGAAGTGTGGCCGTACATCGAGTAAGTTCTCGGTACATTATTTCACAACTTCTAATTCCTTTGAACCGCTCTTATTCCTGGATATTTGATACAATCAATACGTTGCCAAATTCTCGGATGGAGCGCTGATCCAAAAGGATTACATCGAAGAGTATGAGCATCTGGCAAAGCATGGAGGCGGCTATCCCGGTTTCATCTCTTGGTTTAAACAAACGGTAATTTCCATTAGACCATTTCATTTCTTCTTCTAATTTGCAGCTAATGCAACAATCCTTTCATATTAAACTTGTAGGCTAATTCAGAGTCTATGGATGCCGAATTGAGAAAGTCACTAATGCTTTTGACTATAAGGTCCGTTCATTTGACAAATACGACATCAACGAGTATCGCTTTTGTACCTCTGGCAAAGAGCTATCTATGCCGACCGAAAGTCTACAAATTGTTGTGTCTCTGCTATCGACGAAGGAGGTACCGAGTATTATGGAAGAGTTGAAGCAATTTATGAACTTCTATTCTATGGTGAAAACCCACCGAACGTCATAGTCGTCAAATGTTATTGGTTCCAGCCGAAGGAGACTAGAAGGACTCATGAACATATAGGGCTAGTCGAAATCAAACAAAGCACCCATTTAGATGTTCTCGACGTCTATATTACGGCTCAACAGGCGACCCAAGTTTTCTATCTACCGTGGGCCTGCCAAACTGATCCAAATATGAATGGTTGGGATGTCGTTTATGAAGTGGCGCCACGTGTTAGACCACCTCCCCCCAATGAAGAGGATTATGAACCTCACATTAACCCAGACACATATGAAGGAGAATTCTTCCAAAGAAACACGTCTTTCCAAAAAACATTTCAAGAACCGCTCTACTTCACCCCAAAACATTGAAGTACACAGCGACAGTGAATCCGACTTCACCCCTGAGCCGGAACAAGAAGAGCCGGAACAAGAAGAGGTTACTACTGAGGATGACCTATCAATGCTTGACCGATTACATAAAGTAGGCCTTCCACATGGTTATGCCGCTAAATCCAATGAGCACGTCATTCATGATAGTGATGATGATGATGCATTTATTGATCCCGGAGCATATATAGACGATCAAGATTATTATTAGTTCATGTTAGGTATTCAATTTTAGTATATACATATATATATTATTAGTTCATGTTAGGTATTCAATTTTTTATGTTGTACATGATGATGATACACTTAAATTATATACATATTATTATTCATGTCGGTATTCAATTTTTTTATGTTGTACTAATTTCGTTTACTCTTTGTAATGGCAGGTGTTGAAAGATGGTGGGCGTGGGTCTAGAGCGCTTCGAGGCTCCTTCTTCATCGGCGCGTGGTGGGAGGGGTACTTCCATTCCACCCCAGTCTCTCCGGAGAGTGTTGCTCGACAGTATGCAGACACCGATGGGCGCTTCTTCGTCGGCGTTGTTGCCCACTGGGACATGAGGTTGGGGGAAGAAGAGAGCTAGTAGAGGTGCACGTGGCCGCGGGAGAGGTAGGCAGGCTGCTACGCTTTCCTCGCTGCCACCCCCAGCTGATTCACCCGAGCACAGGACTGCTAGGGTGGACCCGTCTGAGAAGGAGGCTACACAGATTCCGGTCCACAAGCCTCGGGTTGACGGGCCTTCTGTTGGGAAATGTTGCATGGAAAACAAACAAAAATTCTACGCACACACAAGATCTATCCATGAAGATGCATAGCAACGAGAGGGGAGAGTGTGTCTACGTACCCTCGTAGACCGTAAGCGGAAGCGTTTGTTAACGCGGTTGATGTAGTCGAACTTCTTCGCGCTCCAACCGATCAAGTACCGAACGTACGACACCTCCGCGTTTTGCACACATTTAGCTCGGTGACGTCCTCCGCCTTCTTGATCCAGCAAGACAGTGAGGTAGTGGATGATTTCCGGCAGCACGACGGCGTGGTGACGATGATGGTGAAGTTATCTCCGTAGGGCTTCGCCTAAGCACTACGAAAGTATGACCGGGGGTGTAAACGGTGGAGGGGGGCACCGCACATGGCTAAGACAATGATGTGTATTGTGCTAGGCGTCCCCTCCCACATATATATAGGTGGGGGTGGAGGGAGCAGCCAGGAGGTGCCCCCAAGTGGCGCCCCCCTTTCCTTATTTGGAGTGCGAGAGGAAGGAAGGAGGAGGTGGCGCCCCCCTTTTCCTTTCTCTCCTGAGGAGGGAAAGGCAGGAGGGGCCACCCCTCCCCTTTCCTTCCCCTAGGGCCGGCCAGCCAAGGGAAGGGGCACACCAGCCCCCTTGTGGGCTGGTCTGTCCCCCCTTTTGGCCCATAAGGCCCATACACTTGCCGGGGGTGCCCAGAACCCCTTCCGGTGACCCGATGAGTACCCGGTGAACTCCGAAACTATTCTGGTGTCCGAATACCATCATACTATATATCAATCTTTACCTCTCGACCATTTTGAGACTGCTCGTCATGTCCGTGATCTCATCCAGGACTCCGAACAACATTAGGTCACCAAATCATATAACTCATATAACATTATATTGTCAACGAATGTTAAGTGTGCGGACCCTACGGGTTCGAGAACTATGTAGACATGACCGAGACACCTCTTCGGTCAATAACCAATAGCGGAACCTGGATGCCCATATTGGTTCCTACATATTCTACGAAGATCTTTATCGGTTGAACCGTTATGACAACATACGTAATTCCCTTTGTCCATCGATATGTTACTTGCCCGAGATTCGATCATCGGTATCTTCATACCTAGTTCAATCTCGTTACCGGCAAGTCTCTTTACTCGTTCCGTAATACATCACCTCATAACTAACTCCTTAGTCATTTGCTTGCAAGCTTATGATGTGTATTACCGAGAGGGCCCAGAGATACCTCTCTGATACTCGGAGTGACAAATCCTAATCTCGATCTATGCCAACTCAACAAACACCTTCGGAGATACCTGTAGAGCATATTATGATCACCCAGTTATGTTGTGACCATTGATAGCACACAAGGTATTCCTCCGGTATCCGGGAGTTGCATAATTTCATAGCCGGAGGAATATGTATTTGACATGAAGAAAGCAATAGCAATAAACTGAACGATCAATATGCTGAGCTAACGGATGGGTCTTGTCCATCACATCATTCTCCTAATGATGTGATCCCGTTATCAAATGACAACACATGTCTATGGTTAGGAAACCTTAACCATCTTTGATCAACGAGCTAGTCTAGTAGAGGCTTACTAGGGACACAGTATTTGTTTATGTATTCACACATGTATTTAAGTTTCCGATCAATACAATTCTAGCATGAATAATAAACCTTTATCATGAATAAGGAAATATAAAGTAACAACTTTATTATTGCCTCTAGGACATATTTCCTTCAGTCTCCCACTTGCACTAGAGTCAATAATCTAGATAGTAATGAATCTAACACCCATGGAGTCTTGGTGCTGATCATGTTTTGCTCGCGGAAGAGGCTTAGTCAATGGGTCTGCTACATTCAGATCCGTATGTAGTTTGCAAATCTCTATGTCTACATCCTTGACCTTTTCACGTATGGACTTGAAGTGTCTCTTGATGTGTTTGGTTCTCTTGTGAAACCTGGATTCCTTTGCCAAGGCAATTGCTCCAGTGTTGTCACAAAAGATTTTCATTGGACCTGATGCACTAGGTATTACACCTAGATCAGATATGAACTCCTTCATCCAGACTCCTTCATGTGCTGCTTCCGAAGTAGCTATGTACTCCACTTCACACGTAGATCCCGCCATGACACTCTGCTTGGAATTGCACCAACTGACAGCTCCACCATTCAATATAAATACGTATCCAGTTTGTGACTTAGAGTCATCCGGATCAGTGTCAAAGCTAGCGTCGACGTAACCATTTACGACGAGCTCTTCGTCACCTCCATAAACGAGAAACATATCCTTGGTCCTTTTCAGGTACTTCAGGATATTCTTGACCGCTGTCCAGTGATGCACTCCTGGATTACTTTGGTACCTCCCTGCCAGACTTATGGCAAGGCACACATCAGGCTGGTACACAGCATAGCATACATGATAGAACGTATGGCTGAGTCATAGGGAATGACTTTCATTTTCTCTCTATCTTCTACAGTGGTTGGGCTTTGAGTCTGACTCAACTTCACACCTTGTAAAATAGGCAAGAACCCTTTCTTTGACTGATCCATTTTGAACTTCTTCAAAACTTTATCAAGGTATGTGCTTTGTGAAAGTCCTATTAAGCGTCTTGATCTATCTCTATAGATCTTGATGCCCAATATATAAGCAGCTTCACCGAGGTCTTTCATTGAAAAATTCTAATTCAAGTATCCTTTTATGCTATCCAGAAATTCTATATCATTTCCAATCAACAATATGTCATCCACATATAATATCAGAAATGCTACAGAGCTCCCACTCACTTTCTTGTAAATACAGGCTTCACCGTAAGTCTGTATAAAACCATATGCTTTGATCACCTCATCAAAGCATATATTCCAACTCCGAGATGCTTGCACCAGTCCATAGATGGATCACTGGAGCTTGCACACTTTGTTAGCACCTTTAGGATCCAAAAATCCTTCTGGTTGCATCATATACAACTCTTCTTTAATATATCCATTAAGGAATGCAGTTTTGACGTCCATTTGCCAGATTTCATAATCATAAAATGCAGCAATTGCTAACATGATTTGGACAGACTTAAGCATCGCTACGGGTGAGAAAGTCTCATCGTAGTCAACTCCTTGAACTTACTGAAAACCTTTCGCGACAAGCCAAGCTTTGTAGATAGTAACATTACCATCAGCGTCAGTCTTCTTCTTGAAGATCCATTTATTTTCTATGGCTTGCCGATCATCGGGCAAGTCCACCAAAGTCCACACTTTGTTCTCATAAATGGATCCTATCTCAGATTTCATGGCCTCAAGCCATTTATCGGAATCTGGGCTCATCATAGCTTCTTCATAGTTCGTAGGTTTGCCTTGGTCTAGTAACATGACTTCTAGGACAGGATTACCGTACCACTCTGGTGCGGATCATGCTCTGGTCGACCTACGAGGTTCAGTAGCAACTTGATCTGAAGTTTCATGATCTTTATCATTTGCTTCCTCTCTAGTTGGTGTAGGCATCACGGGAACGGTTTTCTGTGATGTGCTACTCTCCAATTCAAGAGAAGGTACTATTACATCATCAAGTTCTACTTTCCTCCCACACACTTCTTTCGAGAGCAACTCCTTCTCTAGAAAGGTTCCATTCTTGGCAACAGAGATCTTGCCTTCGAATCTGTGGTAGAAGGTGTACCCAATTGTTTCCTTAGGGTATCCTATGAAGACGCACTTCTCCAATTTGGGTTCGAGCTTATCAGGCTGAAGTCTTTTGACATAAGTGTCGCAACCCCAAACTTTAAGAAATGACAGCTTAGGTTTCTTGCCAAACCACAGTTCATACGGTGTCATCTCAATGGATTTAGACGGTGCCTTATTTAACGTGAATGCGGCTGTCTCTAATGCATAACCCTAAAACGATAGTGGCAAAATCGGTAAGAAACATCATAGAACGCACCATATCTAATAAAGTACGGTTACAACGTTCGGACACACCATTACGCTGCGGTGTTCCTGGTGTCGTGAGTTGTGAAACAATTCCACATTGTTTTAAATGAAGGCCAAACTCGCAACTCAAATTCGTCTCCGTGATCAGATCGTAGAAACTTCATTTTCTTGTTACGATGATTCTCCACTTCACTCTGAAATTCTTTGAACTTTTCAAATGTTTCAGACTTGTGTTTCATCAAGTAGATATACCCATACCTACTCAAATCATCTGTGAAAGTCAGAAAATAACGATACCCACCGCGTGCTTCAACACTCATCGGACCACATACATCGGTATGTATTATTTCCAATTAGTTATTAGCTCGCTCCATTGTTCCGAAGAATGGAGTTTTAGTCATCTTACCCATGAGGCATGGTTCGCAAGTATCAAATGATTCATAATCAAGTGATTCCAAAAGTCCATCGGCATGGAGTTTCTTCATGCGCTTTACACCAATATGACCTAAATGGCAGTGCCACAAGTATGTTGCACTATCATTATCAACTTTGCATCTTTTGGCATCAATATTATGAATATATGTATCACTACAATCGAGATTCAACAAGAATAGACCACTCATCAAGGGTGCATAACCATAAAAGATATTACTCATATAAATAGAACAACCATTATTCTCTGATTTAAATGAATAACCGTCTCGCAATAAACAAGATCCAGATATAATGTTCATGCTCAACGCGGGCACCAAATAACAATTATTGAGGTCTAAAACTAATCCCGAAGGTAGATGTAGAGGTAGCGTGCCGACGGCGATCACATCGACCTTGGAACCATTTCCGACGTGCATCGTCACCTCGTCCTTAGCCAATCTTCGTTTATTCTGCAGCTCCTGTTTCGAGTTACAAATATGAGCACCCGAACCAGTATCAAATACCCAGGTGCTACTACGAGCATTAGTATGGTACACATCAATAACATGTATATCAAATATACCTTTGTTCACTTTGCCATCCTTCTTATCCGCCAAGTATTTGGGGCAGTTCCGCTTCCAGTGACCATTCCCTTTGCAGTATAAGCACTCAGTTTCAGGCTTGGGTCCAGCTTTGGACTTCTTCCCGTGAGTGGCAACTTGCTTACCATTTGCTTGAAGTTCCCTTTCTTTCCCTTGCCCTTTTTCTTGAAACTAGTGGTCTTGTTAACGATCAACACTTGATGCTCCTTCTTGATTTCTACCTCCGTGGCCTTAAGCATTGCGAAGAGCTCAGGAATCGTTTTATTCATCCCTTGCATATTATAGTTCATCACGAAGCCTTTGTATCTTGGTGGCAGTGATTGAAGAACTCTGTCAATAAAACTATCAACTGGAATATCAACTCCCAGCTGAGTCAAGTGGTTATGATACCCAGACATTTTGAGCATGTGTTCACTGACAGAACTATTCTCTTCCATCTTGTAGCTATAGAACTTGTTGGAGACTTCATATCTCTCAACCCGGGCATTTGCTTGAAATATTAACTTCAACTCTTGGAACATCTCATATGCTCCATGACATTCAAAACGTCTTTCAAGTCTCGGTTCTAAGCCGTAAAGCATGGCACATTGAACTATCGAGTCGTCATCAGATCGAGCTTGCCAGACGTTCATAACATCTGCTTCAGCTCCTGTAGCAGGCCTATCACCTAGCGGTGCATCAAGGACATACTTCTTCTGTGCAGCAATGAGGATAATCCTCAAGTTACGGACCCAGTCCGTGTAGTTGCTGCCATCATCTTTCAACTTAGCTTTCTCTAGGAACGCATTAAAATTCAGGGGAATGATAGCTCGGGCCATTGATCTACAACATAGATATGCAAAACTATAAGACTAAGTTCATGATAAATTAAGTTCAATTAATCAAATTACTATTGAACTCCCACTTAAATAAACATCCCTCAAGTTATCTAAGTGATAAGTGATCCAAATCAACTAACCCATGTCCGATCATCACGTAAGATGGGGTAGTCATCAATGGTGAACATCTCTATGTTGATCATATCTACTATATGACTCACGTTCAACCTTTTGGTCTCTAGTGTTCCGAGACCATGTCTGTACATGCTAGGCTCATCAAGTTTAACCCAAATATTCTGCATGTGCAAAACTGTCTTACACCCATTGTATGTGAACGTAGAGTCTATCACACCCGATCATCACGTGGTGCTTCAAAATGATGAACTTTGGCAATGGTGCATACTCGGGGAGAACACTTTTATCTTGAAATTAAGTGAAGGGATCATCTTATAATGCTACCGCCGTTCTAAGCAAAATAAGATGCATAAAGGATAAACATCACATGCAATCAAAATATGTGACATGATATGGCCATCATCATCTTGTGCTTTTGATCTCCATCTCCAAAGCATCGTCATGATCTCCATCGTCATCGGCTTGACACTTTGATCTCCATCATTGCGTCGGGGTCGTCTCGCCAACTATTGCTTCTACAACTATCACTAACGCATAGCGATAAAGTAAAGCAATTACATGGCGCTTGCATTTCATACAATAAAGAGACAACCCTAAGACTCCTGCCGGTTGTCGATATTACGAAATATGATCATATCATACATCAACATATATCACATCATATCTTGACCATATCACATCACAACATGCCGTGCAAAAACAAGTTAGACGTCCTCTACTTTGTTGTTGCAAGTTTTACGTGGATGCTACAGGCTTCTAGCAAGAACCGTTCTTACCTACGCAAAAACCACAATGGTGATTCATCAAGTTTGCTGTTTTAACCTTCTTCAAGGACCGGCCATTGTGAAATTCGATTCAAATAAAGTAGGAGAAACAGACACCCGCCAGCCACCTTTATGCAAAACTAGTTGCGTGTCTGTCGGTGGAACCGGTCTCATGTGCGTGGACATGTAAGGTTGGTCCGGGCCGCTTCATCCCACAATACCGCCGAATCAAAATAAGACGTTGGTGGTAAGTAGTATGACTATCACCTCCCACAACTCTTTGTATTCTACTCGTGCATATCATCTACGCATAGACTTGGCTCTGATACCACTGTTGGCAAACGTTGCATGGAAAACAAAAAAAATTCTACGCACACGCAAGATCTATCCATGAAGATGCATTGCAATGAGAGAGGAGAGTGTGTCTATGTACCCTCGTAGACCGTAAGTGGAAGCGTTTGTTAACACGGTTGATGTAGTCAAACTTCTTCGCGCTCCAACCGATCAAGTACCGAACGTACGGCACCTCCATGTTCTCCACACATTCAGCTCGGTGACGTCCTCCACTTTCTTGATCCAGCAAGATGGCGTGGTAGTGGATGAGTTCCGGCAGCACGACGGCGTGGTGACAGTGATGGTGAAGTTATCTCCGCAGGGCTTCGCCTAAGCACTATTAAAATATGACTGGGGGTGTAAACGATGGAGGGGGGCGCCCACACGGCTAAGACAATGTTGTGTATTGTGATAGGCGCCCCCTCCAACATATATATAGGTGGGGGGGGGTTGGAGGGAGTAGCCAGGAAGCGCCCCCAAATAGGCTAAATCCTACTTGGGGTCTTCCCCCAAGTGGCGCCCCCTTTCCTTATTTGGAGTGCGGGAGGAAGGAAGGAGGAGGTGGCGCCCCCCCCCCTTTTCCTTTCTCTCCTGAGGAGGGAAAGGCAGGAGGGGCCACCCCTCACCTTTCCTTCCCCTACGGCCGGCCAGCCAAGGGAAGGGGCGGACCAGCCCCCTTGTGGGCTGCTCTGTCCCCCCTTTTGGCCCATAAGGCCCATACACTTGCCGGGGGTGCCCGGAACCCCTTCCAATGACCCGATGAGTACCCGGTGCAGTCTGAAACTATTCCGGTGTCTGAATACCATCGTCCTATATATCAATCTTTACCTCTCGACCATTTCGAGACTCCTCGTCATGTCCGTGATCTCATCCGGGACTCCGAACAACATTCGGTCACCAAATCATATAACTCATATAACATTATATCGTCAACGAACGTTAATTGTGCAGACCCTACGGGTTCGAGAACTATGTAGACATGACCGAGACACCTCTCCGGTCAATAACCAATAGCAGAACCTGGATGCCCACATTGGTTCCTACATATTCTACGAAGATCTTTATCGGTCGAACTGTTATAACAACATACGTAATTCCCTTTGTCCATCGATATGTTACTTGCCCGAGATTCGATCGTCGGTATCTTCATACCTTGTTCAATCTCGTTACCGGCAAGTCTATTTACTCGTTCCATAATACATCACCTCGTAACTAACTCCTTAGTCATTTGCTTGCAAGCTTATGATGTGTATTACCGAGAGGGCCCAGAGATACTTCTGCGATACTCGGAGTGACAAATCCTAATCTCGATCTATGCCAACTCAACAAACACCTTCAGAGATACCTGTTGTCGGTGTCAAAACCGGCAGACCTCGGGGTAGGGGGTCTCGAGCTGTGGATCTAGGATTGATGGGTAACAAGGGATGACGAACACAGTGTTTACCCAGGTTCGGGCCCTCTCGAAGAGGTAATACCCTACGTCCTACTTGATTGTATTGATTGTATAACGTGGTTTACAGAGTAGATCTACCTCGAGTTCAGTATGAGCTAAACCCTAGGCTACGGGGGGATGAAGATAGCTCTCCCCCTAATGACTACAACCCTCGGTTTATATAGACACCGATAGGGTTAGGGTTACCGATGATAGATTACAACAAGAGGGAAAGAGATCTCGTCCACCCTTGACTTGGAGGGCACACCACAGCTTCACAGGTCTCTGGTCACCACACGGCTCCACCAGTCCGGCCCATGCACAATGGGCCGTCGCCCCGAGGACCCCTTAGTCCATGACTCCCTCAGTAGCCCCCGAACTTGCCTCCAACACCAAGACTTGTATCCGGCATCCATTCCGACCAGTATTCGGTTTGCAGGGCGAGTTCCTTAGCAAGTCTTCCCCCTGTTCGGTACCAAGTGATGTTTGGAGTCTGAAACAGCTATTTTAGTTAACACCGAAGGTAGTAATAAAAATATCGCTCAAACGCAAATAGTGCCTTTATCTGACAACTTTTCTCCTTCCACAAAGAGTCTCTTCCGGCCATTACACCATGCAGTTACTATTTCTCGAAGCGCGGCTCGAGGCTGACGCCATGCTTGACACGTCCTTTCAAGGTGGAGATCGTGTCCTGCTTTTCAGGGGATGTGGTTAATGATCTCGATTCCCCTCCCCGCTCATAACGTTGCGGAGATATCGGGAAGTGGAGAGGCCAACGGCGTGAAAAAAGGGATCTCTGGCCTGCCCACAATCTATAAAAGGGGGGGCGCTATAGTATGCATCCCATGCCTTCTCCTAGCTTCCGCACTCATGATCCTTCTGAGCTCCAGCACCCTTTCCCCCTGCTTCCATAGCCAATCCCACTTTACCTCCTTCGACCATGGCCAGATCCAGCGCTAATGGGAAGTGGGAGGCCTCCTCCGTCACCAATGAGGATATACTGAAGCTGAAGGAGGCCGGTTACTTGCCGACCAACATCGCCCATCGAGCCCCCGAAGAGGGCCAGATCATCCATACGCCCGAGCCAGGCGAAAGGGTAGTTTTTCTCCCCCATTTCCTTAGGGGGCTTGGATTTCCACTGCACCCCTTTGTGCGGGGGCTAATGTTTTACTATGGGCTAGATTTCCACGATCTAGCCCCCAACTCCCTCCTCCACATTTTGATCTTCATCGTCGTCTGTGAAGCGCTCCTTCGGGTCCAGCCGCACTTCGGCTTATGGCTGAAGGTGTTCAACGTGAAGCCCAAGGTGGTCGGCAGCGAGCACGCGGACTATGGAGGGGCCATTATCAGCAAGCTGACAGGGGTCCAGTGGCCGGACGGCCACTTCGTCGACACCGTCTGGATGTCGTAGAAGGAGTGGTTCTATATCACTGAGCCAAGGGAGGCCGCATGGGGTGCGGCCCCCGCCTTCCGGTCCAGACCCCCCACCAGATTGGCCTCCTGGACCACCAAGAGTCTGGACTGGGGATGTGTTGCCAATGCCAAAGCGCTGCAGAAGCACGTCGACAATGTAATAGAGACCGGCGCGAAGCTGGTCGACGTGTTCCAGATCATGCTCCACCGCGGGCTCCTCCCTTGCCAAGAGAGGGCCAAGCCCATGTGGGAGCATGAGCCCGAGGATCCGGCCACTGTGCGGCACTTCTTCGGCACGACTCCTGACAAGATATAGGGCCAACTATTCCAGCACCAGAAGGAGTGGCTGGCCGAGGGGAAGGACAGCGGTCTTGACGCCACGAATCCCCCAACGGAGGTGAGTGGCATGTCTCTTTGAAGAGTATTCGGATATTCACAATACATGAGATTCGATCTAACCTGGTTATGTGGATTCTGCAGGGCTGGCTCGCCAAGGCCAAGAAGATCAGCGGCCCAGCGCCGCTGCCGGAGGGGCCTCGATCAGAGCAGCTAGAGAAGATGCTGGTCGTGGTGCCCTACAAGGCGCCCGCTAAGAAGGGCAAGAAGCAAGAGGCACCGGAGGCCAGGGAGGGCCTCCGTGGCAGGGTCCGTCTGGGCAACCAGTCTGGAGATGTTGCGGCCTCATCCGTACAGGATGGGGGCAAGGAGGAGGAGGACGAAGAGGAGAGTGCCTCTTCGCACTCCAAAAAGAGGCGACGTCCGAGGACGCAGAGGAGGTCCAACCTTCCCCGGCCCCAAAGAGACGACACCAATCTAAGCTGGTTATACCTGACAGCTCAGATAACGAGAAGTCCGAGGCGTCCGAGGAGCTCCCGAAGAAGGGATCCAGGGTCAATCCCCCTACCAGCAGGTAAGGTGTCTGTATTTTCAGCTATTATGCTTTCAGTAGTTTATTTTAGTTGAAGGTTAACCCCTCCGAATTGCAGTCCCCCGCATGGGCGCCCCACCAAGCAAATCTCAGAGCGGACGTCTCCGCCCGCCGAGCTTGGTCCCCGAAGAGGCTGAGGAGGTGTGGTCCCAAAGAACTCCTCCTCCTCCGAACACGGAGGGGGAGGTAGATGCCGTAATGGCCAAGGTCAACACCTCGGTCACCGAAGACCAGGAGGGAGCGTCCCTCCTGGCCGATGAGGAAAAAGAGTTCAGGCCATCCGGACCCCCTCCGTCGACCGCTCCCGAGCCTCTGAGGCCCTCGACTGCACAGATTCCTCCCAGCGGTGAGGGGGCCGGGGAGCCAACGCCAGTACCGAACACCTCCGCACGGGCGATGGTGGGCTGGCCGGATATGCTGGAGGAGTTGGTGAGCAACTCCGTCATAGTTGAAGGGCACCACACCCTTATGGGTGTGGTTATTTAGAGTGTTCGGTCCGTCCAATCCAGACTGAACGACGCTGTCCAAGGCCTTCTAACAGTCTTTGAGGTAAGTCAAGTAATGATCCTTCCTCATAATGCGGTTATAGTTCTTGGTTTAAGTAGGCTGCATACATAGCAGCCCCCGAGACTCTGCCAAGATCTTCGAAGAGACCTGCAGAGGATCAAATTCGGTAGGTCGGTTAACAATGTCGACATTTCTGATGCTAACACAGGCATCTTCCGTGGCCGCGGCTGCTTAATGCCACGGCGTTAGAGGAGATGGATCGGAAGCTCAAGCTTTCCGATCAAGAGCTAGACCTTGTCAACAAACGGCTTGACGAGGCGCAAGGTAAGCTATGTAAAAAGATGTGTATTTGCCAGATAGGGACTGGCCGGACCATTGACTGATCCTTCATCTTGATGATCTTGCAGCTGCTGCCGCCGAGGTCGAGGGCTTAAAGGAGGCGCTTAAGAAAGCTGAGGCCGAGGCGGCCGAGAAGAGGACAGCCGCTGAGAGGGCGGTGTCCGAGCTTGAGCAGGCCAAGCATGCTGCTAAGCAACATGAATCTCGGGTAACCGAGGTCCAAGGGGAGCTCCAGGATGCCGCTGAGAAGCTTGAGGCCCTTGAGAAGGGGCCGGAGGAGCAATCCTCCCATCTATCCAAGGCGGAGAAAGAGCTCTAGGAGGCGAGGTGTGACGCCCGAGGTGTCCGGGAGGAGCTTCGGCAAGCCGCACAAATTGCCAATGGTAAGAAATATTTATTGCAGAGTGTGTTCGGAGGTAACAGATTCACCCTGCTGACGAGGGTCTGGCACTCCACAGGCATCTTTGCTGAACTCCGAAGAATGCGGCGGCCACGGCGAGGCACTATGCCACTCGCGATCGAGGAGGATTCCACGCAGTGGCTCTTTTGGTCACAGTTTCCGGACTCCGAGCATCCTCCCCTCCTCAGCGATCAAATGAAGCAACTGATGGAGATGGATGTCTGAGCTGGCCTTGAAGGACCTCTATGTCAGCCTGTGGCCGGCCGAGCCCATTCCGGACACCTACTTCGACCTTGTGCAAAGGTTGCGGGAGGCACCGCTCCGGATTGACGCCGTGAAGCGGTCGGCATGCCTTGAGGGGGCGAGGCTCGTGTTTGTGAAGACCATGGTTCATTGGCCAAGGATTAATCCAATGGAGATGGCCACTGGTCCTCCGCCCCGAGCAGTACTTCGCGCAGGTGATGACCGGAGCGCGGGTGATAGAGGGCCAGTGTTCGAAAAATGTAATGCTTGAGTAGATGTAGCAAGCTTGTACCAAGTGGGATTTATGCTTTATTATGTGCCCGGCGAACTTAGTGATTAAATTTTGACTCCTGTGTGGCCGTATGTTTAGTTCTGAAAGCTACCAGTCATCGGCTTCAGCCCCCAAGTGAATATCACGAAGGGTGTTTTGATTCCGCACTGTTACCCTTAGCCAACGCCTTGGTGCCCAGAGGCGGTAGTGCGGGAACGAAACCAGGCGATCAGACTATTCGGTTTTACTGCTTTCACTTAGCCTTAGGACCTTGACGGTGGGGACTAGGGACTAGCCCTCGGTGTATTTGTGATGTACTTGGGGGTCGAAGCCTGCCCTTTCCGATCACATGGTTTGTGTTAAGACGAACCCTTCGTGTGACACGGCGAAATCACCAACGATTTTTAGAGTCCAACCTCGTCATCGGATCGCAGACCCGTTCGCGCTTACTATGGCGATCAGTTTACGACTTTTTCCTCCTGAGGTACTTGACCGGGCGAACCAGTAGTACGATCGCAGGGGTTCTCCCTTTGCCCTCTTAACCGAACAAGCGAACATAAGGGGCAAACACAGGAGCCGGGCAACCCAACTATTGACCCAAGACATAGTTCAGAACAGATGCATATAGTGCAATATCCGAGACACCGGACACCTAGTGGGAAGCGGTGCCAGACTTAAAGATATTGAGCTGATGTATAAATCAAACTCATAACTGATTAATATATTTTTCATGCCGGGCTGTTCGAAGAGCAAGGAGAGAATCGGAAAGGGATAGAAAAATGGCAACATGCAGATATCCAAACACCGTAAAGGGTATTTTTATTATTTCTCGTAAGCTTAGGACGTCTAACCATACAATTAGAACTGCAAAGGCAGTACTTGCAAGAGAGAAAGAAAAAAAAATTATAGAGTAAAGGTTGACGCAGTGCCTTGATGCGTGAGTTGAAGCCTTCACTATGCCCTGCTGCACGTCTGCACCTTTGCTTCTGATAGGTGGGGGTTGGGACCTTCGATGAGACCTTGATGGGCAAGGACCCTGCCAATGAAGCTTTAAACTTGGGGGTATCCAGAATTGGTCCTCGGGTCGTCCGAAGACGAGGTAATTCCGAAGTTCGGTTTAATTGAACATGTACTTCGGATTAATGTATGCCTCATGGCTGCCCATGGTATTTTGAGTGCGAAGTGTGTTGACGAGGCACGTGGAGCGTGAAGAATGTGGGCGTGCCATGGGGCATGTATCCCTATTTGCGGCGAATGCATGCGGGTTCCCATGATGGGGAACGGGTTCGAACCCGTTTACTGTTGTCGCTGGCCCTTACAGTGGGTCGGCATCCGGGCCTATATGGGCCGGTGTGGTCTTCGGCCACTAGGGCCGCAGTGTGCTCTTCGGTTCGAAGTGAGCATTCTGTGTTGCCGTTGATAGTTATGATGCCCGAAGGACTAGGCATTTTCAAGTTGAGGTACGCGTAGTGCGGAACAACATTGAATTTAGCGAACGTTGTTCGGCCGAGGAGTGCATGATAGCCACTGCGAAAAGGTGCAATATCAAAGATCAAGTCCTCACTTCGGAAATTGTCCAGAGATCCGAACACCACTTCGAGTGTCATGGTGCCCGTGCAGCAGGCCTCCACTCCCGGAATGACTCCCTTGAAGGTGGTGTTACTGGGTTTAATCCTTGATGGATCGATCCCCATTTTCTTCACTGTATCCTCGTGTATCAAATTGAGGCTGCTTCCTCCGTCCATTAGGACTCTAGTGAGGTGGAATCCATCGATGATGGGGTCCAGCACTAGGGTTGCGGACCCTCCATGGTGTATACTGGTGGGATGATCCTGCGATCGAACGTGATCGGGCAGGCTGACCATGGATTGAACTTCGGCGCTACTAGCTCGATGGAGTATACGTCCCGTAGCAATCGCTTCCTCTCCTTCTTTGGTATGTGGGTTGTGTAGATCATGTTTACCGTCTTGACCTTGGAAGGGAAGGGTTTCTGGCCTCCACTATTTGGCCTGCGGGGCTCGTCATCGTCCTCGCTTCTTGGGCTTTTACCCGATTCTTTGGCTGTGAGTTTGCCGGCCTGTTTGATCACCCAACAATTTCGGTTGGAGTGGTTGGCGGGCTTCTCGGATGTGCCGTGGATCTGGCAAGGCCTATCCAGAATTGTGTCCAGCCTAGACGGACCATCACTATTGCCTTTAGGGGCTTTCTTTCGGGTTCCGGACTTCTGGTTTCGGAATCCGGCATTTACTGCCGTATCCTCACCCTCGCCGTCATTGTGGCGACATTTATTCTTGTTGCGTCGGGGCTTTCCATTTCCGTCCTGAACCTCGGAGGTACCGGGTGTGTCTGGGTTGGTGTTCTTGTGAGCAAGCCAACTGTCTTCGCCCGCGCAAAAGCGGGTCATGAGGGAAGTAAGGGCTGCCATAGTTCTTGGTTTGTCCTGGCCGAGCTGCCGTACAAGCCATTCGTCCTAGACACTATGCTTAAAGGCAGCCAAGGCTTCAGCATCCGGACAGTCAACGATCTGATTTTTCTTAGTCAGGAATCGGTTCCAAAATTGTCGTGCAGATTCTCCGGGTTGTTGCGTGATGCGATTTAAGTCGTCAGCATCCGGAGGCCGGACATAGGTGCCCTGGAAGTTTGCTCGAAAAGCGTCCTCAAGCTCTTCCCAGCAACCTATAGAGTCTTCGGGAAGGCTGTTCAGCCAGTGTCGAGCTGGGCCTTTAAGCTTGAGCGGTAAATATTTAATGGCGTGGAGGTCGTCTCCTCGCGCCATGTGGATGTGGAGGAGGAAATCCTCTATCCATACGGCTGGATCTGTGGTTCCGTCGTATGATTTGATGTTCACAGGCTTGAAGCCTTCTGGGAATTGGTGCTGCATTACCCTCTCTGTGAAGCACAGGGGGCGTGCGGCACCCTAAACTCGGGCTACGTCGTGACGGAGGTCTTCGGCCCTCCTACTCTGCTGCTGCTCCCGGACTCTATCATTTTGGTTTAACCGATCATAGTATCCTTCCTGGTATGCGGGCAGATCCTCTCTGGGTCCGTAGATGGACCTGGTACGGCCTCCACGAGCATCTAGGTCATGGAGGAGGTCGTACTCATAAGTGGGCCGCAACTGATCCTTGCCGTGACGGCGAGGTGGGGCGGCTGGATGTTTGGCCTCGTCAGCTTCCCTATCCCGCCCTCTAGAGGGTTGGTCTGGCTGTTCGGCGTTTGTATACGTCGGGCGTGTTGGCTCTATAGCCTCGTCGTTGAACTGGGGCAATAGCCTTCATTTAGGATAACTCCTGGTTGGCTGATCACGGCCGTACCCCTCTTCGGTAGCTAGGACTTTAGTCCATCGATCGTTGAGGGTGTCCTGTTCAGCCTTGATTTCGCGTTTTTGCTTCTTTAGGCTGCGGGCGGTGGCTAAAAGCCTCCGCTTGAACTGTTCTTGCTCCAGAGGGTCTTCGGGGATGATAAAATCATCCTCCCCGAGACTGGCCTCCTCTTCAGAGAGTGGGAGGTAGTTGCTATCCTCAGAGTCTTCATGGCTTTCCGGATTGAGCGGGTCCTCTTGCTCCACGGGGTCATCCTGATGATGCTCGTTGGCTGCGTCTCCGGCGAGGTCATCCGTATTATTTACGGTGCCGTTCTCCGCCGAGTCTATGTTGCTTGCGTGGCTTCGACGTGGTTTTGATCGACGCCGCTGTTTTCGGCGTTTGGGAGGCTCATCTCTGGGCTTGCCTCGGTCCTGCTCAGGAGTGCCGTTGTCATCCTTTGGGGTGTCCAGCATGTAAATGTCGTAGGTGGATGTGGCCGACTAGCGGCCCGTGATGGGTGACCGACCTCAGCATTAGCCGCGGTTACGTCCTCCTCGTCCATGTATTCGGAATTCTCCGAATTATAGTCTAACATATCGGTTAAATCATCGGTAGGTGCTACCAAATGGGTGGTGGGTGGGGCGCAAAATTCCCTGTCGAACGCCTCGAAGGGTCGGTGATTGAAGGCGGAGGGCAGGTTCTCCTGGATAGTCATTTTCTGAATTCGGTCTAGCGCCTCGTTCAAAATATTGAGGGTTGCCGGACTTGAGGGCTCTAGGCCGGACTTTGTGGTGACGAAGCGGAGGTTGGTCTGTGACTCAACCGATCCTTTGTCCCGGGCGGACCTATCTTCAGGATTCGGGACCGAAACCTCGAGGGGCACCGGATTGTCCTCGGAATCTGAGGGTGTGCTTTGACCCTCCTATGCACCTTCCACGCCAATGTTTGAGGTCGGGTCATTTTGGGCCGGGGTTGACCCCTGGCCGCTATTCGCCGACTGATACGTCTCCATCGTATCTATATTTTTTGATTGTTTCATGCCAATATTATACAACTTTTGGCAACATTTTATATGATTTATTTGGACTAACCTATTGATCCAGTGCCCAGTGCCAGTTCCTGTTTTTTGCATGTTTTTTGTTTCGCAGGAAATCCATATCAAACGAAGTCCAAATGCAATAAAATTTTACAGAGAATTATTTTGGAATATTTGTGAATTTTGGGAGATGGAATCATCGCAAACGGAGGCCCACACACACCATAAGACACCTGGGCGTGCCCTAGGACCTAGGCGCGCCGTGGTGGGTTGTGCTCACCTCGTACGTCGGTTGGAGCTCTCATTCGGGCACAAAGAAGCTTATATCCGGAAAAAAATCGTGTTAAAATCTCAGCGCAATCGGAGTTACGGATCTCCGGGAATATAAGAAACGGTTTTCGGCCAGATCTGGGGAGCACGAAACAGAAGAGAACAGAGAGGGAGATCCAATCTCAGAGGGGCTCCTGCCCCTCCGCCGCCATGGAGGCCATGGACCAGAGGGGGAACTCTCCTCCCATCTAGGGGGGAGGCCAAGGAATAAGAAGGAGGGGGGCTCTCTCCCCCTCTCTCCCGGTGGCGTCGGAGTGCCGCCGGGGCTAGGATCGTGATGACGATCTACATCAACAATCTTGCTACCGTCTACACCAACTTTCTCCCCCTCTATGCAGCGGTGTAACACCTCTTCTCCCCGCTATAATCTCTACTTAAACATGGTGCTCAACTCTATATATTATTTCCCAATGATATTTGGCTATCCTATGATGTTTGAGTAGATCTATTTTGTCCTATGGGTTAATCGTGATCTTGGTTGGTATGATTGTATATTTTATTTATGGTGCTGTCCTACAGTGCCCTCCATCTCATGCAAACATGAGGGATCCCCGCTATAGGGTGTTGCAATATGTTCATGATTCGCTTATGGTGGGTTTGCGAGAGTGACAGAAGCTTAAACCCGAGTAAGTGGGTTGTTGCGTATGGGATAAAGAGGACTTGATACTTAATGCTATGGTTGGGTTTCACGACCTTAATGATCTTTAGTAGTTGCGGATGCTTGCTAGGGGTCCAGTCATAAGTGGATATGATCCAAGTAGAGAAAGTATGTTAGCTCATGCCTCTCCCTCATATAAAATTACAAGAATGATTACCGGTACTTGTTATCGGTTGCCTAGGGACAAATGACCTTCTTATTGACAAAAGCTATCTACTTTTATTACCTTGCAATTTATTCATAGTTTTATTCTCGCAAAGTACTCATAGTTTTATTCTTGCAAAATAGTTTGATACTTGTTTTAGGTAAAGCAAACGTCAAGTGTGCGTAGAGTTGTATCGGTGGTCGATAGAACTTGAGGGAATATTTGTTCTGCCTTTAGCTTCTTGTTGGGTTCGACACTCTTATTTATCGAAGAAGGCTACAAACGATCCCCTATACTTGTGGGTTATCAAGACCTTTTTCTGTCGCCGTTGCCGGGGAGCAATAGCGTGGGGTGAATATTCTCGTGTGTGCTTGTTTGATTTATCACTAAGTAGTTTTTATTTCGTGTTCTAAGTTGTTCTCTATCTTTAGTTATGGATATGGAACACGAAACACCAAAAAAATTAGTTGTACTTGCTACTCATGAAGATGGGGAACCTCCTAAAACCCTCGATGCTCGTTATGTGAAAGATATTATGCACCACTTTGATAATCCTGAGAAAACCCCGTTCAACTTGATAATGGGAGACACGTTGGATCAACGTGAATACTTTAGGGATTATCGCTTGACAAAAAAAGGGAAACTCTTATGGAATCAAATTCATATGTTGAAATGGTATGCTTGGAATCTATGCTCTAGATATGATTATACTTGTTGCTCTAGGATGAATGCTCCACACCTTCCCTTTTCATGCAAATTTAATGACAATGAAACCTTAGCTTCTTATGCTAATGGTAGATATGATTATTATGATGTGGAGCGAAAAGAAGAATTTGTTGCTTTTAAGGGTGCTTATGAAATTGAATCTTTGTTTGAAAAGTTTGAAGATTTTGATGATTCAGTTTATAGACCTGAAATTTTTGCTATCCTTAAATATTGCTATGACAATTATAAATTCAATTACGATATTGATATATTTATTGAGAAAGTCTCCGCTGTCCAAGAAGAGACTAATATTTTGCAGGAGTCTATGGAAGAAGAAATTGATGAAACTGTGAGCTCATTGGATAAAAAAGATGATGAGGAGAGTGAAGAACAAAAGGAGGAAGAGCAGATTAGCTACCCGTGCCCACCTTCTAATGAGAGTAACTCTTCAATTCATACATTATTTAATTTCCCTTCATGCTTACCGAAGGATGAATGCTATGATAATTGCTATGATCCCGTTAATTCTTTTGAAATATCCCTTTTTGATGAACTTAATGCTTGCTATGCTTGTGGCCAAGATGCCAATATGAATTATGCTTATGGAGATGAACTTGCTATAGTTCCTTATCTTAAGAATGAAATTGTTATTATTGCACCCACACATGATAGTCCTATTATCTTTTTGAGTACTCCAAACTACACTATATCGGAGAAGTTTGTTCTTATTAAGGATTATATTGATGGGTTGCATTCTACCATTACACATGACGATGTTGGTGAATATAATATGCATGTGCTTGCTGTTCCTACTTGCAATTATTATGAGAGAGGAACTATATCTCCACCTCTTTATGTTTCCAACACGATAAAATTGCAAGAAACTGCTTATGCTATGTATTGGCCTTTACTTGATGTGCATGAATTGTTCTTCTATGACATGCCGATGCATAGGAAGAGAGTTAGACTTCATCATTGCATGATATATGTTGCTTTGTGCTCACTACTAAATGCCAAATCATTGCTAATTAAAATTGGCTTTGATATACCTTGGGACCTGGGTGGATCCATTACTTGAGCACTTTATGCCTAGCTTAATGGCTTTAAAGAAAGCGCTGCCAGGGAGACAACCCGGAAGTTTTAGAGAGTCATTTATTTCTGTTGAGTGCTTTTATGAAGTTTAAAAACAAAAAAACTATAGAGGGGAACCTTAAAACTTCACAAAAAGAGAAGCGATTGAAAGGTGATGCATTGGAGAAGTGAGGGTCGACCTTGAACACTTGTGTTCATGCTCATGGAAACAATGTAAATTTTTCATGAAGATTCTCACAAAAATAATTATCCCCTTGTACAAATCCATTGTATTATAAAAATAATGTGCCAAGATTTGCCTTTAGGATGATTAGATTGCTTGTTGGTATGTGCGGTGCAAAACAAAAACTTTGGCTGTCGTGCGCGATTTTACATTTTTTACTGGAACGTCAAAAGGTTCTGAAACTTTTTGCACAGTATTCTATACAATTTTTTTTATTTTTTCTTCATTTTTCAGAATTTTTAGAGTTACATAAGTATGGTGAACGTTCAGATCTTTACAGACTGTCCTGTTTTAATAGATTGCTGTTATAGCTTCATTATTTGCGTATGTTTGAAATCTTGTTGAGCCTCCTTTGACTTGGGGCCATAGAATTGTGATAGCATACAGTGGGTAATGTTTGATTATAATTATACAATAATGTTATAGCAGTACATGATGGGATTTGACTGCCATATTCACTAACCCCGCCACTAAAAGTTCGGTAAAGTTTTGTGTGGATGAAGTGATCAAAGATCAAGGATGTCTCGATATGCAGAGAAGGAGGAGAGGCAAGATCTCAAGCTTGGGGATGCCCAAGGTACCCCAAGTAAATATTCAAGGAGACTCAAGCGTCTAAGCTTGGGGATGCCCCGGAAGGCATCCCATCTTTCTTCAACAAGTATCGGTATGTTTTCATCTTCGTTTCGTTCATGTGATATGTGTGAATCTTGGAGCATCTTTTGTGTTTAGTTTTCATTTTTATTTTATGCACCATGCTGGTATGAGACATTTCATGGTTGATTTATAGAATACTCATTGCACTTCACTTATATCTTTTGAGTATGGCTTTATAGAATGCTTCACTTATATCATTTGAAGTTTGGATTGCCTGTTTCTCTTCACATAGAAAATCGTTATTTGTAGAATGCTCTTTTGCTTCACTTATGTTTGTTAGAGCATGGTCTTTTGTAGAAAAAATTAAACTCTCATGCTTCACTTATATCAATTTAGAGAGTCAACAGGAATTGGTCATTTGCATGGTTAGTCATAAAATCCTACATAAAACTTGTGGATCACTGAATATGATATGTTTGATTCCTTGCAATAGTTTTGTGATATAGAGATGGTAATATGTGGGAGGTACTAGTAAATGGTTGTGGTTAGTAGGAATATTGGTGTTAAGGTTTGTGATTCTCGAAGCATGCACGTATAGTCTCTCGTTATGCTATGAAGTTGGAGCATGATTTATTATTGATTGTCTTCCTTATGAGTGGCGGTCGGGGACGAGCGATGGTCTTTTCCTACCAATCTATCCCCCTAGGGGCATGCATAGTAGTACTTTGCTTCGAGGGCTAATAAACTTTTGCAATAAGTATATGAGTTCTTTATGACTAATGTGAGTCCATGGATTATACGCACCCTTACCTTTCTGCAATTTGCTAGCCTCTACGGTATAGTGCATTGCCCTTTCTCACCTCGAGAGTCGGTGCAAACTTCACCGATGCATCCAAACCCCGTGGTATGATATGCTCTATCACACATAAGCCTTATTATATCTTCCTCAAAACAGCCACCATACCTACCTATTATGGCCCTTCCATAGCCATTCTGAGATATATTGCCATGCAACTTCCACCGCTTCCGTTTTGATGACTTGAGCATTCATTGTCATATTGCTTTGCATGATCGTAAGATAGCTAGCATGATATTTCCATGGCTTGTCTGTTTTTTGATATCTTTGTTATGCTAGATCATTGCACATCCCTGTACACTGCCAGAGGCATTCATATAGAGTCATACTTTGTTCTAGGTATCGAGTTATAATTTTTATTTCTTTTGAGTTATAAGTAAATAGAAGTGTGATGATCACCATTATTCATTATTAGAGCATGTCCCAGTGAGGAAACGATGATGGAGACTATGATTCCCCCACAAGTCGGGATGAGACTCCGGACATGAGAGAAAAAAAAGAAAAAGAAAAAGAAAAGAAAAAAGAAAAGAAAAAAAGAAGAAGAAGAAAAAAAGAAGAAGAAGAAAAGAAAAAAAAGAGAGAGAAGGGGCATTGCTACTATCTTTTACCACACTTGTGCTTCAAAGTAGCACCATGTTTTTTATATAGAGAGTCTCCTATGTAGTCACTTTCATATACTAGTGGGAATTTTTCATTATAGAACTTGGCTTGTATATTCCGATGATGGGCTTCCTCAAATGCCCGGGGTCTTCATGAGCAAGGAAGCTGGATGCACACCCACTTAGTTTTCATATTGAGCTTTCATACACTTATAGCTCTTAGTGCATCCGTTGCACGACAATCCCTACTCCTCACGTTGATATTAATTGATGGGCATTTCTATAGCCCGTTGGTTAGCCGCGTCGATGTGAGACTTTCGTACTTTTTTGTCTTCTCTATATTTACCTCTATCATCATACTCTATTCCACCTATAGTGCTATATCCATGGCTTGCGCTCATGTATTGCGTGGGAGTTGAAAAAACTGAAGCGCGTTAAAAAGTATGAACCAATTGCTCGGCTTGTCATCGGGGTTGTGCATGATAAATACTTTGTGTTAAGAAGACAGAGCATGACAAGATTATATGATTTTTTAGGGATAGCTTTTTTTAGCGTTGATATTTTGAAAGACACGATTGTTTGTTGGGATGCCTGAGTATTGATGTCTGAGTATTGATGTCTTTATGTCAAATTATAGACTATTGCTTTGAATCACTTATGTCTTAATATTCATGCCATGACTAGACATATGATCAAGTTTATGCTAGGTAGCATTCCACATCAAAAATTATCTTTTTTATCATTTACCTACTCGAGGACGAGTAGGAATTAAGCTTGGGCATGCTGTTACGTCTCCGTTGTATCTATAATTTTTGATTGTTTCATGCCAATATTATATAACTTTTATACACTTTTGGCAACATTTTATATGATTTATTTGGACTAACCTATTGATCCAGTGCCCAATGCCAGTTCCTGTTTTTTGCATGTTTTTTGTTTCGCAAGAAATCCATAACAAACGAAATCGAAATGCAATAAAATTTTACGGAGAATTATTTTGGAATATTTGTGATTTTTGGGAGTTGGAATCATCGCAAACGGAGGCCCACACACACCACAAGACACCTGGGCGCGCCCTATGGCCCAGGCGCACCATGGTGGGTTGTGCTCACCTCGTATGTCAGTTGGAGCTCTACTTCGGGCACAAGGAAGCTTATATCCGAAAAAAAATCATGTTAAAATCTCAGCGCAATCGGAGTTACAGATCTCCGGGAATATAAGAAACGGTTTTCGGCCAGATCTGGGGAGCGCGAAACAGAACAGAACAGAGAGGGAGATCCAATCTCGGAGGGGCTCCCGCCCCTCCGCTGCCATGGAGGCCATGGACCAGAGGGGGAACTCTCATCCCATTTAGGGGGGAGGCTAAGGAAGAATAAGAAGGAGGGGCTCTCTCCCCCTCTCTCCCGGTGGCGCCGGAGTGCCGCCGGGGCTAGGATCGTGACGGCGATCTACATCAACAATCTTGCTACCGTCTACACCAACTTTCTCCCCCTCTATGCAGCGGTGTAACACCTTTTCTCCCCGCTGTAATCTCTACTTAAACATGGTGCTCAACTCCATATATTATTTCCAAATGATATTTGGCTATCCTATGATGTTTGAGTAGATCCGTTTTGTCCTATGGGTTAATCGTGATCTTGGTTGGTCTGATTGTATATTTTATTTATGGTGATGTCCTATGGTGCCCTCTGTCTCACGCAAACGTGAGGGATCCCCGCTGTAGGGTGTTGCAATATGTTCATGATTCGCTTATGGTGGGTTGCGAGAGTGACAGAAGCTTAAACCCGAGTAAGTGGGTTGTTGCGTATGGGATAAAGAGGACTTGATACTTAATGCTATGGTTGGGTTTCACGACCTTAATGATCTTTAGTAGTTGCGGATGCTTGCTAGGGGTCCAATCATAAGTGCATATGATCCAAGTAGAGAAAGTATGTTAGCTCATGCCTCTCCCTCATATAAAATTACAAGAATGATTACCGGTACTTGTTATCGATTGCCTAGGGACAAATGACCTTCTTATTGACAAAAGCTATCTACTTTTATTACCTTGCAATTTATTCGTAGTTTTATTCTCGCAGAGTACTCATAGTTTTATTCTTGCAAAATAGTTTCATACTTGTTTTAGGTAAATCAAACGTCAAGTGTGCATAGAGTTGTATCGGTGGTCGATAGAACTTGAGGGAATATTTGTTCTGCCTTTAGCTCCGCGTTGGATTCGATACTCTTATTTATCGAAGAAGGCTACAAACGATCCCCTATACTTGTGGGTTATCACCGACTCAGGGTGCGGGCTCAAGGCCAGCAAGGTGTTGTGGGGGAGGAGCTCGGCCGAGATCGAATCTTGGCTTCTGACCTCTGGTTCTGCCTCGAGGGCCGGGGATAAATCCTCCGCCGATGTGAGTTCGGTTGATGGTGGGGTGAAAGATCGAGGATGTCGCCTAGAGCGGGGGGGGGGGGGGGGGGGGGGGGTGAATAGGCGCTTTAAAATAATTATGGTTTAGGCTTGAACAAATGTGGAATAAACCTAGCGGTTAATTTGTCAAGCACAAAACCTACAGCAACTAGGCTCACCTATGTGCACCAACAACTTATGCTAAGCAAGATAAACAACTAAGTGATAGCAAGATGTATGACAAGAAACAATATGGCTATCACAAAGTAAAGTGCATAAGTAAAGGTCTCGGGTAAGAGATAACCGAGGCACGCGGAGACGATGAAGTATCCCGAAGTTCACACCCTTGAGGATGCTAATCTCCGTTTGGAGCGGTGTGGAGGCACAATGCTCCCCAAGAAGCCACTAGGGCCACCGTAATCTCCTCATGCCCTCGCACAATGCAAGATGCCGTGATTCCACTAAGGGAACCTTGAGGGCGGTCACCGAACCCGTACAAATGGCAACCCTTGGGGGCGGTCACCGATCCCGTACACTTTGGCAACCCTTGGGGTCGGTCATCGGAACCCGTCAAATTGCTCGGGGTGATCTCAATAACCTAATTGGAGACCCCGACGCTTGCCCGGAGCTTTACACCACAATGTTTGAGCTCCGAACAACACCAACCGTCTAGGGCACCAAGGCACCCAAGATGAACAAGCTCAAGGGTACCAAGCACCCAAGAGTAATAAGCTTCTCAACTTGTAACTTCCACGTATCACCGTGGAGAACTCAAACCGATGCACCAAATGCAATGGCAAGGGCACACGGAGTGCCCAAGTCCTTCTCTCCCAAATCCCACCAAAGCAACTAATGCTAGGGAGGAAAATGAGCGCAAGAACAAGAAGGAGAACACCAAGAACTCCAAGATCAAGATCCAAAGGGTTCCCCTCACATAGAGGAGAAAGTGATTGGTGGAAATGTGGATCTAGATCTCCTCTCTCTTTTCCCCCCAAAACTAGCAAGAATCCATGGAGGGATTGAGAGATAGCAAGCTCGAAGAAGGTCAACAATGGGGGAAGAACACGAGCTCAAAGGATAAGGTTCATTGGGGAAGAAGACCCCATTTTATAGGAGGGGAAAAATCCAACCGTTATCCCCTCACTCAGCCCGCATGACGCGGTACTACCACACACGGCCGCGGTACTACCGCACAGGGTTGCGGTACTACCGCTGCAGGGTGCGGTACTACCGCTTGCGCGGTAGTGACTAGATGAGGGCTTGTTGCACAGTGCAACGAGCGGTAGAACGGCCGGAGTGGTACTACCGCGCGCCCCTACGGTACTACCGTAAGGCAGGTATCAATTGGCATTGGAAATGCACGGAAGTAAAAAATTACTTCCGTGACTACTTCCGCTGAGGTTGGAGCGGTGCAAAAATCTGGCACGGTACTACCGCTCACAAGGAGCGGTACTACCGTGTAGGGCGGATGTAAAAAATTACATCCGCACCTACTTCCGCATGCTTCAGCGTCAGGGCTGAAGGCAGCGGTACTACCGCTCACCAGGAGCGGTACTACTGCTGGCCCTGCGGTACTACCGCTCCCTTGAGCAGTACTACCGCACGCCACAGAGGCTTTAGCACTTGGCTACCTTCATATCGCAGCGAAAGACAACAGAAGGATACAATAAAACCAGAACTGCCATAACTTCTGCAAATGAGCTCCGAAATGAGCAAACTCAAGCTTGTTGGATAGATAACGACAAATACTATCCAATAGCAGGGGAGGTATGCCTAAGATATAGAGGAATGAAACCTCCAACAGAGAAGAACCGGCATAACCTCCAGCATCGAAAACATCATAGAAGATGCATGTGAACTCCGTTTTCGATGAACTCGAGCTTGTCATGAAAATGACCATAAGCTCCAAATCTCACAAGGAGAAGAACCAAACAAGAACCAATAAAGATGATGCAAGGATGCAATGGTTTGAGCTCTCTACGAATGATGCGATCAAGCTACTCATCAAGAGCCCCCCTTGATAGTACGGCAATCGATCCTATAACCCGGTCTCCCAACTACCACCATGAGACCGGTAAAATAGAAAACCTACCAAGGGCAAACCTTTGCCTTGCACAAAGTCCACTTGAGCTAGATGATGACGATCTTGACTTCCTCAAGTTGGACCACCTTTCTTGATTGCGTTGGCTCGGTGAAGACTAGTAGATTGCTCCCTCATACTTCACTATGGGTGAGCCACTCTTCGGCACATCTTCACAAGTCCATTGACACCACAATGGACGGCAAGATTCAAGCACTTGATCTCTTCGTGATGCTCCACTTGAACTTGCACACCGCAATCTTGATGACGATCACCACTTGATGTCATCCTCCATGGGTTGTATAATATCTTCCTCTTGACGCAAGTCCATGGAAACATACCTAACCCCACATAGAACTCTCATGTAGACCATGGGTTAGTACACAAAGCGTAATGGATAATGCTTACCATACCATGGGATCACTTGATCCCTCTCGGTACATATTCTACACTTTGGGTGTTGATCAACTTGAATCTTTCCAACTCTCTTCATTTGGATGATGTCTTGAAGGTAAACATGAATGATCACACACTCTTCTTCTTCAAGACATGCTTGCAATAAGCTCAACACTCACATGACCAATCTTTGGATAATTCCTTAATAGCACCTTGGTCATCACAAACTTTCCTTGAAACCAACAAATGGACTCCAAGAAAATCCTATGGACAAACCCTTCAAATATAACTCAAGGCAACGATTAGTCCATAGAGATTGTCATCAATTACAAAAACCAAACATGGGGGCACCGCATGTTCTTTCATGGGGTAAGGTCCCCTCTCTCAGGGAGTCCTTCCTGGCTCAAAGCTGTTTGGTGGACTGGGGCCGATTCACAGATCGGATCGGAGGTGTACGTCAGAGCAGGCGCAACAAGGCCTGCGGGGGTGGTGAATCCGGTGAAAACCAAATCCCCCCACGCGTCAGTAACGTACTCCAGATTGCCGAATCAAATCCGGTGCTCGGGAGTGAAGTTGTCGACCTAGTCAAGGCGGCCGATCGAATCAACGTGCAGTACGATGCTGCCAAAAGCAAAGAGTTGTCCAGGGACGAAGAGATCCATGGAACTGATGTCGTCTCCAAGGACTAAGCGAGCCATCGATCCTTCCGGTGATCCAACAACGGAACTCTCAATGAAAGCACCAATGTCGGTGTCAAAACCGGCAGACCTCGGGGTAGGGGGTCCCGAGCTGTGGATCTAGGATCGATGGGTAACAAGGGACGACGAACACAATGTTTACCCAGGTTCGGGCCCTCTTGAAGAGGTAATACCCTACATCCTGCTTGATTGTATTGATTGTATAACATGGTTTACAGAGTAGATCTACCTCGAGATCAGTATGAGCTAAACCCTAGGCTACGGGGGGATGAAGATAGCTATCCCCCTAATGACTACAACCCTCGGTTTATATAGACACCGATAGGGATAGGGTTACCGAAGATAGATTACAACAAGAGGGAAAGAGATCTCGTCCACCCTTGACTTGGAGGGCACACCACGGCTTCACAGGTCTCCGGTCACCACACGGCTCCACCAGTCCGGCCCATGCACAATGGGCCGTCGCCCCGAGGACCCCTTAGTCCATGACTCCCTCACCTGTAGAGCATCTTTATGATCACCCAGTTATGTTGTGACGCTTGATAGCACACAAGGTATTCCTCCGGTATCCGGGAGTTGCATAATCTCATAGTCGGAGAAATATGTATTTGACATGAAGAAAGCAATAGCAATAAACTGAACGATCAATATGCTAAGCTAACGGATGGGTCTTGTCCATCACATCATTCTCCTAATGATGTGACCCCGTTATCAAATGACAACACATGTCTATGGTTAAGAAACCTTAACCATCTTTAATCAACAAGCTTGTCTAGTAGAGGCTTACTAGGGACACGGTATTTATTTATGTATTCACACATGTATTTAAGTTTCCGATCAATACAATTCTAGCATGAATAATAAACCTTTATCACGAATAAGGAAATATAAAATAACAACTTTATTATTGCCTCTAGGGCATATTTCCTTCACCTTCGGCCCACGAGACTCCGGTCCAAGAAGCGTCGGCCCACGAGACTTTGTCCCACGAGACTCCAGACCAGGCTATGTCCCAGGAGAAGTCCAGATGGGGTACCTGGCCGGATCCGCCTGAGGGGCCGAGTGTCCATGCTGATGGTGGCGGGGATCAGTTTCTGATAGCGAGGGCGAGGTGGTTGAGGGGGGCACCGTCTACCAGCGTGGTAGTACACGGCTTCCGCCCGTGCCGGCGACCCGCGAGCAGAGGTGGTTGATTAGGCCTGATGGGGAGAAGTAAGTGCATTTACTCTTTTTTAACCTTTTGCCTTCATGTTTCTTCAAATATCTAATGTGTTGGCCTTGTCATACTGCAGGGTTGGCTACACGCCAAGGATGTCCGCAGGCCCAACCAAGTCCTTCGTGTGATTTGCCGGCAAAACTTATCGGGGTTTGTCACGTTGCCCAGTGAGGGTCAGCTTCCACAGCTAGGATTGAGCTGGGAGCACTACTTGGCTGCCCTAGCCCCGCCGGAGGAGATGATCAACGGTGTCTTGTGCCGCACGAGGGCCGACATGGTGATCAGAAAGTTTTGGGTAATTTCTCCTTTACAAAATTAAAAATCAACAATAGCTAGTTATTGTACTAATCAGTGTTGTCTCGTTTGAATGCAGACCTTCTACAGGTGTGAGGAGGGTTACGAGGAGGCCGTGACACAGGTTATCGATGCCGAGTGCAAGCGCCTACTACAAAACTTATGGCACGAGGCTCGGCCGCAGGCTGTTCGAGACTACTACGCCTTGCGTGGTGTTAAGAAGGACAAGCCATCATGCCGCACAAAGTTTCTGAAGAAGGAGCAGTACATAAAGGTAATTACCTATTCTTAAGGCCTTGTACTTAGTTTCCTTGATTTAATTTGTAGGCTTAGCACTCAAATTTCTCTTTACTAACTTAGGTGCCCCCGAGATGGTGTGCGGATAAGATGGATTCTTGGGAAGCGTTGGTGGATGAGTGGTGCTCAGACAAATGGCTAGCCATCCACAACAATGCCAAGGACCGGCGTTCCAAAATGATTGGTATACCACACCATCAAGGCAGCGCCAACTTATATCAGTTCGGGCGGAACTGGGTATGTGGTTTGCTTCATGATTCATGCAATTCATTCTTCATGCTAGCTTGAGCCCTTTAATTACTAATAGTCTGTTCCTCTCTTTTAGGCGCGACACAATAACGCGGAGGTGCCGGAGGTGTACTACCTCTATGCCATGGCCCATACTGCATCGTACAAGAAGGCCAAGGCATTCTCTGCGTCTGACCTCGATCATCCAGAGAACTTCACCAACATCTCCTCTCACCACAAGCTCGTGAGGTACAGAGATGAGGGGAAGGCGAGGAAAGGGGAGGACTTTAACCTGAGCCAGCATCCCTTTGACCCAGAGCTGGTGATGATATCTGGTGTCGGGAGGCCCCATGGCTCGATAGCCATTGGAGATGGACTTATACATTGTCCTTGCACTCTCCCGGAGATCAAGGTGCGCCAAACGAGCTCCTGTCCTGAGATAAGGCCTCGTCCATGGCCAGTCAAGCTCACCATCAAGGTTAGTTATACGGACTCAGATATCTTTCCTCCATTACATTGTGTGTGCGGCCATCAATGATTACAATGCTAACGAGGAGTGGTGTTGCAGGCTGCTCGTCAGAAAGAGGGAGAGGCAACCTAGGCGGTTCTGCAGGAGAGGGACCGGCAAGTGGTAGAGAAGGAGAGGGAGTTGGAGGAGAGGATGACTACGTTGTTGGAGGAGGAGAGGGCATAGAATGACGCGGCTCACCGGGCCATGTACTAGCTCCTCGTGGTAAGTTTCTTCTACATATTAGCCAAATCATGCACGTAATGTTCGTTTCATTACTAACTAATATGACTGACTCATCAAAACCAAATGTGCAGTCTGTGTGCGAGAAGACCGGCCAGACCCCTCCGCCGATGCCAGTCATTGCTCCGGTGACCACGGTGAGTTTCATTTGAATGGCCATTACTTACTAGTCTTATCATTTGAGTGTCATCATACGAACGAGACATTGCAAATGATCTTTGGTGCAGCATAACTCCAGACAAGCATGGCACGAACCTTCTCCAGGTGTAACTGGCACGAGCAACCCCGGTGCTTCACCTCCGTGATGACGGTAAGTTTTCTCCAGTGTTTTGCTTAACAAATGCATAATGACCTATACTTAGCTTTATTTAGTTCATTTATGACATAATTAGCTTACTTAGGTCAAAAATTGCATAATAACCTTGGTTAGCTCATAAATGTCATATACTTAGCTGATTTTCCTCCAAAATGACATAATAAGCTTACTTAGCTCCAAAATGACCTATTTTACCTAAGTTAGCTCTAAAATGACCTGTACTTAGCTTTGTTTCCTCCAAAATGACATAATATGCATAGTGAACTCAAAAATAGCATAATTACCTAGGTTAGCTCAATAGTGACCTATACTTAGCTTATTTAGTTCATTTATGACATAATTAGCTTACTTAGGTCAAAAATGGCATAATAACATTGGTAAGCTCATAAATGTCATATACTTAGCTTATTTTTCTCCAAAATGACATAATAAGCTTACTTAGATCCAAAATGACCTATTTTAAAATGACCTATACTTTGCTTTGTTTCCTCCAAAATGACATAATGTGCTTAGTTAACTAAAAATGGCATAATTACCTAGGTTAGCTCAATAATGACCTACACTTAGCTTACTTATGTCAACAATGGCATAATTAGCTTACTTAGGTCAAAAATGGCATCATAACCTTGGTAACCTTACAAATGTCATATACTTCTTCTTCTTCTTCTTCTTCTTCTTCTAGTCTTCTTCTTCTAACTTTCCTATTTCCCATTTTGCAGATTTGATTCACTTCACGGAAGCTTGCATTGATGGAGTGCTTGTGTTTACTTTATATTTTGATTTTGTATCGATGAACAATGTGGAACTTGCTACCTATGGATGAAACTATTGTAATATGGATGAAACTATGTATGTATGAAACTTATGTGTTGGATATCATATATTTGTTGTGAGACTTGCACTTATTGTTTGCCCTGTGAAATATATATATATATATATCATATATTTGTTGTGAAAATGCTTGGATATAACAAAAAACAGAATAAAAAGGGGCAATACAGGCACTTTGCCGTCTGCCACCAAAGACATAGGGCTCTTTGCTGTCAGCCACTGACGACAAAGGTGACATGTGGCAGCAACCTATGCAACCTGGGAGCACTAGGTCTGACCCATTTGGTCACTTTGCCGTCAGTGGCAGACGACAAATGCTGGTGAGACTTTGCCGTCGGTGGCGGACGGGAAAGTCTGCCAGTAGCCACCTAAGGTCAGCTGACATCACCTGGCAGATGGAAAAGGAGCTTGTCTCTTTGCCATCTGCAGGCGGACGGCAAAGTCTGCCGTTAGCCACCTAACGGGGCTAACCTCATTGCTATGTTGTCCAATTATGGCGGACGACAAAGGTCTTTGCTGTCCGCATTATTTATGCAGACGGAAAAGTACCCCTTTACCGTGGTTTTCTGTGCTAGAAGTGGGGTCGTCTGCCAGCAGATGGCAAAGACATTTGCCGTTCGTGAACCTGTCCTTTGTCGTCTGCCATGGCAGACGGCAAAGTAGCTGATTCCTGTAGTGAAGCCTTTTGACATAAGCGTCGCATCCCCAAACTTTAAGAAACGACAGCTTAGGTTTCTTGCCAAACCATAGTTCATATGGTGTCATCTCAACGGATTTAGGCGGCACCCTATTTAACATGAATGCGGCTGTCTCTAATGCATAACCCCAAAACGATAGCGGCAAATCGGTAAGAGACATCATAGAACGCACCATATCTAATAATGTACGGTTACAACATTCGGACACACCATTATGCTGTGGTGTTCCATGTGGCATGAGTTGTGAAACAATTCCACATTGTCTTGAATGAAGGCCAAACTCGTAATTCAAATATTCACCTGTGGCACCCCGGCTCAGAGTAAATCGGAACGCCCCGTATTCCAGCCCAAGGACAAGTCTTCTGGAATACGGCACTGTTGGCATATAACAAATCAGCTCTTTATTACTACGGACAAGGTTACAAAGGGTACAAGGATTACATTGGCACGGCGACACTACGCCTGCCCGGGGTAGCTCTATGCTAACAACAGACTAACCCTCTCGGCAGCGGAACAGCGACGGCGGTGATGGACTCCACTCCGCAGGGACTCTGGCTAGAACGCATCTCCTAGGTCGCAAACTCAGGATCCTCAACAAGCAAGCAATCATGGCATGACCTGCAAACTGGCATGACACGCCAGGTGAGTACTTTGAATGTACTCGCAAGTTCACAACAAACATCAGCATTAAGGCAAGACAACATCATAGCAGAATAGATGCAGCATGGTAAAGCATATTAAGTAGTTTAATCCATACTCCGAATAATCTCAGAATCCAATCCGAACCTGTGCCAAGTCCATTCATGTGGTCATCCGACCACTCAACTCATAGCCATCCCATGGCTATCATATCATGTACCTGATACCAACTGTACCACAAGACTGACAAACTTACTCTCGTTCGGGCTGTCTCACAACCCTCAGAATACTCATGAAACACCGAGTACTTCTGATCTTATGATGAGTTCTTCCATCATTATTACTACTATGGTTGACCACCTAGTGAGGTCTGGTCGGACTGTCCAATACCATGGACGCGGCTATTCGAATAGATTTTACACTCTGCAGAGGTTGCGCACTTTACCCACACCATGGAGCACCTGACCTCGTGATCCCATTCGGGTGGACCAGCGTTGCTCCAACGAAACTTGCCTGACCCGTGACTCTCCCATCGTACCACCGGCAATCACACTCCCCCGGAGTCCTGCCCTAGGTGGCCCCTGTGTCACCGCGTGACACCTGCCACCATCGTGGCCAAACTAAACTGCCCCAAACGGGGACCTGGATCCAAATAACTCAACTGGGCTCACAAGGTTATCGCCGCCTACCAGGCCAGGGTAGCGCGCACGCATAACCTTCCCTGTCAGGCGGTACTGGTGAAAGAGCACGCGATCAGACCAAGTCAAGGCCATCCCATACCGGCAAATGTGGCTGCACGGCTAAGTCCGGACAGGTGACTCAAGGTCAACCATGAAACATCTAATCCTCGAACAATCTCTGTCATGGCTGACACTCCGATATCATAGCAATCCAATAACCAATATGCTTAAGCCACTGCTACTAACTCATCTCCACGAACTGCCGGATGAAATCCACAATAATCATAGACAGTGATCTCAACATCATAGTATCAACAAGTGGGTAAACTACTAGTCACTAATAACCCGGTACTCAACATGACAGTCACCTATCCGAGAATTTATTCAAGTATTGTATAATCCAATTTATTTCACAGATACTCAAACTTGATGTTAAAGTAAATAGTTAAACTATGACATTGCAATGCGATGATGTAGATGAGAGTTGTGGCTTGCCTGGAGATGAAGGGACCATCGGGGAGAAGTGCGGAGAGTCCACGGAGTTGACTGTCGGAAACAGTTCTCTCTCGGAGAGGCTGTTTACGGGCAAGGGCAAAATGGTCATTTTCACTATGTCAATACATTATGAAAATGATACCGACTCGACGGGCTCGAAGAGACGAAGAAGTGGGCTTTGGTTTCACCTGAATCGGAGTTTCGAGCAAAAAGTTATAAGGTGGAGAAGATTAGGGACTAATCTGTGAATATTTTCATCACCAACAAGTCCCTGGGAGGAAAAGCAGAACGCGCCTTAGAGAAATACGCTTTCGGAGCTGGAAAGCGTAGTTTCAACCGAAGAAGAATGAGAATACACTTACAGTGTAGCAAAAACGTATTATGGGGAATACGTTTCCACTTAGATGACGTGGAGAGGAGTGGTCAACGGCGGAGGGGCTGACTAGCGGGGTCCGCGGGGTGGGGCCCGCCTGGCCTGGGCTCTTTCTTCTCCAACCTCCCGCTCGCCCGCGCAGAGCAGAGGACAGGGCCGGCGCCGGCGGCCGTTCCTGCAGCTCCGGCCACCTCCCGGGCCGTGCAGCATACCGATGCGTTCAAGGAACCGAGCCGCACCCATTTGGAGTATTCATCCATCTCGGGGAGGTCGGCGTCGAGCAGGGCCGCGGCTGCAGCGGATGGCGGCTTCGGCCGTTGACGGGATCGTGGCAAACGGCCACCGGAGGAGGAGCTGAAGAGCTGAGGAGGTCCGCCGGGATCTGAGTGGAGGTTTGGTGGTGGAATGAAGGAGAATGGAGCTCGGGGTTGCGCCAATTTAGGCGGCGGCCGACGAGGACCGAGGCGGCAGTGGGCAGCGAGGAGAGCCCCTCGGGCTCAAGTGAGAGGTTGGGGAGGGAGCTGGGTTGGAGTAGAGGCCGTGGGTGAGGTCTACGGGGTCGGGCATAGCCTATATATAGCTGGCAGCAGCGTGCGGATGAGGATGCCGCCGTGGCGTCCTTATCCCCGCACTGGAGCTTCCGGCGAGGTGGCGGTCGAGGGACGGTGCCGACCTGACAAGGAGTAGGGCAAGGGCTGCGCTGGCTCGTTCGGGAGAGCTCGGGGGTGACCGTATACGGCGGCCCATGTGCGGGTACAGTGCGCCCGTGGCCGCTCGTCGGCTAGCTCCGGCGAGGAGGTTTCGAGAGGGGGAAGAGGATCGAGGGCGACGGGAGCGAGCAGGGGAGTCAGGTCGGCATGCTTGGACGCGAGAAAACCGTCGATGCCGCGCTGCCCGCTGCTCAGAACGCGTCGGATGCCGCCAGAGCGCGTGAACTGGCATGCCAGGGGGGCAGTCACCACGGGCACTAGCATGGATAGGACAAGAGGGGCCGCAAGGAGTTGTCTGGTGACTAGTCCCTGCATCAATGAGCCTGAGAGAGTTGATGGATCGACAAAAGGAGCTCTGAGGTGAAGTGAGGCTTCACTGATGCTTTGCTGTATCAGACTGAATCATGATACAGTGATCAACAGAGATGAGCTAGGAGCCAAATAAGTTGTCTGGGGTGGTTAAGATATAAAGGACTCTAATCCTGGAGGTTTTGAGGGTATTTGGACCACAAAATAACCTACTTGCTTTGCAACTGCCATTTGGGTCCAGAAACTTGATCAGGAAGGTGCACTCACATGGAGTATCAACTTGAGCCCAAATTGGGTACATCATGATTATTTGGACAAGTTATGATGCTTTAAAAATTTCATACCAATTGGACAAGCGAAAATGGTACTTGTTTCACAAACATCCTTACTGTCTAGAAACTTGGGAAAATTATAGGGAATTACTGGGAATATTAAATGAGTCCAAATTTTGTGGAGATAGGTTATATGGGTAGTAGAATTCTCTGGTAAATTTTCAGAAATTATGGAGCAATATAAAATATAGTTGCTTCACAATGTGAGAATATGACCAGAAAAAATGATTTAATGCTGTGGTCACATAGATGATTGGATAGGGTTGAAACTTTGTGGAGAGTCATGATTTGAGCATATGAAGATTCTTGCAAAATTTCAACTCATTTGGATACTCCTAGCTAGCACTTGCTTCACAAAGATTCCAGTTGCCCAGAAACTTTGGAAATTAGCCAAGAGAGATTTAATATCCAAATAAAGTTGAATTTTGGCATGTGGTAATGATATCGATAGGAAAGAGTTAACAAAAAGTTTGAGAGCAAGGAAGCAAATATAAATGGTACTTGCTTCTCAATCTGACAGATAGGGCAGAATCAGAAAAGGAATATTTGTGAAATATTTTTGGACATGGAAAGGAAGGATTTGACATATTTGTGGAAGATATGACCCAAACAATTTATGAGAATTATTTGGGAATTTTGGGAATGATGGAAATGTGGGTTACTTCACAACCCAGAGCAAACAGGGTTATTCCTTTAATAGAAAAAGGAATATTCCCAAGAAAAAGAATATTGGAATTGGTCCAAGATGGAAATGACAAGGTCTTGGGATGGTTTAGAGGTTGGCAAGCCACTCGAGAAGAAAAATGAAGGGTGATCCCTCCAGGTTGCAGAACTACCAAACCACAGAAAGCGAATCCGGACCTAATCAAAAGAAAAAGAAAAAGGGCAAAAATCCAGGGTGTTACATCACCTCTGTGATCAGATCGTAGAAACTTTATTTTCTTGTTACGATGATTCTCCACTTCACTCTGAAATTCTTTGAAATTTTCAAATGTTTTAGACTTGTGTTTCATCAAGTAGATATACCCATACCTACTCAAATCATCTGGGCAGGTTAGAAAATAACGATACCCGGCGCGTGCTTCAACACTCATCGGACCGCATACATCGGTATGTATTATTTCCAATAAGTCATTAGCTCGCTCCATTGTTCCAGAGAACGGAGTTTTAGTCATCTTACCCATGAGGCATGGTTTGCAAGTATCAAATGATTCATAATCAAGTGATTCCAAAAGTCCATCCGCATGGAGTTTCTTCATGCGCTTTACACCAATATGACCTAAACGGTAGTGCCACAAGTATGTTGCACTATCATTATCAACTTTGCATCTTTTGGCATCAATATTATGAATATGTGTATCACGACGATCGATATTCAACAAGAATTGACCATTCACTAAGGGTGCATGACCATAAAAGATGTTACTCATATAAATAGAACAACCATTATTCTCTGACTTAAATAAATAACCGTCTCGCAGTAAACAAGATCCAGATATAATGTTCATGCTCAACGCTAGCACCAAATAACAATTATTGAGGTATAAAACTAATCTCGAAGGTAGATGTAGAGGTAGTGTGCCGACGGCGATCACATCAACCTTGGAACCATTCTCGACGCGCATCATCACCTTGTCCTTAGCCAATCTTCGTTTATTCCGCAGCTCTTGTTTTGAGTTACAAATATGAGCAATCGAACCAGTATCAAATACCTAGGCACTACTACGAGCACTAGTAAGGAACACATCAATAACATGTATATCAAATATACCTTTGTTCACTTTGCCATCCTTCTTATCTGCTAAGTACTTGGGGTAGTCCCGCTTCCAGTGACCATTTCCCTTGCAGTAGAAGCACTCAGTTTCCGGCTTGGGTCCAGCTTTCGGCTTCTTCATGGGAGCGGCAACTTGCTTGCTGGTCTTCTTGAAGTTCCCTTTCTTTCCCTTGCCCTTTTTTCTTGAAACTGGTGGTCTTGTTAATCATCAACACTTGATGCTCTTTCTTGATTTCTACCACTGCCGATTTCAGCATCGCGAAGAGCTCGTGAATTGTTTTCATCATCCCTTGCATATTATAGTTCATCACGAAGCCTTTGTAGCTTGGTGGCAGTGACTGAAGAACTCTATCAATAACACTCTCAACTGGAAGATCAATTCCCAGCTGAGTCAAGTGGTTGTGGTACCCAGACATTCTGAGTATGTGTTCACTGACAGAACTATTCTCCTCCATCTTACAGCTAAAGAACTTGTTGGAGAATTCATATCTCTCAACCCAGGCATTAGCTTGAAATATAAACTTTAGCTCTTGGAACATCTCGTATGCTCCGTGGCGTTCAAAACGCTTTTGAAGTCCTGGTTCCAAGCCGTAAAGCATGGCACACTGAACTATCGAGTAGTCATCAGATCGAGCCTGCCAGATGTTCATAACATCTGCATCAGCTCCTGCAGCAGGTCTGTCACCAAGCGGTGCATCAAGGACATAATTCTTCTGTGCAACAATGAGGATAATCCTCAAGTTACGGACCCAGTCCATGTAGTTGCTACCATCATCTTTCAACTTAGCTTTCTCTAGGAACGCATTAAAATTCAAGGGAACGGTAGCATGGGCCATTGATCTACAACATAGATTTGCGAAGACTATTAGGACTAAGTTCATGATAAATTTTAGTTCAAATAATCTAATTACTAATGAACTCCCACTTAAATCAACATCCCTCAAGTTGTCTAAGTGATACATTATCCAAATCAACTAACCCATGTCCGATCATCATGTGAGATGGGGTAGTCTTCAATGGTGAACATCCCCATGTTGATCATATCTATATGACTCATGTTTGACCTTTTGGTGTCCATTGTTCCGAGACCATGTCTGTACATGCTAGGCTCGTCAAGTTTAAGCCAAGTATTCTGCTTGTGCAAAACTGGCTTACACCCATTGTATGTGAACGTAGAATCTATCACACCCGATCATCACGAGGTGCTTCGAAACGACGAACTCTAACAACGGTGCATACTCGGGGAGAACACTTTTATCTTGAAATTAAGTGAAGGGATCATCTTATAATGCTACCGTTGTTCTAAGCAAAATAAGATGCATAAAGGATAAACATCACATGCAATCAAAATATGTGACATGATATGGCCATCATCATCTTGTACTTTTGATCTCCATCTCCAAAGCATTGGCATGATCTCCATCATCATCGGTGTGACACTTTGATCTCCATCGTTGCATCGGGGTCGTCGCACCAGCCATTGCTTCTACAACTATTGCTAACACATAGCAATAAAGTAAAGCAATTACATGGCGCTAAGTGATTGACATGCAGGTCATACAATAATTAAAGACAACCCTAAGGCTCCAGCCGGTTGTCGTACTCATCGACATGCAAGTCGTGAACTTATTACAAAACATGATCTTCTCATACATCAACATATATCATATCACGTCTTGGCCATATCACATCACAACATGCCCTGCAAAAACAAGTTAGACGTTCTCTACTTTGTTGTTGCAAGTTTTACGTGGCTGCTATGGGCAACTAGCAAGAATCGTTCTTACCTACGCAAAACCACAACGATGATTATCAAGTTGCTATTTAACCTTCTGCAAGGACCGCCATAGTCAAATTATATTCAACTAAAGTGGGAGAAATAGACACCCGCCAGCCACCTTTATGCAAAACAAGTTTCATGTTAGTCGGTGGAACCGGTCTCATGTACGTGGGCATGTAAGGTTGGTCCGAGCCACTTCATCCCACAATACCACCGAATTGAAATAAGACATAGGGGTAAGCAATATGAACATCACCTCCCACAACTCCTTTGTGTTCTACTCGTGCATATTATCTTCGCATAGACCTGGCTCATGATGCCACTGCGGGGAAACGTTGCATGGAAAACAAAATGTCGGGGGGATGAACCCCGGGCAGGCAACGGAACCCGGATCCATTTTAAAAAACATCGGGGTCAGCATCGCCCCTCAATCCGGCTCGCACTTGGCTGGGTTCCTCGACCCGGCCAAGTCCCTCAACTCGGCCTAACTCTTCGACCCAACCAAGACGGCAACCCGGCCCTGCCGGCTGGCGCAAGCCGGCTGAACCCGGCGCACCAAGACTTCTCCGGCAAGCTAGCTCCCCTGTGGCGTGTTACTCAACCCAGCCACGGGTCAGCTCCCGTCCCATCCGAGGCAGGCGATGGGACGAGTCTCCAGTAAAAGGGATGAGCAAGGCGATAGTACCCCACCAACCCCTCTGACCGGCAGAGGCGTGGCAACAGTGCCCCACCTACTCTGCTGACCGAGGCCGGCGTGGCTACAGCCTGCCCATCGTCACCGTTGACACCAGTAGACGGCGACCTGGCGGTGCGCCACTGTAGCGGACTCGACCCGGCCACTCCGTGACGATTGACAAGACGGCAAACAGTGCCTCCTGGCACACGGGGCCCGTGCTCGGAAAACCCGGCGAGCCCTGACACCCGGCGGGTCCCAGCACCAGCTTCCCGGACGATGACAACCCGGCCCCATGGAATTGTAACTTTACCATTGTAACCCTAGGGGGTTGACCTATAAAACCCCCAGGAGGCCTCATGTACGTGGGGGGCAAGCAACTCACGTAGACACACGCGCACACCAGGGAAGGGAGCAGCCTAAGCCTTGGCTAGTCTTCCTCCTTCCTCCAAACAGCTCAAGGAGCAACTCTGCACCGATACATATAAACCACGCTCGGCAGGACTAGGGGTATTATCTCTCCAGAGAGCCCCGAACCTGGGTATGTCTTGCGTCCCTCGTTTGCTCATGCCGACCTCGCCTCTGGAGCCCACCGGTGCCCTCGAGCCTCCTCCTCTCTTTAGCCATGCTTTGGCATCTGCCGTGCGCCCACCACGACAGTTGGCGCCCACCGTGGGGCAGCTCGAGGTCCCGGCCAGAGACATGTTCCAGACGGGGCTCCTCTCCGACTCCGACGAGCCCGTCACGCTGGCGGACGACGTCATCGGCGCGCTCGCCGCCTCCTTCGCCCGCGGTCGACAAGTACCCCAGCGGGGTGCTTGACATCTCCGACTCCCCCATCTCCCTCGGCGACGACGCTTCCGCCGGGGGAATGGACCTCTGCGTTCGAGTAGAGGTGTTGGCCAACAACACCGGCTCCTCGTCCAGCGTTGCGAGGAAGGCTGCCGAAGCCAAGGCCGCAGCGGATCGCGCCAACCCGCCCGACCTGCTGCGCGCCACGATCCAGGGCCTCCGCATCCCCATCGCCACCGACGTCGACGCCTCCAACGCCGCCGAGACCCGGGCCCGGCTCGAGGAAGATCGCCAGCGCCTGCTGGACCTATCCGAGACGCTTGCAGCCACGCAGCGTCGCCTGGACTCCGCTCAGCGGGAGCGCGACGCCGCCTACGGCTTCACGCCTGCCGCCGCCGAGCCAAGCCGGGTCGCTTATGTGCGGGCCCGGGGCGGCGCCATCAGCCGCGCTCTCGGCGTGCTCCCGCCCGTCTATGAAACCCCCGTGAAGAATATGTGCGCCGCGCAGGCGGCCGCAGTCGGCTTGGACCAGCTGCTGGGCGAGGAGCTGAAGGACCGCCTTCAGCGGGTGAACGAGCTTCTCGACGACGCCAACGCGCAGTAGGCCGCCTCAACCGCCTCAACAAGCCAGCGGGATCCGCCTCGCGCCACACCGACGACGCCGAGCTACAGAACACGGCATCTTAGCCACCCGGTGAAGGTCATTCCGGCCGCACCCGGACCCGGCGCAACCGTGCCCCGGCGACTGCCGGCGGCTTGGCCGACGAGCCGGTCCCGGAAGATCGGTGCCGACACGATCCTCCCCCATGGCCCAGCCGTCGTCCGGCTTCGGCCGACCCGGCCCCCCGCGGTGCGGTCTCTAGCCGGCTAGGCCCGCGCGCCATCGACACCACCGATGCTCGCCACCGCCTCGACCAACTCGCCGTCTCCTTGGAGCTGGAGGAGAACAACGCGGTCGGGCCGGCTTGCTTCGGCCCACGCATCCGGGATGAGCCCTTCCACAAAGGGTTCACGCTTCCCCGCGACACCCCCAAGTACAACGGCACCGTCAAGCCGGAGGACTGGCTCATCGACTACACCACCGCCATCGGCATCGCGGGCGGCAATCGCCGCCTCGCCGTGCACTACGCCCCGCTCATGCTTCAGGGCTCGGCCCGTAAAGTGGTTGAACAGCCTGCCGGCTGGCAGCATCAACGCGTGGGTCGAATTCGAGCAAGCCTTTGTGCGCAACTTCACCGGCACCTACAAGCGGCCCGGCCGCCCCAGCCAGCTCGCCATGTGCGTGCAGGGGCCGACGGAGACCGGCCCCGAGTACCTCGCACGCTGGACCGAACTACGGAATAGCTGCGAGGGTGCGCCCGAGGTCCAGGCCATCCAGTACTTCGTCAGTGGTTGCCGGGATGGCACCCTCCTCAAGCACAAGCTCCTGCTCTCCGAGCCGGCCACCATGGCCGCGCTCATGGTGACGGCGGACAAGTACGACAATGCCGACTCCGCTATGAAGATCCAAGTGGCACTGGATGAAGCCGGCAAGGCGAAGCCGGTCCCGTCCCCCAAGCCGGCCGGCGAAAGCAGCCGCCAGCAGAACAACCAGTAGAACAACAAGCGCAAGGCCGATCAACCGGCTCGGCGCTATGACGACCGCCTCGTCGCGGCCGCCGAGGAGGCGCTCGTGGCCGAGCCGGCCGCCAAGCGCCGGCAAACCAGCAAGACGGCATGGCAACCCGTCATGAGCTTTGAGGAGATGCTCGACGCTCCCTGCAAGCACCACAGCAGCGCGAGGCCGTCCACGCACACGCTCCACCAATGCGCCATCACCAAGCGCATCATGAGGGGCGACATCCCGCCGCCTCCGCCTCCCCCGCCCGGGGCGGGACCGCCGCCTCCGCCTCCTCCTCCTCCTCCCCCGACTAACGGCGCCATGCACGACGACGTCTACCCCGCCCAGAACACGGCCTACGTCATCTTCACCAGCCTCGGCGACGACAAGCGTAGCGAGCGCCTGCTCCGGCAGGAGGTGAACACGGTCATCCTGGCCAAGCTGGAATACATGCATTGGTCGGAGCGCCCGGTCACCTGGACCTGAGAAGACCACCTGGCCGTCATGCCGAACCCGGGTGGCTACGCCCTCGTCCTCGACCCCACCATCGTCGTGCCCCGGCGCACATGCAAGTTCTCACGAGTCCTCAGCGATGGCGGCAGCAGCATCAACATCCTCTACCACGACACCATGACCAAGCTCGGCCTCGAGGCCAAAAACTTGGAGCCGTCCCGAACGATCTTCCACGGCATCGTGCCCGGCCTCTCCTGCTCCCCTGTCGACCGGATCCGGCTCGACGTCCTGTTCGGCACCAGCGACCAATTCCGGTGCGAGCCGCTCTGGTTCGAGGTGGTGGATTTGTCCAGCGCGTATCACGCGCTGCTGGGCCGTCCGACACTCGCCAAGTTCATGGCGGTCCCCCACTATGCCTACCTGAAGATGAAGCTGCCGGGTCCGAAGGGCCTCATCACCGTCATCGACGACTACCGCAAGTCCCTGGAATGCGCCCAAGCCGGCGCCAATCTGGCCGAGTCACTGGTCATAGCTGAGGAGCGGCGCCAGCTCGACCGGATCGTCACGCTAGCTAACGAGACGCCGGCCGTGCCGGTTTCGGCTAAGGAGCTGGCTACCAAGGCCTCGTTCCAGCCCTCCAAGGAGACCAAGAAGGTCAAGCTGAACCCGAAAGACCCCAGCTGCAGCAAGTACGTCGTCATGGGCACCGCCTCGACAGCAAATAGGAAGGCGAGCTCGTCGACTTCCTCCGTAAGAATCGGGATATCTTTGCAAGGACCCCAAAGGACATGCCGGGTATTCTGAGGAAGTACGCCGAGCACAAACTCCACGTCTGCAAGGACGCCAAGCCTGTCGGTCAACCCCTACGTCGTTTTTCGTAAGAGAAGAGAAGAACCATTGGCGAAGAGGTCACCAAGCTCTTGGCGGCCGGCTTCATCATGGAAGTGTTCCACCCCGAGTGGCTGGCCAACCCAGTCCTCATCCTGAAGAAGAACAAGACCTGGTGCATGTGCATAGACTACACCAGCCTGAACAAGGCTTGCCCCAAGGATCCTTTCGCCCTCCCGCGGATCGACCAAGTCATCGACTCCACCGCCGGCTGTGAGCTACTGTCCTTCCTGGATGCTTACTCCGGCTATCGTCAGATAAAGCTGGAACCGGCCAACGCCCTAAAGACGTCCTTCATCACGCCCTTTGCGGTGTATTGCTACATCACCATATCGTTCGGCTTGAAGAATGCCGGCGCCACCTTCCAACGCTGCATGCAGAAATGCTTGCTGTCGCAACTCGGCCTCAACATCCACGTCTACGTGGATGACATCGTGATCAAGCTCAACCCAGAGAAGTGCGTTTTCGGCGTGCCGGCTGGAAAGCTACTCGGCTTCCTCATCTCGGAGCGCGGCATTGAGGCAAACCCAGAGAAGATCAAGGCCATCGAGCGCATGCGCAAGCCGGCTGGGCTGCGCGATGTCCAGAAATTCACCAGCTGCTTGGCCTCGGTCAGCCGGTTTCTCAGTCGGCTGGGCGAGAGGGCCTTGCCCCTATATCAGCTGATGAAGAAGACGACGCCGTTCGAGTGGAACGACCAGGCGGACGAAGCTTTCCGGGATCTCAAGCGCATGCTCTCCACTGCACCCGTCCTGGCCGCACCAACTGAGAAGGAGCCGCTGTTGCTCTACATTGCCGCCACCTCGCGGTCGGTCAGCACGGTGATGGTGGTCGAGCGACCAGAGAAGGGCAAGATCCAGTCTGTTCAGCGCCCAGTCTACTACCTGAGCGAGGTGCTTTCCGCCTCCAAGCAGAACTACCCGCACTACCAGAAGATGTGTTACGGCGTGTACTTCACCGCCAAGAAATTGAAGAAGTACTTCTAGGAGCATGTTGTCACCATAGTCAGCACGGCCCCCATCAGCGAGATCATGGGCTGCCGGGATGCCTCTGGCCGGGTTGCCAAGCGAGCGATCGAGCTAGCCGGCCACACCATCCTCTACGAGCTCCGCACCACGATCAAGTCCCAAGCTCTGGCCGACTTCCTCGTCGACTGGACCGAGACCCAGTACCTACCGCCGCCAACGGATTCAACGCACTGGCGCATGCACTTCGATGGCTCCAAGATGCACTCCGGCTTGGGAGCCGGCATCGTACTGTCATCCCCAAAGGGCGACCGGCTTTGCTACGCGCTCCAAATCCACTTCGCCGCCTCCAACAATGTTGCCGAGTACGAAGCCCTTGTGCATGGCCTCCGGCTTGCCAAGGAACTCGGCATCCGGCGCATCCTGTGCTACGGAGACTCGGATCTGGTGGTGCAGCAATGCTCCGGCAAGTGGGACGCCCGTGACGCCAACATGGCCAGCTACCGCTTCCTCATCCAGCAGCTCTCCGGCTTCTTTGACGGCTGCGAATTCCTCCACGTCCCGCGCCGCAGAGAACGAGGCCGCCGATGCACTAGCCAAGATCAGCTCATCCCGGCAAGCAATTTCGTCCGGCGTCTCCTCGAACGCCTACACAAGCCGTCTCCAGACTCCGAATCCATCTTCGTCCCAGACGACCCGGCCGCACCCCTCCTCGGCGTGAATCCAGCGGCCACAAGCTCAAGCCCGGGGGCTGCCGCCTCCAAGCCGAACCCGGAAGCTGCGGGACCCGGCCCGGGGACTGCCGCGACCGATCCAGGCGATGCCGGCTCTGACCTGATCCCGGAAGCCACAGAACCCGGCCCAGGGGCTGTTGAACCTGGCTTGGGGGCTGCAGTGCTTAACCTGGCTCGGGGGCTGCAGTGCTTAACCTGGCCGCCGTCATCCTCAGCCCGGGGGCTGCCGCCCCAGAACCCGCCGTGGTGGCCGTCTTTGCCGTGGTGACGGATCCATCATGGGCCCTGCCCATCTCAGAGTTCCTGGAGAACGGGGTCTTCCCCATGGACGAGACCGAGGCCCGGCAGATTCAATGCCGGGCGTCCGCCTACAACATCATCAACAACGAGCTTGTCAAGCACAGCGCAACGGGCGTTTTCCAGCGCTGCATCGAACAGGACAAGGGCATAGAAATCCTCCTCGACGTACACCAAGGCGAGTGCGGGCACCACGCCGCCTCGAGGTCCTTGGTAGCCAAGGTTTTCCACCATGGATTTTACTGGCCTACGGCCCTCCAAGACGCCGAGTCGCTTGTCCTCAAGTGTGAGGGATGCCAGCGCTTCAGCAAGCGCAGCCACCAGCCGGCTTCAGCACTGCGAACCATCCCGATCACCTGGCCCTTCACGGTCTGGGGACTAGATATGGTAGGACCTTTCAAGACCGCTCGAGGTGGCATGACACACTTGCTGGTGGCGGTGGACAAGTTCACCAAGTGGATCGAAGCACGGCCAATCAAGAAGATGGACGGGCCAACGACCGTCCGGTTCATCAAGGATATCGCGGTGCGCTATGGCATCCCGAACAGCATCATCATGGACAATGGCACGAACTTCGCCAAGGGCGCGCTTGCACAGTATTGCTCCGTCTCCGGCATCCGCCTCGACTTGGCCTCCATGGCCCACCCCCAGTCCAACGGCCAGGTCGAGCGGGCCAACGACCTCATTCTATCCGGCATCAAGCCACGGCTCGTCGAGCCGCTCGTCCGTTCACCTGGCAGCTGGCTTGACGAGCTGCCGGCCGTCCTCTGGAGTCTCCTAACAATGCCAAACCGGTCGACCGGGTTCACCCCGTTCTTCCTCGTCTACGGAGCAGAAGCCATCATCCCAACCGACATCGAGTTCGAATCACCACGAGTCGTGATGTACACCCAAGCCGAAGCCAAGGAAGCGCGTGAAGACGGCGTCGACCTACTAGAAGAAGCACGCCTCTTGGCGCTCAGCCGTTCAGCCATTTATCAGCAAGGCCTGAGGCACTACCATAGCAAGAAGATCAAGCCCCTTGCATTCCACGAGGGAGACCTCGTCCTCCGGCTCGTCCAGCAGCAAGCCGGCCAGCACAAGTTGTCCTCCACATGGGAAGGCCCCTTCATCATCAGCAAAGCCTTGTGTGACCGCAACGCATACTACCTCATCGATGCCCGCAAGTCGAACAAGCGCAAGAGATACACCGCCGGCGAAGAAACAACACAGCCGTGGAATGCAGAACTCCTCCGCCCGTTTTACAGTTAGCCGTGTGCACTTATGTATCACTACTTTTTTAAGTTTGTAACCGCATGAAAAACTGTGGGGTCCCCGAACGACGCTCGGGGGCTGCCCCTTTTTTCGCCAAGTTATTATGTTCACACATTTGTGCAATTTTTCTTAAAAACACCCACCGCCGGGTTGACTCGCTCAACCCGGGGGCTGGCCGGCTTGGCCACCACCCGCCGTCCTCCTTAGCACATCTCGGCGTGTTCGGGTTGCCGCGGCCCTCCACTTCGCCCTACGCCACAGAACCGGCTTCGGCTGTTGGCCGGCTAGAACTATTGGCCAAAGAACCAACACGTCGCGGAAACACTAAGTTGGGTCCGCCGGATTGGCCAACCCGGCCCCGCCACTTTAACTTGTCGCACGACCGGGTGCTCCCCAGCCGGCTTCGCTGGTTGCCGCCAGCCGGCCCAGTGGGTGTTTCGCTCGCGCTCAACGTTTGAAGAGCCTAAGTACAGCGCGCCCCTTCCTAGGACCGAACTCCTTGTCACAGACCGGAACCCGGCTGTCCGACTCGCGGGGGGGGGGGGGGAGCCCCAAAGAGGGGGGCGAGCAAGAAAACGGCTCGAAAAACAGAAAGCAAGAAACGCAAATACTCACGAAATATTTACATCATGAATTAAAACAGGCCCAAGGCCAGAGGTCATTACTTTACACCAAAACACACTAGTGGGTGGGTGGACCTGCTACTTAACCGAAAAAGTTGCAAAGATAAAACAGGGCGGCTTCAGCCTCAGACAGCTCTAGCGCCGGGTTGCGTAGCTGCCGGCTCCCCCTCGGTTGCCTCCGGGTTCACCAAGGTGCCGGTGTCTTCCACCTCGGCGTCCTCATCCGCATAGGGGCCCGACTCCTCGGAGCTACCCTCTGGATCGTCCAGCAGCAGGCCAAAATCGTCAGGAGGGACGACTCCGCCGTTTTCTGTCCACTCCAACTGGAACTCATCGTGCATCGAGAACCCGGCGATTTAGCTGGCCCGGGCGGCAATCCGGTCGGCGTCCGCCTGCAGCTGGCGCTCCGCGCCGGCTCGCTGGGCCATCAGCCGGTCTAGCTCTAGGTCCGGATACCAAGACATCACAAACCTGAGCGCCATCTCGGCACCGGCACGAGCGGCTGAGACACGACACACGTGAAGCCGCGCCGGTCCAGCCTCCAACCACCGCGCCGGCCGTGAAAAGCTGTTCGGCGCAATGGCGCCAGGCCAGAGGGCCGTTGTCATCCCCGCGCTAGCCTCGGAGACTCGCGCCATCTGGTCGCCCAAGGCTTGCAGACGAGCTTCGGCGGCGGTCATGATCTCCGACAAGGTCCAGGTGACGTGCGGGTCAGTCCCGGCCCCCACGATCCCCTGCGGCGACCGCTGGTAACAAACGGCCTCCTCCGCCACCCTGTGCGTCTCTGGGAAGTGCCCTGCCAAAAAGAAGAACAAGAGTAGTCAGCAGCCAAAAAGGAAAGAGGGCTGGCTTGTCAACCCGGTAGAATCAGAAAGAAGCACTTACTGGCGAAGGTCTTGTCCAGGTGCTGCGCTTCGAGCAACATACCGTGCCGCTCCCTGGCACCAGCACGGTCGCGGGCCTGAAGCGCCTTCTCCAGCTCGGCGACCTTGGCGACGGCCGCCTTCAGCTCGGCATCCTTGGTGGCGGCCGGCTCCTCGTCTTCCTTGCGACGGCGGAGCTCCGCCTAGTGAGCCTCCGCCATAATGGTCCCCAGCGCCTTCAAGCGCTCCACCTCGGCTTGGAGTTGGCTCTTGTCGTCGGCCAGCTTGTCGCACTGCTGGATGGCTTCAGCAAGGGCCTGCTGGGCCTCCGCCGCCTTGGCCACCTCCGCCTTGAGGGGCTCCACTTCGGCTTGAAGCCGGCTCTCTTCACCAGCCAGCTACTCCTGCCGAAGGCCGGCGTTGGCAAGCGCTCGCTGATCCTTCGCCACCTCCGCCTTCAGCTCCGCCACCTCGACCCGAAGCCGGAAGGCATCGGCGACGACTCGGTCATACTGGTAGCCGGCTCAGATCAGCCGGACTCGCCAGGACGACACCTCGGCCGCGGCGGCTGCGCAACAAAGATTCAGAAACAGAAGAAAGACTACCTTTAAGATTCGACCCAACTACTACGTAGTTGGCCTGAATCTCGGGGGCTACACCTAGTGGGTGCGCTAGCGCGCCCCCACTAAAAGAGCACGCAACAAGTTTACCTTCGGTGACACGGAGCGCCTCCTCCTTGGCAACGAGCTGCGCCTTGAGCTGCCGGTGCTTCTCCAGGAGCCGGTTAAAGACGCCGACCCGGTAGGCATCCAGTTGCTGCGAAGGATGAAAATCAGTACAAGACAGTAGTTTAAGATTTGACACAACTACTACGTAGTTGGCCCGAATCTCGGGGGCTACACCCAGTGGGTGTGCTAGCGCGCCCCCACTAACTAGCCGCAAGAAGAAAAGCAGAAGAAAAAGGGAAGAACTTACCATCACGGCGTGTTCCAGCTCCCATGCCCGCTCCGTCTCGGCCTGGGCAAAGGCCTGGACCCGCTCCACGCACCCGCGAAGGCGCTGGCTCACGGCGGCCATCGCCGCCTCCTCCTGCGTCAGGGGCCCGATGAAGGCCTCGCTGGGCCCAGCCCGAGCCGGCTGCGACCCGACGACCTGACGGCTCCCCGGCCTGAACACCAGGGAGTACTCGCCGCTCACCGCCTCATCTGCAGCCGGCGTCCCCTCCGGCACGACGATAGGAGTCGTCTTCGGCGCCGCGTTCTGCTGCGCCCCACCCGTTGGCGCCTGGCGTGCCTCGCCGGCGTCACCAGTGGCGCCTCCTCCAAGATGGCATCGCCGCCTCCTCCCTCGACCTCCACCCGCTCAACCACGTCGGTCCGCGGCGGGGTGTCGTCGTCAATCTCCACGACCTCCCGGTCGAGGTCAACCACCTCCGCACGGCCATCCTGGCCGCGCTCCTCCTCCGATGGCGGCATAAAAACCGTCGCCGCCGGCTCCATGCCAGCCGGCATCTCGGGCCACGCCGGCTCCCCGCCGGCCCGCTCCCACACTGCTGCGGCCCCAGCCCAATCCTGGGCCGACGCCGCCTCCATATCCGCCACGGCCCGGTTCCGGTCCCGCCAGGCCAGCGCCTCGGAGTCGGCCGGATCCAGGCCAAGGTCCGGATCGGCCACCTCCTCGTCCCGGTCGATGACGCTGGACCGGGTTCTCCAGAACACGGCACCGCCACCGGATGCAGCCTTGGTCGCCGCCAACGCCAGCGACAACAGCGACCAGGAGCACAACGGAATAAGCAAACAAGGACAAAAAGAAGCCGTTCAGCGGCTCGCCAGAAGTCAACAAGGAGAAAACTCACCCGACCACCAGTGGGACGGTTGGTCTCACCTCCACCGCCGGTAGGGCGCGGCGCTTCCTCTTTGCGGGCGGATTGGTGCCAGCCGCCTTGTCCGCCGCGCGCTTCGCGGCCGGTTTCCGGGGCGCCACGTCTCCCTTTCCGTGCGGCCGGCTAGCCGCCGCCGCCCTAAGAGACGACCCGGCCCCAGCCGCGTCGCCGCCTCCTCCGCTCGGTGCCGCTGCATCATCAACTTACATCAACACCCCCGCCTTTCGGCCGGCATCTCAAGAAATCAAGCACGGAAGCTTACCCATGCGGCGTGTCTCGCCGGCTTCAGCGTTGGCCTCCTCCGGGTCCTCGTCCTGGTCCGCCACCTCCATCGAGCCGGCCCGCTCCACCTGCGTCGGCGCCCGGTCATACGGATGCCAAATGGCATTCAGTAGCACCTCCCTCGTCGTGTTAGGATGAACAAGAAGTTGGGCAGTGGCAAAGTACAAAGACCAGGGACTCACCGCCGGTGCCGAGTTCACATGGCTGTAGGGAGGCTTCCCGAACCGCCAGGCCTCCTTCAGCCCAGCCTTCAAAATGTTGTTAACCCAGCGGGCGATCTGATCCGCCGCCAGGCGCAGGGGCGACATCCTGTTGGGATCCTGAAGCCCGGTCATCAGGCCAATGATGTGGGTGCGGCGCTGCAGCGGCAGCACCCGGCGCATGATGAAGGCGGCGATAAGATCCATGCCGGTGAGCCCCTCCCGCCCTTCATCACCTCCACACGGGTGTGTAAGTTCAGCACCGCCTATGACGGGTGCTTGGGGAAGTAGTTCTAGTTCTGCTTCCCATGTGGCATCGCGTCGACGAAGGGCGGCAGATTGATATGGTCCGCACCAAGGTTGCGGACGTAGAAGAAGGAGTTCTGCCACTTCTTGGCAGAATCCTCCAGCGGCATCTTGGGGCACCCCCCGCGCGTCCGCGTCGAGATGACGGCGGCCCCGCAGGAGGACATCTCCCCGGCATTCGGGCCCTGCTGCTTCAAGGAGAAGAAGCGCCCCCAGAGGTCGATCATGGGCTCGACCCCCAGGTACCCCTCGCACAGGGTGACAAACCCCGAGAGCTGCAAGATGGCGTTCGCGCCCAGATGGTGCGGCTAGAGCCCAAAGAAATCGAGGAAGGCGCGGAAGAAGTTGCTCTTGGGATGGCCAAGCCCGCGCTTGAAATGCGTGTAGAAGACCACGCGCTCGGTCCCCTCCGACCGCGGCTCCTGCTCGCCCCTCGGCAGACGCACGACTATCTCCGTCTCCCTCGGCAGGCGCTTGGTGTCGCGCAGATACTGGGCATCCTCGTTGGTAATGGAGGACCCCATCCACGAGCCCGACGACAGCGCCATCGACGGTGCAGGGCGGAGCAGGAAAGGAGAGAAAAGATTGATGATGAAGTCTTGGTCAAAGCGGCGGAGTGTCGCAGTGCGCGGCGGTCGCAAGAGCGAAGGGAGGAGGAAGAAGATGGGGAGCGTGAGCGAGACTAATCTCCGCCGCCCCCCTCCCAATTTATAAGCCACGGCCCGAACGTGGGGAAGTGGGATTGTTTGCGCTCGCCCCTCCCACTTCCCTGCAATAAGTGCGCACGTACTACGTGCAATAACTGCCTCGAGAATGGCAACCGACCCGCGGACGCCTCAATAAATCTGCGCGCATGGGCTGAGGGCGCACAATGGCGGGCCCCTGTCCATCGCCCTATCCCGTCGCGCGTGTGTCCTGTCAGGCCCCTTCAGCTCCCGAGCGCCGCGTGGCGCCAGCGCCGAGCCCGAGAGATTGCTTCAAGATTCGACGGACTCCTCGGTTTCCCGCCCGCGCCGGGATGCCGCGATCCGGCTTCCGGAAGCCGGCACACAATGGGTGTTGCCGGACCCGGCGGTCGCAAACTTCGCCATCGGCTGCCCTCTCTGGGGGGCAAACTGCAAAGGCCCTCCTACTCGAAGCCGGCGGACCTTCACAGCTTCGGGGACTACTGTCGGGGGGATGAACCTCGGGCAGGCAACGGAACCCGGATCCATTTTAAAAAACATCGGGGCCAGCATCGCCCCTCAATCCGGCTCGCACTTGGCTGGGTTCCTCGACCCGGCCAAGTCCCTCAACCCGGCCGAACTCTTCGAGCCAACCAAGACGGCAACCCGGCCCTGCCAGTTGGCGCAAGCCGGCCGAACCCGGCGCACCAAAGACTTCTCCGGCAAGCTAGCTCCCCTGTGGCGTGTTACTCAACCCGGCCACGGGTCAGCTCCCGTCCCATCCGAGGCAGGCGATGGGACGAGTCTCTAGTAAAAGGGATGAGCAAGGCGATAGTACCCCACCAACCCCTCTGACTGGCAGAGGCGTGGCAACAGTGCCCCACCTACTCTGCTGACCGAGGCCGACGTGGCTACAACCCACCCATCGTCACCGCTGATGGTAGCAGACGGCGACCTGGCGGTGCGCCACTGTAGCGGACTCGACCCGGCCACTCTGTGATGATCGACAAGACGGCAAACAGTGCCTCCTGGCACATGGGGCCCGCGCCCGGAAAACTCGGCGGGTCCCAGCACCGGCTTCCCGGATGATGACAACCCGGCCCCACGGCCTTGTAACTTTACCTTTGTAACCCTGGGGGGTTGACCTATAAAACTCCCCAGGAGGCCTCATGTACACGGGGGGCAAGCAACTCACGTAGACACACGCGCACACCAGGGAAGGGAGCAGCCTAAGCCTTGGCTAGTCTTCCTCCTTCCTCCAAACAGCTCAAGGAGCAACTCTTTACCGATACATATAAACCACACTCGCCAGGACTAGGGGTATTATCTCTCCGGAGAGTCCCGAACCTGGGTATGTCTTGCGTCCCTCGCTCGCTCATGCCGACCTCGTCTCTGGAGCCCACCGGTGCCCTCGAGCCTCCTCCTCTCTTTAGCCATCCTTTGGCATCTGCCGTGCGCCCACCACGACACAAAAAAAATTCTTCGCACACGCAAGATCTATCCATGGAGATGCATAGCTACGAGAGGGGGTGAGCATCTACGTACCCTTGTAGATCACTAAGCGGAAGCGTTTATCAATGCGGTTGATGTAGTCATACACTTTCACGGTCCGTTCCGATCAAGCACCGAACATACGACACCTCCGCGTTCAGCACACATTCAGCTCGATGACGTCCTCGCCTTGTTGATCTAGCAAGAGGGGCGAAGTAGTAGATGAGTTCCGGCAGCACGACGGCATGGTGACAGTGGTGGTGAAACTATTTCTGCAGGGCTTCGCCAAGCACAACGGATTTACAGCGGAGGATGAACTAGAGGGAGAGGGGGCGCCGGCGCACGGCTTGGTGAATCATGGTTTGTGGCGCCCCCTCCCCTCCTCTCATATATATAGGTTGAGGGAGAGGGGAGGCAGCCTAGGGCGCGCCCCAAGGGGGGCCGGCGGCTGCCCTAAGGAGCGCCCCCCTTCCATACTTGGCGCGTGGGGGGAAGGAAAGGGGGGTCGGTGGCCCCTAGGGCGCCTCCCCTTCCTTCTTCCTTGCGTGGAGAAAGGCAGGAGGGGGCCAGCCCCTCCTCCTTCCTTCCTAGGGCCAGCGGACAGGAAGTGGGGTGCGCCAGCCCCCTTGTGGGCTAGTGTGTTCCTCTCCTTTTGGCCTGTTAGGCCCAACAACTCCCCGTGGCCTTCCGGAACCCCTTTTGATGATCCGATAATTATCCGGTGTATTCCGGAACCCTTTCAGCGATCGAATACTATCATCCTATATATCAATCTTTACCTCCGGACCATTCCGGAGCTCCTCATCAAGTCCGTGATCTCATCCGGGACTCCGAACAATATTCGGTCACCAACATACATAACTCATATATAGTACTATATCGTCAATGAACGTTAAGCGTGCGGACCCTATGGGTTCGAGAATGATGTAGACATGACCGAGACGCTTCTCCGGTCAATAACCATTAGTGGGACCTAGATGCCCATATTGGTTCCTACATATTCTACGAAGATCTTTATCGGTCGAACCTTTATGACAACATACATAGTTCCCTTTATCCGTCGGTATGTTACTTGCCCGAGATTCGATCGTCGGTATCTCAATACCTAGTTCAATCTCGTTACCGGCAAGTCTCTTTACTAGTTCCGTAATACATCATCTTGTAACTAACTCATTAGTCACTTTGGTTGCAAGCTTCTTGTGCTGTTGTATTACCGAGAGGGCCCAGAGATACCTTTCTGCCATACGAAATGACAAATCCCAATCTTGATCCATGCCAACTCAACAGACACCTTCGGAGATACCTGTAGAGCACCCTTATGATCACCCAGTTATGAAGTGATGTTTGATACACACAAGGCATTCCTCCGGAGTCCGGGAGTTGTATGATCTCATGGTCGAAGGAACATGTATTTGACATTAAGAAAGAAGTACCAATAAACTGAACGATCATATGCTATGCTAACGGATGGGTTTTGTCCATCACATCATTCTCCTAATGACATGATCCCGTTATCAAACGACAACTCATGTCTATGGTTAGGAAACCTTAACCATCTTTTGATCAACGAGTTAGTCTAGTAGAGGCATACTAGGGACTTGGTATTTGTTTGTGTATTCACACATGTATTTAAGTTTTCGATCAATACAATTTTAGCATGAACAATAAACCTTTATCATGATTAAGGAAATATAATTATAACCACTTTAGTATTTCCTCTAGGGCATATTTCCAACACATACTTGGGATTGTAGACGGCACATTTCTCTCATAGGTTGGTGCACAAGCGTATCTAGACCATTGGAGCAATCGAGCTAGCGTCTCTCTAGTATCCGTACAACAAGAGCATTTTCCATGGTTCCACATTTTGAGATAATTCCTTAGTTGTGCGGATCCCACTTATCTTCCATGTGTGTGTTCCTAGTGATACATTGGGTTTGATCTATTTGTCTTACTTGCAATTTGTGCATCTCTTTAACATTATCAATACCTAACACTTTCTTGAATTTTGTGCCACTCTTCCTAACCAAGCTACTCCATAAGCCTTTACTTGTAGGTGTGAGAAAACAAAACCCACTACCAATTCTCCTATTATAGCACTCCGTTGAGTGATACTCGGTACATCCTCAATCTTCGGAAAAGGTAACTTTGGTATTGTTCTCTCATTTTCCTACTCACCACCTCTTGGTTATGATGGATAGGCCAAGCACTTCGGTGAACCCATTCTTCGAGAATCAAGATGAAGCGAACGACTACATCACCAAAATTCACCTTTTCGGTGTCCAACGAGCTCTACATCAAGAAAGTGAAGCTTTGGGCTACCGCATCGAGCAACTCGCCACCGACCTACGCCAATCGGAAGCAAGAAACCGGGAGTACCTCGACGCCAAGCTCACCTCACAAATGGAAGAATTTTAATTTGCAACATGACCGTGAGTTGCGCGTCCTCCACAACCTCTTCGTCAAGATGGCGCCACTCAAGTCGATGATCTTCGGACTCTTCTTCTGATGCAAGTCCTTCTCGAGCTCGTTCTCATCGGTGCGGCGACCCTCAAGATTGCCAAGCTCAAGAAAATCCATTCCATGGCAATGGTTTGCAAGACTGTGTTTGAGAACGCGACCGGCTTTGTTGCCAAGAACAAGATGCAACGGACCGAGCGCACCCTCAGCAATCACCGCGTCAAGCACCTCAACACAGCGATGCGATTCGGCAAGAACAAAGACGTCGTGATGAACATGCCCTTGAAGAACAACGCGCACTCCATGAGGCCACTAGAGCCGTCGATGAACGCAACCGTCAAGTGCGTGAACAAGAAGAAGCACTTCGCCAAGAATGACAAGATGAAGCCGCTCACCATGAAGAGCAACAAGAAAGAAGGAACCAAGCACAAATGCCGCGACCTAATCAGCAAGTCCATCAAGAGGAGCATGAAATTGAAGACCCTCCTCCACGCCAAGTGTGACATCACCATCGTCAATATGAAGAAGAACAACACTACGACAAGCTCAAGTTCACCATGCCCAAGTTCTCCGGAAGCAACGATCCCCCGGCACCGGGGGAAGGTTACATACATGAGAAAATAGGGCCAGTGCTCCATGCTGGCGCTTGTACGTCCACGCCAAGTGCTCCCGAGGAGTATCTCTCATGGGCATTGAAGGTCGACAAGATATTCCGTCTTCACAATTATGAAGAGTAGAAGAAAATCGCCATAGCCTCCCTCGAGTTTCGAGACTACGTCCTCATTTGGTGGGAACAAGTGATTGAGCAACGAAGGGAGAAAGGCGAACCACCCATCATGACTTGGACACAAATGAAGGATGTCATGAGAGCTCGCTTCGTGCCTACACACTATACCTGCGATCTCTTCAAGAAGTTGCAACTTCTCAAGCAAGGCACGAAGACGGTGGAAGAATACTACCAAGAAATGGAGATCGCCATGATACGGGCCTATGTCAAGGAAGATGAGGAGCAAACCATGGCTCACTTCTTGAATGGACTCAACCATCCTATCAAGAAAATTGTGGACTTCCAACCATACTCCAACCTCCTCGAGCTAGTTCACCAAGCGACCAAGGCCGAGCGACAAGTGCAAGACGACTACAAATACACCAAGTACTCGTCCAAGTCCTACGGTTCACATAATCAAGCTTGAACAACTACAACGCCTCCTACCTCGACGAAAGCTACACCAAGCAACAACGACAAGTCAAGTTATAAGAAAACTTTGACATCTTCAAGTCGTCCTCCTACTACAATTAACTTCAAGCCGAGAGCTTCATCATCGACTATTCCAACGGATGAGACCGTCAAGATGAGTTCCATCAAATGCTTCACATGTCAAGGCCGAGGCCACAAGACATTTGAGTGTCCCACTCGGCGTACCATGATCACCAACGACGACAGTTTCTATGACTCCATGAGTGAGGAAGAAATGGAAGCACTTGAGCACGTGGCCATGCACCGGCGAGTGAATGAAGATGAAGACAACCAGGTCTTTTACGACAACGATTCAAGCCCCACTCTTGTGGTCTCCAAGGTCTTGACGCTTCAACACCAACAAGATGAAGACCAACGTTGCCACATCTTCCACACCAAAGCGGGCATCAATGGACATTCCGTGAAGGTCATCATCGACGAAGGGAGTTGCTGCAATTTGGCAAGTGAAGAGCTATGTTCCAAGCTACAATTGGTCAAGATGAAGCATCCTCACCCCTACAAGGTCCAATGGCTTAGTGACTTCTAAACCATTCAAGTGGAGCACACCGTGCAAGTTTCCTTCGAGATCGGCACAGACGAAGACACCTTGGAGTGTGATGTGGTTCCTATGTCCGTGTGCCATCTCCTCTTACGAAGACCTTGGCAATTTGACCACGGCGTCATCCACAACGGGCGTACCAACCACTATAGCTTCAAGATGAAGGGCAAGGAATACGTGCTACGACCTATGTCACCAAGTCAAGTGATCACTGATAAGCAAGCATCCACCCATCATGGAGAGAATAGTGAGAGAGTGAACAACCACAAAGAGAGTGAGCGGCACAAGCCCAAATTGAGTGCCTTAACGATGAGCGACAAGAAAAATCAAGTGATCTTAGCCACCAAAAGAGACACTATGCCCGTCAAGTTCCTAAGCTACTTTTGGAAGACACTATGCGCCAAGATCGACATCAAGCTACTATTCTCGATGGCCTATCATCCTCAAACCGATGGCCAAACGGAAGTCACCAACCGGATGCTATCTACTCTCCTAAGCGTGTTCATCAAGAAGAATATCAAGGAGTGGGAGGAGTGCTTACCCATCGCCGAGTACGCCTACAATCGCGCAAGGCACTCTACTACCAGCAAGTCCCCCTTCGAGGTCATCTACGGCTTCAACCCTTTGTCGCCCTTGGACATCCTTCCTCTACCACTCCAAGAACATGCAAACATGGATGCAAGCGCAAGAGCAACTTACCACAACAAGATGCATGAAGATACAAGGTCCACGATCGAGCATCAAGTACACCGTCTCGTCACCAAGCTCAACATCAACAAGACCCCCATGGTGTTCAAACCGGGCAATCTAGTATGGCTACACCTCCGCAAGGACCGCTTCCCCAACGAGCACAAGTCCAAGCTACTACCGCGAGCCGATGGACCCTTCAAAGTGCTCGTCCGTTACAATGACAACGCCTAAAAGATCGACATCCCACGTGACAAGTACAACGTACGCGACATCTTCAACGTCAAGGACTTGGCCCCATACCATGGTGATGAAGATCACGATCCGAGGATGGATCTCTCCCAAGGGGGAGATAATGTGGAGCATCCTTCGATCATCCCCATGGACTCTACACCAACACATCAAGCACCACCTGGACCTATGACAAGAGCTCGCGCACGTGCCATCGAAACCGTGATGAACTCACTCCTCTTCGAGATTGACATGGATACGAATGGAACTTGGATGCTACCTCACCAAAATGTGCTATGTGTTGTTAGGTATGAGGACGACCGCCACAAAGCATCTAGGGAGCATACCGGAGGCCATGGAGAAGGACCCCAAGGCCACAAGGAAGAAGGAGAAGCTCATCAAGTCGAAAACAACAAGTCCCAGGCAACCCCGTGCGCACGGCCTCCCCCAACCCCGTGCCCACGGGCCTCCTAGAAAGCTACTGGAAGTGAAGACACGCACCCCCGTGCGCCCGACCTCCGGACCCCGTGCGCCCGGGCCTCGCCGTTGTGCGCGCACGGGCATGTACCGTGCCCACGGGAACCTCGTGCGCATGGGCCTCACTTACCCGGTGCGCATGGCCCTCCCAGGTTGCGGCCAAGGGTTTCCTGTCTTGCCTCCCAAGTCGTCCCCTACCTCCCTCTAGCTACATATTCCGTGCCTAGGACATTATTTAGGGTTAGCAAAGTATATGTGAGACATTGATAGAGTTTTGCTCCTTCTACCACTCCTCTTGGAGATCTAAGACCTCCTAGGAGAAGATCCCAAGTGTATATCAAGACCTCCTCTTGGAGAAGACTATCGTCAAGACCTCACCTCCTTAGGAGTGGGAAGAACCTGACCTTTGTGCTTGTTTCCTTGGATTGTTCTTGTATTCTTGTGGATCTCAACTATGCTATTCTATTGGATGTGTGATTGGGTTTTGTTTGAGTGAATTTCCTCTTTGTGTTCTTGCGTTCATCCTATTTTCCCCCTTCAAGTGTGCAAAGATCTCCATGTAGGGTTCCACCCTACAATAGACTTTCCGAGTACGAGATGATTAAAGATGGCAATCCCACCGATAGGTTTTGGCACCCATGGCAATTAGATCCGAATAGGTATGGTATATATGGCTTGGCGGCTTCGCCCATGGGTCTTACCTTTGGTGACCCAACCAATCTATGGCATAGGCACAAGATTATGTCGGTGGGTCACCCTGTGGGTTTTCTGATTAGTACTGTTAATCATACTTTTTACTTCATATTTTATGTGAATGCACTACATATAACATATATAATGTCACACCTAACATACACAATTATTATTAGTAAATCTATTTATTAATTTACATGAGATGGATTCGATCCTCGGATGAGGATGCCCCAAGTGAAACATCTTGATTCGGAATATCCAGACCGGTGATCTTGTGCCAACTTCCGCCCCAATGCTCGGGCCCTTCCCCTGCTTGATGGTAATGATGGCAGCGCCAATACCGGCCTCTCCCTCACTCAACTTTCTCATCTCCTCATCATCCTCATCACGGATCAACATCAGTTGCTACACACTTGCTAACACAAGGATCAAGACACCGAATTTGTTGCGTTCATGGCTGGAGCTATGTATCTCAACAGGAAAATCACATGCTGCCTAGTGTCCGGACATAAGCGGAGTGTAATTTTACGGGCTCTTAGTGTATCCACATGTAAGTCGACTACCAAAACCTACAAAAAAATTATCTCGGCTTGTACCAAGATAAGCCGACTATTATGGAAAAACCCTCGGTGTACGTATCCACCTCGACATATTCAACAAAAACTACATGGCTTACATTTGACTGTTGGCAAATGGACTGCACGTGGTCGCCATCGACATGCTTAATGCCTACTGTAATGGTGATCGATATAAGCCGAGTACGCTCCAACGACACCCGGCTTGTATTTTCACTTGTCTCTTTCTAAAACACGTAATGTGTCGCCTCCTATATAGGCCGAGTACTCCGCTTCTTTTTGGATTGTATCCTGCCCACCTGCCCCTTCCCCTGCCTTTTATGTGAAGCGCGTGCTGGCGACACCGTACAACCATGCCGCGCCACCGTCGCCATCCTCCTCCTCAACCGAAGCGTGTCGCCGCGACCCAAGCTTGCCACCAGCTCGCCGCCGCCGACTATCCTTCATCCCACGGGCCGAGGGAGCAGCCGCCACCATCTCTCCTTCATCACCCAGGATGACGCCGTCGCGGGCTCCACCAATTTGACGCGTCGGCCATCGCCACCATCCCGTACGCCGGTCGACCTCCCACATCCCACCGAGGTGAGTAAGCTCCACCAGTTTTTTCTTTCATTTTTCTATATTTTTGGATGAATAATATGCATGTCGATGAAAATAGCTAGCTATATATGGTAATAATCGTTATATATGCATGATATGCATGGATCTATACACTAGATATGTTAATAATAACTAGCAAAAGAGCCCGTGTATTGCAACGGGAGAAAAAACTACGACACTCCCCTAACCCAATAACCATGACTGAAGACCCTAATAGGTCCACATTCTTTATTGGAACACATGGCATCTCATTTGTGTTTCCACTTATCCTTCATCTCATCCTCGCCAACGGTGGCCTTAGTGCTCACGCAATCACAAGGCGTTTGAATGTTGTCCATCCTCAGGCGTCTCTCTCTGAAATAAGATGAGAAATATACTTTTTTTTTTCTCGCGAGGTTTTGTCAAGGTGTGCATGCGTGGTTATAGATGGTTTCTTTCGTCTCCGATCCTGGTTCGCTGAGGTGTTCATTTCCAATACGGATCAGCACCGATATGAAAGAAAGACATATCATGCACTACTGATTAAGGTTGCAACCTAAATAGCATTTTTTAAATGATTAATAGATAAAAATAACATCATATTCAGATTCTACACATTTTTTGAATCAAATTCCTTATATACATGTTAAATTTGGAGTTATAGTTTAAAAGATATGGATATTTTAAAAAATCATTTGATATGTATTGCAGGATGATTAACTCAAATGTCACGGGTTTCCTACAAAATTGAAAAATCTAAATTAAAACTAGTATGTGGGTTGATTAACAAAAATATTAGGGGGTTTTGTGCAAAAGCAGAAAATCTGATTTAAAACCAGACTACGAGTTGATTATTAGAAATATCAGGGTGTTTTCTGCGAAATAGCATGACGGAATAAGAATATCACCTCCTTTATTAGTAGGTATAGATTTTTAGGGTCTGGATCGATGATAATAGGTTATGGTATTTTTTATATATGCATGGGTGCAAATTCAGATATATAAATTATGTTTTTGTAATACTGATATGATATGTGCATGTGGATGTGCTATCAGATTGATGATTGATATACAATATAGATGGAAATTTGATATGCATATATAGTGTTGTGTGGTGTGTGTGTGTGTGTGTGTGTGTGGTGTGATGGATTATATGAATAATATGGATCAATGTGAATATAGATTATGATAAGTTTTTGATCATATGGATAGATTATGGGGATAGACTATGATTATATGGATAGATTACGATATATTTTTGATCATATGAATAGACTAGGATATATTTTTGATCATATGGATTGATTAGGATAATGTTTTTGATCAATATATATATATTATATATATAATATATATATATATATATATATATATATATATATCTACATATTGATATGGATATATCATATCTATCTCTATAATCTATATATATGTATGGATAGATCATGTGGCATAGATTAGGATAATGTTTTTGATCATATGGATAGATAAATGGATCGATGTATATATAGATTATGATAAGTTTTTTGATCATATGGATAGATTATGAGGATAGACTATGATTATATGGATAGATATGGATAGATAATTGGATCGATGATATGATATGGATGTAGCTAGATAGATTTAGTTTTATATGGATGATGGATTATATGGGCTAGATGACATGTAGGGCCAATTGGCGTAGAGACAAACTGTAGCAAGGAAGTTAAGCAAACTGTGTTAAACATAAAATGGAAGTCAAGTGAGGTATTTGAAGAGTTGACGTAGGGACCAACTATAGGGAGTTAAGTGAATTATTTGAAGGATTTTGTCCTTAACTGTCTGCAAATGATTAATGCCCATAGCTTTCCTCATTTGGGAACATAACATTGAGCCATATACACGCGTGCATCATGTCATGCCTCATGAAGGAATGTTTGGCTCGTGTCAGGTGGCACTACAAAAAACACTTCCATGATTATACATGTTTATCAGAGTAGGTCACGTTTTCTATCATGCATGTACATCTGTGACGATTTTACGACAGAATCAAGATAGTCATACATGTGCTATCGTAGAAGTGTTCCATGACAATACTCAAATTATCATCACGGAAGTGTCCACTTTCATGACGATAAATGGCGCGTCGTGGAAGTGTTTTCGTCAACGGTAACCGACACTGGCATCCACCGTAACAGGTTGCCGTTAAGCTATCGGGTGTGGGTTTGGATCCGATAACCTCTTAACAGCCCAGACCAATGGGGATTTTGCACGTGTAAAATTCTTATTCACCAAAGGTACCACATGCTAGCTCGGTGTTGCGACAGTTGTCAAACATCCATGGACAGGAGTCGCCAATGAAACGTTGACATGTGCAACGACCCAGCAGTGGCCCATTTAGGTTAAAACGGCCGGCCCAGCCAAAGGCCCACAAGATTTTGTCAGATACTAATGGGTCGGCCTATTAATGGCATGCCATATTTTGGGCCAAATGACAGCCCATATCAGATCCGACCCGTTAACAACCTGCCATGTTTTGGGCCAAATTATGGCCCATATCAGATCGAAGCCGTTAACAACCTATCATGTTTTGGGCCAACTTACGTCCCATATCAGATCCGGCCCATTAGCAAGCCACTGTGCTTTTGATCCCATTGAATGCTTGGTTGGCATTTTGACATGTTAAAGACCTGTTTAACAGTTCGGCCCGATATTTGTTTCGGCCCGTTAGCGGCCCTTGGTGCATATGGGTCGTTGTCAGCCTGATTTCACTTTCGGCCATTTAATGACTCGTGCTACATCTAGGCCTATTTCTGGTCCGAAGTGACTTTCGGCCTCTTAACGGCCCATAGTCTTCGTTGATAAATTTTAGCCCAACTTGACTATCGGCATGTTAATGGCCCATGATATAGTTGGCCTAATTATGGCCCGCTTTGCATCCAGCCTGTTACATCCCATAATGTGATTGGGCCAACCAAGGCCCGAGATAAATTTTGGCCTATTAATGACCCGTCATGTAATTGGGCCAATCATGGGCCGAGGTATATTTCGTCCTTCCGTCGGCCCGTGAATTGTTCATCACAATTTAGGCTCAATCTACTTTCCAGCCTGTTAAAAGCCCATGGTATTTTCTGGCCCAACTAAGGCCCGTGGTTTACTCGGCCTGTTAAAGGCCCGTAACTACTAGTGGGCCAGTTTATATTTAAGCCTGCTAATGGCCCAAAATGATTGTGGGCCCATGTTTCGGCCCATATATACTGAGTTGCGGGCTTGCCTGTTTGAGTACCGTAATTTTTTATATATACCAACATTTTCGCCCGTTGGCCTCCGTTGAAGCTTTCGACTTTTTCAAAGAGCGACAAAAGCATATGCAGTAAATGAATTACAGCATCATGACTAAGAATAAACCTGGACTATACAATAAAAAAATTACGGCATATTACATCCACTGGGCATCAAAGTTCGCCACCAGTGATAATAAAGGGCAAACAGACAACAGATTACATACACTGGGCATCAAAAGGTCACCACTAGTGCAAATAAACATGCCAACAAAATAATATACAGAACTGACAACAATTAACATAGTTCAAGAAAGGTTAGCCTTGCCCGTGAGCTGCAGCACAAGCAACTAAGCAAGCTAATGAGACTGTGCTTGTTTGACGCTTATATCCTCCAACTCTAGCTGCATAGCATCAATGGACGCATTTGACTTCTCATTGATCTAAGATAGAGATTGGAGTTCCAGTAGGGGTTGGGCTGAACCATGTCTTTTTGCTTGAAGTTGAGATTCAGGAAGTCTAACAGATTCAGGTGGCGACTTCATCGAGCTTGTGTCACTACTATTAGCAAGTAACTTGAACGCTATATCAAGACATGACTTTGTGGTTGTATCACTATCTCCAAGATATGTTGCCTTCTTCCCTGCAATATATGTTAGAGGGACAAGCAATGGGTTTGTCTCACTATCATTGTGGCAGTACTTCCTAGCATCAGAGGCATCACTCTGAAAGAGATATAAGCAGATAGATGATAGGTTTTGCACATATAAGCATCAGTGCTGACAATTCATCCCATTTCTTATTGACAAATAAAGAGACACAATTTAAAATAGCAGTAACATAATATGGCATTCTCGGTGTACTAAGTATTGGGCCATTAGTACCCCGTACTTGTGCACGGGCAATTGTAGCCATACTCGCGGCAAGGCTTGTCGGGGAACAGTTCGAGGTTGACTCAGGCCACCAAAGAAATCTTCATGTCAGAGATCTGAGGATCAGCAGATAAGAAGAGCTGGAATCCGAAGGCCAGCTTCCCCGGCAAGATCTTGCCGAGGTGGCCTGCGGAGCCCGGCAAGGTTCGGCGCCCGGCAAGCTTCGGCGCCCGGCAAGGTTTTGTTGCTGTGCCACCGCTCTAGCACAGCAACAAACCTGACATTCTGGGTCCTTCTTTGGATGCGTGGCGACGCGCCAGTGGAGGAGAGCTTAAGCGGTGCTGATGGGATGGCCCCTTTTTCCATCCCCAGGAAAGTGAGGACACCTAAATGGACACCTCACGGGGCATTAAATGCGTTCGTCCTAATCCGTCAGGGGTTAGGTATGATAACCCTGTAGTTACTTTACACCTCAATGTATGTACATTTTGCCACTGTGGTGACCCCTTTGTGGTATAAAAGGAGGCCCAAGGCAACTGCTACAGGGGGGAAGATCTTCTGGCCCATTCTGCATGTGTAGCTGCTCTTTGAACGTACTGTTCACTGCGAGCGCTCCTGGAGCCTGAGCTCAAGAACATCGATAATAAAACAAGGCAGGAGTAGGATTTTACGCTGATTAGCGGCCCGAACCTGGGTAAAATCGCCCTGCGTCGATCGTTGGTTCTGCTCTTTGCGCGTACCTCTCCCCCCGCCGAATCGTAAAGGGGTCCCTTAGGATCCCATAGGTGTCGCACGCGAGTACCAGTTGGCGACGTTCAGAATCGACGCTTGCCGGAGGAAGGACAGTGACAGAAAGCTAAGTTCTAAAACTTGGAACAAGTTTCCTTTATTGCAAAGTTATTTCCTTGGACGATTCCGACTTTTGTATGGAAAATCTGCACGCGAAGGAACCCTTGCTGTAATCGGTTGCGCCCTTATTTTGTTTCGAGTCCGCTCAATGATTTAAGTGGCTGCACTGAGAACGCCAAGGAGTCTTGCCGGCCGCTGCACCTCCGGCAGGCTGCTGAAGTCCCGCATCCAGCGCTCGCGGCAGGTTGCGCGCCGGCAAGTTTTTCAGTAAGCGTAGGGTGAACTCCATACATAAAGAAATTGGACAAGGGAGATAGCATGCATGTACCCAAATATAAGCAAGTTATATTACATTAATAAGTTGCCGCAGTTCTAACTTAAGGCTTAATTGTCTTTTGACATGGAATGACGACGGCAAGAAGAGGTGGAGCAGTTAATCTCTGCGCTGGCCTTCGATCCTTTTGATGGAATCCACCTTCTCAAGGATAGGCGCGATAAGCTCTTCAAGCGCCTCGAGATTTGCGTCCTTTGGCAGGTGGCCAAGCACGTTGGAGACATCGTCAACCTGGCACTCGAAGATATCCTTTCCTCGGAAGAATACCTGAAGTTTGATAGGCCCATGGTTGACAGTTCACCCGTGAGCTTCTCCGTGGCGTCGATGAGACGTCCAGTCCAGATCTCCACCTCCTTTTCATAATCAATTTGGGCGGCGGCAGCGCTCTTGAGCAGGTTCCTCTCTCCCTGGAGATCTTTGAGTAGGGCCTTCTCGCGGGCCCTGCCGGCCTCGAGAGACTTCTGCAACGCGGTCAGCTTCAATTCCAGAACGGCAATAGCATCAGTTGCTGAGGAGAGCTGCTTGGTCTTGTTAGACATGGCAACTTGCATCTCCGCCAGGGTGTGGAGGGTTTTTTCCCTATCACCTTTGAGCGTCGAGAGCTCCTTGCCGTGTTCTTTGAGATCCACTTCCAGCTTCTTTACTTTGTCGTTCAGCTCGTTCTTGGCGGCCTCTGCAGCCTCGGCAGCATTAACGGCCTCCTTGAGCTTGCCGGCGTGATTTACAGTTAGAGCTTCGAGCGCCTCTTTGAGTTTCTGCTCCAGCTCCTGGGTCTGCCGCACGACAAGCTTCTCGATATCTTCATCTTTGCTGCGAAGCTTGGCGGCGAGCGCCTGCTCACGTGCGGTGAGATCTTCCTCGTGAGCATCAAGCGCAACGCGACGCCCCGTCAGGAGAGCATCTTCAGCGGCAATTCTTTGAGTAGCTTCATCTTGCGCCTTCTCCATGTCAGATTGCTTTAGGAGGATTTCTGTCCACTGTTGGCTCACGTGTTCCTGGCCGGCAGTCAACTCTTGGAGGGCCTCGGCGTACCAGACTTGCATTTGTTCGACGCGCCTCTAAAAATCTGCTTCGGCCGCCTCGACAACTGCCATTCTGGAATCCGCTTTCTCTTTCCGGGCGCAGTGGAGAGCCTGGAGCTTGCGGAAATTTTCGCCCATGGCCTGAAGGAGCTGATCCTCTTCAGACTTGCCGCTGCTAGCGCTGGGATCGTCAACAACCTCAGGCCCGGCAGCAGCAATGATTTCTTCATCAAAGACTTCTCCTTCGGCTGGTACCCCAATGCTTGCCGTCCCCGGCAAGTTGACAAACAGGTTCTCGCCAACCTTGAGATATTTGCTGGATGAGGGGCCTTCAGATGTTGACGGTTGATCTTCAGCAACCGCCTCACCAGTGGTGGGGGGCTTCGTGGCCGGCGCAGCGCCTGGCGCTCCTGCGGCAGGAATGCCGTCAGTATGGTCATCGGCCTCCTTGCCGCCCTCTTCAGTAGACTCCTTGACGGGTTCCTCCTGTGCAGTCTTGGCGGCCTCCTCGGCAAGAGCACCGCCGGCATCGATAGTGGCATCTTTGGCGGCCTCGCTGGCGGTGATCCTGTCTGCTTCGGCAGTGGCGTCCCTGGCGGTCTCCTCGATGACAACGTCGACGTCCATGTGTTCCATCACAGGGAACTCTGGAGGACGAAGGAGGGAAACAGAATAAGATCAAGATTGAAGTTCGAAGGGACCAAAGAAAAAGAGATAAAGGAAAGAATAGCAAGTGCTCTGAGGCAATCAGTTACCTGCATCGAGCTGTTGAGAGGTGGCCTCGCCCCTCCCGGCAACCTCGGTTGCCGGGGGAAGGTTGCCGGTGCCCATGCTCGCCGGCTCCTCCTCAATCAATATGGGCTCGTCGGTAGGATCCCTTGCCGGGGATGCGCTTGTGGGTGGCGTGGTCGATGGAGGTGGCACAACGGGGGCGTCTTTCAATAACTCTCCTTGTTGCCGTTCTTCTCCTGCAAGCCCGGAGATATCAGCGGCAAGAATAGAAACCTCAGCGCCCGCCAGCGGAAAAAGAGCAGTGAACTTACGCTGGGGGCTGTGCTGGGGACTGCATTGACGGCTGAGCTCCGGGCTGATGATGACAGTTTCTGGCATGTTCGTGAAGCCTACCGGGGGCTCGTCGCCCATGGAAGTCTTTGTCCTCTTCGTCATCCTCTCCATCAAGGTTTCTACATCACTGCAGAGACAATACAAGCAAGTCAGTAAGATTGATCCAAGATTGGAAGATAAAGGCTGTGGCAAGGCACTCACTCTTCCTCTTCTCGCTTCGAACTAAAGCCGGAGATGTCAAAATCGACCTCCGTTGCGATGCCTGAGTAGGGAGGCGGAGGAGGGCTCCTAGGTCGCTTGGCTGTAGCAGGCGCCGGGGGTTGGTGTGTTTCCGTCACCTCAGCTTCCGGTGCGGTAGCGCGAGACACCTCTGCCGGCTCAGCAGTTGCCGCTGATGTGTGTCTCGCACGCCGCGCAGGTTGCTATCGAACCCCTTGCCGCGGCGCAGTCTTGCCGGCCGCTTTCTTGCCGGGAGCCTCGCTGCTCGAGGAAGGTTGGCTTGCCGGGATGCCAGATGCAGCCTTTCGAAGAACACGCTTTGTCTTCTTCGGGACTGGGAGCTTTTCTTGCGGTTCTTCTTCAGCCGTGTCCTCGTCGGACGAGCTCTCAGTGGCTGTGCTGCTCTGTTCCCCGGCAGCTTTGTCCTTCCCGGCAGGTTTTACTTCAACCACTACCTCTGCATCGCTGGTTTCCCATTCTGTGAAGCCAGCACTGCCAGCCTCAGCGGCAAGATTTGCCTCCTCCACCCTAGTGGCGATGTATGCCACTTCTTTGTCGGTGGTCGCTCAGATGAAGTCTGCTTCTTCCCGGACGGCTCTCTCCGTCAAGTTATCAAAGAACTTCTGTGCATCTTCCTCGGATGGCTCAACCCATGTCGCGTCAAGACCGTGGGCGTTGAACATCGGCATGAAGGCGATGATTGACCCCAAAGCAGAGTTGTTGCACAAAGGGACAATCCTTGCCGGCAATCGATGCTTGTCATCGCGCTGGAACAGCTTTTGACGGAGAGCGCCAAGTTGCATAGCAGTCAGATTGTTATTCAACCCGGGGCGCAATCTCATGATGTCTGCTGCGTTTCGGTATTCCCAAGCTGGCCTTCCTTTATTCTGCAAGGGGGCAATGCGGCGGCGGAGAAAGTCGAAGCCAATCATCTCCATTGTTAGCCCGGCAGCTTTCAGGCGAAGAATCCTGGTGGTGGCGATTGTGAGCTTTTCATCTTCAGTGGCAAGACTGCTCCAGCCACTGCCGCGGACCGCTTTCTGTTGCCAGGGCAGACAAAACGGATGGCGGTCTGCTTCCTTGATCCAGCACTATTCAGCCCGCCATTCGTCCCACTTTTCGCGGTAAACTCCTTCTGGGTATATTTCTTTATTCCAAGCCCTTGGAATCCAGGCGATAGAACCAGAGAGGGCCTCTCCTTTTTGGATACGAGGGAAAAAGTAGTGGCGGAAAAGGGTAGTGTTGGGAACCACTCCGGCAAAGTTTTCACAAAGGTGAGCAAAGATGGACATGCACAGTACCGCATTCGGCGTGAAATCGAGAAGATGGAAGCCGTATGTGTACATGATGTCGTTGAAGAAGTCAGAAAATGGAGGACAGAGCCCGCAATAAAAATATGCGACAAAAAAGGGGTATCTGTCTGACCCACTCTTGGAGCAAGAACCTGGAATCACGCGAGTGGCGGGGTGAGCCTGCGTCTCCCTCGCCCACATGCACTGGTACCGCCTCTTCAAAGCTTCCGCATCAAGCGACGGGGCGAAGACGACATACTTCTTCCGCATCTTCACCAGTTCGCTCTCCGGGACATCGGCTTTCGCCTCCTTGCTCTTGCCTTTGCTGGCCCTGGGCGGCATGGCGGCTACAAGGGCGGAAGCCGGGGATGAAGCGGGCGTGGAGGCGACGGGCGGAAGAGGGAAAGCTTTGCTCTGAGCTCGAGAGAAGGAAGGCAATGGCGGCGGCCAGATTGAGAAGAAAAGGGGGGTAAATAGGCTTGTGCCTCTGCGATTTCTCCTTTTTATGGGGAAGGAGCAGGGCCGCCTCTTTTACTCCCCAATGTGAATGCGCCTCTGCAGGCGCGTTGCAGTTGCAGCTTTTGAGGCATGCTTCCCACGTCGCGCGTTCGGCGCGCGTAGTGGGGGGCATAGTAAACGGGATATTTACGAGCAATTAATCCCCTGCCACGTGTGCCCGTGCACTGTTTGGGCCTAGCCAAACAACGCCTCGCACTCGTGTGTGGCCTAGGCCCGGGGGCTCCTGTCGGTGTACTAAGTATTGGGCCATTAGTACCCCGTACTTGTGCACGGGCAGTTGTAGCCATACTCGCGGCAAGGCTTGTCGGGGAACAGTTCGAGGTTGACTCAGGCCACCAAAGAAATCTTCAAGTCAGAGATCTGAGGATCAGCAGATAAGAAGAGCTGGAATCCGAAGGCCAGCTTCCCCGGCAAGATCTTGCCGAGGTGGCCTGCGGAGCCCGGCAAGGTTCGGCGCCCGGCAAGCTTCGGCGCCCGGCAAGGTTTTGTTGCTGTGCCACCGCTCTAGCACAGCAACAAACTCGACATTCTGGGTCCTTCTTTGGATGCGTGGCGACGCGCCAGTGGAGGAGAGCTTAAGCGGTGCTGATGGGATGGCCTCTTTTTCCATCCCCAGGAAAGTGAGGACACCTAAATGGACACCTCACGGTGCATTAAATGCGTTCGTCCTAATCCGTTAGGGGTTAGGTATGATAACCCTGTAGTTAATTTACACCTCAATGTATGTACGTTTTGCCACTGTGGTGATCCCTTTGTGGTATAAAAGGAGGCCCAAGGCAACTGCTACAGGGGGGAAGATCTTCTGGCCCATTCTGCATGTGTAGCTGCTCTTTGAATGTACTGTTCACTGCGAGCGCTCCTGGAGCCTGAGCTCAAGAACATCGATAATAAAACAAGGCAGGAGTAGGGTTTTACGCTGATTAGCAGCCCGAACCTGGGTAAAATCACCCCGCGTCGATCATTGGTTCTGCTCTTTGCGCGTACCTCTCCCCCCGCCGAATCGTAAAGGGGTCCCTTAGGATCCCATAGGTGTCGCATGCCGACAGGCATTAATCATAGTTAAGACATGGCAAGAAATGGCATTGTGAAGGAGTGGCCAACTTCACCACACCACTAGATTACAGACCAAGAACACAAGTATACATGCAGTGCTAAAGAACGTATAAGATTAATGGTCAGTATAGTGCCAATTTATCCCATTTCAGATTGGGAAATAAACAGACATGATTTAAATAACAATAACATAATATGGCATTGCTCATAGTTAAGACATTGCAGGATATGACATTGTGTTGGAGTGGGTAGTTTCACCACACAACTGGATTATGAGTTAATTGTACAGAAGTACCACAATTGGGGCATTGGAAGTAGATTGGTACCAAGTTTGGTAATTTTTACGTGTCAGTACCAAGTCTGGGGCTAGCCATTACAAAAAGGTCTAAATCGCGTATAAACACGTATTGACGGTGTATCTGACCGGCGGGGCCCGCCTGTCAGTTGCCGACATGGCATTTTTTTTTGCAGAACCCCCCCCCCCCCCGCACCTCCTTCGTCCTCACGCGCGGCGGCGCCCGATCTGGATCGAGGGGAGGAGCCCCTCGAGCCCGAGCTCCTTCGCCTCCCGTAACCCCCGCCCCGCCCGGGCCTCCTCCTCGCCTCGCCACCGGAGCACCCCATCGGCGACCAGGACCAGGCCGTCCCCGCACCCTGCCTCTCTCCTTCTCTTCCTCCTTCCATTTTTCTTCTCTCTCTCTCTCTCACCCGGAGCTCTCTCTCTCGACGCGCCGCCTTGGTTCCCGTCATCCCCACGAGTGAGCGCGACTGCTGGGGTTCGAGCTGCTGCAGCGGAGGGGGGAGAGGCCACGGCGCGAGTAGAGGCCACGGCGGAGAGGGAAGGCGCGAGTAGAGGCCACAGCGGCACGAGCAGAGGCCGCGACGGCACGAGCAGGGGCAGCTCCGGCGCGAGCAGGGGCAGCTCCAGGGCCACTGGCGCAAGGGAGCGTCATCGGGCGGCGTGAGCGACGGCAGGCGCTGCCGCGGTTCGAGCGCGCGCGTGCAGCAGTGGCAGCAGCAGCAGCAGCATAGCAGGTGAGCAGTGCGGGGAGCGGCGGCTGGAGTGGCCAGGCGCGGCGGGGATGAGGCAGGGCACAACAGTGGGGCGACCATGTGCAGGGGAGGGCTCGCCCGGTGGCGGCGGCAGAAGAGCAGCACAAGAGCGAAGCGGGGCAGCAGGTGAGGCCGGCGCGAGCAAGGGCGGCAGCAGCGCACGGGCGGGCAACTCGCGGGGCATCCAGGCCACGACGGGGCGCGGCGAAGGGGGGGCGTGGCCAGCGGCCAGAGAGGCTACGGGCGCGGCCGCCGAAGGAAACGGGCGGCGGCTACGGCTCATACGACGATGGGGAGACAGGGGACCGGGTGGAACGGAGGAGGGGCTCACTGTGGCGGCCGACGGGGAGTTCGAGGAGGCTGGAACGATGCCGGAGCAGCGGGACGGCGGCCGAACGGGGGAGTTTCTGCAAAAAAAATGCCACGTCGGCAGCTGACAGGCGGGCCCCGCCGGTCAGATACACCGTCAATACGCGTTTATACGCGATTTAGACCTTTTTGTAATGGCTAGCCCCAGACTTGGTACTGACATGTAAAAATTACCAAACTTGGTACCAATCTGTTTCCAATGCCCCAATTGTGGTACTTCTGTACAATTAACTCCTGGATTATAGATCAAGTACACAGGCATACATTCAGTGCAATAGAAGATCACTTGCTCTGTTTAGTTTAATTTAAATGGTATGAATAACGAACTTGGTGGTATAACTAAAAACTGAAATTGAGAAGGACAAACTTATGTTTATGAACTTCTTCATAATAAACTTTAAACATGCAATTTGATACAAATGCCAAAAATAAAGAGCAGTTGCAGTCATGCCTATCCAAATATACACAACAAAGTTTGAGGGCTTGAGAAGGACAAACTTACATTAGTAGTGAAGACCGGCTCTATAAATCCCTTGTCCATGATGGGGGGGGGGGATTCAAGAAGTTTACCACAGAATCTTCTTCATAAGCATTGCCTTTATTCTACATTTTGTTAAGTGTCAATATAGATGTGATAATATAGGAAAAAATAGAGAATATCTAAGATAAGATGCAGAGTGATGCTACATAATCAACTAGCTATAAATGTAAGTACAACGATACAGGCAAAAGGTATTGATAAGAGCAATGGAGAGCTAAACTTCTCAGTAGCATTTGTTTTATCCAACCTTATAGTAAGAGTAAATATAGATCTGATGTGTAGAAAATTGAGGGCAAGGGAAAATAAGCTACAGAGTGATGGTACATGAACAACTAGCTATCAATATAGGTAGAGTGATAAAGGATAACAAGTACTTACAAGAACAACACAGAGCCAAACTTCTTCATTAGCATTGGGTTTATTCTACATTAATATAGATCTGATAATTTGGAGCGAACATTGGATAAGCAAGCTATCTGTAAGTGCATCTAGTGCCCCTTAGTGATTTTGGTGTATTGAAGACTTATAGGTTAATGGACTAATGTGTTTATGAGTGTACACAGGTTCTATAAGTTGATGAGGAGTTTGATATTTACAAAGAAAGTCGACCCCTAAAAATGAATGTCTTCAGTTGAAGACTTTGGTTTTCTTGAAGACTTTGAAAATGAGGAAATTGGTGTGACCTTGAAGACATTGATATTGATGCGAGGATTATGAAGCGTGAAGACTTTTGTTTTCATAGTTTCATTTTCTCTTTCTTGAGTCATAGGAAACACCGTACAGTTAAAGGGGGTCGAGGTAAAACTATGGAAACATTTCCATGTGATGCTCATCTCGAAACCTACACCTACCCAATCCTTCGAGTGAAGCCTTTGGAAATCTCATACAGTTCAGTCAATTTCTTCAGTGAGAGAGACAAAGATCTTCTGCTCTTTGAGGAATTTGTTCTGACTGAGGAGTTAGGAATTCGCCAGTGCGGATTGCCTACCAGTAAGGAACATGATAGCCCTGAGGAATTTGAGAGCTCAAATTTCCGACCGTTGCTGTGCTATGCGCCAGCTGTCCCAAATATCTTATCCACCTAACGGTCATATCATTAGGGGCATTTATGTCTTATCATGTCGGGCTGCTCCCTGACTATAAATAGCCGCCCCCTACAACCACTAGTTGTTTGGCTGCTACGAGAGAAACTGACACTTGTCATTTAGAGCATCCCATCCTCCGAGGACTTTGAGCGAAAATCATCAGTGAGGAAAAACCCAAAACACAAACACCTACAAACCAAAGTGATTGAGCATCACTGACGAGATTTTTCCTGTGTGGAACCGATGCTTGTTACCTTTGAAGACTGTGCATCTTCCAGACGGTTAGGCGTCAAGGTCTAGAGCATCCAAGAGGAATTGTGGATCGTCGGGTGACCTAGTCTGTGAAGGTTTGGAAGTCACCTTGAAGACTTACCACGAGTGATTGGGCGAGGTCTGTGTGACCTTAGCTCAAGGAGAATACAGTAAGGACTGTGTGTCCTAGGACTGTGTGTCCTTTGGTTTAAATACCAAGCTGCTCCAACCAGACGTACAACTATCACAACAGTTGGAACTGGTCTACCAAACCACTGTCTTCACCAAGCTACTGGTTCTATTTCCTCAACTCTCTCATTTCCTCGCATACTTGTTGTGTACTTGATCATTACTGTTTGAAGACTTTGACGAAAGACTTTCTGAATTTCCTCAATCCTATTTCTTCAGTCATCCTGTCTTCCGCCTGCTTATCTTGTTTACACACTACCTGTGCTCTGTGTATGTGTTCATTTCATCATAAAAATTATGCTACAGTCTTGTTATGCATGCACCTGAGTACTTATTCCGCTGCTTGTAGTTCATCAGTTAGCAAATTCCTCAAGTAATATTTCCTCAGTGATGAATTTGTAAAAATCACCTATTCACCCCCCTAGTCGATATAACGCACTTTCAATTGGTATCAGAGCAAGGTATTCCCTTGTTCTGTGTGATTTTGGTTTAACCACCTGGAGTTTTAGTTATGTCGACTACAAGCATGATCAAGGTCTCGGCTGGGTGTCCTACCTTCGATGGGACGGACTAGCCCTACTGGAAGAACAAGATGCGCATGCTTCTTGAGGCAATTGACAATGATCTCTGGTACGTTGTGGAAACTGGCATTCCCTCTGTCACTCCTTCCGTGAACGCTGCTGATGTGAAGAGATTCAAGCAACTCGACTCTCAAGCGAAGAATATCATATGTGGCCATCTGAGCAAAGGACAGTATGGCAGAGTGAGTGCCTTGGAGGCTGTCCAAGGTCAACGAAGGAATCTGAACCCAACGTGATTCTCGAATTGACGTTCTTCGCAATCTCTTCAACCGCTTCAAAAGACTCGACAATGAAAATGTTCAGCAAACCTTCGAATGCCTCACTGACATCTCAAATGAGCTTCCAGCACTTGGTGCCACTGACATCACCGACCATGAGGTGGTGAAGAAATTGCTGAGATCACTTGATTCCTCATTTGATACACTGGCACTGATGATTCAAGAACGTGGAGACTATAAGTCACTAGATCCTGCTGATATCCTTGAGGGGCTGAACACTCATGAATTCCAACAAGCTGAGAAGAGAGATCTCTACGGGCCAAGCTATGGAAGATCACGCGCACTGAAGGCCAAGGCAATTTCCTCATCTGAAGGAGAAGATTCTGATAGTAGCCTTGGTGACCCTGAAGAACTAAGCCAGGAGCTAGCAATGCTCGTGAGGAAATTCCAGAAGTTCCCAAGGCGTGGTCGCTTTGGAAAATCTTCAAGAGGTGATGACATGAGATCAGATTCCTCATCCCGCGATTACAAGAAGAGGACTTGCCACAAATGCAAGAAACCTGGTCACTACATAACTGATTGTCCTCAGTGGGCAAAGGAATCAAAGAAGAAGAAGTACAAGGATGAAAGTTCAGACGACTCGAAGAAAAAGAAGAAATCTTCAAAGTCCTCATCGTCAAAATCTTCAAAGACTTCATCTCACAAGAAGAGCAGTTCCAAAAAGGCTCGGGCATTCATTGGCAAGGAAATGGACTCTGAAGCTGAATCTGAGGAAAATGAGGAAGAGGAGGAATCTGAGGAGTCAGACTCTGGTGTGGCGAGCCTAGCTCTCGCTACTGCTTTCGTCAGCAAGTCCATCTTCAACATTGAGGAAAATGGCTACCCCAACAATGCTGACGATGGCGACAATGACTATGCTCCCACCTATTGCTTCATGGAAAAAGGTGCCAAGGTACTCAAATATCCCTCCTCTGAATCAAGTGAGGATGAATCTGATGAAAATCTCAAACCTAGCTATTCCAAGCTTGCTAATATTGCCATAAAACAACAAAAGGCTTTGGAAAAGGTTCAAAATCTGCTAGACAAAAGCGATGACCTGTTGGGTGAGGAAATGAGTCGAACTCAAACTCTGAATGATAATCTTCAATGACTACAGTCTAAGTTTAATAATCTTCAAGGTCATCATGAAACACTCTTAGCCGATCATGAGAAGCTTTCTTATGAATTTCTTCAGAGAAAGCAAGATCTTGAGAAGCTAAGGGTGAGTCATGAAGATCTTCAGAAGGAAAATGATTCATTACTTGCTCAACAGATCAGTTCCGCTCAGGAAGAATTTATTCCACCATGTTTGAAATACATTGAACGTGAATCTGCTAATTCTTTACCTGAAAGTTCAAATGCTTCTATTGCTGCAAATTCTTCAACTATCTCTGTGGTCACAATTGCCTCATCTGAGGATACCATGAGTATTACTGACAAAAATGCAGGTTTGAAGGAATTGTATGTGACAGGCATGTACAAAAGCCTCAAAGGGCATCAGACTCTTTGTGATGTGCTCAAAAAGCAGATCTTGAACAGAACCCTAGGAAAGAGGGTATTGCCTTTGAGAGGAAACTCAATGCTGATGGAACCTACTGGAAACCTGAGCAGTATCCCAAAACCACATGGGTTGCTGCAAAAGGACCTCCCGTGGATCCATCCACTTTATCTGGCTTTACATGTGAATCTTCATATTCATCTGATGAGTCATTTGACTCCAACTATAAGCTGTTCAAAAATCAGAATGGTGAGGTATTTGCTAGATATGTTGGAACTAACTGCAGGAACGGTCCTCCTATGAAGAAAATCTGGGTTCCCAAAAGGTGGCTTGAAAGTCTTCAGGTGAATGTCCTCATGACACCACCTGTGAAGAATAGGAACCCAGATCAAATTCTTTCATAAGGACCAAAGTCTTCATATGGATCCAAGTCCTCATATGAACCAAATTCCTCATGTGGATCCAAATCCTCATATGAGCATCATCGTGTTAATGCATCTGTTTCGCAGGGAAACTCTAAGAGTCGTGAATATGCACATTATTCTCCAAATCATTATGTTCATAAGTCCTCAAAGAATTTCTCTGCTTATTCATATGCATACTCTAACCCCTCTTCTGTGAAACGAAGTGCACTGGCTTCAATGCCACCTTTCTCTTATGGAGCTCGCAAAATGATGAACTCTTTGCCACCCCTCTAGATGTGGGTGGTGAAGAAAAAGAACTAATCTCTTATGCAGGGTCAGGTCTCCAGATGAACGTGAACGTCTGATGAATTTGCTGGAGACCTGAGAATGCTTGAAAGGACGCAAGCTAATCATGAAGAAATGATTTACTCATTTCTCACGTCCTCATACTGCTATATCTATTGCACTATTTGATGAAATTATATCTGTTGAATTTGATGTCATATTCTTCACTCTGAAGTATATGAGTTCGTAAGATGCACTAATTCATCTGCAGGATGAATCACCCAAAGCTACTGAGTGGGTCCTCGACAGTGGATGTACAAATCACATGACCGGTGACAAGAGCTTACTGATGGACTCTGCTTTATCTCCATCGCATCTGAAGCATACCACCTACGCTGACAAAGGCAAAAGCAAGATATTGGGTCTAGGTAGGGTTGCAATCTCAAAGGATTGACACATGGACAAAGTCATGCTTGTCGAGTCCCTCGGATTCAACCTAATGTCTGTCTCAATGCTTTGTGATCTTGATATGGTTGTCATCTTTGGCAAATATCGCTGCTTAGTGCTCATGGAATCTGACAATTCCAAAGTCTTCGAAGGCTTTAGGAGAGGAGACTTGTATATAGTTGATTTCTCGGCAGGACCACAACCCGCCACATGTCTACTTGCAAAAGCTTCAGAAGGCTGGCTATGGCATCGTCGACTCGGTCATGCTGGCATGAGGAACTTGCGCACGCTTGTGAAGAAGAAGCACGTCATTGACATTGAGGGTGTCAAATTCCTCAAAGTTCATCTTTGCGGGGCTTGTGAGGCTGGAGATGACCAGATCCAAGCACCCCTCGAAGACTATCATGACTACCACTCGTCCTTTTGAATTGCTTCACATGGACCTCTTTGGCCCTACTCATTATGCCACACTAACAAATGATGCATCTCTATATGGCTTTGTTATTGTTGATGATTATTCTCGTTACACCTGGGTGCACATCATCACTTACAAAATGAAGTGCAAGAAGTCTTCAGATGATTTTCCTCAAGGGCCTCAACGAATTTTGGTGTGAAGATCAAGCATATCCGGAGTGACAATGGGACCGAGTTCAAGAATACTGGTCTTGATGAGTATCTTGATGAACTTGGTATTACTCATGAGTTATCTGCCCCATACACTCCTCAGCAGAATGGCGTCGTGGAGCGCAAGAACAGGACTCTTGTTGAGATGGCTCGCACTATGCTTGATGAATACAAGATGCCTCGTCGCTTCTGGCCTGAGGCTATTGATACTGCATGCCACATCATTAACAGAGTATATCTTCACAAATTCTTCAAGAAGACCTCATATGAACTCCTCACAGACAAGAAACCCAATGTGAGTTATTTCAAAGTCTTCGGTGCTAAATGTTGGATTAGAAATCCACATCACAACTCTAAATTTGCACCGAAAGCACATGAAGGTTTTATGCTTTGTTACGGAAAGGACTCGCACACCTACAGAGTCTTCAACACTTATCACAACAAGGTTGTTGAAACTGTAGATGTGCGGTTCGATGAAACTAATGGCTCGCAAAGAGAGCACCTACCTCCTGTGCTAGATGAAATGTCTCCTGAGGAATCCATCAAGTTAAAGGCTACTGAGGATGTCATACCCACTGAAGAATCTGCTGAAGAAGTGATTCCAGATCATGAAGAAAATCATGCTGGTGCGTCTGAAGACAATGTCGCTGAAGAAAATGCTCAGCCCAATCAAAGTCGTCAACCTGCTCATCCTCGCATTGCAAATGAAGTGCAGATTGAGAAAATCATCGACAACATCAACGCACCAGGTCCTCACACATGCTCAAAAGCTTCACATTTGTCTAACTTTTGTGGGCACTTTGCTTTTTTCTCTATCACAGAGCCCACCAAAGTTGATGAGGCATTTCTAGAGCCTGAGTGGATTCAAGCTATGCAAGAGGAATTACATCAATTCGAGCTCAACAATGTGTGGGAACATGTCAAGCGACCAGATCCTCGCAAGCACAATATCATCGGTACCAAGTGGATCTACCGCAACAAGCAAGATGAAAATGGCCTAGTGGTGAGGAACAAGGCTCGTCTTGTAGCTCAAGGCTACACACAGGTTGAAGGAATTGATTTCGATGAAACTTTTGCACCTATTGCTAGACTTGAGGCTATTCGCATATTGCATGCTTATGCTAACCATCATAATATCATCTTATATCAAATGGATGTGAAAAGTGCATTCCTCAATGGTAAGCTTGAGGAAGAAGTATATGTGGCTCAACGCCCAGGTTTTGAAGATCCTAAGCATCCTGACAAAGTCTTCAGACTCAACAAGGCCCTCTATGGCCTCAAGCAGGCCCCTCGGGCGTGGTATGATACACTGAAGGAATTCCTCATGAAGAAAGGCTTCAAACCCGGTTCACCTGACCCAACTCTTTTCACTAAAACCTATGATGATGAATTATTAGTGTGCCAAATATATGTTGATGATATTATCTTTGGCTGTACTAACCAACATTATAGGGACGAATTTGCCTATATGATGAGTGAGGAATATCAAATGTCTATGATGGGAGAATTGAAATTCTTCTTAGGTCTCCAAATTCGTCAACAATGCAACGGCATCTTCATATCTCAAGAGAAATACCTCAAGGACGTTCTGAGGAAATTCGGCATGCAAGATTGCAAAGGCATCAAAATCCCTATGCCCACTAATGGCCATCTATGCATCGATGAAAATGGTAAAGACTTCGATCAAAAGGGATACCGCTCCATGATTGGCTATTTATTGTATCTATGTGCATCTAGGCCAGATATTATGCTTAGTGTTTGCATGTGTGCCCGTTTTCAAGCTACACCGAAGGAATTACACCATAATGCTGTGAAACATATTCTTCGATATCTAGCTCACACTCCAACACTTGGATTATGGTATCCCAAGGGCTCGGCTTTTGATCTCATTGGATATTCTGACTCTGACTATGCTGGTGATCGAGTGGATCGCAAGTCAACATCAGGCACATGCCATTTCCTTGGACGATCCTTAGTATGCTGGTCCTCGAAGAAGCAGAACTGCGTATCACTCTCTACTGCTGAAGCTGAGTACATTGCTGCTGGTTCTTGCTGTGCTCAATTGCTGTGGATGAAGCAAACCCTCAAGGACAATGACATCAATGTGAAGAACATGCCTCTCTTCTGTGACAATGAGAGTGCCATCAAGATTGCTCATAACCCAGTTCAGCACTCGAAGACAAAGCACATCCAGATTCGTCTTCATTTTCTTCGTGATCATGTGTTGAAGGGCGACATCTCCATCGACCACATGAAGACTGAAGAACAGCTAGCAGATATCATCACAAAGCCCTTGGATGAGAAGAGATTTAGCAAGTTGCGGTGTGAGCTAAATATCTTAGAATCTTCGAATGTTCTTTTAAAGGACACACATCCTAACACTTATGCAAAATTGATGACTTAGATGTGCAACACACGAAGAAACGTTTTTCTTCAATCAATGAAGACTAACTCTCTAAGTGTGAAGAAATTAATGAAGAATTTGATTCTTAGAGCCCTACGACAATTGTACGTGGTGTCTGAAATCATCATTCTTATACGGTGGATCATGCCACCAACCAAAGTTGAAAATCTTCAAATTTGAGTTTTTCTTCATTTTTGCAAATTCTTCACTTTTCAAATTCCTCAATTTTGTAATTTCTTCAACTTTTCGACTGGTGTTCTTCATTGCATATATATATATATATATATATATATTTGAGTTTCATGTCCTCAACAACATTCACTTATTGTTATTTCTTCAAGTTGATTTTTCATCTAAGTGAATGTGATCGGACCCGTTCCCCCTCTATGCTAAACTCAACCAAGTCTGTTCACAAATTCTACATGTGCGTTCTATTTGAAACCCGTTCAAAGTCTTCACTGTGTCCTCGACAGCTGAAGAATTTGCGAACAAAACTTAAAAAAATTCACATCTGAATTTTCGACTGTTGCCGCTCAAACCGTTCCGCTTCCCATGATGGATTAAACTATTCACCCACGATCTCCCACGATCTCCACCTCTCTGTACATGGGTGACACATGTCGATAGGATAGCAAGGGTCAGGGGCATGTTCGTCTAAAATCTTTGGACGAGCAGTTTTTCACCATGGCTATAAATACCCCTGACCCTCCTCAGACCTCATTTACTCCGCTCAATCTCTCCCCTCACTCGAGCTCTCTGACCTAGCGCCACTGCTACACTCCATCGTCGCCAGCGAGGAAGAGCTTCACTGCCTCGACCTCGTCGCCGTCGTACTCGCGCTGGCCACGGAAATTTTCACTCCGTCGCTGCCGTAGCTGTCTCCCGCCTCCGAGTTAGGGCGCGGGAGATCTGAACTGATGAACTTCTCCATCTCCACTCCCAGTTCATCGTGTTCTTCATCAAGGGTAATTAAAATCTGATTTTACTGCCCTACTTTGATTCTTATGATTTCCACAAAATCCTCAAAAGGTGTTTATTCTTCAACTTCCCACTCCTTAAACACCTGAATGATTCTGTTGCTTGATTTGTTTCTGTAAGCTGTGTTTTTCTTCAAGATTCCTCACTTGTGTGGATTTTCAAATCTATACAACTCTGGAACCTAAGTCAAGAACTCTTAGTGAAATTTCTCAAGACACCAATGGTCAAATTCCTCAAACTTGATACTTTTGAAAAATTTCTGAGAACGCATATGACCTTTCCAAATTCTTCGCACCTATACTCTGTTCACAGGTACAATGTCTACTGCTGAATGTCGGGGCTCGATTTTCCGGGACATAAAATCCCAGCAAATGACCCTCGTGTCATCACCAGCCCCAGGATTACTATTGCTCGTGGACACCTTCCTGATACAGAATTCCAGGCAATTACAAGAAATTGAGTACAAGACCATAAAGGTCCAATGAATATAACAGGGATCTCTACTGGTGGATGACGGAAGCGACTCGTGGATCTCCAATGCTGATGGGACTCCATTCCCACGGGAACAGCTAACCTGGATAACTCCTATCTCTCGTGGCTGCTATCTCCAATTTCCTAGGTTGCGGGGGCTTCGTGGTGCTCCTCTCTGAAACATGATCTGGCCAAGACAATAGCCAGGGACAAGCCTGTGAGTACGTTGGAATGTACTCGCAAACATAATGAACAAAAGATATACCGAATGCATATGCTCATGCTGGACTAAGTGATATGCAGGTGTTGATCAAAATTTTAACATGACATGACTATTATTGATATGAGCATAAAAATGGGCATGAGCAGCAAAATGGGTATATAACTTGTTAGTGACCAAGGAAAATAAATAAAAGAAATGCTGGTTGGATGTCAAGTGACACCACGGTAGGTCTTGACGAGAAATGCCAAATGGGTGTCTAAAAGAGAAATCAAACGAGACAGGACCATCCGAGAACTCAAGCGACGCCACGAGAGGTCTTGAAAAGAAATGCCAATCGGGTATCCACAAGAGTAGTGGCGAGACAGGACTGCCTGAGAACTCGAGGGACGCCATGAAAGGTCTTGAAAAGAAATGCCAGTCGGGTATCCACAAGAGTAGTGGCGAGACAGAACCGCCTGAGAACTCGAGGGACGCCACGAAAGGTCTTGAAAATAAAATTGAATGTCCGGGTAGTCTAGCCAGCCCCTGAGACACTCAAGAAATAAAAAAAGAGAAACAGGTTAGTCCACAATAATATTCATATCATCAATAATAAATTCATGATAATATTAGTAGTGACAAAATTCATTCTGCAAAAATATTCATGCTTGATGTTAAATGTTTCCTCCAAAGACCGACACTTAACCCACCCAGCTAACGCCCTTAACCGTGGACAACGGCTATTCGAATAGATATACTCTGCAGAGGGTGTACTCATTATCCACGTGTATGAGGTTTCTTTAGTCAGCACCGTGATACTGACTAATCCCCATTACGGTCTTTCGGTTGAAAACACGCCTGACCAACACACACCAGATTAACCGTCCGGATGCCAGGAATCACCCAAAGCATCTTTCCAACTCTAAGTCGGGGAGACCATCATCTCGACTAGCATGGGATCACTATTTATACACGCGGATTACAAGGGGGGACCCCCTCTCGGCTACAACCGGAAACACCCATGCCCCCTGACCCGATGACAGGATTTAGTCCATGGCCATGGAAACCCTCATCGTGGCCCTCTATGTGGTGTGTACCCGGACATGGGTTAACAACTTACTAAGCCATACCTTCCTTGCGGAAGGACCCGTGGCAGCATGGTATCCAGCTAGGTGTAACGGAACAAGACTCGATCTAGGTCGACTCAGGAGGTGTTGCTTATTATCACCGGTATATATATAACGGGACACCACCGTGTCTAAACAAGGCCCGTGCCCACCGGCACGTCCAAGGCAGGAGACACGCTCCTGAATTCTTATAGCCTTTAACCATGTTAGAAAGATTTCTTGAACTTGAGTGAAGTGCAAGCCATGAGCAAGAAATGATATGACCATGCATGCATGCACCTGTGATCAAACCGATGCAATCATGCAATGCAAATGCAATCACCATATCCCAAGTTCAAAAATTCTTGCCTTGTCCAAAGTAGTCAGGAGAAGAAAACCCCTCCAAATTTCCAGCAAAGTTTTCCCCTTCTTTTTCTGAAAAACACAAATTCGAATTCAAATTAAAAATTTCATCACAACACAAAAACTTGTCTCAAAATATTTTTAAATAAATACTAAATAAAACTAGAGAGTAAAATAAGAATTTCAAAAAAAGAATCAACTCAATCAGAGTTGTGGTTTGAAAGTTATTAAAGTTTCAAAACCAGGGGTCTTTCTGCAAAATAGCAGGTCCCTGGACATTTAAAAAGAAAACGCTTCGGAAATAAATACGCTTCCCAGTGTGGAAAGCGTAAAGATCCAGAGTACGCTTTCGATTTTAACTTTGAAAAGAATAAAACGCTGACGGGTGGGGTCCACCCATCAGGTTTAAATTCAAACGCGCTCGTGCGCGTGGACAGAAGGGAGGCGGTGATCGCCGGCGATGATCGCCGGCGTATCAGATGGCAGCGATGGTGCGGTCATGCTCAGGGAGTGTTTCTGCACCGGCGGGTGGAGGTGGTGGTCGCCAGTGAGCAACAGAACGTCGGCGAGGTCATCGCCGGCGGACGGTGGTTTGGGTGGAGTTGAATTTTGCCGGAGAGAGCTTCTGTCGATGAATTGAAGCATGGGATTGATGATTGGGTGCACAAGATGACTACTGGCAAGTTTTGAGCAGTGGAGGTGGAGTGGTGGAGATGCGCTGATCAGCGGAGGTGGCGGCGGGTCGGTGGTCGGAGAGGAGGGAGACGACCCCCTCGAGGTTGGGGAAGTGTTCTGGAGGTCGATTGGGATGGTGTGGGTGTGGTGTGTGACGTTAACGGAGCTCGGGAGGGCCTCTTATAGGCGATCCGAGGAGGTCCAGTATGGGCGGATGACGCCGGAGTTAATTCCGCCGGCGAGGTAGGTTAGGGGCGGCGGCGAGGTTCTGTGAATGATCCAGGAGGGTTGACGGAGTACTCCTGAAGCTTAGCGAGGACGAGCTTGAGCTCCTCTACCTTATCCGCGGCGGGGTGCTCGTATGGGTGTGGCGGCGATGGCTAGCTCTAGCGGCTGCCAGCGGGCCCTAGGCAGTGTGGACGGCGTGCGCGGACGCGAAGAGAGGCGACGCGTGGAGGGAGAGTAGGTGAGGGAGCAGTAGGAGGAGTGAAGATGGTGGGCGCCGTGGCGATCCGCTTGGTTGCCGCGGATGAGCTCGGGGCAGGTGCACCGGCCGGTTTCTATGGCGTCGATGATGAGCAACTGACCAGAGGGGTCACGGCGACCCATTAAAGGCCATGGGAGGCGTGGAGGAGAAGGGGAGGGCGATGGAGTGGAGTGCACGGCGACGCCTCCCCCTCTGTCTGAATTTTATGCAGTTAACTGAATCTTTCGACGGGGTGAACAGTGTGCTCATCACGTGTATGGGGAAATGACAGAGGGTGCTAGGGATTTTGGGAATTTTTGGGAATTTTTGTGGTGAAGTGTTGATGCAATTAAGAGAGGTTTGCAAAGTTTCAGAATTTTTGGAGCTATTAAAAATAGGATTGTATCAGAAATATTATTTCTAGTCCAAATTTGAATTGAATGGTATTTGAAAATTTTGAACTGTGGAACCCAATGTTTTTGGTGAAATGGGTTGTGGGTACTATCTAGTTGCTGGGATAATTTTGGTGGGAGCAAGAGAATTGTAGATAATATAGTTCCTTTGTAATTCAAAGAAACCATGAATATAACAAATTCCAACTTTGGAATTTATTTAAAATATGAAAAATATTTTTGTGGAGAGGGAAAGTGTTGGTTTCTGTCCTAGAAATGTGAGATTGGCTTGGGGATAATTTAGAAGTGACAGAAAAATTATTGGATGGATTTTGGAAGTGCTAGAAGGAATGAAAAGGCCATATTCTTGAAATAATTTTAATTATCCAAAACTTTTCTAAAAGAAAAATATTTTTGATCTCTCAAAAATAATTACCCAATAAATAATTCACCCAAAACAGAACCATTCAAAAATTTTGAAACCCATTTAAAAATTAAAAATAATTTTCAGAACAGAAGAACTAGAAAGAGAATAAGGCCAAAAATAATTCAAAGTATTTTATTTTAAGGAAAAGATTTTGAAAATCTAAAAGAAATATTTTTGGGGTGTTACACTGAATCACTAGGTTCTCATCAACTTAACTCATTTGCAGCATTCCTTGAAGAAAATTTGCATACTTCCTCACAAACATCCAAAGTTCAAAGTCCTCAAGTGAGGAAAATGGTAGATGGGAAGAGACCTCAGAAAGGAGGCAAGAGGCCAGAAACAAACATTGTTTTTGAGATCCCTGAAGACATATATGATGAATATTGCACACCTGATAAAGCAACTCATGCAAAGAGACCAAGACTCAGCGCAAAGTGCGCATACAGTGAATTGAGAGGAGATGGGCTAAGGAATGGAGGGAATACCGCTATGTTACTCCAAAGTACATGAAGAAATTCACGGTGAATCCTCCTTGCCCTGGACCACCTCTAGCTGCTGGTCAATGAGCTGACCCCACAAGCATCAAACGTGTTGAGGAATTTCCTAAAGAATGGGCCAAGCGCCAAGCCAAACTTCAGAAAACTGCTGCAGTAGCAGTGAGGAAATTCAATGTGGATTCTCAAGCTGCTACTGCTGAGGCCTCTGCTAGCACAACTGCGCCAAAGAAGGCCATGCTGAAGAAGTTTGCTTTGAAGAAATCTTCAAGCTCAATGCCCTCACGGCCAAGTTCCTCAACTGCAAAGCCCTCAAGGCAAATTCCTCAAGCAACTTCTTCAAGGGTTGTGCCAATCCCCTCTGTTGCTTCAAAATCTTCAGCAGCTGCCACAAAGTCCTCAACACCTGTGCACCTTGCAACGTGTCAATGGACTACAGGCTTTTCTATTGCCTCAGGGGCATCTGCATCATCCTCAGCACCACCACAATCTTCAAGTGGTCCAACGTTGCTGAAGGTTAAGACCACTGCTGGTCGTGGAATGAGGCCAAGTCCTCACAAGAAGCAAGTGGCATTCCATGTTCCGTCTGATGATGATGATGATGAAGCTGATGACGAATAATTGACTAAAATCATCCAGGATAGACTGGAAAGGGCTGCAAGAGTCAAAGGCAGCACCGTGCCTCTTATGCTAGATCCGAGGAAAATCCTCGATTTCATTGATCTATGGCACAAAGATCCCAACACTCCACTTCCTTACTTGAACCTCACTCCTGGTCAAAGTCATATGTTGACGGCCTTCATAAGTGAAGAAAAATGGAAATTTGAGAAGGCCAGACAAGTCAAGAAGGCCCAGTACAAGAAGGAGCGAGTTCTGAAGAACAACGTTCTGCACATGTCTCCTGAAGAACTTGTAAATATTCAAAAGGAAATCACAGATCTCAGTGATGAATTTGATAGATATCATGCAGATTGGCTCGGTGCCAAAGTCAGATTTGTTAAGATAGCCAAGAACCTCAAGGCAGATGTTGCAGCATCATCGCAACAACAAATTCCTTAGGCTGAAGCATCTGCTCAGCAAACTGAAGAAAATGAAAGCGCAGCTGATGAAAATCAGGCTACCAGGGTTGCTGAAGAAATTCCAGCTACTGAAGAAACTGAGAATGCCAGGGCAACTGCATCAGTCGTGCCTGAAGAAACTGCACCAACTTCATCTGCCCCTCCTAAAAAATCTTCAAAGTTGAAGAAAATCACTCTTCCTTCTGCATCAGAAGTGAAGAAAATGAAGGCTGCAGAGAAGGAATTCGCAAGGAAGAGAAAAGCATCAACCTTTGCAGAGTCCTGAGCTCCCAAGAAAGTGAGGACTTTGATGAGCTCTTTCACAGAACCAATTGATGTTGTTCCGATATCTATAGTGCCATCAAAGGAGCTCATTCCATTTGGTGAAGATTATGTCATCCCAAATGACACTGATGAAGAGAATCCTTCTGCTGCTTCCTCAGAGCAGTTGGATGAAGAAATCAATGTGGATGATGTTTTCTCCACACCACTGGTATCATCGCCTATGCCTCAGTTCACAGCTGAAGAGGCGGGCATTGAGGAAATTGAAGAAGATATGGATATTGGTTCAACTACTCCTGTGCTGAATGATGACTATTGGGAAAATCTTCACCCCAATTCACCTATGGCCACACCTCTGCATCAATTCCTCAGTCGCCTATGCAGACTAAAGAAATACTCACAGGGTCTGAAGGACGTCCAATTTCTCTCCATTCGATACCTGAAGAAATTCCAGCTACTACAGCTGATGAAATCGACAATCAAACCGCTGCTGAAGAACCAGAAGCTTCAATTCCTTAGTCAGCAGCACCAGAGGTTGTGACTCAAGAGGTTTTGAGATCATCAACTGCAAATCTTCAGCCCAAGCAACAAAATCCTCATGCAAAAATGCCAAAATTCAAAGCTGATGATTTCTTCGCTGAGCATCATTTCTTCACCGATCTAAATCCATATGACTCAGCAAGACTTCGGCGCAAGAGGTTCTGGACTGCACGCCAAATGAATTTTTATGCAACTGTTCTGTTTGACAAGGACAAGGTATTTCAGCACCGTCAAATTCCTCATGTGGATATGGAGTCCATTCCTTGCTTCCAACCTGTATTGAATGTTCTTCATGAAGCTGGGCTCCTAAATTTCTGTGCTGATATCTGTGACTGGAATGAAGAGCTTATTCTTCAATTCTATGCAACTCTGCACCTCACTGGAAATGTGGCTGATGTCAACTCATGGGTGCTTGATTGGATGACTGAGAACACTCACTATAAAGCTCCGGCCTCTGAATTGCTTCATGCCGTTCCAGTTAGTCCTCCTGCTGAAGGCGCAAGGCTGATTTATGAAGAACCTGAACTTCCAAATCATCTCATGCAAGTGCTGATGAGGCCGTTGCAGCCTGGTCAACCTCCAAGAACCACTTTCCTCGTGAAGGACTTATTGTATGTGCCAAGGACCGTTTACTACATCTTAACCAAAACCCTCAGTCCAATCAAAGGCCACAATTCTGAAGAAGAAGAAGTTGTTGGCATCATGAAGAATCTGCTATTCAACATCATACATGGGATTCCCATTAACTATCATGATTTCTTCATGAGGACTTTGGCAAGTGTTGCACTGTCGCCATTTGAATTGAAGCCCTATGCTCCTTGGATAATGAAATTCATCAGAACCAGGTCTTCAATTCACTACAAGGCAGATTTTCAGAATCACCTCAGCTTTTTGCCTCCCATTGAAGTCCTCAAAAGGACTATTTCCTCAGTTGATGAAAAAGGCAAAGCTGTTGTTATTGATGAAGGCACTCGTCCATTGGATGGTCAGTTTCGCGAAGCTGCATCTTACTCCTCCAATGATGACTCTGCAATTCAAGATTCTGTCGCTAAAGCCTCAAAGCAAAATCCTCAAGCCACTGCTCCATGAGTGATGACTGATTGTGAGCTTCTTCTAAGTCTTCATCAGAAGGTCGATCGAAATCACAAGTGGGTCAAGCGTCAATTTGGCTCAGTTCTTCAGAACATGACTGTCACACAAAACACTGTGAAGAAGAATCATTACTACACTCATGAAATCTTCGATCGCACTTGGGCCATACTTTCTCATATTTACAGTGATGAAGATCTCAAGAAGATAGAATTTCAATAGGACTTTGACTGGTCTCAGCCTCCTTCGAAGAAATTCAAGAAGGTCAAAGTTCCTCAGTTGGTCACAAGTTCATTTTCTTCATCGCGTGAGATGGATGAAGCTGAGGATCTCAACGACACTGTGGCAGGCCCTACATCAACAAACGAATCCGACATCGCTGGCGCTCCTCCATCGACATCTTGATGATATTCTTCAGGGGCGTTAGTCCTCATTTTTCGTCCCTTTTGGTCATTCGATGACAAAGGGGGGGGAAATTTGAGTTAGTCTTTAAGCGGGTCTTATATATGGGCTATTTTTTCGTTAAGTTACAACTCTTGTTCTTCTGAAGTGTTTGTTGGTTGAGTTGTAAACTTAAGTCCAATGGTTGTCTGATACTTTTGAACTGATTTCTGCATGCTTATTTCCTCAAGTACCTTAATGCACGCATGCTGAATTTCGTCAGACACCATATTTCATCATGCATTTTAAATTCTTCATATCATATGTTAAATGTGTGTATGAATTACAAGATATAGGGGGAGATCTCCATGATATTACTCTACAATGTGCATTTGCAGTCAAAGCAAATTCCTCAAATATGCACATCTACAGGGGGAGTTCTTCCATATCTTGCAATCAAATTCCTCAATATCAGTATTTACACTTCATATGTTTATCCCCATTGAAAACTTAACCTATTTGTCATCAATCACCAAAAAGGGGGAGATTGTAAGTGCATCTAGTGCCCCTTAGTGATTTTGGTGTATTGAAGACTTATAGGTTAAGGGACTAACGTGTTTATGAGTGTACACAGGTTCTATAAGTCGATGAGGAGTTTGATATTTACAAAGAAAGTCGACCCCTAAAAATGAATGTCTTCAGTTGAAGACTTTGGTTTTCTTGAAGACTTTGAAAATGAGGAAATTGGTGTGACCTTGAAGACATTGATATTGATGCGAGGATTATGAAGCGTGAAGACTTTTGTTTTCGTAGTTTCATTTTCTCTTTCTTGAGTCATAGGAAACACCGTACTGTTAAAGCGGGTCGAGGTAAAACTAAGGAAACATTTCCAAGTGATGCTCATCTCAAAACCTACACCTACCCAATCCTTCGAGTGAAGCCTTTGGAAATCTCATACAGTTCAGTCAATTTCTTGAGTGAGAGAGACAAAGATCTTCTGCTCTCTGAGGAATTTGTTCTAACTGAGGAGTTAGGAATTCGCCAATGCGGATTGCCTACTAGTGAGGAACATGATAGCCTTGAGGAATTTGAGAGCTCAAATTTCTGACCGTTGTTGTGCTACGCGCCAGCTGTCCCAAATATCTTATCCACCTAACGGTCATATCATTAGGGGCATTTATGTCTTATGATGTCGGGTTGCTCCCTGGCTATAAATAGCTGCCCCCTACAACCACTAGTTGGTTGGCTACTCCAAGAGAAATTGACACTTGTGATTTAGAGCATCCCATCCTCCGAGGACTTTGAGCGAAAATCATCAGTGAGGAAAAACCCATAACCCAAACACCTACAAACCAAAGTGATTGAGCATCACTGAAGAGATTGTTCCTGTGTGGAACCAATGCTTATTACCTTTGAAGACTGTGCATCTTCCAGACGCTTAGGCGTCAAGGTCTAGAGCATCCAAGAGGAATTGTGGATCGCCGGGTGACCTAGTCTATGAAGGTTTGGAAGTCACCTTGAAGACTTACCACGAGTGATTGGGCGACGTCTGTGTGACCTTAGCTCAAGGAGAATACAGTAAGGACTGTGTGTCCTGGGACTGTGTGTCCTTTGGTTTAAATACCAAGCTGCTCCAACCAGACGTACAACTATCACAGCAGTTGGAACTGGTCTACCAAATCACTATCTTCACCAAGCTACTAGTTCTATTTCCTCAACTCTCTCATTTCCTCGCATACTTGTTGTGTACTTGATCATTACTGTTTGAAGACTTTGACCAAAGACTTTCTGAATTTCCTCAATCCTATTTCTTCAGTCATCCTTTCTTCCGCCTGCTTATCCTGTTTACACACTACCTGTGCTCTGTGTATGTGTTCATTTCATCATAAAAACTATGCTACAGTCTTGTTATGCATGCACCTGAGTACTTATTCCGCTGCTTGTAGTTCATCACTAGCAAATTCCTCAAGTAGTATTTCCTCAGTGATGAATTTGTAAAAATCACCTATTCACCCCCCCTCTAGTCGATATAACACACTTTCACTATCATGCACACTAATGTCACATAATTAACCAGGTATGAATGTAAGTACAATGATACCGGACAACAGGTACTAACAAGAGCAAAGGAGTGAGCAGCATAGTTGTGACATAGTGTCGTCCATTTCAAACCGGTATTCTTCTTTGAGCTATTTTCCTGCAAAAGAGATCAGTAAGGCACATGCAGAAATGTAGAAGTTCAAATTGTCATGTGATATCATAGACAATACCTCATCCTGGGAATGAGACCAGCACATAACAAGGTTTTTCCATTCAATGTCTTGTAAATTTAGCACAGGAGACTTCACCAAAATTTCATTTATAGACTTGCTATCAAAGTGTGTCTTCCTTAGGTAACACCAATACTGCTGCAACACGTCCTTGAAAAGTGCAAGCAAGCTTTGCTTATCATGACTATCCAGATTGACCCTCGCCTACTTAGAAGAAAGTAATGTAAATCATTGATGTGTTCAATCAGAAGAAAACAAGACAATAATCACTATGATAATAGCACTTACACGTAAGTGGGACAGGAAGATACACATGTGGTTCCTAACAACATTGAAAGCATTGTATTTTAAATTAGGAATAACTAGAATGGGGTTCCAATCTACGGGGATCGGGCCTCTCCATAGTTTGGATAGGTCTTCAGCCTATGGATTTGGTGTACTTTTTGCTGGAGTGGGTTCTGTGGTATGGCTGGTGCTATGGCTCCTGAAATCGGCATTTTTGCTGGAGTGCGGGTCCTGTGTGGTGGGGCTAGTGGTGGGGCCAGTGAAGTATGAGTGTAGTCTACTGGAGTCGGGCCTAGGTTTTTGTTGCTGGTTCTATCGCCAATATAAGTGGGGTGCTATCTGATTTCTCTGGTACCACCACCTTTTTCGAGGACTTTGCTTGTACTCCTTCAGGTTCTGCAATCACCCTCTCCCTTTTGGATGTCTGATGCACAAGAACAATATTTGAATGGAAAAACATGGTATGATGACAGATGGAATATGTATTGATAATGGATGGGCATGACATCTTCACATATATGATGAGTAAACTAAGCAGATGGCGGTGCAACAAAGTATAAGAAATGCAAGACACCTTACGCAAGATACATGCAACCAATAAAGCCTTGCCAAATTAGAACATGCACCTTGATGGGTGAATGGAATAGGCCATCTGCCTTTGACTCCTCGAGCTCAGAATAGTCATTAGGATCATATTTTGAACACAAATCTGTAGGTGGGGAGCGTGTGGGTTCCATTGTATCTAGAATGGAACTCAATCCCTTGGTGCCAAGTTTGTTAGCCATTGCATTATTCCGCAATATTCTGCTAATGCGTGCATTCTCATATTCATTGTGATCATTTTCAAAATCTGAGATGCATGAAAACATAAATAGTAGTGAGATTATCTTTGTAATGCATAGGATATTCTAATATAATAGGGGCTCCCTGTAAACCCTTGTATGCTATCTCTGAAATTCTGATGAGAGAGCCCATGTGTGCTGTAATTTGGTGCGTACATTAATATAATCTGGCACTACTACTCAAAAAATAGGCTCCTTGTTGGGAGCTCCAGAAGTAATGATAGTTGGCAGATGATAGGTTGAAAATATACTATATACAAAGTGTATTGCCAAACCATGATGACGAGAGCACACAGAGAAATAGAATTCCCTCATGTCTCTATATGAGGTGCACATGCATTTAAAAACTCACGTAGTAACATTAGCTGGCCAATTAAATGTAGGCTTTGAAAATATGAGTGGCATGTAGTTTAGCTTGAAGGATGGAGTGCTGCTAGTATGACGCAAAGCATCTAGGTAGGTCATAGTGTAGATAAAAGGGGGAAACCATAAGCATCATGAATAAATCGAGAAAGTGGAACTGGTTGGCAAATATGGGGTTGTATTGCCGCTACTAATCGAAAGGCTTTCAATCCCCTACAGGCTAGCTCTATTCACCTGAAGGTGCGCTACTGTTACTATTAGTCTAGTCTCTCAAAGGCCACACAACTCCCAACATTTCCTGGATATTACGGAAGACCAACTCGAAGTGCTAAAAGCATCCAGCAGAAGCGGCCTAATAGACCTATCGACTGTAGATGTCCCTTCTCCCCTTCCCGACAAGGAACATGTTGTACTTATTAAAGAAGTACAGAAGAGGAACATGTTAAAGAATAGAAGAGCAAGCATATTATTCCGCTTCTTCATATACAATGTTGGTTGCCCACCCATGATGAATCACAGTGCCCAAAGAAATGCAATTCCCTGCTGCCTCTGTATATGTGGCCACATGCATTTGGAAAATCAAGTGGGAGCATTAGCTGACCAATTAAGTGTGTGTCTGTTAACTATTGTCAGTATCATATCACATTCGAATTTTAACAACTAAGCTTTGGAATTATGAGTTGTGTGTTGTTTAGATTCAAGGGTAGACTGCTACTAGTACGACACAAAGCACCTACACAGATCATAGTGCAGATATAATGGGAAAACCCTAAGCATCATGAGTAAAATCAAGAAAGTGGAACTAGCTGGAAAATATGGGCTAGTATTACCGGTACGGCTAGAAAGGCTTCGGATACCCTACAGGGGCGGCTCTCTTCAACTAAAGGCGCACTAGTGTTACTATCAGTCTAACTCTCAAAGGCGACAGAGCTGCCATCATTTCCTAGATATTATGGCAGACCAACTCGAAGAGTTGCAAGCATCCATCAGAAGCGACCGAATAGACCTGTCGACTGCAAATGTCCCTGCTCCTCTTCATGACAAGGAACATACTGTACTACTATACTTATTAAAGAAGAACGGAAGAGGAATGTGTTAAAGAAGAGCAAGCATATTTTGGATAATATAGTGTTCATTGCCCACTCATGATGAACCAGAGCGCATAAAGAAATGCAACTCCCTGATGTCTCTCTATATGTGACGCACATGCTTATCGAAACTAAAGTAGGAACATTAGCTGACCAATTAACCGTTCTCTGTTTAGTAATATCAGCATCATATCAGATTCATATTTGAACAACTAAGATTTGGAATTATGAGTGGCATGTTGTTTAGCTTGATGGGTTGAGGAGCAGTGCTAGCACGACACCAAGCACTTAGGATGATGGTAGTGAATATAAAGGGGGAAACCATCACTACTGCAGGATGGTCCAAACGCGACAGTCCAATCAGAGACCCTTCGACGAAACTGTGTGCGATGCATCAATCACAAACGGTGATGTAATAAAACTGTCAAAAAAGATGCAAAACATTTGCGATGGCAGTGACATCAAACATGGTTCATATCGGAGTTGCGTGTGCGATGCGTGGCAAACGGTTAATCCAGCAGAACTGTTTGCGATGAGGCAGAACAATAGGAACGGGCAGCCAGATGAGGATGTGTGCGATATACGGCATACAGTTCACTAGGATGAACTGTGTGTGATTAGGCAACACAATACAAATGGTTCAACTGAACAAGATGTGTGTGATACGCAGCAAACAGGTCCGTAATCAGAAATGTGTGCGAAGACCAATAATAACACAGACGATTGCTGCTAATAAGCCATGTGATTTGCTCTGTCTACAGAAGAATAACATATATATATATAACTGAAATAAACATCCAATTACATAAGTGACTATATAGATCATTCGCACACACCTCAATAAACAATTGTATGCATTCTAAACTAGGAGAAACGATTGTCTAGTCATCTACTTCTTGTGACGCTCCCGCCACTGCTCTGTGGCTGGATCCCTCGTCTGGGGCAGGAAGAATACACTCCCTCATGTCAACAATCCGCATGTACATCTCGTAGCTTGTGTACGCGTCCTTGGCCGCGTACTTGACGTGTTGTTCATCCAGTCTCTCATGCCAGACACTGTGCCAGGCGTTCTTCTCCTTCTTGCTCTCATCCTTCATCTTCATGTAGTAGGGGTCGATGATGGCCGAGGCGAGGTCAACCATGGAGTTCTGTTTGTAGTTGTCGCTGCCCCAGACCTTGTAGTGGTCCTGGATGTTGACAAGATTCTGGCATTTCAAGCCCGAAACCTTGAGTGCTTTTAGATCGCTGGTGGTGTCCACCGTAGCGAAACTGTAGTCGGAGCTATTGATAAACCTAGAGAAACGCTCACAAGGCCTTGTGGCCAGGTGGTAGTGGTAGAGGAGGACGTCATGTCGCATGCACAACTGGGCGACGGCAACCTTCTGATCGTGCCTGGCACGACCGATGGTGTACTCGAGGTCGAAGCTGACCACTTGGTACATGTCCTTGGCAAGCAACTGCTCCATAGTTTGGATGGAGCTCTCCACCGAGACCGGCTCATTCATGTACACCACCGAGAGGGCCTTCCCCCTCACGTGGGTGTCCACTACGTGATGCGTGGTGAACTACCCGCCGTTGTCGTCGTCAGCCGCTGGGAGCGCCATTGGAGCCACGGGAAGCGCCATTGGAACCACTGGATGTCCTCTCTGTATGTGTCATCGTGGGTGTGCTTATTGTGTCGTGTGGCACGAGAGATGAAGGTAAATGGCCACAGGAATAAATGGGGGCCGGGCGGCCTGGATTCTCGACGCGTCCGCGTGACAGTTTTTGCAGCGGGTAACTGCATCGTGGCGCCGCGCCCGGTGCTACCGCATGCACATGAACGTGCGTGATCGTGCACCGGCCCCAAACACTGGCAGCGCGTGGAGGGACGAGGGCAGAGCACCCGAAGGGACGCGAGAGCAGAGCGCGTGCTGTGGGACACGAGCATAGCGCACCGCGGCCGCCTCAACCGCAAGCAACCACACGCATAGAGCAGTTGAACACGCAGGAAATGGTCGTCTACAAGCCGGCCGACAGTTGCGTCGCTGCGTAGAAAGCGGCCGTGTGCTACTACCACTGTCTTGGTCTATTAGTCCCCTTTATATTATGTGCCATATTTTGACCTTAAATTTAACAAACAAAATGTTAATGCATGTTACAAAAATTATATAATTGGAAACTATGTTCAAATACGAATCCAACTATATAATCTCTGGCGACATGCATTCATATTTTATTAGTTAAATCTCTATTCAAAATTTGGCACAAAAATACATAGACGACTTATAAACCAGGACGGGGGTAGTAGGTAATTTAATCGCAAACATTTTTATTTTATTAACAGTATGTGTACGTGTCCTTTCATCCTCCTCTCGCACGTCTTGTCACCCCGCTGCCGCAGACGGCTTAGAGCGCAAGCTTGAGTAGCGCGCGGGTGCATTCTTTTGGCCAAACGGTGGTGAGCCCGTTCCCGCGCAACCGCGCAGGTTCCCGCACAAGCTTCCCGCCCGACTCGATGAAATCCCCTAAAATCCCAATGCTTACCGGCCTGCTATATAAACCCTCACGGCCGACGAGTCCTACATTGCATTTTCCCCTCCCTCCCAGTAGCTTATCTTGTCTGCTTCTCCCACAATCGCTAATGGCACTGGTCCATCGTCGTCGCTCAGCCACTCTGCCATCATCAGAGGACAGCTCCAGCTGGGAGGCTACACCGCGGTGGCGGCGCAGTCCCCGACGTAGTGTAGTGCGCGTGGCATCCCTGTTGGGTGTGCGTGGAACACCCACCACACGCTCTGCCGCCGCTGCCCGTCGGCAGCTGTTGCCAGCTGCCGTTACCGCCACCCCACTATCTGCCACCGTGGCCGCCACACCACCGTCGAAAGCCAGGGCCATCGCCCGCTTCGCCGCCGCGGCCCGAAGGCGGGAGGTGGCCGTCGTGGCCGCCACCCCACTGCCGGCCACCATGGCCATCACCCGCTCCGCCGCCGTGGCCCGTAGGCGGGAGGTGGTGGTCGTGGCCGCCACCCCATCGTCGGCCGCCAGCCCACTATCGACCGCTGGGTTCATCACCTGCTCCGCCACCGCTTCCCAAAGGCGGGAGGCGGAGGTGGAGGCCCGCACGTGCGTCAGCGACCTTACGCGCTACATCGAGTTCCTGCAGGAGGAGGAGGAGCCTTACCGCCGCCATGGCCGCAGCACATGCCGTCGCAGATGCGAGGAATCAGGAGATCTATGAGGAGAACCACCGCTTCGAGAGGGGTCGTCTGGAGTGGCAGACGGCATTCGAGGTGAGCGTCCCTGAAGGTGCAGCAGCGGCAGGCACCGTATTACAGTTGTCCAGCTCGTCGGTAGGCTCCTCCTCCTCTGCCTCTTACTGAGCGTGCTCGGCAGAGGAGAGGCTGCCGGAAGTAGTACAAAGCCCCTCCATAGTAGTAGTATTTAGGGGCTATTTTATTCAGTTCATCTGACTATAGATGTGATGGAACTGTACAACGTACTTAAAATTAGCTAGTATATATAGTTGAATTAGCTATTTCAGTACGTGGTTGGCAACAATTGGGGAAAAGTTTGGTCGGTTCAGCTACCGAGTTGAACTGTTTGTATAAAGAACGACTGCTTAATCTATGAATGAAATCTATGCTTAATTACTGAATTTTAGTTGCAAAAATTAGATAGTGCTAGTGATTTTTAGCTACATATTTTTACAAATCGCAGTATTACAAGGTTGACAAATGGCAATGTTACTAGATCAGCAAATGTCAATCTTTCCAGTTTGACAAATGGCAATATACCCAATATGACAGATGCAAATCTTACCAAATTGTCTGTACGTGGTTGCACACGGGTCATCCAAAACAACTGTTTGTGTTGAAGGGATGTACAAATCCTGCTCGGCACATTTTCTCTTGGCTTAGCACCGAAGTCTGGCTTTGCATACCGTATTCAATCTCAACTGTTTGCGTTGAAGAGATGCACAAATCCTGCGCTGCGAATTTTCCCTTGACTTACTAGGGAAGACCATAGCTCTCACTTTGCATACGGGTGTTCTATCTAAAACATTTGCAATCAAGAGCTGCACAAATCCTGCTCGTCACATTTTCCCTTGGCTTCTTGGGGAAGCTGTCGGTTTGCATACAGGTGTTCTAACTAAAACGTTTGTGATGAGTGTTTTATATTTAAAAACCATTGATGTTTTTTTAACAGAAAATCGTTTGATAAGTCTGTACATTAAGAGAGAAAAACGGAAGTTCGTTCAAACCATATCTTTCATTCAGTCACACTGCGAATTTATATTCATATGATCAAGATACAGTATTAAACCCAAAAAACTATTTCCGGCGGCGGCGAAGGCGGCGTGCCGCGCTGGCGTTGTCGTTGTCATCCTTCGGGACGCCATTGTTGAAGTCTTCAAGGCAGCACAAAATGTTCTTCACTTGGAAATCAAACATCATGTCGTCCCGCGATCGACGGGCGGGTGCGGGAGGACGGCAACTGGCGGCGCTACGAGGTAGCGGTCGACCGCGGCATCCCATGCCGCTGAGGGGGGGCGCGCACACGGGCACGAGCGCGGCGGGTGCAGGCAAACGCACAAGGACCGACGCTGCGGTGGGTGCAGGGGCGGTCACGGGCGCTGGCGCTGGCATGTACACGAGCTCGCGTGGGTCCGCGGAGACCTCGCTGACGCCCGCGGCTTCCAGCTCTGCGATAGTGCTCGACGACCAGCCCGTCAATGCTACGGGGATGGTCGCTGGCGTGGGCGCGGGGATGGGAGCTGGGACTGGTGCGGGGGCCGCAACCGCCGCGGCCAGCTCATTCAGGGCCATGTCCATGAGGCCCCATTCCTCTTTATTTTCTATCTCCTCCGGCTCGGAGTAGACTTCACCAAACTTGAAGATTAGTGGCAGATGATCCTTCTGCGCCATGGCATTGGTGGAGGTCTGCGGGAGGGAGGGGAATGGGAGGCGAACAGTAAGGCCGCCCGTATTAAACAGTGGCTCGGGTGCCATTAATGGAGAGGATGCGAGCAAAGCGGCTGGCCATGGAAGTCGAAGGGCTCGCTTCCCAGTGAGGCTGCGCAGCGTACAGCTCGCATGCTTCACGATGAGCCTGCGCATTTGAGGATAGCTTGCATGCCTCTTGGTTAGCCTGCGCACCGGACTGCGCTCACACTTCTCCCATTCAGTCAAGCAGCTGTCCGCACGGCACCTCCTATAGCCATTAAAAGAGAGACACGTGGCGTCACGTGAATGGTTAACAGAACGTTCACGATTTAAATTATACAAACATTTCAGATGTTAAAGTGGCAGCTTTTTGTTTCAAAATGCCTTTGTTGGCTGTTATTCGAGTGCGCCTTCTCTCAAAATGGACACGAAAAATACCACAGCTTGTCGGGTGCCATTCCATGATAGCATGCAAGTTTCATGAATTTCAGACGAGTTTTGGATTTACTAAAATTTAAAAACAAAGTATCTCAATGTTTTGCCGGCAATCAACAGTGCCCTGGTGTTTGAAATTCATTCTCATTTCTTGCATGGGACCTAAGCATGCACCCAAGGACACACATTTGATATGTCAACCCATTTTTCTGCACTTGAGCATGTGCATGTAGTTCAAATTTGAATTATGCACATAAAATGCCTAGAAAACCCAGTTAATGTATAAAAATGTCCAAGCAAACCCCGAAAAATCCCAAAAATTGACACAACACTCCTGTCATTCTATGTTGACACTAGAAAAATTTTGGAAGCAAGAAGAGGCAACAGATATCGTTTCGTCCCCAGAGGTGGCACGTTCCCTACCGAAACCATCAGGCTTGTTGTGAGAAGCTCTGGTTTGCGAGAAGCTTATACCCAAACCTACCCCAAATGGGACAAAAAATTTACCACAACATGTTGATGCCGCTCCATGATAGCATGTCAAGTTTCATGAACTTCAGATGAGTTTTGGATTTACTAGAAATTAGAAACCATGTATCTCAATGTTTGCGGCCGAGCGACGGTGGCGAGGTGTTTGACATTCATTCCCATTTCTTGCATGGGACCTAAGCATGCAACCATGGACACATATTTGATTTTTCAACCAATTTACATGCACTGGAGCATGTGCCCATAGTTCAAATTTGAATTATGCACATAAATGGATAGAAAACTCAGTTAATGTATAAAAATGTCCAAACAAACCCCGAAAAATTCCTAAAATTAACACAACACTCATGTTGTTCTATGTTGACACTAGAAAAAAATTGAAATCAAGAAGAGGCAACGTATATCATTTTGTCCCCAAAGGTGGCACGTTCCCTACTGAAACCATCAGGCTTGTTGTGAGAAGCTCTGGTTTGCGAGAAGCTTATACCCAAACGTGCCTCAAATGGGACAAAATTTTTACCACAGCATGTTGATGCTGCTCCATGATAGCATGTCAAGTTTCATGAACTTCAGACAAGTTTTGGATTTACTAGAATTTAAAAACAATGTATCTCAATGTTTGCGGCCGAGTGACGGTGGCAAGGTGTTTGACATTCATTCCCATTTCTTGCATGGGACCTAAGCATGCAACCAATGACACAGATTTAATTTTTCAACCAATTTATATGCACTGGAGCATGTGCCTGTAGTTCAAATTTGAATTATGCACATAAATGTATAGAAAACTCAGTTAATGTATAAAAATGTCCAAACGAACCCTGAAAAATTCCTAAAATTAACACAACACTCAGGTTGTTCTATGTTGACACTAGAAAAAAATTGAAATCAAGAAGAGGCAACGGATATCGTTTCGTCCAGAAAGGTGAAATGTTCTCTACCGTAACCATGAGACTTGTTGTGAGAAGCTCTGGTTTGTGAGAAGCTTATACCCCAACCTGCCCAAATGGGACAATATTTTTACCATGCCATGTTGATGCCGTTCCATGCTAGCATGTCAAGTTTCATAAATTTTAGACCCGTTTCCGATTTACTAGAATTTAAAAACCATGTGTCTCAATGTTAGCGGCCGAGCGACGGTGGCAAGGTGTTTGACATTCATTCTCATTTCTTGCATGGGACTTCATTAAGCATGCAACCAAGGACACACATTTCAATTTTGAACCATTTTATATGCACTGAAGCATGTGCATGTAGTTCAAATTTGAATTATGCACATAAATGCATAGAAAACTTAGTTAATGTATAAAAATGTCCAAGCGAACCCCGATAAAACCCAAAAATTGACACAACACTCCTGTTGTTCTATGTTGACATGAGAAAATTTTTGAAAGTAAGAAGAGGCAACAGATATCGTTTCGTCCCCCAAAGATGGCACGTTCCCTACCGAAACCATCAGGCTTGTTGTGAGAGAAGCTCTAGTTTGCGAGAAGCTTATACCCAAACCTGCCCCAAATGGGACAATATTTTTACCACGGCATGTCGATGCCGTTCCATGATATCATGTCAAGTTTCATGAATTTCAGACGAGTTTTTGATTTACTAGAATTTCAAAACCATGTATCTCAATGTTAGCGGCCGAGCGACAGTGTCAAGGTGTTTGACATTTATTCTCATTTGTTGCACGTGACCTAAGCTTGCAACCAAGGACACAGATTCGATTTTTCAACCCATTTTTATGAACTGGAGCATGTGCATGTAGTTCAATTTTGAATTATGCACATGAATGCCTAGAAAACTCAGTTAACATATAAAAATGTCCAAACGATCCCCGAAAAATTCCAAAATTTAACACGACACTCTTGTTGTTCTATGTTGACACCAGGAAAAAATTGAAAGCAAGAAGAGGCGACGAATATCGTTTTGTCCACAAAGGTGACACGTTTCCCTAACGGAACCATGAGGCTTCTTGTGAGAAGCTCTGGTTTGTGAGAAGCTTATACCATAACCTGCCCCAAATGGGACAATATTTTTTACCCCAGCATGTTGATGCCATTCCATGATAGCATGCCAAGGTTCATGAATTTCATATGGGTTTTGGATTTACTACGATTACAACAGCAAGTACCTCAAAGTTTGCCGGAGAGCCATGGTGTTGTGGTGTTCGAAATTCATCCCCATTTCTTGCATGGGACATAAGCATAAACCCATGGACACATATATGATTTTACAACCCATGTTGGTGCACCGAAGCATGTGCATGTAGTTTAATTTTGAATTGGGCACCTGAAATGGCTAGAAAACCAAGTTAATGTATAAAAATGTCCAAACGAACCCTGAATAATTCCCCTTTTTTATGACACACCTATAGTTGCATGTTCACTGCAGATAAAAGTTCTAGCAATTCAAACACCCTCCATTGTCGCTGTGACCCCATTATGTAATTCAAATCATGATGAAAAATCAAGTAGATCGCACACAGTTCATTATCACCAACCATGTGAGATGCAGTACAAAATATCTTGGAGCACCGTTGGAGTATAGTACGCCTATGGCTTACGCGAGAAGGTGCGTCGGCTACAGTCCACAGCCGGCGTGTCAAGCACACTAGTTTGCTCCCCAAATATCTTTTCACTGTTCAATCATCGCCGGTGAAAGATGGGGACGTGGACCCGTGTCGTGAGGGCAACTTTGGCGGCCCACTCCGGCGAGAGCGCGGCCACAGCCGCCATGCGCGTGCTAACAAGGTGCATGAGCGCGGCCGCGATCTATGACCAGGCGGCCAAGGCAGCCCAAACGGCCGGTGTTGCTTCTCAGGTGGCGGCAACAACATCTGCCTCGGGGATAGCAACTGGCGAGAGCAGCACAGCAGCTGTCCGTTCCGCAGCGGCGGCCTTAGCCCTAATGGAGGCCGCCCACGAGGCCGCCCACGCCCAGCTCGTGGCGGTCACCACACAAATCAAATGAAGCTTCTCCGACAACGGTCGGCAACCCACAGCCGAAGAGTTGGCAATCGCCGAGAGCGTTCGAGCAGCCGTCCGTTCCTCTGCCGCATACCTTGCCACGATGGATCTCGTCCAAGCCCAGATCGCGGCCGCCCACGCCCAGCTAGTGGCGGCCTTTTCCAAAGAGATGGCGGACACGGATGGCGAGATGCTTGCCGAGTATGGTGCGATGGATGCCATGGAGCCCCTTCCCTAGGAGACCGTCGGGCGCGAGCTGGACATGGAGGAGGCGGCGGAGATCGACGAGCACCAGCCGTAGTAGTACTCTTTTTTTGTGTAATTAAGAGCGCCGGTCATTAATTTGTTAGAGTAATGTTTAGGTCAGCTAGCTCTGTTTAATTGCTGAACTTGCTCGATTAAGAAGTGTGGGTGTGCTGTAGTCTCCTTTGTGTACCCAAATTATGCAGTGACGTGGATGACCACTGTAACCAGGGAAATTTGAACCAAAATTTTTTACGTTCAAACTCATCACACACGGGTTAAGCTATATGAATCGTTTGTGATGTTCACATATCATACATAGTGCTGAATAAGGGACCGTGTCTGATGACACTTTATGCGCCAGTTTTTTCGCTGCACCGATTAAAAATTTTCAGCTTCCGCAGAAATATCTACCTCCCCACCCCCTTCCCCTTACCAAAAGCCACATTTCCCCTGTTTCCGCCTTCCTTTCCAAGTTGAAACCTTCACTCCTTGCTTGCAGCGCCGCCTCCTCGCCGGAGACCCTCCTTCATGCTGCTCGGCCTCGTCTATCCAGGCAGGTAATCCACACCCGACCCCCATCCTCCTCCTCCTTCCACATCCCACATGCCCGACCGCCGGCGCGACACCTTCCACCCAAATCATTGACCCCTCCCCCAAATAAGCACCGCCCTAAGCCATGGTGCACACAGTATAGCCAGGAGCTCAAGGAGCATTTGGCAGCAGAGAAGCAAATCACGGCCGCACGCGCGGATGAGGTCGCGATGGCTGCCATTCGTGCCGGCCCCTAGATCTTGGAGGAGCACCTCGCCGTCGAGGTCACCGTCGATGCCTCGCGTGCTGACGCCGTGACGTGGTTGGCTGCTTTAAACGATAGTTCGTGGTGTTTTCTCGAGGCCACCCTAGGTGCCTTCGACGAAGACTATGAGGTGTTTTCTCAGCGTGCATGTGCTTACCTCAACTCGAGAGCCAGCAGGTTGGTGCCCGGAGCGGCTCAGGCAACTCACCACTATGACGAGGGCACCCACGATGTGGAGTCCTCGCCCTCTTCCATGTCCAAGGAGCCAATCATCATCGATATCTTCGACGATGAGGACTAGCTTGTCTTATTGGCTCACTATAAGGACCCATGTTCAGTTTGCTAGCTACGCCAGTTAAGCATGCTCGTTTTACCCATTGCATGTGCTGCTCCTGCCTTTCCTTAACAAATTCTAGTGAATTGTGCTATCTACTTTTACCATGCAATCTGTTGCTCTAGTGTATATGTTCTATATGTCATGCAATGTGGTGCTCACTTATTAACTATTTGGTTAATTAGTTGTCGTCTTCAGTTAACTGTTTGGTTCAATTCTACAAATGTAATGTTCAATTCTTCAGGCTGCAATTTTGTATTGTCTTCCATGTGAGAAATAAATTGAATTTATCTTTACAAAATACATGAGAAACAAATACAATTGCTATATTTTTAGGTTGTCAAGCATGCTTGGTTTGGTTAACTGTCTGATCTTCTAGTATGTTATACATTGTGCAATGTGGTGCTCAGTTAATGTTTGGTTCATTTGTTGTAGTGTTTAGTTAACTGTTTGGTTCAATTCCGCAATGCGATGTTGAATTGTTGTGGGTGCATTCTGTTATTGTATACCATGTGAGAAATAAATCGAATTTGGCTATACTAAATACATGAGAAACAAATACAATTGCTATATTTCTAAGTTGTTAAGCATGCTTGGTTTGGTTAACTGTCTGATCTTCTATTAGGAGTATGTTATATTGTGCAATGTGGTGCTCAGTTAATGTTTGGTTCATTTGTTGTGGTGTTTAGTTTACTTCTTGTCAATTCTGCAATGCGATGTCCAATTGTCATGGGTAGAATTTTGTATTGTTGTGCATGTGAGGAATAAATCGAATTTGGCTGCACTTAATACATGAGAAACATATACAACTGCTATATTTCCTAGTTCTTAATCATGCTTGGTATGGATAAATGGGTTTTCCATGTGGCTTGAATTAATCTAATGAATTTGCAATGTGCTTATTTTTCATCAACATATTTTACTAATAGCATGCAAACCCTCACTTAACCTGATGACTAACTACCTTATATGTGTTGCAGGGAAACAATGGGAAGCACTGAGGTTTACAATCAAGGTTTGCACATGCATGGTCCTTTGTCTTATAGCACATTATTGTGCAATTGCAGGAACCATTCTAATATTTAGGTTTTTATCAATTTGGTCTTGCACATGTAGGTCCTGCTGTCAGAGGTTTTGACCCACTGTTCGACCCTTTTTGCATATGGGGAAATGAGTTGTCCATGAATATCAGTCAAGTCAAGAAACTCAGAAAGATTGTTAGGATAAAGAAATTAGCGACAAAAACAAAAAGATCTTTGTCTGCACAATGAAGAAGACGTCAGTTCACTACAAGATGGTACTAACTATTATACCTTGCCTTTTTTTATTCCTTTGCTCCATTTCCAATATAGAGAAGATATTTATGCACATCCTTGTTTTCAGGCCTTTCCAAAGCAGTTCACTGATGATTACCTCTCAAACCACCTGTATGGTCAGGAGGTGAGGAAGGTTTTCATACAACACCCACGATTCAATATTGAAGTGTTCTTGCAGAGGACGAAGGATGGACGGTCAATCATCCACAGGCACTGGCCTAAAGTTGAAAAGACCTTCAACATCAATGAAGGCTCAATATTCGCCTTCCGCTTCAGCAGTTTTCCAGATGAGATGCATCTGTCTATGTACCATCTATGATGCTAATTTCGAAAGGTTATAGATGTTGCATGTGAAACTTGGTGCTGGTGCAGTTGTGTAATGGGGTAGTTGAGTGCTGAAGCTATATGATGTTGTACTTTGATGTATTTCAATTATGAAATCCTGCTTCCTTAATATGGAAATGAAATAAATTGTGTGCTTAATATGAAATGTCAATTAGATTAATAAATGGATTATTAATAATAGGGCAATTAGCCTACTAATTGGGTTTTTCTATTGCAAACAGTTATTGAGGAAACACCATGGGCGATGACCTCAGGCAACGCACACAGTTTCTAGGAATAAACCGTGTTGGATCAATGAACAATCACACACGACATCCTCGTGAAAACTGTTTGCGTTAGGCCACCTTGCGCAAACGTTTACCACATAAAAATTGTGTTAGATGGACAGCCTTTGGCACACAGTTTCTTCTACGCATCGTGTGTGGTGCATTGAATAACGCAAACGATAAAATTGTTAATATCGTGTGCAATGGCAACACTATTACAAATGATTTAATGGGGAAAATTGTGTGTCATGTACCTGCGAACGGAAACGTTTTCCTTGGAGTGACTGTGTGGGATGTATATACGAACGGAAACGTACTTCTTGGATTAACTGTGTGGGTTGTACATACTAACGGAAACGTATTCCTTGGATTGACAGTGTGGAATGTACATACGAACGGAAACGTTTAGCGGGGACTGACTGTGTGGGATTTACTTACGACCGGAAATGATTTGGCATGTATAATTGTAATTTTTTTAGCACAACTGTACGTATAACCGTATTTGATTGCTCGCCGGTCGCACACGGCCTCATTTTGCCGAGCGTGTGTGCCAGGAGGGCATATCCCCGAAGGTTTCTGGGTCGTGTGGGAAGGACCCCCTTATCGCAGTCACTCACTTGGCGACGGTTCGAAATGCCGTCACGGAAAGGGGTTAAAAACCGTTTGTATAGCACCTCACTGTACCAGTGCATAAGCATTGTGAGTATAGTGTTGAGTGTGCCATGGCGGATCTAAAGGTGCTAACCGGACAAAGGCTACTTCGCACCCAATGTTTGCTCTCAACTAACAAGTAAGATACTAAGTGATGGACAAGAAATCATAGTAAAGCAATGGCGATCTATTTTCTTGCTGGGATAAATAACTTGAGCAGATATGAAAGAGTACCACCTCTATTGCAGCGCCATGTAAGCATCTGCTGAGATGTTAAGGGTGTTGCGGTTGCAATGGCTGTCGACGGCGCGGAAGCAGACCTGGAAGGTCAGACTGTCGGCGTTCGGGGAACCAGGGTACCCAGATCTGCCTGCCTGCGGCCCATGGCGTGGCCCCCTTGACGGCCCGGTACGGCCCGGCAACAAGACCTCCAAGACAAGAACCTCGCGAGGTCCCTGGCCTCGCGAGGCGGACGACAACAAGACCTCCAGAGGGTGCGGCCTCCCTAGGTTGCCTCCCGAGGAGCACAAATTTCTATGCAGGTACCCGGCCTCCCGAGGCTGCGATGACGTGAGCCATGACGACCAAGGCCAGGCAGGCGCCAGCAGGCACAGAGGAGGTAGTTTCCCTTTCGGTGCTAAGGGAGCAAGGACAGGCGTGAGTTCCCAAGGAATCCCCCAAAGCTTTCCATTTCGGTGCTACAAGACCAAGACCACGGGCTCAGTAGGACGGATGTCATCGCCGAGCCCACCGCTACGTCACGACCTGAAGCCTTGCAGGAGAAGACCACCTTTTGTCAGGATTAGATGTACTTCTTATCCCCTTTCAAAATGGCCACTGTGGGATCCCTTCCCACCTAAGTTTTGAGGGAAGAGGACCAAAGCCACTATAAATGTAGGTTAGCCAGCACCGTAGAGGGGGACGATGAAAGAGGACCCGGACCGACCGATTGGATCCTTCCAACCCTCACCACCATAGCCCTCACGAGGCTGTTCATCCACTGTACTTGTTCATCCTCAGCCCCTCGTGAGGCTAATCCACCACAAAGCAGGAGTAGGGTTTTACACCGCAAGGTGGCCCGAACCTGGGTAAACTGCCGTGTGCATCTTCTTCCTCGCTCACGCGAACCTGACAAGGCTAGGTTGTAGGGCGACGAGCTCGTGACTTGTGAGGTTGAGATCTTCGCACACGCCCCAGAGTTCGAACCTTTTGGGTCTGCGGAGCCCTGAATCTGACATTTGGCCCACCAGGTAGGGGCATGTCGAAGTCCTTCTACCCCCGCTTCAGCTCCGCGTCGTCGCTCCCATGGCCGACGCACGCCGTGTCCACGCCAAGCGCCAGGCCGCTCGTGTCACCCAGACGACACCCGTGGGCAACGGCGCTCCTCGTCGCTCTGCCTCCCCCGTGGCTAACGCTACCACTGACCCTGCTGCTCAAGAGCAGCAGGATTCATCGCTGCCGCCCTCCATGCGGTAACATGGCCGCACCGCCACTCTGTCACCTACTCCCGCCACGGCATCGTCTTCCCACATCCACTGCGGGCCGACGAACGCGCAGGCGGCGCTGCTTATGGAGCGCGAGCTCCTACATTACCGCCTCGCCAACGACCGCTATGACGACTGGCTTGGTCGCATCACCGAGCTCGTCAATGCCGTTGGTGAGGTCCCTGCGCCGCCCCACCTGCCCCGTCCCCCGCCATCCCAGGCAGGCGACGTGGCCCACGGCGCGCCTCCTCTGCCTCCTCTGCGCGGTGTTGACACCGAGCCCAGGCGAGATGCGCACCCGCGCGGCCCGCCGCGTGTAGCGCCGGCGCGGGACGAGGCAAGCAGCCAGGTGGTGCAACAGCCGCAATCTGATGCGCGTGCGCTCCCCATACCACAGCGCCAGCACCAGGACCACGCGCCACCGGAGCCAGCGGCACGCGGACGTCAAGACCGAGCTCCCCCCCCTGTGCGCGGCGCCCGTGAGCGCGGCGGGCTGCCGCGCCTTCACCCTAGAGCTGTGCCGCATCGTCTGGCCAGGCACGTTCAAGCCAGATCTGCCTCCACGATATGATGGCACCCCCGACCCTGCAGAGTTCCTCCAGCTCTACGCGCTGAGCATGGAAGCGGCAAACAGTGACGAGAAGGTCATGGCGAACTGGTTCCCCATGGCCCTCAAGGACGGCGCGTGTTCTTGGCTCTTGCACCTCCCGGAGGGGTCGATCTCCTCCTCGGACGAGCTTTGCGAGCACTTCATCGCCAACTTCTAGGGCACTCAAAACCGTGCCCTCACGGTGGGTTACCTGCGACGCGTAAAGCAGCAGCCGGGTGAGACCCTGCACAAGTACATACAACGCTTCACCAACATTCGCCTCAAGATCCCAAAGGCGTCGGACGAGGCCATCATCTCGGCGCTCACTGATGGCGTCCGGGACGTCAAGATGAAGGAAGAGCTCGTCATCCATGAGGACTTGTGCTCGGCCTTGGAGATGTTCAACCTGGCGAATAAGTGCGCAAGGGCTGTGGAAGGCCGCCTCTCCCTCCTTGAGCTTTCGGAGGCCGATCCTGAAGACAAGAAGGCCAAGGCTAAGGAGGCAAAGCGCAAGGGCCCTGTCATGCTGGCAGCAGAGCCTGAGATGAAGCGCGGCCGCGACCACGATGAGCCTCCTAGGGGTAACTGCCCATTATGCATCTTCCACAACGTTCACAACCACAACACCAACGACTGCCAGGAGCTCAGGGCACTTCGCGATGGACGCCTCGGCCGCCGCCCCGAGTGTGGTGACTGTGCCTATGACCATGGAGGAGGCCGCGGTGGAGGCTGCTGGGACAACTGCAACCCACATCAGGACTGGCATGACTAGCCTCGCGAGGACCGCTGGCGTGATGAGCCTCGCAAAGGACCCTGGCGCGACCAGCCTCGTGAGGCCTGTCCTCGTGGCAATGCCGGCCTCCCTCCATTGCCGCCGCCACCAAGCAGAAATGATGACAATCGGCAGGATGATGGGGCTGGGGGCTTCCAGGAGCATCGAGTGATCTCCTGCATCCTGGGTGGTGCTCAGGCCCCCGCCTCACATTGCATCTTCAAGCAGTTCTCTCGTGAGGTGAGCGCGGCCCTCCCAAAGCTCGAGGCCACGCATCCCCTCAAGTGGTCGCAGTACGCTATCACCTTTGACTCCAAGGATCACCTCAAGTGCTCAGCCGCTGGAGGCGCACTTCCCATGCTCTGCACGCCCACCATCAGCAACATCCTTGTCACCAAGACCCTCATCAATGGTGGCGCGGGCTCAATGTTCCCTCTGTCAAGACGTTCGAGATGCTCCAAGTGCCTTATGACCAGCTCCTCCCAACCAAGCCTTTCTCAGGGGTGACTGACGGCTCCATCGTCCCCCTGGGACAGATACGCCTCCCAGTCACCTTTAGCAAGAATGACAACTACCACACCAAGATCATCGACTTCGACGTCGCCCACTTCGGCCTCCCGTACAACGCCATCCTCAGGTATCCGGCCCTCACCAAGTTCATGGCGGCAATCCACCACGGCTACAATGTCCTCAAGATGCCAGGGAGTGGTGGCATCATCATGGTCACCTGCGATGAGAAAGATGCAGTGTGCTCCCTCGAGCGCGCCTACCAGGTTGCGGCTGCCGAGAAATCTGACAATGAGGGCGCCGTCTTGCCTCCTGAGGCCACCCCCAAGAGCCGTCAGGAGCCCAAGGCGCCCGCAGGCAGTGCCTTGGGCCCCGCGCCCACTGCTAGGGCACCCTCTCCTCTCGCATAGGAAGGCGTGCCCAGCGCCTCCCTCAAGACGGGCTCGGGGGCTTCCGTCTGGAGGGCCTCTGACCTGACCAGCATGACGAGGGAGGTGCTCGGGCACCACTTGGAGGCGAGCTTCGATGCGCGCCCCCGCGAGCAAGGCGCACGGCGCGAGGCGCCAGGTGCGCGAGAATTCATCACCAAGGCAATCGAGGAGCTTCAGGAGGCGCGAGCCATGCGTGGCGAGCGTCGCCCCGCACCACCCAGTGCAGCCGCACCCCCCCGATGTGGGTGGCGAGCTGCGCGTCTGCGTCAACATCCCGGGTCTCAACAGGGCCGTGTCGCAGGACCTCTTCTGGCCGTCCCGCGTCGGCCGGAGCGGGGCTACCCCTACAACTACGTCCGCATGCCGTTTGGCCTGCTGAACGTGGGCGCCTCATACCAACGCTTTGCGCAACGTGCTATGGCATCTCACGAGGCCAAGCGCTTGGCGGTCATGTCTCAGGAGGTCCCGGGTCCGTGCGAGCCCCCCGGTCCTCAGGAGCCTCCTAGGCCTCAGGAGTCGTCCGGCTCGTGAGGAGCAATCTCCACGGCATGCAGCTTCAGCTACCCCGACGCTTCTACAACGCTGGTGCCAGGTGACTTTTTGGTTTGCTTAGTTGAGGGCGCTGTGCGGCTGCATTATCCTCAGGCCGTCAGGGTCTACCCCCGCGGTAGCACTGTTTTGATTCATGTAATTTGGACCGGTTATGCTTTCATAAGCCGCTGTGGCTGTTAACCCCACGCATGACCATTTATTGCCTCCAGAGTTGCTTCTGCGGGCTCTGCGCGTTGCTTGCCCTCCCCTTGAACGCCCCATGAGAGGGGGCTACTGGCACGGTGCCTGTGCTCGGGTCCGTCCCTGCAGCGCCTGTAAATCTAAGAGACTGAGCTCTAGCTCACGGGCCGGCCTCGTGCACGTCACCTCACCAAGTCCTTAGTGCCTTCGTCTTCTCATGGAACGGTTACGGGCAGATCAGCAAGCGTGGCCGCCCCCTTGTATTTCGCAACCAACTAATATGCAGGAACCTCCGGAGACAGGACCTCGAGCTGCCTTGCCAGCACCTCACCGCCCTAGAAGGACATGCCGCAGCATTCTAGCTCGCAAAAGGCTAAGTGAAATCGCTTCATACACCGCGTGCCGCTGGGTACAACCTCTCCTAAGCACCCCTGTGGGGCGAGCCACTTCTCTCTTGCGCAAATCGCTTGCACGTGAAAAGGGGGGCCCTTGAGCATCGCGCCTCAGGGGCTCCAACTGGCCCTCAAACCCTCACCCCCTGGCATTGACCACGGCATCGTGACCTGACATACCAGCGGCGGCTGAGCCCTGCTCGAGGGCTGGGTCCTGAGAACGTAGAGCACCATGACGAGCGGAGAGAGGGGGGTCGCTGGCCACACAGAGGAGTACAGGGGGAAGGGTGTGGCCCAACACCGGTGGTGTTTTTTCGAAATATGATGGGCATCAGTCTCCTCACGCAACTCTTGCGGGGTTTACCTTAATTCATTACAGAACAGGGAGCATGCGCAAGAACAAAAGCCTGAAGAAGCTCGCCCTCACGGCGAGAGAACCGCAGCAGGCTGCAAGCTCGCTAAGCTAAGTTATCTCACACGTGCCAGCATGAGCCTTGCCACTAACGCTTTGCTTTCTCGCGACCTCGCTCAGGCAAGGAATTCCCCCTCTTAATCTTTTGGGAGCCGCTTGCACGCGAAAGGGGACCTCCTGAGCATCATGCCTCGGGGGCTCTTACCGGACCTCGGGCCGCTCACCTCCTGGCCTTGACCACGGCATCGCGACCTGGCATACCAGCGACGGCCGAAGCTTGCCTGGGGACTGGGTCCTGTCGGCGTAGAGCACCAAGCCACCACAAAGAGGGAAAAGGGGGGCCGTGCCCAACCGAGAAACGCAAATATGTCATAAGCTAGAAATATTAACATTAAGGCGCAAGCGCCACGGTTCTTACACACCCTCGCGGGGCCCTTTACGATTTTTATGCAGGAAACAAAACAAAAGAAAAGGTCTCCCAAGGACCACAGCTAAGGAGGCGCTGGCATCGCAGCGCCTAGTCGGTGCCATCCCCCTCCTAGACCCAGGTGCGGCGGCTCATCGTAGTCGTCATCGCTTGAGCTCGACCCGGAGGAAGCACCATTGCTGCTGGAGGTGCGGAGGCCAAGGGCAAGTTCACCGCGGGAGGCCTCGCCGCCACCGTTGCCGCCCCTGGGGCAGCACTCCAGGCGTTCACCGCCTTCCCCGAAGACCTTGAAGAAGAGCATCGACGCCCCGTCGTACGTAAAATGAAGGGCGTGCCTCCCCTCCGAGCCACAGGCGCGGGCGACCATTCCCCTTCCCTGGGTCATGAAGACATCGCCGAAGAAGGTGGCTTCAACCTCCGCCTGCGAGGCTTGGCCACAACAGCCGTCGTGCTATAGCCACAGCTCGATGGGTCCCCGCGCCAGCAGCTCCTCATCGAAGGCACGCGGAAGTCAGATCCAGGTGTGCGGTGGCATTATCACCCACACCATAAACTCACGGGTTGTGCCGTCGGCATGGGCCCGTGGGTGAAATGGTCGAACGACCGTCACCTGCTTCCCTCCACAGCCTCGTCCTCCGCAGTGCCCACGGCCACCCCCGTGGGAGGGACCCTGCACGTGGACGGACGGGCCAGCATGGACTCTCGGTGGCGCGCGCTCATGTCGGGAAGGGGCAGCCGTAGGCATTGTGGTGGCCCGACGAGGGCGGCCGCGGACCCTCTTCGGCGGGAGTGGCTCTGGCTCCTCCCACGGAGCCTTCCCTTTCTCGGCGGCGGAGAACCTCCTAATCGGCGCCGTGGACGTTGTTGCAAGAGTACAGAATGGAGAAGCAAGAAGACAAAGATGGGCTAGGGGGCTCAGCTCCCTTCCCCTTTTTATAGGTGGACGAAGGCTAACCGGCGCCCCTCCACGTTGTGAGTGATGATGGCCCTGTTGCATGCACTAGGCTACTGTCAACTCGGAGCGGTTGCCGAGGCGACGTGGGGAGGCGGAGGCATCCGCGTCCCGTCGGGCGCCATGCGTCGAGCCTGGCCCACTGGCAATTGGGGCCCGCAGTGCTTCGCCCTTGCCCCTTGGCTTCGCCTCAAATCCAGCCCGAGCGTGCCTTGGGCCCGGGGGCTACTGTCGGAGTTCTGGGAACCAGGGTACCCAGATCTGCCTGCTTGCGGCCCATGGCGTGGCCCCCTCAACGACCCGGTACGGCCCGGCGGCAAGACCTCCAAGACAAGACCCTCGCGAGGGCCCTGGCCTCCCGAGGCGGATGACACCAAGCCCTCCAGAGGGAGTGGCCTCCCCAGGTTGCCTCCAGAGGAGTGGAGATTTCTATGCAGGTACCCAGCCTCCCGAGGATGCGATGATGTGAGCCATGACGACTAAGGCCAAGCGGGCACCGGCAGGCGCAGAGGAGGCAGTTTCCCTTTCGGTGCTAAGGGAGCAAGGACAGGCATGGGTTCCTGAGGAATCCCCCAAAACTTTCCATTTCGGTGCTACAAGACTAAGACCACGGGCTCGGCAGGACGGATGTCATCGCCGAGCCCACCGCCGCGTCATGACCTGAAGCCTTGCAGGAGAAGACCACCTTTTGTCAGGATTAGATGTACTTCTTGTCCCCTTTCAAATTGGCCACTGTGAGATCCCTTCCCGCCTAAATTTTGAGGGAAGAGGACCAAAACCACTATAAATATAGGTTAGCCACTACCGTAGAGGGGGACGACGAAAGAGGACCCGGACCGACTGATCGGATCCTTTCCACCCTCACCACCATAGGCCTCGCGAGGCTGTTCATCCACTGTACTTGTTCATCCTCAACCCCTCATGAGGCTAATCCACCACAAAGCAGGAGTAGGGTTCTACACCGCAAGGTGGCCCGAACCTGGGTAAACTGCCGTGTCCATCTTCTTCCCCGCTCATGCGAACCTGACGAGGCTAGGTTGTAGGGCGACGAGCTCGAGACTTGTGAGGTTGAGATCTTCGCACACGCCCCAGAGTTCTAACCTTCTTGGGTCTGTGGAGCCCTGAATCCTACACAGACGGTGGCAGCAGCGGATATGTCCCGACGGAATGGACGGGACAGTTGTAGGAGCAGCCCCGGCAAGGTGGACGATGACGCGGATGAAGCAAGAGGACGCAATGCAAGGATCCTAGTCTGGCACCGTGGATGAGAGTGATAACCCACAAGTATAGGGATCGTTTGTGGCCTTTTTCGATAAGTAAGAGTGTTGAACCCAACGAGGAGCTAAAGGTAGAATTAATATTCTCTCAAGTTCTATCGACCATCGATACAACTCTACGCACACTTAGTCATTCGCTTTAGCTAGAACAAGAATAAAACTACTTTCTAGGTGTAAGAGGATAAGTTTGCAAGAATAAAACTAGAAGTACTTAGCGAGATAATAAAAGTTAGTTTGTTTTAGTAGAGAGCTTTTTGTAACACGAAGAGAAAGATTGTCCCTAAGTAATTGAATATAACATGATACATACTTATCATATGCAATGAGGGAGAGGCATACGCTGACACACTTTCCGTCCTTGGATCATATGCACTTATGATTGGAACACTAGCAAGCATCCGTAACTACTAAAGATCATTAAGGTAAAACCCAACCATAACATTATGTAACAACTCTTCTTTACTCCCATATGCAACAACCCCCTTACTCAAGTTTAAGCTTCTGTCACTCTTGCAACCCGCTATAAGCAAATTATGAACGCATTGCAACACCCTACAATGGTAATCCCATACACTGGCGCGACACGGAAAGCACCATATAGGACAGCACCGTATTAACATACAACTCATATCAATCACACCATACCACACTTAACCCGTAGGATAAAACAAATCTACTCAAACATCATACGATTGCCACACATCATTGGATAATAATATATAGCATTAAGCACCATGTTCAAGTAGAGAATTATAGCGGGAATAGAGAGGTTACACCGCTGCATAGTGGGGGAGAGAGTTGGTGATGATGGCGGCGAAGTTGTTGGTGTAGATCGCCATCACAATGATTCCCACGGCGGCACTCCAACGCCACCAGAAGAGAGGGGGAGAGCCCCCTCCTCCTCCTCCTCCTCCTTCTTCTTCTTCTTCTTCTTCTTCTTCTTCTTCTTCTTCTTCTTCTTCTTCTTCTTCTTCTTCTTCTTCTTCTTCTTCTTCTTCTTCTTCTTCTTCTTCTTCCTTGGCTTCCCCCAGAGGGGAGGAGGGTTTCCCCACTAGTCCGTGGCCTCCATGGCTCCTGGAGGGCAGGAGCCCCTCTGAGATTAGATCTCTCTCTCTCTGTTTCTCATCTGTTTCGCGTCTATTATTGGACCCCTCCACCGTTTTTTATATTCCTCGAGATTGTAACTCCGATTGGGGCAAAATTTTGGGAGGAATTTTGTGCGGAAATTATCTTTCTTGCGGCGAAAGAAGGGCTCCAACCGATGTATGAGGGAGTCACAAGGCAACACGGCACGCCCTACCCCCCTAGGACGCACCCTGTTGCCTTGTGGATCCCTCGGGCACCGTCTTGCGTTGATTCTTCTTCCTAAAAATCAGATATATTTCAAAATAAATCTCTGTCAAACGTTATCGGGTTTGGACTTCGTTTGATAAGGATTTTCCGCGGAACAAAAAGCATGGAAATAACAGGAACTGGCACTGGATCAATATGTTAGTCCCAAAAATAATATAAAATGTTGCCAAAAGATTATGAAAGTTGTATAATATTGGCATGAAACAATGAAAAATTATAGATACGATGAAGACATATCAGGGAGATGTCGATCTTGTCGGGCCCGTCGGACTGGGGGTAACTAGGCCCATCTGCGTGCGGCCCAGTGTGCGGCGCCACCAGAAGGCCCAAGGCTGGCCCATCACTAGGGCTTCATGAGCAGGACCCTCGCGAGGGCCTCACCTCGCGAGGTGCACATCATCAGGTGTCATCAAGAGCATCGCGAGGCCCTCTCGCAAGGCGGCTTCCCGAGGCTTCCTCCTAAGGCCCCTCTTGTAGGCGTACTAATCAAGGATCAGGCAGCAGGGCCGCACGGCCCCGCACCTTCATGTGGGTGACGTGTGTGGTGACGAGCGGAGCCAGAGGGGCGCCAGCGGGCGCGGATAAGGAAGCTTTCCTCTTTTGTGCTAAGGGAGCAAGGGCAGCACGACGGTTTCCAAGGCAATCCCCAAAGGTTGCCATATTGGTGCAAGAAGACCAGGACGGCGGGCTCGCCAGGACAGAGGCCATCGCCGAGCCCACCGGCGCATCTTGGCAAGGGGCTTTTGCAGGCGAAGACCACCTTTAGTCAGGATAGACTGCAACCTTGTCCCCCTTTGAATTGGTTGTTGTGGCAACCCATCATGCCTTGTGTTTTCAAGGGAAGAGGACCAAGGCTAGTATAAGTAGAGGCAGGGCGCCACCATAGAGGGGAGATCGATCAATCAATTCCCGTACCTCCCGAGGTCGCTCATCTTTCCTTTGTACTCTCATACTCATCCTCCCTCGCAAGGCAATCCAACCACCAAGCAGAAGTAGGGTCATACACCGCAAGGTAGCCCGAACCTGGGTAAACTGCCTTGTTCATTGTTTTTCTTCTCTAGCTCGAGTGCGCTAGAGCATCGCCGTGAGATAGTGGATCGCAAGACAGGGCTTCGCGGAGGCAGCATGTGCACCACAGAGTTTGAACCTTTCTTCATTCCTTGGAGCCCCGATTCTGACATTTGGCGCGCCAGGTAGGGTTATGCCGCTGTTCTTTCGCGTTGCTCTGGTTCCAGCTCCGCCAACGCCATGGCCAATACTCGTTGTCTTCGTGCCGAGCGCCAGGTGGCTCGCGTCGCCTAGACGGAGCTTGTTGGACGCGGTAGCTGCCACCGCTCCGCCGAGCCCGCGGCCGTTGCCACCGACCCCCGCCGCTTTCCTGAGCACCATGGGTTGCCCGGCCTTCACCGTCAACCTGCGCCGCGTGGACTGGCCGACGAGGTTTAGGCGAAGCTGCCCCCATGCTACAATGGTGCCACCGACCCCGTGGAGTTTCTTCAGCTCTATACCCTGAGCATCTTGGCGGAAGGCAGCAACAACAAGGCCATGGCAAACTGGTTCCCCCTGGCCCTCACGGGCGCCCCGCGCTCCTGGCTCCTCAGCCTTCCGGGGGATTCGGTCTCCTCCTGGGGCGAGCTCCGCGACCGATTCACTGCGTGCTTCATGTTCCAGGGGCCCCACACGGTCGCATGCATCCTCGGCGGGTCTCAGGCGCTTGTGTCCAGCCGCCACTCCAAGCAGCTCTTTCGTGGGACAAAAACCGTGCAGCCCAAGCCGGGGGTCCCGCGGCCTCACGCGCGGCCTGAGTGCACCATCTCCTTCGATTCCCGATACCAGCCCGAATCCGCAGCTGCTGCCGGTGCACTCCCCATGTTGTGCACCCCCACCATCAGCAACATCGCGGTCACCAAGACCCTCATCGATGGAGGTGCTGGCCTCAACGTGATCTCCATCTCGACCTTCGAGACGCTCCAGGTTCCCTACGACCAGCTGATGCCGGCCAGGCCCTTCTTTGGGTTGATGGACGACTCCACCACACCCCTGGGGCAGGTGTGCCTCCCTGTCACCTTCGGCACCTGCGACAACTACCACACCGAGCTCATTGACTTCGACGTGGCCCACATCGGCCTCCCGTACAACGCCATCCTGGGGTACCCCGCACTCGCCAAGTTCATGGCGGCGATCCATCCTGGCTACAACATCATCAAGATGCCCGGCAGCAGCGGCATCATCACTATAGTTGGGAGCAAGGAGGACGCGGTCCGAGCCCTCAAGCGCGCCTATAGGGCTGCGGCAGCTTTGTGCCCAGGTGCCGAGGACAGGGCCGAGTCTCCGGAGGCCGCACCCGCAAGAAAGAAACAATTGTTCTCTCAGGACCGCGCCGAAACGAAGAAGGTACCAGTCGATGGTAGCGGCTCAGGTCCTACCTTCACCATCGGCACTGGTCTTTCCCTAGAGTAGGAAGGTGCACACATCGCTTCCCTCCAGGCGAATAAGGACGCGTTCGCCTGGAAGGTGTCTGACCTTTCCGGTGTCTCAAGGAAAGTGATCGAACACCATCTGGTGGTGTGTCCCAACGCTCGTCCCGTCAAGCAGAAGGCGCGGTGCCAAGCGCTGGAGAAGGAGGCGTTCATCGTCCAAGAGGTGCACAAGCTGCAAGAAGCTGGGGTAATTCGAGAGGTGCATCATCCCGAGTGGCTCGCCAACTCGGTCGTCCTCCCCAAGAAAGGCTGGAAGGAGTGCATGTGCGTCGACTTCACGAGCCTCAACAAGGCCTGCCCCCAGGATCCTTTCCCACTTCCGCGCATTGACCAAATAGTAGACTCCACCGCCGAGTGCGCCCTGATGTGTTTCCTGGATGCCTTCTCTGGCTACCACCAGATCAAGATGGCGATGGAAGATGTTGAAAAGACAGCCTTCATCTCCTCGTGTGGTGTGTTCTGCTACACCTGCATGCCTTTCGGCTTGAGGAGCGCCGGCGCCACCTTCCAGTGGTTAACGCGCATCACGCTGGGGCCGAAGCTCAGAAGGAACACGGAGGCTTAAGTCCATGACATTGTGGTCAAATCGCGTGAGGCCAGAACGTTGATCGAGGACCTGGAAGAAACGTTCGCCAACATGCGCAAGGTTAGCCTGAAGCTCAACCCTGACAAGTGTGTCTTTGGAGTTCCCTCCTGCAAGCTCCTCGGCTTCCTTGTCTCCCACCGGGGGATCGAGGCCAACCCCGAAAAGATCAAGGCCATCAAGAAGATGCGCCCCCAGACCCTCAAGGAAATGCAGTGGCTGGCAGGGTGCATGGCCTCCCTAGGGCATTTCATCTCCAAGTTTGGCGAGCGCACCTTGCCGTTCTTCAAGCTCATGAAAAGAACTGGCTCCTTCGAGTGGACCCAAGAAGCAGAGGCAGCCTTCGAAGACCTCAAGAGATATCTCACGAGCCCGCCCAGCATGGTAGCGCCATGCTTCCGTGAGCCCCTAGTGCTCTACCTGTCGGCTACCCCGCAAACGGCCAGCGCCGTGCTACTGGCGGTTCAGGAGGAGCGCGTCGATGCCAAAGGAAGGCTTTTCGAGGTTCGTGAGCCCCCAGAGCACTCCGGATCTTCAGGGCCTTGCGAGCCATCGGAGCCCCGCGAGCCCCCTGAGCCTTGCGGGCCTCCCACACTCCAAGACGGCGCCTCCGGGCTCCCTGTGCCTCCTACGCTTCATGGGGCTCCCGGGCCCCACGTGCCTCCTCAACAATAGGCCTCCACCGAGACCATGCGCCTCATTAAGCACCCAATGTATTTCGTCAGCATGGTGCTAAGGGACGCATGCGCTACCCCATGCAACAAAAGCTCCTTCTTGCGCTCCTGGTTGCCTCCAGGAAGCGACGCCACTACTTCCAAGGCTACCCCATCAAGGTAATTTCTGCGTATCCTCTGGAGAAGGTGCGGCGTAGCCCTAACGCCGCCGGTCGGGGCACCGAGTGGAACATTGAGCTGCATGCCTTCCAGCTGGAGTTCTGTACCACCAGGGTCATCAAGGGGGCGGCCCTCGCCGATTTCATGGAAGAATGGATGGATGTCTACGAGGAAGAGCCCCGCGAGGACAAGTCCCTCTTGCCTGGAGATGAGGCGCCCGCCGGTTGGGTCATGCACTTTGATGGCGCCTTCTCCAGGTAGGGCAATGGGGCTGGCATCATTCTCGTTTCCCCACCTGTAGACAAGCTATACTACGCCGTCCAGCTCTATTTCAGGCACGACCACAAGGTTTCTAACAACATTGCGCAGTATGAGGGCCTCATTGCTGGCCTCAAGGCCGCCTCTGCCTTGGGGATAAAACGCTTCACCATTAAGGGTGACTCTCAGCTCCTTGTCAACTTCTCCAATAAGAAGTATAAGCCGAAGGACGAACACATGGCAGCCTACCTGGAGGAGGTACGTAAGCTCGAGAAATGCTTCCTGGGCTTAGAGCTGTAGCACATCCCGCGCGGCATCAACAAGGAGGCCGATGACATCGCCAAGCAAGCATCTCGCCGCGAGCCCCAGAGCCCGGGTGTCTTTGAAGAGAGGCTTTTTGGGCCATCGACCACGCCCCGCGCCATTGGCACGACACTGCTCCTCGAGGAACTTCCACCCGCACCACCCGTGGGTGCGCTGGACTGTGGCCCGACCTCAGGAGCTCGTCTGCTGCTAGCACTGGAGCCTCAGGTGGACTGTTGGGTGGCGGAGTTCAAGGCTTACCTGCTCCATGGCACCCTTCCAGAAGAGCACACGAAAGCAGAGCGCGTGGCCCGGCAGGCCACTGCTTACTGCCTACGAGACGACAAGTTGTACCGCAAGCGCCCCGATGGCGTCTCGCTGCAGTGCATTTCAGAAGAGCAAGGGCGTGAGTTACTGGCCGACATCCATGGGGGAGACTGTGGGCACCACTCCTTGTCGCGCACCCTCGCGGGTAAGGTGTTCCACAGTGATTTCTATTGGCCCAAGGTGCTCCGCGATGCCGCTGAGTTGGTCCAGTACTGTGAAGCTTGCCAGTTCCATTCCAAGAAGATCCACTAGCCCGCGTAGGGGCTTCAGACAATCCCACTCTCATGGCCCTTCACGGTGTGGGGGCTGGACATACTGGGCCCATTCCCCCGCATGGCTGGCGGCTACCGCTACCTCTACATCGCTGTCGACAAGTTCACCAAGTGGGCGGAGGTCGAGCCCGTGCACACCATTCCGGCAGGCTTGGCCGTCAAGTTCATCAAGGGCCTCGTGAGTCGATTCGGCGTCCCCAACCGTATCATCACCGATAATGGCTCCCAATTTATGAGTGGTCACTGCAGGTCATACTATGCTAACCTTGGTACACAGATATGCTATGTTTCTATGGCGCACCCGCGGAGCAACGGCCAGGCCGAGCAGGCCAACGCTGAAGTCCTCAAGGGCCTCAAGACCAGGAGCTTCAAGAAAAAGCTTGAGGCCTGCGGCAAGGGCTGGTTAGATGAGCTGTAGTCCGTGATGTGGTCCATCCGCACCACCGTGACTAAGCCCACTGGAGAAACCCCCTTCTTCCTCGTCTATGGGGCCGAGGCAGTCCTTCCTTCGGAGCTTAAGCATGGTTCCCCGCGAGTCCTGGCGTTCGACGAGGCACGTCAGGACGGCTCAAGGGAGACCGATCTTTTGCTCCTCGAGGAGGCCCGCCGCCAGGCCGCCCTTCACGCCGCGAGGTACCAGCAGGCCTTGCGGTGCTACCACAGCCGCAACATCTGCCCTCGCACCCTCGAGGTCGGGGATCTTGTCCTGCGCCAGATCCTCTCCAGGGAGGGCCTCCACAAGCTCTCGCCCATGTGGGAAGGCCCTTTCAGGGTCGCCCATGTCTCCAGGCCAGGCGCTGCCCGCTTGGAGACAAAAGAGGGAGTTCCTGTGCAGAACACCTGGAGCATCCAGCACCTCCGCAAGTTCTACCCGTGACCCTCTCATGTAAGAATGAGGTGGGGTTGTACATGCCCCGGAGCCTCCCAGCGCGCCACTCCATGGCCTCACGGGTGCTCCCACCCACACCCAAGTGGAAGCCCCATGCTCCGTGCTGGCGGCATGGTTGAATCGCGAATATGCCCATGCCCAAATGGAAGCCCCATGCTCCGCACTGGCGCAACGATCGATGAGGGCACCGGACGCGGTAGCCATTTTTTCTTTCCGCTTGTAAACGAATTTGTTGCCTTCTCTAGTAAAAACTTTGGTTTTTGAGTCTTGCGGCGTTCTGTTGGATTTCTCTCTTTTTCGCGAGCAGCGCACGCTCAGGGTCTCTCTTTTGAGCCTCGCGTGAGTGGGGGCTGGACACGGTGCCTACGCTTGGATCAGTCCCAGTAGCATTGAAGATCCAAGTAGCCGGGCTCTGGCCCGTGGGCCTGCTCCCGCACACGCCACCCCACCAAGCCCCTTGGTATCTAATCTCCTCGCGCGATGTACATAAGTGAGCCGACGAGCGTGCGCCGCTCCACCGAGGCAGAATCCCTTATAGGAGGCTCGTATATGCGCGAGCTGTTACGATCAAAGGCTGGTCTCCCGAGCATTTTGCCTCAGGTGTACTCGCTAGCCCTTGACGCTCTCGCCTCTTGGCCTTGCTCAGGCATCGTGACCTAGCATACCAGCAATGGTCGAGTCTTGCATGGGGGCTGCGTCCTAACAACATAGAGCACGGAAGCAAGAATAAAGGAGAAACAAGCATCAAAGGAAGCCCCACCAGAGCACAAGAGCTCATTACAGCAGTGAAGGGTTTAAACAAGAGTCGCTAGCTTCACGCCCTTGCAGGGCCACGAATGAGCATTAACAGGAAGGAAAAAAGGCAGCCTAGGGAGACACGTTGCTTCCGCCGCCATCATCGCCTTCATGTTCCTCAGCTCTGCCCTGGTTCTCGCAGCTGTCATGGGCAAACTGCGCGTTCAGCATGTCCACATGGTCTTCCACCGCTTCCTCTAGGGCACCACGGATAACCTCGAGAATGGGGGCTATCACGGCCTTGAAGTCGAAGCAGGGATTGGCGCGAAGGAGATGGCTGAAGACGCGTCAATGCCTGGGCAAGAAGGTCGCGGCATTCCTCCTCAATGATTGTGCCCACCTTCTTGACGCCCCCTTCGTGTCACTCCATGACCTTGGTAAAAAAGTTGAGGTAGCCAACATCGTCGGGCACGAGCGGGCGGGAGATGTCTTCCTTGCTGATGGAGCCCAGAGCATGGTGAGCCCACAGCTCGAGGTCCTGGAACATCTTGGAATGCATATGCTGCAGCCCCCGAGCTCAGTTCGCTTCGTCTGCTGCCCGTTCCACGAGGGACGTAACGTCCCCCGCCTGCTCCTGAAGCGCTGCCACCTCAGCCTCGGATGTAGCTTGGGCTTTCAGCGTGGCCTTTCGCCGCCCTTCCTCCTCGGTCAGTACTTCCTTGAGGCAAGCTGTAGCTCCTTGCACCGCGCCTTGAAGTGGACCTGCTGCAGCGTGAGGTTGTCACTATAATCTTTGGCGAGGGCCTTGCGGGTCTGCTCGATATTTGAGTCAGCGTCCCCCTGGATCTTCTTCTCCTTGGCCGCTAGGTTGGCATTGGCCTTCTCCATGCGCTGGGCATAAGAGGCTAGGGCAGCGGTGATGTCGTGGTCCAACGCCTCCAGCCGCTCGCGCTCCACGCTCTGCTCAGACGATATCAGAGCGAGTCCCTGCTCGAGGGCCTGGAGATCTGCCTCGCGCATCACCAGCCCTTCATCATAGGCAGAGAGGGCCTTTCTCCGCGCATAAAGTAGCTGCTCCAGGACGGTGTTCGAGGCCAGGAGCTCCTGCTCGCGGGCCTCTGCTGCCTCACGCCGCCAGTCCGCTGCTTCAGCTTCCTAGAGGGCGCGCTCGCGCGCCTCCTTCGCCTCAGCAACGGACTTCTCACCCTTCGAGCAGGCGGCCTCATGCTGATGGTGGCCTAGCTTGACGGCGGCCTCAAGTTGATACCACCCGTGCGCCAAGCGCAGCCGCTCCTCAGCGAAACGCGCTTCAACGTCCTGGAGCTCTGCCCCGAGTTGGCCCAGCACGCCCACAGCGTTCTGCAAGAGGCCATGCCGGCCCGTGGTCCGGTAGTTCACGAGTGCCAGAGCCCAGTCTGGGTTGAACTCCCCGCCCGCGTCTGCCGTCGAGGCCCGGGGAGCTCCGGCGTCGCCTGTTGAGGGCTGGGGGCATGTCGACGCCCGCTCCGCCCCACCTAGGCAAGCCGATGCACCCAGCGAGCTCGGGGCCTTTTCGGAGGCAGCTGGGCCCCCAAGGCTGCTCCCGACATTAGCTTGAACGGCCTCAGTGGCCGACGCCTCCACCCTCATTGGCTCGGCATCTGCTTTGGCCGAAGGCACTCCGGAGGCTGAAGAGTGGCCCCTGAGGGCACCTCCGGAGGATCCGCTGGTATGCTCTCGTGTGTGGGCCCTTCCTCGGTGGTAGAGGGGTGAGCAATTATCCTATGCCCCATGCTCCTAGCAGGCGGCGGCAAGCTGTCCCTTGCCCGGGCATGGTTTCGGCACCTTGGCGGAGCACGTCCTCCCTGCATTCTCTGGCCCCGGCAAGCGCCGAGGGAGCATTCCCGGGCCCACGGGCTCCCTTACCTTTTTGCTTGAAGAGGCCCCTCGACGAGGAAGGGATCAGACACCACAAGTGCGCTGGAACAAGTAGGGCGAGGGCGCTGCACTTACTCGTCCCTGGTGATCCACTTCCTCTTCTTCAGCACCCTTGGCAGTTCGCCGGCACTGCTTTTCGACCGAGTTTTCCTCTCGCGGACGGCCCCGGGAGGCGGTCGCGTGGCCTCGGCGTCGATCCCCGCCTCCCTCATGAGGGGAGCCTGGGGTTTGCTCATGGCGCCTTCATCGGAGGCGTGGGACCTGGGAATCATCATCCCGGGACTGCTCACGCCACTCGTCGCACCAAGAGCGGTGGCCATGCCCTCGGGCTGGGCAGTGCTGCGAGTGCCCGTAGGCGCGGGGGTGCGATGGCTGCTGGCCTGTTGGGACGGGTCACCACCGCCTTCCGCTTCTTCAACTGGCGGCTCCCCGCCCCCGAGCCCCCTGCCTCAGGGTTCACCAGGAAGGGGTTGTCCTTGCCTCGTGGCCCTCTGGGAGCAGCCCCCATTGATCGAGGCGGGGCATTCCCCCGATGAAGGCCTCCTTGCTCGTATAGTTATACAGGGGGAGCCCCTTCTCGGGAAGTTCACTTGCCTCCTCGACGGTCAGGATTTTGAGCACCCCGCTCAACACGTCGGGCGGCAGGCGGCCCTTGCAGAGCCACATAGCATCCCCCGGGCCAGTGAAGGCACACATCGGGTGGGAGTGGCGCTAGAGGGGGGCAATCCGCCGACTGAGAAACTCCCTCATGACCATCGACACTGTCACTCCTGCTGCCCATAGGCTGTCCAGTCTCTTCATCACTCGCGATAGCCTCGGGTCGTCGAGCCTCGCGTGCCCCCACCTAGAGCTCGGCACTGCCAGGGACGTCGGAGTCAGCAGTAGGGGGCGGAACTGGGACGCGTCCACAAACACCCATTGCCACCAGAAGCCCTCCGCTTCTTGGCTGATCTCCATATCAATGTATTCACCCGCCATTGCTCCCATGGTGCGGAGCAACATGCACCCAGAATGCTAGTTGGCTGTGGTTAGCCGGAGGCAGAAGAAATGACAGAGCAGCGCCACCGAGGGGGCTATGCCTAAGAAGGCCTCACACAGTAAGGCAAAAGCTGAGAGGAGGAGTACGGATTTTGGCTCGAAGTGCAGTGCATGAACCTGGTAATGTGAGAGCACTGCGTTGAAGAAGTCTGAGAATGGGGGCAGTAAGTAGGAGAAAAGTGCGGCAAGGTGGATGGCGATTGTGGTGGCATCCAGCTCGGCGAGAGGCCACGAGGCAGGCCAGATCTTGGTCGCTCCTCACTCATTGGAATCTACTGTGGTCATCGGGAGGACCTTATCGAGCCCTTCGAGGTTGAGCATCATGGACCTGCCCAGCGCGGGCTCCAGCGCCGCCTATTCGTTCATCGCCGATGTCGCCCTACTTCTCCTACCACGGGGCACCATGGCGAGGCAGCAAGGCGGAAGGCGGTGGGGGACCGGCGAGTGAGGAGCAGTCTTGCGTGGGAAGGAAGGTGAAGGAGGACGGGTGCGCGCAGGGAGGAAATGGCGGCCCCGCACCACGTCCGGCAGGCTTTATGTCAGCCCGAGCAGTTACCAAGGCGCCATGGGGAGTGGGGGCGCCCCACGACCCATCGTGCGCCACGCATCGAGCCGGCCCACAGGCAAAGGGGGGCCCGCGTCATTTTCCCCCTTCCTTAACGAGCGGGGTCATGCGTGCCGCGGGCCCGGGGCTACTGTCGGGCCCGTGGGACTTGGGGTACCCAGGCCCGTCTGCCTGCGTCCTAGTGCGTGGCGCCACCAAAAGGCCGAAGGCTGGCCCATCACTAGGGCTTCATGAGTGGGACCCTCGCGAGGTGCGCATCATCAGGTGTCATCAAGAGCATCGCGAGGCGGCTTCCCGAGGCTGCCTCCTGAGGCCCCTCACGGAGGCATACTAATCAAGGATCAGGCAGCAGAGCCACGCGGCCCCGCGCCTTCACGTGGGTGACATGCGTAGCAACGTGCGGAGCCAGAGGGGCGCCAGTGGGCGCGGGTAAGGAAGCTTTCCTCTTTTCTGCTAAGGGAGCAAGGGCAGCGCGACGGTTCCCAAGGCAATCCCCAAAGGTTGCCATTTTGGTGCAAGAAGACCAGGACGGCGGGCTCGCTAGGACGGAGGTCACCGCCGAGCCCACCGGCGCATCATGGCAGGGGGCTTTTGCAGGCGAAGACCTCCTTTAGTCAGGATGGACTGCAACCTTGTCCCCCTTTGAATTGGCCATTGTGGCAACCCTTCCCGCCTTGTGTTTTCGGGGGAAGAGGACCAAGGCCAGTATAAGTAGAGGCAGGGCACCACCGCAGAAGGGAGATCGATTGATCAATTCCCGCACCTCTCGAGGTTGCTCATCTTTCCTTTGTACTCTCATACTCATCCTCCCTCGCGAGTAAATCCAACCACCAAGCAGGAGTAGGGTCTTACACTGCAAGGTGGCCCGAACCTAGGTAAACTGCCTTGTTCGTTGTTCTTCTTCTCTAGCTCGAGCACGCTGGAGCATCACTGTGAGATAGTGGATCGTGAGACATGGCTTAGCGGAGGCAGTGTGCGCACCCCAGAGTTCAAACCTTTCTTGGGTCCCCAGAGCCCCGATTTTGACAGATCTCTTGTAATGGACGACGGCGTCGGGGTATCAGCTCCGGCATGGTGGAGGAGGACGGTGGTGGATAGGGTGGTGGATAGAGGAGGCTATGTGAAGAGGGTGTTTTGGCACCCACGGAGCACAAAGGGGGAAATGGAGGGAGATAGGTAGGGGGAACCATGTCTTTGGGACGTGATACGTCTCCAATGCATCTATAATTTTTTGATTGTTTCATGCTATTATATTATCAATCTTGGATAGTTTATATGCTTTTATATGCAATTTTATACCATTTTTAGGAACTAACCTATTAACCTAGTGCCAGTTGTTGTTTTCTGCTTGTTTTTTGGTTTTCCAAAAAATAAGTACCAAATGGAGTCCAAACGCTAAAAAACTTTTTGACGATTGTTTTCTGGGAGGAGACCAGACGACAAACGAGGAGACGACAAGGCAACAGGCTGCGCCTTGGGGGGGCACACGCGCCCTGTTACCTTGTGGGCCCCACGTGGCTCCGTCTGACCTAATTGCACTTCTATAAATTCTTAAATATTGGGAAACCCCAGAGAGCCACCCGAAACAATTTTTCCGCCGCCGCAAGCTTCTATTCTTCCACAGTCTCATATGGAGGCCTTTTCTGATACTCTACCAGAGGGGGAATCGATCATGGAGGGATTCTACATCAACCTTGTTGGGATCCGATGAATTTTGGGTTTATGATCAGATTATTCATTGAAAGTATCTGGGTCTTTTTTGAACTATATTAGATTACGATAGCTTTGTATTTCTCTCCAATCTTTCCATTTGGTTTGGCTAACTAGATTGATTTATCTTCAGCGAGTGAGGTGCTTTGTAGTGGGTTCAATCTTGCGGTGTCCTCACCTCGTGAAAAATGGGTAGCGAGGCATGTATTGTACTATTGCTACTAAGGATAAAACGATGGGGTTAATTCATATTGCTTGAGTTTACTTTGTCTACATTATTTCATCTTACTTAAGGCGTTACTCTATTTGTCATGAACTTAATACCATAGATGCATGCTGGATAGTGGTCGATTGGTGAAGTAATAGTAGTAGATGTAGGTAGGACTCAGTTTACTTGTCATGGACGTGATGCCTATATATGTGATCATTGCCATGAATAACATCATAACTATGCGCTTTTCTATTAATTGCCCAACAGTAATTTGTTAAACCACCGTGTGCAATTGTTTCGAGAGAGAAGACTCTTGTGAAAACTATGGCCCCTGTGCCTACTTTAATCATATTATAAAAACCAAAAATACCATGCTGCAATTTTATACCTTTTATTTTACTTTTATCTTTATCTATCTACCACTATAAGAATTAATCATTGCATGTAACGAGTTCAAGGGGATTGACAACCCTCTTGCCTGCGTTGGGTGCAAGTGTTTGCTTTTGTGTGTGTAGGTGCTGACGACGAGAACTTGCGTGGTTCTCCTATTGGTTCGATAACCTTGGTTCTCACTGAGGGAAGTACTTATCCGCTACAATATAGCTTCACCCTTTCTCTTTAGGGAAAATCCCAACGCGGCTCACAAGTAACAGAAAGAATTTCTGGCGCTGTTATCGAGGAGACATCACCAAATTCTCGCCAGGTTCCTACATACAAATTATCAATTACTTTCTCTACTTTTGTTTTTCCTTTTTATTTTCCTTTGCCTCTCTTTTTCATCTCCCTCCCCTTGTCTAAAAAATCAAAATTACCAAAACTATTTTGCGTTAATATCTTTGTTTGTGTTACCATGTGCCTCCTATTTGCTTGCATCTTCGCTTGCTAAAAAACTATTGATACAGATGCTCATCCACTTGCTAATCTTTTCAAAAGATCCAATTATGATGAACCAATTGCTAGTGAGTTGAGTGCACTAGATTATCTTTATGAAGTTTTGCCTAAAAATCATGAATCTGAAAATTGTGATGAACTGTTAAAAGAAGAAATTTATAAAGTGATTCATGATAGGTCCTTGAATGAAAAGCATGATTGCAATGATGTTATTATAAATTCTATTAATGTCAATTGTTTTAATGATATGCAAAACTACGAGCTTGGGGATGATGATTTTGTTATGTCCACTACTCATTGTAATGATCATGATTGGGGTGATGCTTCTTAAGATCTTGAAAATTTATTTAACCCTTATGATGAATATGATATTGATAATAACGCTTGCAATGATATTGAAAGTGGGTTTGGAGGAGTGTAACTTTAGGAAAAAAGAATCACACATATTTGGAGAGTGCTCAATCTTATGAATTTTATAATAAAAGTGGATTTGGAGAGGTCATGACTTTAGTTGATGTTAATCCCACTATCTGGGAAGATTACAATTTTTTTATGCATGTGGATCATGTCGGTGTACTAAAACATGGGTGCCTTAGTACCCTGACTTGTGCACAGACAGTAGTAGCCTTCCCGATGGCAAGCCTTGCCAGAGGATGACTCCAAACAAGATACAAGGCTTGGTTTATAAAACCGTGAAGAAGACCTCTAGGTAGGTCATACAGAAGTACTAAGACAGTACTAAAGAGCAAGCATCAGTTTGCCGGCAAGCTACGTGTCGGCAAGCAAAGACCCGACAAGCTCCGTGCCGGTAAGTTCCCACTACCTCTCCACCGCTCCACCTCAGTGATGATCCAATCACTTGTTAAATAGGTGTCGAGCGGGCAGGCAGTTAGGTGAGGCTTGTCGGGGCACGTGTCAGCACATTGCTAGAAGACCAACTTTATTGCCACCCATCCCAGGGCATGGCAAGGAAATATGAGGTAGTTGGATGAATGGCACAGTAGGAGAGGCATTCCTTGTAGGAGAACATCTCCAGCGCGACACCTCACAACGCATTTAAAGCCCTTGTCCTAACATGTCAGAGTTAGGTATTTGGCATTGTAGCCACTATTTACCCCATGTAATTACTATTTTGCCATTGTGGCAACCCCTTAATTTATAAAAGGAGGCCCATGGCAACCTTTACAAAGGTCGACACTTTTGCTCATTTACACGTGTAGCTGCACTTCCCGCGCACCCTTGCTGGTAAGCTGCACTCCTTGTAACTTGAGCTCAAACACTTCCAATATACCAAAGTAGGAGTAGGGTTTTACACCTCATGGTGGTCCGAACCTGGGTAAATCGCTTGTGTTGATTGCTGATTCTGCTCTTTGCGTGCGTGGATCCCCACAGTCGAACCGCAAAGGGGCCTTGACGGTCCCATAGATCATCGTATTCACGACATCTTTGGCGAGCCAGGTATGGGGATCGCATGCGTGAACCTGATTCAACAGTTTGCGCATTAACTTCATCATCGTCTTCACCTCCCATGCACCCAGGAAGAAGGGCGCAGTAGTGGGCGCCTCATCTACGTCCAAGCTTCTGACACTGACGCTTACGGGTGACAGAGGAGGCGGCGGCAGAGGAGGCGGAGGCGGCGAACAACTCCCACGATGTTCTGGTGATCCTAGCCAGGCGAGCGGCATTGTCTGGGCTAGGTCAAATAAGAACCCTCATGCTACCAAGTCTGAGGTTGGAGCTGTGAAGCCAACGGGCTGCACGGTGACATCCAAAGACGGCGTAGCGATGTCTAAGACTCACATGCCAGTGCACACGCCGTGGCCATCGCAAGATGGACATGACACGCAGCATCACAACGTCAGCGGCTCCAGACACCGCCACGACGAGAACCCTATGCATCACTCCCAAGATGTACATGGGCCACCTCTAAGCTAGCCTGCCGGCAAAAATCAGCCACAACTGCAGGAACAGGATGGACTCCTTCTGGCTCTGTCAGAAGTAAAAGTACCATCCGTTCTTTGCGCCACGCCATGCCAAACACTCTGGCAAAGGCCCTGGCACAAGCTCAGCTGTTGCTGGACTTCCCTCCCACACTAGAGAAGATGGAGGAGTGGAGGGCTACTATTCAAAGCCTCCTCAGCCTTACCAACAACGACAAATCATAGCAGGTGGGACCCTCACACCGGCCGCCAATGGTGCCAGTACGTGCGGATGGTGAGCGTACCAGAGGTCCTGCACCAACTATGCAGTCCCCTCCACGACAGCAGTGGCGGCAAGCTCACCGAAATGGTGAGCTGGACAACATGTCCATGGCGTCATCGGATCTGCAGGCTCGCCAAGACCAGTGCCAAGTCATCCAAGACATGCACATGAAAGACGCTCAAACTACGAACGTGCGGCACCGGGAAGCACATCGTCAGTCAGATGACCGTGCAGGGCCGGCAGCGTGCGAGCCAACGCTGGGGTACCCTGGGTGCCTTACGAGGTGGCCTGCCCAGCGTTCACCCACGAGTCACGGCAAGTCTATTGGCCCTCTTCCTGGAGCATCAAACCCGACTTACCTGAGAAATATGACGGCAAACTCAACCCGTCGGAGTTCCTAGGCATTTACACCATTGTGGTGCAACTGCTGGAGGACAATACGAGAAGGTACTCGCCAACTATTTTCCATTGGCGCGCAAGGCCAATGTGAGATCTTTTCTGATGAACCTGCCAGAAGGCTCTATTTCTTCATGGTCAGATCTGTGCCACCAGTTTGTTGGCATGTACACCTGAGGACACAAGCTTCTTGGTCAGCTTAGTGATCTGCATGTGTTGCTGCGGAGAGATGGAGAGCCTCTCTGGAAATACATCTAGAGATTCAGCTGTGTGCATCATAACATTCCTGATGTTCACCCCGCTGTTATCATTGCTGCATTCCACACGAATGTGCCCAACTGCAGGATGCGGGAGGAGATGAACATCCAGAGAGTGAAGACGATCAATGATTTGTATGCCTTGGCGGACAAATGTGCATGTGCTGAAGAGGGGAGGAGACTACCCAGGGAGGATGATGGTGCTGAAGTCGACTCTGAAGACGATGATGCATCCACCCCAAAGAAGAAGGGCCAGAAGTGCAACCACAAGCGCAAAGGCAAGGCAGTTATGTCCGTTGAGGGCTTCGGCAATGCCAATGCTGGCAAGAAGGCCAAGACTGAAGGCTTCGGCAAGGATACTGCCGTATGTACTTGTGGTCATGAGGCCGCAGCAGGCGACAAGACGGACAAGACTGATGTGTCGTACTGCAAGATCCACCGCACCAAGGGCCACGATCTCCAAGAATGCCGGCAAGTTGAGCATCTTGCCGAGAAGCAGAAGCAAGAGTACGAGAAGCGCGACAAGGAGAAAGGCCAAGATGGTGCCGGCGGGTCCGGCAAGAAGAACCGCGGTGGGCGTGGAGGTCGTCGCGGCAAGGCCAAGTAGCAGAAGGAGAAACCTGCTAGAGGTCGTGACAAGAAGGAGGACGAGGAGGATGATGGTGAGGGCGAAGAGGAGTCTGAGGGCCAAGAATTCCAAAAGGCAACAGAAGCCATGTGCATTACTGGAGGTGCATCTCTGCAGTCCTCTCACTGGTAGCTCAAGCAGTGGGCCCGTGAGATAAATGCAGTGGAATCGGCAATGGAGGCGCAGAAGCCACTCAAGTGGTCCAACACGCCCATCATTTTTTATGCCGAGGATCACGCTGATCGCACAACTACGATCGAGTGCTTGCCGTTGTTGGTTTCACCAACAATTTGCAACCTCAAAGTGACAAAGATGCTGGTTGACGGTGGGGCCGTCTTGAACTTGATCTCACCTGATGTGATCAAGAGCTGCAAATTCCTGATGAAGATCTCAAGCAAATGGGAATGTTTCAAGGGATCAATCCAGGAAGGAGCCAACCAAAGGGAAAGATAACCTTGCCGATGACGTTTGGCAATGAGCTCAACTATAGGACAGAGAAAATTGTCTTCGATGTCATCAAGATACCGTTGTCGTACAATGGAATCCTAGGCCGCTCAGCTCTGGCAAGTTTATGGCAGTGTCCCATTATGCCTATAACACACTGAAGATGCCAGGGCCGCTGAGCGTCATCACTATCCACTCCGACAAGAAGGACGTGGTCATCTGCTACTTGTGAGCTGCATTGGGATTTTCCCCAAAGAGGAGAGGAGATGTAGCATAGTAGAGATAAGTATTTCCCTCATTGAGAACGAAGGTATCAATCCAGTAGGAGAATTACGCAAAGCCTCATGAACAACACCTGCACACACAAAAGCAAATACTTGCACCCAACACGGGCAAGAGGGTTATCAATCCCCTTGAACTCGTTACTTGCAAGGATCAAATCTTGTAGCGGTAGATAGATAAATTGCAAAACAAAATAAAAGTTAAAAAATTGCACCAAGGATATTTTGGTTATATATATATATATATATATATATATATGATAAAAGTAGACCCAGGGGCCATAGTTTTCACTAGAGGCTTCTATCTCTCGAACACATAGCATACGGTAGGTGAACAAATTACTGTTGGGCAACTGATAGAAAAGCGCATTGTTCTGACGATATTCAAGGCAATGATCATGTATATAGGCATCACGTCCGAAACAAGTAGACCGACTCCTGCCTGCATCTACTACTATTACTCCACCCATCGACCGTTATCCAGCATGCATCTAGGGTCTTAAGTTAATAAAAACAGAGTAACGTCTTAAGCAAGATGACATGATGTAGACAAAGTAAATCCAGTCAATATAAATATACCCCATTGTTCTAACCTTAATTGCAACAATACAAATATGTGTCTTGTCCCTTTATGTCACTGGGATAGAGCACCGCAAGATTGAACCCATTACAAAGCACCTCTCCCACTGAAGATAAATCAATCTAGTTGGCCAAACAAAACGGATAGATCGGAGAGAAATACAACGCTATAACAATCATGCATAATAAAGTTTAGAAAAGACTCAATTACTTCTCATGAATATTCAGATCATAAACCCACAATTCATCGGATCCTAACAAACACACCAAAAAGAAGATTACAACGGATATAACTCCAATAACATTGAGGTGAAAATTGTATTGAAGATCAAAGAGAGAGAATAAGCCATCTAGCTACTAGCTATGGACCCGTAGGTCTGTGGATAACTACTCACGCATACATTAAAACTATGCCCCCCCGGACTACCTTTATCATATATTAAAATCCAAAAATACCTTGCTGCAATTTATTTATCGTTCTTTTAATTATTTTGTGTTTTTGTTTATATATCTACCATTATTAAACTTGATCCTTGCAATTAACCGCCGAGGGGATTGACAACCCCCTTGATCGCGTTGGGTGCAAGTATTTGTTCTTTTGTGTGTAGGTGTTGTTCATGAGGTCTTTCGTGGTTCTCCTACTGGATTGATAACCTTGGTTCTTAACTGAGGGAAATACTTATCTCTAGTGTACTGCATCATCCTCTCCTCTTCGAGGCAATCCCAATGCATCTCACAAGTAGCAGGAAGAATTACTGGCGCTGTTGCTGGGAAGACATCACCAAAACATATCAAGTACCATCACATAAAGTTCATCTACTTGCATTTACTTTCATTTGTCATTTGGCTCTTGTTTTCATCTGCCCCACTTCTAAAATGTTTTAACAAAAACACAAAAATATTTTTTGTTTGCCTTTTTGCTTGTTTGCTTGTTTGAAGTTGCTACCATGTTTGAATTTGAGAAAGTTATTGTTGAAAGCACTAGTGAAGGTAGCACTAATGAGAATTGAACGTCTCCAACGTATCTATAATTTTTTATTGTTGCATGCTATTATAGTATCAATCTTGGATGTTTTATATGCAATCATATGCAATTATATATCATTCTTTGGGACTAACCTATTAACTTAATGCCAAGTGTCAGTTGCTTTTTTTTGCCTATTTTGGGTTTTCCAGGAAATCAGTACCAAATGAAGTCCAAATTCCATGAAATTTTTTGACGATTTTTTCTAGACACAAGAGACCCTGGAAGCTTTGGGAGGAGACCAGACATCAAAGGAGTAGGCCACAAGGCACCTAGGCACGCCCAGGGGGGCAGGCGTGCCTAGGTACCTTGTGGGCCCCTTGTTTCTTGGGCTGACCTAATTCCGCCTCTATAAATTATCTAAAATCGGGAAACTAACAGAGAGCCACCCAAAATACTTTTTTTGCTGCCGCAAGCCTCTGTTCTTGTGAGATCCCATCTGGAGGCCTTTTCCGGTACTCTGTCGAAGGGCGAATCAACCACGGAGGGCCTCTACATCAACCTTGCTGCCCTGCCAATGATGTGTGAGTAGTTTACGACAGACCTATGGGTCCATAGCTAGTAGCTAGATGGCTTCTTCCCTCTCTTTGATCTTCAATACAATGTTCTCCTCGTTGTTCTTGGAGATCTATTTGATGTAATCTTCTTTTACAGTGTGTTTATTGGGATCCGATGAATTGTGGGTTTATGATCAGATTATCTATGAATATTATTTGAGTCTTTTCTGAAGTCTTTTTTGTATGATTATTATAGCTTTCTATTTCTCTCTGATCTATCCGTTTGGTTTGGCCAACTAGATTGATTTATCTTGCAATGGGAGAGGTGCTTTGTGATGGGTTCGATCTTGCGGTGCTCAATCCCAGTGACAGAAAGGGACATGACAAGCATTTGTATCGTTTCCATTAAGGATAAAATGATGGGGTTTATTCATATTGTTTGAGTTTACTTTGTCTACATCATGTCATCTTGCTTAAGGCGTTACTCTGTTCTTTATGAACTTAATACTCTAGATGCATGCTGGATAGCGGTCGATATGTGGAGTAATAGTAGTAGATGCAGGCAGGAGTCGGTGTACTTGTCTCGGACATGATGCATATATACATGATCATTGCCTTGGATATCATCATAACTATGCGCTTTTCTATCAATTGCCCAACAGTAATTTGTTTACCCACCATATGCTATGTTCAAGAGAGAAGCCTCTAGTGAAAACTATATCCCCCAGGTCTATCTTTATCATATATTAAAATCCAAAAATACCTTGCTGCAATTTATTTACTTTTATTTTACTTCAAATTCTGAATTAGTATGTTATATGAAGATGTTTATGGTGATGATTCAGAATTTGAAGTAATGAATGTTAAAATTGCTAAACAAAGTCCTTTCAATACTTTAAGTTCTCCCACAGGAAAGAAGAATATGAGAAGAGAGATTTACAAAAAAAAGTTTTTTAAGATTTGATAAAAAGGACTTGGGAATGAAGGATGACAACACTTCAAACTATACATTACGCCTAGCTAGGGGCGTAAAACAATAGCGCTTATTGGGACTAGTTATCTTTATTTTTCTTGTTTCTTTTCTGATTTTGTGTGTGCACACAATTATGCTACTGTTATGGTTGTCTTTTTTGTTTAAATTAGTGGTTGTGCCAAGTAAAGCCTTTGGGATGATTTGGTTGATAGTTGACTTAATTCTGGGAAAAAACAGAAACTTTTGTGCCCAGTAGCAGAATTGTTTAAATTCACCGGAACATGATAAAATTCTGAGTTTTTTACACATGATTGATATACAACTTTCCCACGTTGTCCCAATTTTTTAGAATTTTTGGAGTTACATAAGTATGGTCATTGTCCAGATCATTATAGACAGTTCTGTTTTTGACAGATTCTATTTTTGTTTCATTGTTTGCTTGTTTTAATGAATCTATGGATTGTATCGGGGGGGTATAAGTCATGGTGAAGTTAGAATAAAGTAGGTATTATGCAATAATAAAATATGAATGGGTTTACAACAGTACTTAAAGTTTATGATTTGCTTGTTATACTAACAGATCTCATGAGTTTTCTATTGAGTTTTGTGTGCTCAAGTTTTCAAGTTATAAGTGAGATCGTGGTGGATGAAGGAATAAGGAGTGGCAAGACCCTAAGCTTGGGGAGGCCGAAGGCACCCCAAGGTAATTTTCAAGGACACCCAAGACTCTAAGCTTGGGGATGCCCCGGTGGTATTCCCTCTTTCTTCTACCAACCATCGGTAAATTACTTGGAGCTATATTTTTATTCATCACATGATATGAGTTTTGCTTGGAGCATTGTGTATTATATGAGTCTTTGCTTTGTTTGCTTTTTAGTTTGCCACAATCATCTTTGTTGTACACACCTTTTTGAGAGGGCCATGCATTATTCATGATTTGTTAGAATACTCTATGTGCTTTACTTATATCTTTTGAGCTAGGCAGTTGCTCTAGTACTTCACTTATATATTTTAAGCACGGCGGTGGTTATATTTTAAAGAAATAGTTGCACTCTCATGCTTCACTTAGATCATTTTGAGAGTTTGATAAATAGTAATGGCAATATGCATGGGTTATGAATTTGGTCCTAATATGATAGGTATTCAAGAGGATATAATAAAAAAATCATGTAGATCACTGAATATGATAAGGTTGATTCCTTGCAATAGTTTTGCGATATAAAGATGTTAATATGTGGGAGGTACTAGTGAATTATTGTGGTTAGTAAGAATATTGCTGTTAAGGTTTGTGATTCCCAAAGCATGCATGTATAGTCTTCCGTTACGCATGTAGTCTTCCTTTGCGTGAAGGTCGGGGGCACGCGATGGTTAACTCCTACCAACCTCCCCCCTAGGGGCATGCATAGTAGTACTTTGCTTCGAGGGCTAATAGACTTTCGCAATAAGTATGTGAGTTCTTTATGACTAATGTGAGTCCATGGATTATATGCACTCCCACCTTTTCGCCATTTGCTAGCCTCTTCGGTACTATGCATTGCCCTTTCTAACCTCGAGATGTGGTGCAAACTTCACCCGTGCATCCAAACCCCTTGTTATGATACACTCTATCACACATAGACCTCCATATATCTTCCCCAAAATAGCCACCATACCTACCTATCATGGCATTTCCATAGCCATTCCGAGATATATTGCCATGCAATTTCCACCATTCCATTATTATGACACACATCATCATTGTCATATTGTTTTGCATGATTATATAGCTGACATGGTATTCGTGGCTCAGCCATCGTTCATCATTTTTTATACATGTTACGCTAGATCATTGCACATCCTGGTACACTACCAGAGGCATTCGTATAGAAGTGTGATAATCATCATTATTCATTATTAGAGCATTGTCCCAAGTGAGGAAATAAAATAGAAAAAAGGAGGCCAAAAAGAGCCCAGAAAAAATAGGCCAAAATAAGCCCACCAAAAAAAATGAGAAAAAAAGAGAAGGGGCAATGTTACTATCTTTTTCCACACTTGTGCTTCATAGTATCACCATGTTTTTCATATAGAGAGTCTCCTATGTAGTCACTTTCATATAACTAGTGGGAATTTTTCATTATAGAACTTGGCTTGTATATTCTGATGATAGGCTTCCTCAAATGCCCGAGGTCTTCTAGAGCAAGCAAGCTAGATGCACACACACTTAGTTTTCTTTTTGAGCTTTCATACACTTATAGCTCTTAGTGCATCCGTTGCATGGCAATCCCTACTCCTTGCATTGACATCATTGATGGTCATCTCCATAGCCCGTTGATTAGCCTCATCGATGTGAGACTTTCTCCTTTTTTGTCTTCTCCAAATCAATCTCTACCACCATACTCTATTCCACCCATAGTGCTATATCCATGGCTTGCGCTCATGTATTGCGTGAGGATTGAAAAAGCTGAAGCGCGTTAAAAAGTATGAACCAATTGCTTGGCTAACACCGGGGTAGTGCATGATTCGTACTTTGTGTTAAGAACATGGAGCATGACAAAGCTATATGATTTTGTAGGGATAGCATTCTTTAGCATTGATATTTCGAAGGCATGATTGTTTGTTGGTATGCCTAAGTATTGATGTCTTTATGTCAAATTATAGACTATTGCTTTGAATCATTCAGATCTAAATATTCATATCCTAAAAGAAAGATTACATGATAAACATGTTAGGTAGCATTCCACATCAAAAATTCTGTTTTTATCATGTACCTACTCGAGGACGAGCAGGAATTAAGCTTGGGGATGCTCGATACGTCTCCAACGTATCTATAATTTTTTATTGTTCCATGCTATTATAGTATCAATCTTGGATGTTTTATATGCAATTATATATCTTTTTTGGCACTAACCTATTAACCTAGTGCCTGGTGCTAGTTGTTGTTTGTTGCTTATTTTTAGCTTTTCAGAAAATCAGTACCAAACTGAGTCCAAACGCTATGAAACTTTTTGACAATTTTTTCTCGACCAGAAGGGACCCTAGAAGGTTCAGGAGAAGACCTGAAGAGTCATGAGGGATCAACAAGCTCGGGAGGCGTGCCCTAGGGGGGTAGGCGCCCCCCCAGGCTTGTGGGCCCTCGTGGCACCTCCTGACCTAATTCCACCTCTATAAATTCCCAAATATTCCAAATACAGTAGAGAGCCACCCAAAATAGTTTTTCCGCCGCCGCAAGTTTCTGTTCTTCGTAGATCCCATCTGGAGGCCTTTTCCGGTACTCTGCCGAAGGGGGAATCGATCACGGAGGGCCTCTACATCAACCTTGCTGCCCTTCCGATGATGTGTGAGTAGTTTACCACAGACCTACGGGTCCATAGCTAGTAGCTAGATGGCTTCTTCTCTCTCTCCCTCTGATCTTCAATACAATGTTCTCCTCGATGTTCTTGGAGGTCTATTCGATGTAATCTTCTTTTGTGGTGTGTTTATTGGGATCCGATGAATTGTGGGTTTATGATCAGATTATCCATGAATATTATTTGAGTCTTTTCTGAATTCTTATATGCATGATCATTATAGCTTTGTATTTCTCTCTGGTCTATCTGTCAGTTGAGGGAGTCCTGGACTAAGGGGTCCTTGGGCTGCCGATCTATCTCTTATGGGCCGGACAGGTGGGCCGCTCTATGATTATTACTAGAAGGCCGAGCTATAAGGCATCTCCATGTGCGGGAAGGAAACCCCCGAAAGCTTGGTGTGTCCTCCAAGTCAAGATGGCGTATGGTTGTTATCCCCTGATTGTAACCAACCATGTGTAACCCTAGTACCCCTGGTGTCTATATAAACCAGAGGGTTTAGTCCGTAGAGGCTAGAAGAAGAACCGGTATCCTACTCGTCTAGGGTTTAGTTCATCTGATCTCGTGGTAGATCGACTCTGTAACCATCATACACACATCAATATAATCAAGCAGGATGTAGGGTTTTACCTCTTCGAGAGGGCCCGAACCAGGGTAAATATTGTCCCTCTATTTCCTGTTCCCCATTGATCCAAGATCAACAGCTCGGGACCCCCTACCCGAGATCGCCGGTTTTGACACGGACATTGGTGCTTTCATTGAGAGTTCTGCTGTGGGCTCACCGAAGGATCGATGGCTCGCCTAGTCATCGGAGATGGCATCCGCACCAAGGACATCTTTGTTCCTGGCCAGCTCTTCATGTTCGGCGGCATCATTTTGCAAGCCAACTCGACCGGTCACCTCGACCAGGTCGACAGCTTTGCCCCTGAGCACTGATACGTCTCCAACGTATCTATAATTTTTTATTGTTCCATGCTATTATATTATCCATCTTGGATGTTTTATATGCATTATTATGCTATTTTATATCCTTTTTTGGGACTAACATATTAACCTAGTGCCCAGTGCCAGTTGCTATTTTTTCCTTGTTTTTGTCTTTTACAGAAAATCAACAACAAACGGAGTCCAAATGGAACGAAACTTTTTGACGATTTTTCTTGGACCAGAAGACAACTAGGAAGCTTCGGGAGGAGGCCAGAAGAGCCACAGATGGGCCACAAGCTCCCAGGCGTGCCCTAGGGGGGGCGCACACCGAGCTTGGGGCCCATCGTGGCACCTCTAACCCTAATCTCAGCTCTATAAATACACAAATATTTCTCGTATACCAGAGGGCACACCAAAAGTACTTTTCCGCCATCGCAAGTTTCTGTCCTCGTGAGATTCCATCTTGGGGCCTTTTCCGGCACTCCGCCGGAGGGGGATTCGATGATGGAGGGCTTCTACATCAACCTTGCTGCCCTTCCGATTATGTGTGAGTAGTTTACCACATCCATACGGGTCCATAGCTAGTAGCTAGATGGCTTCTTCTCTCTCTTTGATCTTCAATACAATGTTCTCCTTGATGTTCTTGGTGATCTATTCGATGTAATCTTCTTTTGCGGTGCGTTAGTTGAGATCCGATGAATTGTGGATTTATGATCGGATTATCTATTAATATTATTTGAGTCTTCTTTGAACCCTTTTTTGCATGATTAAGATAGCTTTGTATTTCTCTCCTATCTATTGATTTCGTTTGGCCAACTAGATTGATTTTTCTTGCAATGGGAGAGGTGCTTTGTAATGGGTTCAATCTTGCGGTGTCCTCACCCATTGAAAAAAAGGTAGCGAGGCACGTATTTGTATTGTTGCCATTAAGGATAAAAAGGTGGGGTTTATTCGTATTGATTGGATCTATCCCTCTACATCATGTCATCTTGCTTAAGGTGTTACTCCGTTCTTGTTAACTTAATACACTAGATGCATGCTGGATAGCGGTCGATGTGTGGAGTAATAGAAGTAGATGCAGGCAGGAGTCGGTCTACTTATCACGGACGTGATGCCTATATTCATGATCATTGCCTTAGATATCGTCATAACTTTGCGCTTTTCTATCAATTGCTCAACAGTAATTTGTTTACCCACAGTATGTGTTCTTTCAAGTGAGATGCCTCTAGTGAAAACTATAGCCCCCGGGTCTATTCTTATCATATTATTTTCAGATCTATAAAATCAAAAACCCAAAAATACCTTGTTGCAATTTATTTACCTTGTTTTATTTTGCACTTTTATTTATCTTTTATACCTATCTCTATCAGATCTCATCCTTGCAAGTAACCGTGAAGGGATTGACAACCCCTTTATCATGTTGGGTGCAAGCATTTGTTTATTTGTGTAGGTGATATCATTGGAGACTTATGTGTTCCTCCTACTGGATTGATACCCTGGTTCTTAACTAAGGGAAATACTTATCTCTACTTTGCTGCATCACCCTTTCCTCTTCAAGGGAAAAACCAAAGCAAGCTCAAGAAGTAGCAGGAACAATTTTTGGCGCCGTTGCCGGGGAGGATCTACATCAAGCCTACCAAGTACCTATCATAAACTCTCATCTCTTGCATTTACATTATTCACCATTTGCCTCTTGTTTTTCTCTCCCCCACTTCTAAAAAGTTTTCAGAAAAATACAAAAATATTTGCTTTTTTATTTGCCTTCTTTTCATTCATCTTTTCGTTTGCTTTTTGTTTGCTTGTGTGCTAGATTGCTTGCTTTGTCACGATGTCTCAAGAAAATACTAAGTTGTGTGATTTTTCCAACACTAATAATAATGATTTTATTAGTACCCCTATTGCTCCCGCCACTAGTGTGGAATCTTATGAAATTAATGCTGCTTTGTTGGATCTTGTTATGAAAGAACAATTTTCTGGTATTCCTAATGAACATGCTGCATCCCATCTAAATACTTTCATTGAATTATGTGATATGCAAAAGAAAAAAAGATGTGGATAATGATATTGTTAAATTGAAGTTCTTTCCGTTCTCGCTACGAGATCGTGGAAAAACTTGGTTTTTGTCCTTGCCTAAAAATAGTATTGATTCATGGAATAAGTGTAAGGATGCTTTTATTTCCAAGTATTTTCCTCCTGCTAAGATCATCTCCCTTAGGAACGATATAATGAATTTTAAGCAACTTGATCATGAACATGTTGCACAATCATGGGAGAGGATGAAATTGATGATAAGAAATTGCCCTACTCATGGTTTAAGTTTATGGATGATCATACACAATTTTTATGCTGGATTGAATTTTGCATCTAGAAATCTTTTAGATTCCGCCGCAGGTGGTAATTATATGGAAATCACATTAGAAGAAGCTACTAAACTCCTAGATAATATAATGGCAAATTACTCTCAATGGCATACCGAAAGATCTTCTACTAGTAAAAAAGTGCATGCCATTGAAGAAATTAATACTTTGAGTGGAAAGATGGATGAACTTATGAAATTGATTGCTAGCAAGAGTGATCCTAATGATATGCCTTTGTCTACTTTGATTGAGAATAATAATGAATCTATGGATGTGAATTTTGTTGGTAGGAACAATATTGTGTAATAACACGTATAGAGGCAATTTTAATCCTAGGCCATTTCCTAGTAATTCCTCTAATAATTATGGTAATTCCTATAACAATTCTTATGGAAATTTTAATAAGATACCCTCTTATCTTGAGGATAATATTAAAGATTTCATTAACTCCCAAAAGATTTTCAGTGCTATGGTAGAAGAAAAATTGCTTAAGATTGATGATTTGGCTAGGAACGTTGATAGAATTTCTCATGAGATAGATTATTTTAAGATTAGATCTATGCCACCCAAGCTAGATATTAATGAGTCTCTGAAATCTAATCAAATTTCTATTAATGAAAGTAGGGAGAGAACCGCTAGGATGCGTGCTAAGAGAGAATGGCTAGAAAAAGTGTGTTCTTCTAGTTTTTGCGATAATCGTGATGAAGATCTTAAAGTGATTAGTGTGACTCATATTGAATCTTTTTTTGCTAATATAAAACTTGATAAAGAAGGAATTGGAGATGAGTCAACTTTAGCTAGAAGGCGTCCCAATAATTTGGAGGGTGAAGATCTTAATGAAAAAAATTGATAAAAGTGGGTTTTGCGAGGTCAAAACTTTAACTAGTGATGAGCCCACTCTTTTGGATTTCAAGGACTTCAATTATGATAATTGTTCTTTGATTCATTTTATTTCCTTGTTACAATCTAGGCTTAATTAACCTCATGCTTATAGTCAAAATAAAGCTTTTACTAAACATATCGTTGATGCTATGATGAAATCGTTTAAAGAAAAACTTGAGTTGGAAGTTTCAATCCCTAGAAAGCTTTATGATGAATGGGAATCTACTATTAAGATTAATATTAAAGATTATGAGTGCAATGCTTTGTGTGATTTGGGTGCTAGCAATTCCACTATTCCAAAAACTTTATGTGATGTGCTAGGTTTCCATAAACTTGATGATTGTTCTTTAAATTTGCACTTAGCGGATTACACTATTAAGAAACCTATGGGAAAGATTAATGATGTCCTTATTGTTGCAAATAGGAATTATGTGTCTGTAGATTTTATTGTGCTTGATATAAATTGCAATCCTACATGCCCTATTATTCTTGGTAGATCTTTCCTTAGAACGCTTGGTGCAATTATTGATATGAAAGAAGGAAACATTAGATTTCAATTTATATTAATAAAGGGCATGGAACACTTTCCAATAAATAAAATTAAGTTGCCATATGAATCTATTATGAGGGCCACTTATGGATTGCATACCAAATATGACAATACCTAGATCTATGCAATATGCCTAGCTAGCGGCGTAAAACAATAGCGCTTGTTGGGAGGCAACCCAATTTTATTTTTTGTTTTTGCTTCTGTTTTTCAATAAATATGCAATTATACTTATATTATGATTATGTTTTAGTATTTTAATTAGTGTTTGTGCCAAGCAAGACCTTTGGGATGATTTGGGTGATAGTTGATTTGATCTTGCTGAAAAATAGAAACTTTTGCGTCCAGTAGCAGAATTGTTAAAATTCACTGGAGCACGATAAAATCCTGAGTTTTCTACACAATATTGATATACAAATCACCTACATTGTCCTAATGTCTTAAAAAAATTGGAGTAATAGAAGTTTGGCTAAAGTCCAGATTACTACAGACTATTCTGTTTTTGACAGATTCTGTTTTCATTGTGTTGTTTGCTTGTTTTGATGAATCTATGGGTCGTATCGGGGGGTATGAACCATGGAGAAGTTAGAATACAGTAGATATAATACAAATATAAAATTGGAATGAGTTTACAACAGTAGCTAAAGGTGGCTATTTGCTTTGTTTCACTAACGGATCTCATGAGTTTTCTGTTGAGTTTTGTGTTGTGAAGTTTTCATGTTTTGGGTAAAGTTTCGATGGACTATGGAATAAGGAGTGGCAAGAGCCTAAGCTTGGGGATGCCCAAGGCACCCCAAGGTAATATTCAAGGACAACCAAGCATCTAAGCTTGGGGATGCCCCTGATGGCATCCCCTCTTTTGTCTATGATCCATTCGTAAATTACTTGAGGCTATATTTTTATTCACTACATGATATGTGTTTTGCTTGGAGCGTCTTGTATTATATGAGTCTTTGCTTTTTAGTTTTCCACAATCATCCTTTCTGTACACACCTTTTTAGAGAGACACACGTTAATCATGAATTTATTAGAATACTCTATGTGCTTCACTTTATATCTTTTGAGCTAGGTAGTTGCTCTAGTGCTTCACTTATATATTTTTAGTGCACGGCGGTGGTTTTACTTTGAAGAAATTGATGAACTCTCTTGCTTCACTTATATTATTTTGAGAGTCTTATAAATAGTATGGCAATTTGCTTGGGTTATGAATTTAGTCCTAATATGATGGGTATTCAAGAGGGATATAATAAAAACTTTCATGAAGATCATTGAATATATGAGAAGTTTGATTCCTTGCATTTTTTTGAGGTATAAAGATGGTGATATTAGAGGCATGCTAGTGAGTAATTGTGGTTTAGTAAGAATATTTGTTTTAAGGTTTGTGATTCCAGAAGCATGCACGTATGGTCTCTCGTTATGCGATAAATAAGGAGTATGATTTATTTTTTATTGTCTTCCTTATGAGTGGCGGTTGGGGACGAGCGATGGCCTTTTTCTACCAATCTATCCCCCTAGGAGCATGCTTAGTAGTACTTTTCTTCGAGGGCTAGTAAACTTTTGCAATAAGTATGTGAGTTCTTTATGACTAATGTTGAGTCCATGGATTATACGCACTCTCACCCTTCCACCATTGCAAGCCTCTTCGGTACCGTGCATTGCCCTTTCTCACCTTGAGAGTTGGTGCAAACTTCGCCAGTGCATCTAAATCCCGTGATATGATACGCTCTTTCACACATAAGCCACCTTATATCTTCCTCAAAACAGCCACCATACCTACATATTATGGCATTTTCATAGCCATTCCGAGATATATTGCCATGCAACTTGCACCGTTCTGTTTTATTATGACACATACCATCATTGTCATATTGCTTTGCATGATCATATAGTTGACATAGTATTTGTGGCTTGGCCACCGTTCATATTTTTTATACATGTCACGCCAGATCATTGCATGAGGCATTCATATAGTCATATTTTTGTTCTAGTATCGAGTTGTAATTCTTGAGTTGTAAGTAAATAAAAGTGTGATGATCATCATTATTAGAGCATTGTCCCATGCGAGGAAATGATGATGGAGACTATGATTCCCCCACAAGTCAGGATGAGACTTTAGACTTAAATAAATAAAAAGAGGCCAAAGAGCCCAAAATAAAAAAAATGAGGCCAAAGAGCCCCAAAAATGAGAGAAAAAGAGAGAAGGGACAATGTTACTATCCTTTTCCACAATTGTGCTTCAAAATAGCACCATGTTCTTCATAATAGAGAGTCTCCTATTTTGTCACTTTCATATATTACTAGTGGGAAGTTTTCATTATAGAACTTGGCTTGTATATTCCAATGATGGGCTTCCTCAAAGCGCCCTAGGACTTCATGAGCAAGCAAGTTGGATGCACACCCACTTAGTTTTCTTTTAAGCTTTCATACACTTATAGCTCTAGTGCATCCGTTGCATGGCAATCCCTACTCCTTGCATTGACATCAATTGATGGGCATCTCCATAGCCCATTGATTAGCCTCGTTGATGTGAGACTTTCTCCTTTTTTGTCTTCTCCACACAACCTCCACCATCATATTCTATTCCACCTATACTGCTATATCCATGGTTCACGCTCATGTATTGCGTGAGAGTTGAACAAGCATAAGAGCGTTAAAAAGTATGAACCAATTGCTTGGCTTCTCATCGGGGTTGTGCATGATAAATACTTTGTGTTAAGAAGATAGAGCATGACAAGATTATATGATTTTGTAGGGATAACTTTCTTTAGCCATGATATTTTGAGAAGACATGATTGCTTTATTAGTATGATTGAAGTATTATTGTTTTTATGTCAATATTAAACTTTTGTTTTGAATCTTATGGATCTAAATATTCTTGCCACAATAAGAAAGATTATATGATAAACATGTTAGGTAGCATTACACATCAAAAATTATGTTTTTATCATTTACCTACTCGAGGATGAGCATGAATTAAGCTTGGGGATGCTTGATACGTCTCCATCGTATCTATAATTTTTTATTGTTCCATGCTATTATATTATCCATCTTGGATGTTTTATATGCATCATTATGCTATTTTATATCATTTTTTGGGACCAACCTATTAACCTAGTGCCCGGTGCCAGTTGCTATTTTTTCCTTGTTTTTGTCTTTTACAGAAAATCAATTCCAAACAGAATCCAAATGAAATGAAACTTTTTGACAATTTTTCTTGGACCAGAAGACACCTAGGAAGCTTCGGGAGGAGGCCAGAAGAGCCACGGATGGGACACAAGCTCACCAGGCGCGCCGTAGGGGGGCACCCCCCGAGCTTGTGGGCCCATCATGGCACCTCTAACCCTAATCTCAGCTCTGTAAATACCCAAATATTCCCCGTATACCAGAGGGCACACCAAAAATACTTTTCTGCTGCCGCAAGTTTCTGTCCTCATGAGATCCCATCTTGGTGCCTTTTCCAGCACTCCGCCAGAGGGGGATTCGATCACGGAGGGCTTCTACATCAACCTTGATGCCCTTCCTTCCGATGTGTGAGTAGTTTACCACAGACCTACGAGTCCATAGCTAGTAGTTCGATGGCTTCTTCTCTCTCTTAGATCTTCAATACAATGTTCTCCTTGATGTTCTTGGAGATCTATTCGATGTAATCTTCTTTTGCGGTGCATTTGTTGAGATCCGATGAATTGTGGATTTATGATCAGATTATCTATTAATATTATTTGAGTCTTCTCTGAACACTTTTATGCATGATTAAGATAGCTTTGTACTTCTCTCCTATCTATTGATTTGGTTTGGCCAACTAGATTGATTTTTCTTGCAATGGGAGAGGTGCTTTGTAATGGCTTCAATCTTGCGGTGTCCTCACCCAGTGACAAAAAGGGTGGCGAGGTACGTATTTGTATTGTTGCCATTAAAGATAAAAAGGTGGGGTTTATTCATATTGATTGGATCCATCCCTCTACATAATGTCATCTTGCTTAAGGCATTACTCCGTTCTTGTTAACTTAATACACTAGATGCATGTTGGATAGCGGTCAATGTGTGGAGTAATAGTAGTAGATGCAGGCAGGAGTCGGTCTACTTATCATGGACGTGATGCCTATATTCATGATCATTGCCTTATATATCGTCATAACTTTGCGCTTTTCTATCAATTGCTCAACAGTAATTTGTTTACCCACAGTATGTGTTCTTTCAAGAGAGAAGCCTCTAGTGAAAACAATGGCCTCCGGGTCTATTCTTATTATATTATTTTCAGATCTATAAAATGAAAAATTCAAAAATACCTTGCTGCAATTTATTTACATTTACTTTGTTTTGCACTTTTATTTATCTTTTACACCTATCTCTATCAGATCTCATCCTTCCAAGTAACCGTGAAGGGATTGACAACCCCTTTATCATGTTGGGTGCAAGTATTTGTTTGTTTGTGTAGGTGCTATCATTGGAGACTTGTGAGTTCCTCCTACTGGATTGATACCATGATTCTTAACTGAGGGAAATACTTATCTCTACTTTGCTGCATCAGCCTTTCCTCTTCAAGGGAAAAACCAACACAAGCTCAACAAGTAGCAAGCACCAAATGAGGTTCGGCAACCTAGATTACGTCGCTGATGCTCGGGGCAATTTGGTCTTTACCAGGTTCTCAGCCTTGCCTGAAGAGTCCAAAAACCCTGAAGCTTTGACTTCGGACCTTCTTTCCAACCCTATCTCCGGGTCGGCCCTTACCTTGGATCCGGCCTCAAGCCCGGATACGGCTTCGGCGCCCGAGGACCAGGGGTCAACCCTGGCCGGACACGCCCCGCACACTACCGCACCAGAGATTGACTCCGAAGAAATCCCGGATACCGATCCGGCTAGTCTCTCCCTATTAAACGAGATGCTAGATCGGATCCAGACAATGAACATCACACATGACCCGTCCTCGACCTATGCTTGGATAGCTCTTGAGGCAGACCACGAGGAATTTTACGTCCCACCCACCACCCACTTAGTAGCAACTTTCGAAGATATAACCAACATGCTGGACTACGCCTCTGAGGAGGCTGATGACATGGATGAAGATGTCGACGCCACGGCTTATATTGCTACTGCCCCTCCCATCACCGGACGGTGGACAGGCACTTCCACCTACGACATTTATATGGTGGACACCCCCAATGACAAGGGCGATGGCACCACAGGGAAAAGCGGCAATGGCACCACCAGAAAGGATGGCGATAAGCCAGGCGAGAAGCCGCCCAAAAGCCGACATCAGCGCAAATGATCCAAGGGGCTTAAAGGCAGGGAAAGCAACACGGGCAACGGAGAAGACGATACCCCGGACAATATGGAAAACCTCGGCGACCCCGTTGCCCCCGAGCAACAACTCAATGACTCGGAGGGGCACGAGGATCGTTATAACCCCGAGGACCTCAATGACTCCGAGGACAACAACTACCATCCCCTCTCCGAAGATGAGGTTAGCCTCGGAGCCGAGGATTTCATCGTCCTTGAGGACCCGCTGGATCAAGAATGGTTCAAGCGGCAACATATAGCCAATGCCAAAAGCTTGAAGAAGAAGCAGAAGCAGCTAAAAGCAGAACAAGATACCCTCGACGACAAATGGACAAAAGTCCTAGCAGCCGAAGAAGGGCACGGCGATCAGCGGCAAGATCAAAACAAAAGGTACCCACACCAACATTTGCTGCCGCAATTCGACGATGAGGCCATTGAGCCCGCACCCCCAAGACATACCCAGGCACACCAGCCCGACTGCCCCCCTTGAGGACGGGACAGGGCGGCTGGAGAGGCCGAAGATATACCTGCACTCCCTCGCAGGAGAGGCAAGGAGCCTATACAGCCATGATACCCGCACCCCCAAGACATATAGAAGACACCCAGGGAGCCAAAGGAGCACATGGGAGGAGGCCCGTGGGGCCCACTAGGCACCAGGGTGCGCCAAGGAGCCCAGGCGTGCCCTAGTGGGTAGTGGGGCCCATGGGAAGCTTCTCCACCGACCTCCACCTCTATAAATACTCTAAAATCCCAATAACCCTAGGGGAGTAAACACTTTTCCAGCCGCCACAAGTTCCAGAACCACGAGATCCAATATAGAGGCCTTTTCCGACACTCTGCTGGAGGGGGCAACGATTCTTCATCATCCTTGTTGCCCCTCCGATGATGCCTGAGTAGTTTACCACAGACCTACGGGTCCGTAGCTAGTAGCTAGATGGCTTCTTCTCTCTTTTTGATCTTCAATACAATGTTCTCCTCGATGTTCTTGGAGATCTATTTGATGTAATGACTTTTTGCGGTGTGTTTGTTGGGATCCAATGAATTGTGGTTTTATGACCAGTTCTATCTATGAATATTATTTGAGTCTTTGCTGAACTCTTATATGCATGATTGTTATAGCCTCATATTTCTTCTCTGAAATTTTGGTTTGGTTTGGCCAACTAGATTGATTTTTCTTGCCATAGGAAGAGGTGCTTTGTGATGGGCTCGATCTTGCGGTGCCAATCTCAGTGACAGAAAGAGACATGACACGCATGTATCGTTGTTATTAAGGGTAACAAGATGGGGTCTATTCCTACATGAATAGATCTTGTCTACATCATGTCATCATTCTTATTGCATTACTCTGTTTTTCCATGAACTTAATACACTAGATGCATGCTGGATAGTGGTCGATGTGTGGAGTAATAGTAGTAGATGCAGAGTCATTTCGATCTACTAATCTTGGACGTGATGCCTATATACATGATCATTGCCTTGGATATCGTCATGATTATTTGCTTTTCTATCAATTTCCCAAGAGTAATTTGTTTACCCGCCATATGCTATTTTCTTGAGAGAAGCCTCTAGTAAAAACTACGGCCCCAGGGTCTATTTCCTATCATAATAAATCTAAAAATATCTTGCTGCACTTTTCTTGTCAGCGTGCGACACCTATGGGACCCTCAAGCAATCCCTTTACGATTCGGCAGGGGGAGAGATATGCGCAAAGAGCAGAACCAACGATCGACACGGGGCTATTTTACCCAGGTTCGGGCCGCTAATCAGTGTAAAACCCTACTCCTGCCTTGTTTTATTATCAGTGTTCTTGAGCCCAGGCTCCAGGAGCGCTTGCAATGAACAGTACATTCAAAGAGCAGCTACGCATGCAGAATGGGCCTGAAGGTCCTCCCCCCTGTAGCAGTTGCCTTGGGCCTCCTTTTATATGCTCAAAGGGGTCACCACAGTGGCAAAATGTATATACATTGAGGTGTAAAGTAGCTACAGGGTCTTCATACCTAACCCCTGATGGATTAGGACGAACGCATTTAATGCATCGTGAGGTGTCCGTTTAGGTGTCCTCACTTTCATGGGGATGGAAAAAGGGGCCATCCCATCAGCACCGCTTAAGCTCTCCTCCACTAGCGCGTTGCCACACATCCAAAGAAGGACCCAGAATGTCGGGCTTGTTGCTGTGCCAGAGCAGTGGCACAGCAACAGAATCTTGCCGGGCGCCGAATCTTGCCGGGTGCCGAACCTTGCCGGGCGCCGAATCTTGCCGGGCGCCGAACCTTGCCGGGCGCCGAATCTTGCCGGGCGCCGAACCTTGTCGGATGCCGAATCTTGTCGGGCTTCGCAGACCACCCCGGCAAGATCTTGCCGGGCTTCGTATACCACCCCGGCAAGATCTTGCCGGGGAAGCTGGCTTTCGGATTCTAGCTCTTCTTATCTGCTGATCCTCAGATCTTTGACTTGAGAATTTCTTTGGTAGCCTGAGTCAACCTCGAACTGTTCCCCGACAAGCCTTGCCGCGAGTATGGCTACAACTGCCCGTGCACAAGTATGGGGTACTAATGGCCCAATACTTAGTACACCAACAGGAGCCCCCGGGCCTAGGCCACACACGAGTGCGAGGCGTTGTTGGGCTAGGCCCAAACAGTGCACGGGCACACGAGGTAGGGAATTAACTACTCGTAAATATCCCGTTTACTGTGCCCCCCACTACGCGCGCTGAACGCGCGACGTGGGAAGCGTGCGTCAAAGGCTGCAACTGCAACGCGCCTGCAGAGGCCCATTCACATTGGGGAGTAAAAGAGGCGGCCTCGCACCTTCCCCATAAAAAGGGAAACTGCAAAAGGCACAGCCCATTTACCTCCCTCTTCTTCTCAATCTGGCCATCGCCATTGTCTTCCTTCTCTCGAGCTCAGAGCAAAGCTTTCCCTCATCCGCCCGTCGCCTCCACGCCCGCTCCATCCCCGGCTTCCGCCCTGCATCCGTCATGCTGCCCAAGGCCAGCAAAGGCAAGGGCAAGGAGACGAAAGCCGATGTCCCGGAGAGCGAGCTGGCGAAGATGCGGAAGAAGCACGTCGTCTTCGCCCCGTCGGTTGATGCAAAAGCTCTGAAGGGGCGGTACCAGTGTATGTGGGCGAGGGAGACGCAGGCTCACCCCGCCACTCGCGTGATTCCAGGTTCTTGCTCCAAGAGCGGGTCAGACAGATATCCCTTCTTTGCTGCTTATTTCTATTGCGGGCTCTGTCCCCCATTTTCTGACTTCTTCAATGACATTATGTACACATACGGCTTCCATCTTCTTGACTTCACGCCAAATGCGGTACTGTGCATGTCCATCTTTGCTCATCTTTGTGAAAATTTTACCGGAGTGGTTCCCAATACTGCCCTTTTCCGCCACTACTTTTTCCCTCGTATCCAAAAAGGGGAGGCCCTCTCTGGTTCTATCGCCTGGATTCCAAGGGCTTGGAATAAGGAAATATACCCAGAAGGGGTTTACCGCAAGAAGTGGGACGAATGGCGGGCTGAGTGATGCTGGATCAAGGAAGCAGATCCCCATCCGTTCTGTCTGCCTCGACAGCAAAAAGCTGTCCGCGGTAGTGGCTGGAGCGATCTCGCTGCTGAAGATGAAAAACTCACAATCGCCACCACCAGGATCCTTCGCCTGAAAGCTGTCGGGCTAACAATGGAGATGATTGGCTTCGATTTCCTCCGCCGCCGCATTGCCCCCTTGCAGAATAAAGGGAGACCAGCTTGGGAATACCGAAACGCAGCGGACGTCATGAGACTGCTCCCCGGATTAAACAACAATTTGACTGCCATGCAACTTGGCGCTCTCCGTCAAAGGCTATTCCAGCGCGACAACAAGCATCGGTTGCCGGCAAGAATTGTCCCTCTGTGCAACAACTCTGCCCTGGGGTCGATTATCGCCACCATGCCACTGTTCAACGCCCACAGTCTCGACGCGACATGGGTTGAGCCATCCGAGGAAGAGGCACAAAAGTTCTTTGATAACTTGACGGAGAGGGCCGTCCGGGAAGAAGCAGACCTCATCCGAGCCACCACCGACGAAGAGGTGGCGTACATCGCCACTAGGGCGGAGGAGGCGAATCTTGCCGCGGAGGCTGGCAATGCCGGCTTCACAGAATGGGAAACCAATGACACAGAGGTAGTGGTGGAAGAAAATCCTGCTGGGAAGGACAAGGCTGCCGGGGGACAGAGCAGCACAACCACTGAGAGCTCGTCCGACGAAGACGCGGCCGAAGAAGAACCGCAAGAAGAGCTTCCAGCCCCAAAGAAGACAAAGCGTGTTCTTCGAAAGGCTGCATCTGGCATCCCGGCAAGCCATCCTTCCTCGAGCAGCGAGGCTCCCGGCAAGGAAGCGGCCGGCAAGACTGCGCCGCGGCAAGGAGTTCGACAGCAACCTGCGCGGCATGCGAGACCCACACCAGCGGCAACTGCTGAGGCGGCAGGGGTGTCTCGCACTACCGCGCCGGAGGCTGAGGTGGCGGAAACACACCAACCCCCCGTGCCTGCTACAGCCAAGCGACCTAGGACCCCTCCTCCGCCTCCCCACACAGACACTGCAACAGAGGTCGATTTTGACATCTCCGGCTTCAGTCCGGAGCGAGAAAAGGAAGAGTGAGTATCTTGCCACAGCCTTTATCTTCCAAATTCTGGATCATTCTTATTGACTTGCTTGTATTGTCTCCATAGTGATGTAGAAACCTTGACAGAGAGGATGGAGAAGAGGGCAAAGACTTCCACGGGCAACGATCCCCCGGCAGGCTTCACGAGCACGCCAGAAACTACAACCATCAGCCCGGATCTTAGTCCTCGACGCAGCCCCCAGCGCAGCTCCCAGCGTAAGTTCATTACTCTTTTTCCGTTGGGGAATGCTGAGGTTCCTATCCTTGCCGCTGATATCTTTGGGCTTGCAGGAGAAGGACGGCAACAAAGGGAGTTATCAGGAGATACCCTCGTTGCACCACCTCTGTCAACCACATCGCCCTCAAGCGCATCCCCGGCAAGAGATCACACCGACGAGCTTTTCTTGGTTGAGGAGGAGCCGACAACCATGGATACTGGCATCCTACCCCCGGCAACCGAGGTTGCCGGGAGGGGCGAGGCCACCTCTCGACAGCCCGATGCAGGTAACCAATTGCCTCAGTGCGCTTGCTATTCTTTCCTTTATCTCTCTTTATTTTGTCTTCTTGAACTTCAATCTTGATCTCATTCTGTTTCTCTCCCTTGTCCTTTAGAATTCCCTGAGATGGAACACATGGACATCGACACTGTCATCGAGGAGACTGCCAGGGATGTTGCCGCCGAAGCCGACAAAATTGCTGCCAGCGAGGCCGCCATGGATGCCACTGTAGAAGCCGGCGGTGCTCTTGCCGATGAGGCCGCCAAGACTGCACAGGGGGAACCCGCCAAGGAGTCTACTGAAGAGGGCGGCAAGAAGGCTGGTGACCGTACTGACGGCATTCCTGCCGCAAGAGCGCCAGGCGCTGCGCCGGCCACGGAGCCCCCTGCTACTGGTGAGGCGGCTGCTGAGTATCAACCGTCAACATCCGAAGTCCCCTCATCCAGCAAATATCTCAAAGTTGGCGAGAACCTGTTTGTCAACTTGCCGGGGACGGCAAGCATTGGGGCACAGGCCGAAGGGGAAGTCTTTGATGAAGAAATCATCGCCGCTGCTGGGCTCGAGATTGTTGATGATCCAAGCGCCAGCAGTGGCAAATCTGAAGAGGATCAGCTTCTTCAGGCCATGGGCAAAAATTTCCGCAAGCTCCAGGCACTTCACCGTGCTCGGAAAGAGAAAGCAGATTCCAGAATGGAAGTTGTCGAGGCGGCCGAAGCAGATTTTTAGAGGCGTGTCGAACAAATGCAAGTCTGGTACGCCGAGGCCCTCCAAGAGTTGACTGCCAGCCGGGAACAAGTGAGCCAAAACTGGACAGAGATCCTCTTGAAACAATCTGACATGGGGAAGGCGCAAGAGGAAGCTATGCAAAGAATTGCTACTGAAGATACTCTCCTGACGGCGCGTCGCATTGTGCTTGATGCTCACGAGGAAGACCTTGCCGCACGTGAGTGGGCGCTCGCCGCCAAGCTTCACAGCAAAGATGAAGATATCGAGAAGCTTGTCACGCGGCGGACCCAAGAGCTGGAGCAGAAGCACAAGGAGGCGCTCGAAGCTCTAACTGTAGATCACGCCGGCAAGCTCAAGGAGGCCGTCGATGCTGCCGAGGCTGCAGAGGCCGCCAAGAATGAGCTGAGCGACAAAGTCAAGAAACTGGAAGTGGATCTTGAAGAACACGGCAAGGAGCTCTCGACGCTCAAAGGTGACAGGGAAAAAACCCTCCACACCCTGGCGAAGATGCAAGTTGCCATGTCTAACAAGACCAAGCAGCTCTCCTCAGCAAATGATGCTATTGCCGATCTGAGGCTGAAGCTGACCATGTTGGATAAGTCTCTCAAGGACGGCAGGGCCCGCGAGAAGGCCCTGTGCAAAGATCTCCAGGAAGAGAGGAACCTGCTCAAGAGCGCTGCCGCCGCCCAAGTTGATTACGAAAAGGGGGTGAAAATCTGGACTGGACGCCTCATCGATGCTGCGGAGAAACTCACGGCACAATTATCATCCATGGGCCTGTTAAACTTCAGGTATTCCTCCGAAGAAAGAATATCTTCGAGCGCCAGGTTGACTATGTTCTTCGAAAGCATCATTGATGCTCTGAAGCTGCTTCAGTCTAACCGGGCGACCCAATTGGCCAACGAGTCCCGCCAGCTTTGCCAGGCCGTTCTCCGCAAGGTACTTATCAAGGTGGTGCATAATAATCCTGGCATCGACCTCTCCAACGTGCTCAGCCGCCTGCTAAAGGACGCAAATCTCGAGGCACTTGAGGAGCTTGTCGCGCCTATCCTTGAGAAGGTGGATTCAATCAAAAGGGTCGAAGGCCAGCGCAGAGATTAACTGCTCCACCTCTTCTTGCCGTCGCCATTCCATGCCAAAGACAATTAAGTCTTAAGTTAGAACTGTGGCAATGTATTAGTGTAATATAACTTGCTTATGTTTGGGTATATGTATGCTATCTCCCTTGTCTGATTCCTTTATGTATGGAGTTCACCCTACGCTTACTGAAAAACTTGCCGGCGCGCAACCTGCCGCGAGCGCTGGGTGCGGGATTTCAGCAGCCTGCTGGAGGTGCAGCGGCCGGCAAGACTCCTTGGCGTTCTCAGTGCAGCCACTTAAATCGTTGAGCGGACTCGAAACAAAATAAGGGCGCAACCGATTACAACAAGGGTTCCTTCGCGTGCAGGTTTTCCATACAAAAGTCGAAATCATCCAAGGAAAATAACTTTGCGATAAAGGAAACTTGCCCTAAGTTTTAGAACTTAGCTTTCTATCGCTGTCCTTCCTCCGGTGAGCGTCAATTCTGAACGTCGCCAACTGGTACCCATATCCTCCTCCCCCCCCTCCCGGGCAAACGTGCACACGAGGAACCCTTCTGTCTTCTGAGAAAAAGAAAGAAGAGAAAATAAAGATATGAAACCTTGGTGGTTCGTTAGAACTTACCGGGAGCAAGTGTCATACAACATCTTAAACAAACATGCATATATATATATGAACATGGAAATCAATAAGGAAATGCACAACACTTAAACTTATTCATCTGGGCTCAGGGTCTGCGCCTGTCTTTGTACAAAGGATTACATGCCTTGCCGGCAAGACTTGTACAAGAAAGGGGGTTGCCGGGGGCCCCCGGCAACCGCGCCTTATGGGTAGAACTTCCGAAGACGTTCAATATTCCAGGAATTGCTCACTGGAACGCCATCTTCGGTCTCCAAGCGGACAGCGCCGGGCCTGGTGACTCGTACTACCCGATAAGGGCCTTCCCACTTCGGCGTCAACTTGTTTGAATTCTTGGCGGACTGAATCCGCCAAAGAACAAGGTCGCCTTCCTCAAGGCTTCGGGCATGAACTTTACGGCTATGGTAGCGGCGCAAAGCTTGCTGGTAGCGTGCAGCTTGCACAGCAGCCTGAAGACGATTCTCCTCAAGGAGCACAGCGTCATCTTGCCGTAGTTGCTCTTGCTCAAGCTCATCATAAGCGAGCACTCGAGGTGATCCGTACATGAGTTCCGTGAGGAGAACTGCTTCCGCTCCGTAGACCAGAGCGAAGGGTGTCTGGCCGGTGGCTCGATTTGGTGTCGTTCTGATTAACCAAAGAACCGCTGGCAATTCATCAATCCAGCGTCTTCCGCACTTTCTCAGCCTGTCAAAGGTTCTGGTCCTGAGACCGCGCGGCACTTCAGCATTGGCCCTCTCCGCTTGACCGTTGCTCTCGGGTGAGCAACAGAGGCAAAACAAATTTTGCCGCCAAGGTCTTGGACGTACTGCATGAAGGTGCGACTTGTGAATTGCGTGCCATTGTCGGTGATGATCATGTTGGGCACACCGAAACGGCAAACTATCCCTTTAAAGAACTTGACGGTTGATTGTGCTGTCACCTTCCTCACTGCTTCCACCTCCGGCCACTTTGTGAACTTGTCGATAGCAACATACAAGTACTCAAAGCCCCCGGTAGCACGGGGGAAAGGGCCCACTATGTCGAGCCCCCAGACCAAAAATGGCCAGGAGAGAGGGATCGTTTGAATAGCTTGAGCTGGCTAATGCGATTTCTTCGAATGAAACTGGCACGCTTCACACTTGGTTACTAGTGCAGTTGCATCCTGGAGAGCGGTGGGCCAAAAGAAACCTTGCCGGAATGCTTTCCCGACAAGTGCTCTTGATCCTATGTGAGAGCCACATATGCCTTCATGTATTTCCGCCAACAGCTCTAGTCCATCCTCCCGAGGAATGCACTTCAATTTCACACCGTTCGGTCTCTTTCTATACAGGACGTCATCGACGAACTTGTACATAACAGACCGACGGGCTACTTTTTCCGCTTCTTCCTGTTCCTCCGGGAGTTCTCCTGTCTGAAGGAAATGGACAATGTGCTGCGCCCATGCTGGAGCCTGGGGCTCAACAGCTAGGACTAAAGGCATCTCCTCCGCCGGGGGAACATTTGTCTCGACAGTGAAAGCGTGAGGTTCCGCCGGAGCCTGTCGTTCCCCGGCAGGTTTGTCGTTGATCCCGGCAGGTTCCTTGCCGGCGGCTCCGGGGAGCTCTGCCGGAAAGTACTGTCCAGAATTCAACTTCCTTCTATTTTCTTGCTGCATTGATGGCGCCACAGATGGTTGAGTCAAATGGAGCACCAAAGTTCCTGGTTCCACAGGCAACTTGAGGGCGGCGCGCTTTGACAGGTCGTCGGCAATACTGTTCTCGGCACGAGGGATGTGCTTCATTTGCAGACCGTCAAAGTGCTCTTCCATTTTTCTCACTTCATCCATGTAGGCTTGCATCAATGGACTCTGATAACTCTTGTTAACTTGCCTGATGACAAGCTGCGAATCGCCCCTGATGACAAGCTTCTTGATACCAAGATCTGCCGCGATCCTGAGACCGGCAAGCAGGCCCTCATACTCTGCGGTGTTGTTTGTCGAACTCTCCCGGGGAAAATGCATCTGGACTACGTACTTGAGGTGCTCTCCGGTGGGTGCGACAAGCAGCACGCCAGCACCGGCGCCTTGCAGCGAAAAAGCCCCGTCAAAGTACATAACCCATTGCTGATCGATTTCCTTGCCGGGGAGAGTTGTTTCTTGAACCTCTTCGTCTGGCGTTGGGGTCCATTCCGCAAAGAACTCTGCCAAGGCCCTGCTCTGAATTGTCAAAGTGCTTTCAAACTTAAGGCCAAAGCTCGACAACTCCAACGCCCACTCCACAATCCTGCCGGTTGCTTCTGGATTTCGCAAAATCCGTTGCAACGGGAAGCGAGTGACGACAGTGATTTCATGTGCTTGAAAATAATGGCGCAGCTTCCTCGAGGCCATAAGGAGGCCGAAAAGCAACTTCTGCACGCCAGAATATCTTGACCTAGCTCCTTGCAAAAGAGAGCTAACAAAATAAACTGGGCGCTGCACCACCTTTTCCTTCTGCACTGGTTCTTCTGACTGCACAGATCCTGTCTTGCCGGGATCAACCCTTGCCAGGGAAGATCCTGCCGCGTTGCCTGACGGTCCTGCCGCTGGTGTTGCTTCCTCATCAGCTTCTCTCTGCGCCACTAACGCAGCACTAACCACTTGATTTGTTGCTGCCAAATATAGCAGCAACGGCTCTCGTGGTTTAGGCGCGACCAGTGTCAGCGGAGAAGAAAGGTATTTCTTCAAATCTTGCAGTGCAGCCTCTGCCTCCGGAGTCCATTTCATCGGACCTGCCTTCTTCAAAATTTTGAAAAAGGGCAGGGCGCGCTCAGCAGATTTGGAAATAAACCTGCTTAGAGCAGCAACACAGCCGGCAAGACGACGGACATCCTTGACGCGTCTTGGTGCTTCAATCTGCTCAATAGCTTTGATCTTGTCGGGGTTCGCTTCGATTCCCCGTTGAGATACAAAGAATCCGAGAAGCTTGCCGGAAGGAACACCAAACACGCACTTCTCAGGATTGAGCTTTAAGTTGATCTTGCGCAGATTTGCAAATGTTTCTTCTAGATCTTGTATGAGCGTCGCTTTGTCTTTGGTTTTGACCACTATATCATCCATATATGCCTCTATATTTCTATGGAGCTGAGGCTCAAAACCAACTTGGACCGCTCTCGCAAATGTAGAACCAGCACTTTTCAACCCGAAAGGCATTCGTATAAAACAATACGTACCACATGGGGTGATAAATGCGGTCTTTTCTTCATCTTCTTTTGCCATGAAGATCTGATGATACCCTGAGTAGGCATCAAGGAAGGACAGTAGATCACAACCAGCAGTGGAGTCCACAATCTGGTCGATGCGCGGCAAGGGAAGGGATCTTTTGGACAGGCTTTATTGATATCTGTATAATCGATACACAGCCTCCATTTCCCAATCGTCTTGCGCACTACAGCCGGATTAGCCAACCAGGTTGGGTGAAGTACTCCTCTAACCAATCCTGCCGCCTCCAGCTTCTTGATTTCTTCGGCAATGAATTCTTGCCGCTCCAAGGCTTGCTTCCTGACCCTCTGCTTGACGGGCCGCGTGTGAGGACAGACAGCAAGGTGGTGCTCAATTACCTCCCTGGGAACTCCGGGGATGTTAGACGGTTGCCATGCGAACACGTCAACATTCGCCCACAGGAAGGCAATGAGCGCGCTTTCCTATTTGTCATCTAGGGTGGAACTTATGGTGAAAGTTCCTCCCGTTCCGTCCTCCCTGACGGGCACCTTTTTGGTCTCTGGTGGAGCGGCCTTGGATCTCTTGTTCTTACTGGTGGAACTCTCTGGTGCATCCTCAACGGAAGCGCAGCACTCCGAGGAGGTGCGCTTACCGGAGTTCGCACCAAGATTCTCACCGGTCTTCTTCTTCCCCCGGGGAGTTCCAGTAGCAGGAGCAGATGCCTTGACGGCAGGTGCTGCAACTGCTTCCCGGTAGAGTTGGTCGGCACAGATGAGTGCATCCTTCTTATCGGAATGGATAGTAATGACACTCAACGGCCCGGGCATCTTCAAAACATTATACGCGTAGTGTGATGCCGCCATGAACTTAGCCAACGCTGGCCGACCAAGGATCCCATTGTATGACATAGGGATGTAACCGGTAGCGTAATCTTGCCCTTTGGCTGGGTTCTTCCTGGATTGACCCCTTGAAACGTGCCCGTTTCTTCGAGATCTTCATCAGGAATTTGGAGCCTCTTGAGCACATCCGGTGAGATTAGGTTCAGCCCGGCCCCACCGTCAACTAGCATTTTCGTCACCTTGAGGTTGCGGATTGTTGGTGAGACCAATAATGGCAAGCACCCGACCGCGGTTGTGCGATCAGGGTGATCCTCGGCGTCGAAAATGATAGGCGTGTTGGACCACTTCAGGGGCTTACATGCATCCAGTGATGGCTCTGTTGCATTGACTTCTCGCACCCACTGTTTGAGCCGACGGTGGGAAGAATGCAACGAGGCGCCCCCGTCGATACACATGGCCTCTGTAGCTTTCTGGAATTCTTGCTCACTGGACTCATCGTCTTCTTCATCATCATCTTCTTCTTTGTCTCGGCCTCGAGCGGGCCTCTCCCTCTGTTGCTTGGCCTTGCCGCGGCGACCCCCTCGGCCACCGCGCTTCTTGCCAGACCCCTCAGCACCGTCATGGGCCTTCTCCTTATCTCGCCTTTCATACTCAGCCCTCTGCTTCTCGACAAGCTGTTCAACTTGCCGGCAGTTTTGGAGATCGTGACCCTTGGTGCGATGGATCTTGCAGTAGTGCTTGCCAGAGTTTTCCGACTTGTCGGCAGCCGCCAAGGCCTGGCATGAGGAGCACCCGGCAAGTTCCTTGCCGGGGTCGTCAACCTTGGCCTTCTTGGCGGCGCCGGGGTTGCCGGATTCCTCGACAGCAAGCACGGTCTTGCCTTTGCGCTTCTTGTTCCGCCGCCGGCCTTTCCTTGATGGGGTTGCAGCGTCTTCGTCTTCTGATTCTCTCCCCGCACCAACAGCCTCGCCAGGGAGTTTCCTCCCTTCTTCAGCTCGGGCGCACTTGTCGGCCAAAGCGTAAAGCTCGGCAATACTCATGACTTTGCTCATTGCCAGCTCTTCCCGCATTCTGCGGTTACGCATGTTCTGGTGAAACACGCTAACAATAGCGGCAGGGTGAACGTCAGGAATATTGTACGGCACCCGGCTAAATCTCTGCATAAACTTGCGCAGGGGTTCGCCCTCCCTCTGAGGGATGATATGCAAATCACTCTCTTGGCCAGGAGCTTGGTGGCCTCCGACAAAGGCGCCAACAAACTGATGGCACAGATCTGACCAAGAAGGAATAGAATTCTCCGGCAGATGCATCAACCATGACCTGACATTGGGTTTGAGCACCAACGGGAAGTAGTTGGCAAGTATCTTGTCATCTCGGCCCCCGGCAGCCTGCACCGCAATGGTGTAGATGCTCAGGAACTCCGAGGGATGAGTCTTGCCGTCATATTTCTCCGGGACCTCTGGCTTGAAGGTTCAGGAATTGGGCCACTGGACTTGCCGCAGCTCATGGGTAAATGCTGGAGTCCCTACCTCGTAAGGCAAGTCACCTACGTCCCCTGGCGCAGGCTCGTCGACAGCCGGCCCTGCGCGCTTATCAGATTGATAGCGCGCTTCCCGTCGCCGCTCGATGGTGGTTCGAGCGTCCTCTTTGCCCCGTTCCTGGAGAACTTGACGCTGGTCACGGCGCATCCGTGGATCGGACGACGCCGTGGAATCATCATCACGGCGGTCGACCCGCTGGGTTGTCGCCCGCCGCTGGTGTCGCGGAGGGGAGTGCACCGTGGTTGCACCACCTCCGGTTTTCTCCACATCGGCTCGCGCCGGATCGATGGGCCGCCGCTGTGAGGGCCCTGCCTCCTATAGCCCATCTTTGTTGGCGAAGCCAATGAGGCTCTGGATAGTAGCTCGCCACTCCTCCATCTTCTCCGGAGTAGGAGGGAAATCGAGGAGCAGCTGCGCACGTGCCAAGGCTTCCGCTGGCATAGGCGGCGGCGACAGGTGCGAGGTACGTGAGGTGCTTTGACTCCTAGCCATGTTAGAAGGAGCACCATCACGGTCACACGACCGCGCGCCACCTCCGCCGGCAGCTCGGTGTGCATGCTGGGCCCGCGCACCTTGGGATCGATGCGCAGAAATCTTTTCATGGGGACGCCCTAAACCACCAGCACCATGACGTTGCTCATCGTGCACGGCCTGGGAAGGCCGTGACGCTGGCACCAGCGCGGGAGCCCCAGAAAGCGTCCTCCGATCACTGGAATTCGTTGTGCCACCCGTAGGCAACACAGCTCCATCTCTGGATCCAGCGGCATGTGGGTTGCCGCTGCCGCTGCGAACGACGCCGCTCGCCTGGCTTGGATCACCGGAACACCATGGAGGCTCTAATCCTCTTCCTTCTGCACTCACGCCATCGCCCGTATGCGAGGGCACAGGTAAAACGGACGTGGATGGTTGCGCCGTTGCGGCGCTCTTCTTCTTGGGTGGCATGATGATGAAGATGATGAAGAAACTAAGGCGCCGATCACTGGATCAGGTTCACACAACCTACGACCCCCTACCTGGCGCGCCAAAGATGTCGGCGTGCGACACCTATGGGACCCTCAAGGAATCCCTTTACGATTCGGCAGGGGGAGAGATATGCGCAAAGAGCAGAACCAACGATCGATGCGGGGCTATTTTACCCAGGTTCGGGCCGCTAATCAGCGTAAAACCCTACTCCTGCCGTGTTTTATTATCAGTGTTCTTGAGCCCAGGCTCCAGGAGCGCTTGCAATGAACAGACGTTCAAAGAGCAGCTACGCATGCAGAATGGGCCAGAAGATCCTCCCCCCTGTAGCAGTTGCCTTGGGCCTCCTTTTATATGCTCAAAGGGGTCACCACAGTGGCAAAATGTATATACATTGAGGTGTAAAGTAGCTACAGGGTCTTCATACCTAACCCCTGACGGATTAGGACGAACGCATTTAATGCACCGTGAGGTGTCCGTTTAGGTGTCCTCACTTTCTTGGGGATGGAAAAAGGGGCCATCCCATCAGCACCGCTTAAGCTCTCCTCCACTGGCGCGTCGCCACGCATCCAAAGAAGGACCCAGAATATCGGGCTTGTTGCTGTGCCAGAGCGGTGGCACAGCAACAGAATCTTGCCGGGCGCCGAATCTTGCCGGGCGCCGAACCTTGCCGGGCGCCGAATCTTGCCGCGCGCCGAACCTTGCCGGACGCCGAATCTTGCCGGGCTTCACAGACAACCCCGGCAAGATCTTGCCGGGGAAGCTGGCTTTCGGATTCTAGCTCTTCTTATCTGCTGATCCTCAGATCTTTGACTTGAGAATTTCTTTGGTAGCCTGAGTCAACCTCGAACTGTTCCCCGACAAGCCTTGCCACGAGTATGGCTACAACTTCCCGTGCACAAGTACGGGGTACTAATGTCCCAATACTTAGTACACCGACATTTATTTATTTATTTAATTTTGTGTTTCAGGTAGATCTATTTATCAAAACCTATACAATTTAATCTATCTCAATACCGAGGAGGGATTGACAACCCCTCTTACGCGTTGGGTTGCAAGTTTTTGTTGTTTGTGTGCAGGTGTTCTTTACATAGTGTTACTTGGTTCTCCTACTGGATTGATAACATTGGTTTCATAACTAAGGGAAATACTTACCTTTGCTGTGCTGCATCATCCTCTCCTCTTCGGGGAATTACCAACGCAGATACAAGCAATCATGAGGAATTTCTGGCGCTGTTGCCGGGGAGACATCATCAACATCTATCAAGTACCCAATCACAAATCTCATCTCCTTGCAATTGTTTTATTTGCCATTTACCTCTCGTTTTCATCTCCCCCACTTCTAAAAAGTTTTTGCAAAAATCCAAAAATATTTTTCGTTTGTCATTTTCTTGTTTGATCTTTTGTTTGCGTGTGATCGTGTTTGCGTAATCACAATGTCTCAAAGAAAGTATTATGATGTTCCCTATCCCAATATCTTGCTTGAGATTGAGAAAAATACCAAACAATACATGACTAAAGAATTTGAGCATAATAATTTTTCACCGAGGAGCTTAAAGAACACTCTATTGTGTTAGATGCTATAACAAAACAACTTGATCATGTTAGCAAAGAAGTTGCCAAGCTCCAATCTAAGTATGCTCAGACTAAAAAATTTCTAGGTAAAATATTCGATGCACAAGCTACACTAGTAAATCAAATGGCGGCAAAGTCAGAATCTCTAGAAGGTAGTAATGATGAAGATCTTAAGATGATTGGCGTTTCTTCTATTGATTCCTTGATTAGTAATATTAAAATTTATGATAAGGGGACTAAAGAAGAGTCAACTTCAGCTAGATGGCGTCCCCATAATTCGGAGGGTGAAAATCTTGTTGAAAAAATTGATAAAAGTGGGTTTGGAGAGGTAAAAATTTTAACTAGTGATGTGCCCACTCTTTTGGATTACAAAGACTTTAATTATGATAGTTTTTATTTGATTGAATGTATTTCTTTGTTGCAATCCAAGATAAATTCAGATAATGCATATGAATAAAAGAAAGCTTTTACTAAACATATTGTTGAAGCGATGATGAAAGCTTTAGAAGAAAAGCTAGAATTAGAGATATCAATTCCTAGAAAATTATATGATGAATGGGAACCCACCATTAAAGTCAAGATCAAAAATTATGAGTGCAATGCTTTATGTGATTTGGGTGCTAGTGTTTCCACAATTCTGAAATCTCTATGTGATGTGCTAGGTTTTACCAATATAGAAGAATGTTCTCTTAATTTTCACTTGGCGGATTCTACTATTAAAAAGCCTTTGGGAAGAATTAATGATGTTCTTATTCTTGCAAATAGGAATTATGTGCCCATACATTTTATTGTTCTTGATATTGATTGCAATCTGTCTTGTCCCATAATACTTGGTAGACCATTTTTACGAACTATAGGTGTCGTGATTGATATGAAAGAAGGGAATATTAAATTTGATTTTCCATTAAAAATGGGTATGGGACACTTCCCTAGAACTAGAATTAAGCCATCGTATGAATCAATCATGAGGGAAACCTATGGAGCAAAAACTAAAGATGGCAACACTTGAATCTATGCATTATGCCTAGCTAGGGGCATAAAACAATAGCGCTTGTTGGGAGGCAACCCAATGAATAAAATAATTTTTTTACTTTTTATTTCTGTTCTTGTGTGTTTACACAATTATGCTACTGTTATGATTGTGTTTTTTGTGTTTTAATTAGTGTTTGTGCCAAGTAAAGCCTTTAGGATCATGTTGGGTGATAGTTGATTTGATCCTGTTGGAAAACAGAAACTTTTGTGTCTAGTAGAAGAATTATTAAAATTCACTTGAGCATGATAAAATCATGATTGTTTTTACACATGATTGATACACAAATTTCCTACGTTGTCCTAGTTTTTCAGATTTTTTGGAGTTACAGAAGTATGGTCAAAGTCCAGATTACTACAAACTATTCTATTTTTGACAGATTCTATTTTCGTTGCATTGTGTGCTTATTTTGATGAATCTATGGATTGTATCGGGGTATAAGCCATGGTAAAGTTAGAATACAGTAGGTATAATTCAATAATAAAATATGAATGGGTTTGCAACAGTACTTAAAGCGGTGATTTGCTTTATTATACTAACGGATCTAACGAAGGTTTTGTTAAGTTTTGTGTGATTGAAGTTTTCAAGTTTTGGGTGAGATCACGATGGATGAAGGAATAAGGAGTGAAAAGAGCCTAATCTTGGGGATTCCCATGGCACCCCAAGGTAATATTCAAATAGTACCAAGCAACTAAGCTTGGGGATGCCCCGGAAGGCATCCCCTCTTTCTTCCAACGACCATCGGTAATTTTAGTTGGAGCTATATTTTTATTCATCACATGTCATGTGTTTTGGTTGAATCGTCTTGTATTATATCAGTCTTTGCTTGTTTTGCTTTTTAGTTTGCCACAATCATCCTTGCTGGACACACCTATTTGAGAGAGTCATAATGATGCTACGATTTGTTAGAATTGCTCTATGTGCTTCGCTTAAAAAAATTGAGCTATGGAATTGCTCTAGTGCTTCACGTATATCTTTTTGAGCACGGTGGTGATTTAATTTTTGAAGAAATATGCTCTCATGCTTCACTTAGATTATTTTGAGAATTAGCAAAATTTTAAAGAAAATCCTCTCATTGATTCATGTATATTATTTTGAGAGTTGAAAATTATTTTGAAGAAATATTTATGCTCTTGTGCTTCACATAAACTTGTTTGAGGGCCTTTTTAGTAGCAATGGTAATATATGAAATTGGTCCCAAAGTGATAGATATTCAAGGGGGATATAATAAAGACTTTCATGAAGATCATTGGATATTATAAACTTGATTCCTTGTAATAGTTTTGTGATATGGAGATAGTAATATGTGAGTCATGTTGGTGAGAAATTATGCTTTAGTAAGAATATTGGTGTTAAGGTTTGTGATTCCCTATGCAAGCACGAAAGTCAATAGTTATGCAATGAAGTTACATCCTACTTGTGGTGCATTCTTCATTGTTAGTTATGTTCAATGCTTGTTTATGAGAGTCTTCGTTTTTTGGTTGGTTGCTTCTCAATCTATTTGCTAGCCTTTCCTTGTACTAAGCGGCAATACTGCTTGTGCATCCAAACTCCTTAAACCAAGTTGTGCCAAATGAGTCCACCATACCTACCTATATGCGGTATTTCCATGTCATTCCAAGTAAATTTGTATGTGCCAACTCTAATTTTCAAAATGAATTTCCTTTTTGTGTACCCGTACCGCTCATGAAGCTGCAGGGGGTGGCCAATATTTTCCATACTAGATGTGTTATTCTCAAGATGAGTGTTTATTCACTTATAATTGCAAGAGAGTGTGGCAGGTAATAGGGATGCCCAGTCCCGAAATGAAAAAAATATATTTATGTTGTCAATAATAAATTACTTGGAAAGTGTTGGTATGGAAGGCACCCGTGGATACAGCTAGCCATGAATTGTGAAAGAATAGTGGAAAAAGGAATAAACTTTATTTTATGTTTGGGAACCGCCTATGATGTATCTAGCATGGAAAGTACTGGGAATTCTCGGTCGTTTTTGTTGACAGGAAAAGCATGCCACTCAAAACAATTTTATCTCTCAATTTAAGCTTTGAGCTCTAGCACCTCTACAAATCTCTGCTTCCCTCTGCGAAGGGCCTATCTATTTACTTTTATGCAATTTTTATTTTTATTGAGTCTCCATCTTCTCCTAGAAAGCACCAACTAGGGAGCACTATTATCATACTTGTGCATTGGGCATAGCTAATATTTGAGTGTATTTCATGAATGGATCAATGATTGAGCATAATGGGCTAGGGATAGCTTTCTTTAGGGTTGATATTTTGAAACATATGGTTGCTTGTTGATATGCTTGAGTATTGATGTCTTCATGTCAATTATAGACTATTGCTTTGAATCATCTAAAGTCCAAATGTCCATGCTACAAAAAAAAGAATATATGATGAACATGTTAGGCGGCATTCCACATCAAAAATTCCATTTTTATCATTTACCTACTCGAGGACGAGCAAGAATTAAGCTTGGGGGGTGCTGATACGTCTCCAATGTTTCTATAATTTTCGATTGTTTCATGTTGTTATGTTATCAATCTTGGATGTTTTATATTCATTTACTAGCAACTTTATATCATTTTTTGGGACTAACTTATTGACATAGTGCCCAGTGCCTGTTGCTGTTTTCTGCTTGTTTTTTACTTTGCATAATATCAATACCAAACGGAGTCCAAATGCAATGAAACTTTTTGGAGAATTTTTCTGGACAGATCACCTAGGGAGCCAAAGGAGCACACGGGAGGAGGCCCGTGGGGCCCTCTAGGCACCAGGGCGCACTAGGGAGCCCAGGCACACCCTGGTGGGTAGTGGGGCCCATGGGAAGCTTCTCCACCGACCTCCACATCTATAAATACTCTAAAATCCCAAAAACCCTAGGGGAGTCGATGAAACACTTTTCCAGCCGCCGCAAGTTCCAGAACCACGTGATCCAATCTAGAGGCCTTTTCCGGCACTCTGCCGGAGGGGCCAACGATCACGGAGGGGTTCTTCATCATCCTTCTTACCCCTCCGATGATGCCTGAGTAGTTTCCCAGAGACCTACGGGTCCGTAGCTAGTAGCTAGATGGCTTCTTCTCTCTTTTTGATCTTCAATACAATGTTCTCCTCGATGTTGTTGGAGATCTATTTGATGTAATGACTTTTTGCGGTGTGTTTGTTGGGATCCGATGAATTGTGGATTTATGATCAGTTCTATCCATGAATATTATTTGAGTCTTTGCTAAACTCTTATATGCATAATTGATATAGCCTCATATTTCTTCTCCGAAATTTTGGTTTGGTTTGGCCAACTAGATTGATTTTTCTTGCCATGGGAAGAGGTGCTTTGTGATGGGTTCGATCTTGCGGTGCTCAATCTCAGTGACAGAAAGAGACATGACACGCATGTATCATTTCTATTAAGGGTAACAAGATGGGGTCTATTCTTACATGAATAGATCTTGTCTACATCATGTCATCGTTCTTATTGCACTACTCTGTTTTTCCCTGAACTTAATACGCTAGATGCATGCTGGATAGCGGTTGATACGTCTCCAACATATCTATAATTTTTTATTGTTCCATGCTATTATATTATCTGTTTTGGATGTTTCATATTCATTAATATGCTATTTTATATTATTTTGGGGCTAACCTATTAACCTAGTGCCCAGTGCCAGTTTCTGTTTTTCCTTGTTTTTGACTTTTACAGAAAAGGAATACCAAACGGAGTCCAAACGCAATAAAATTTTACGGTGATTTTCCACGAGACTTTGAGAGGAGGCCAGAAGACCTACGAGGCGGCCACAAGCAGTAGGGGCGCGCCCCCCAGGGCTCGTGGGCCCCTCGAAGACCTTCCAACCCTAATCTTTGCACTATAAATCCTCAAATATTCCCCCTACACCAGAGGGTACACCAAAAATACTTTTCCGCCGCCGCAAGCTTCTATTCTTGTGAGATCCCATCTTGGGGCCTTTTCTGGCACTCCACTGGAATGGGATTCGATCACAAAGGGCCTCTACACCACCCTTGCTGCCCTTTCGATGATGCGTGAGTAGTTTACCACGGACCTAACGGTCCATAGCTAGTAGCTAGATGGCTTCTTGTCTCTCTTTGATCTTCAATACAATGTTCTCCTCGATGTTCTTGGAGATCTATTCAATGTAATCTTCTTTTGCGCTGCGTTTGTTGAGATCCGATGAATTGTGGATTTATGATTAGATTATCTATGAATATTATTTGAGTCTTCTCTGAACTCTTTTATGCATGATTGAGAAAGCTTAGTATTTCTCTCCGATCTATCGATTTGGTTTGGCCTACTAGATTGGTTTTCTTGCAATGGGAGAGGTGCTTTGTGATGGGTTCAATCTTTCGGTGTCATCACCCAGTGACAGTAGGGGTAGCGAGGCACGTATTGTATTGTTTCCATTAAGGATAAAAAGATGGGGTTTATATCATATTGCTTGAGTTTATCCCTCTACATCATGTCATCTTGCTTACGGCGTTACTCTATTCTTATGAACTTAATACTCTAGATGCAAGTAGGATTCGGTCGATGTGTGGAGTAATAGTAGTAGATGGAGGCAGGAGTCGGTCTACTTGTCACAGACGTGATGCCTATATTCATGATCATTGCCTTAGATATCGTCATAACTTTGCGCTTTTCTATCAATTGCTCAACAATAATTTGTTTACCCATCGTATGTTTTCTTCAAGAGAGAAGCCTCTAGTGAAACCTATCTCTATTAGATCTCACTCTTGCAAGTGACCGTGAAGGGATTGACAACCCCTTTTCGCGTTGTGTGCAAGTGTTTGTTAGTTTGTGCAGGTGCATATATTGGGGACTTGCTTGTGCCTTCTACTGTATTGATACCTTGGTTCTTAACTGAGGGAAATATTTATCTCTACTTTGCTGCATCACCATTTCCTCTTCAAGGGAAAAATCAACGCAAGCTCAAGAAGTAGCAGGAAGAATGTTAGGCGCCGTTGCCGGGGCGGTTCTACATCAAGCCTACCAAGTACCTATCATAAACTCTCATCTCTTGCACTTACATTATTTGCCATTTGCCTCTCGTTTTCCTCTCCCCTACTTCTAAAACATTTTTAGAAAATCACAAAAATATTTGCCATTTATTCGCTTTCTTTCCATGTGCTTTTTGTTTGTTTGTGTGCTAGATTGCTTGCTTTCTTTCCATGGCTAGTCCTTCTATCATAATTAGTACCCCGGAAAGTGAGGTTCTTAATTTTAAACAAAGGGGGGAGAAAATTTAAAGGATGCTTGGTATAGAATTTGCGATGCTCAAAATAGATCTACTCATAAGCAATCCACTACCGTTCTTCTTCGAAATTTTTATGTGGGTGTTACTACTTGGTATAGATTTGTGCTAGACATGATCACTGGGGGTAATTTCTTAGGCGGTCACCCTATGGATGTTTACAATGCTATGATAAACTTGGTAGGATCACCACCAATCATGATTAATGAGACAGCTTTAACTTTGGGACATGTGATGCAAAGGGTTGATATCATTGAAAATAAAATTTCTACCAATGAGCTTATTGAAAATTTGGATAAAAAGATTCATAACCATATTACCCAATTTGGATCCAAGGTAGGAATCACCTTACAAGCCCTAAAAGAGAAAGAACCTATAATTAATGAAAGGGTAGAACAAGGATCCGCTAGAATTGATAAGCTAGAGGATATTATTACCAATTTGGGTTCCGCTTTTGCCGCTGTCAAAACTACTCCAAAATTTCATCCTAACAAAACTACTAAGTTTATTTATGTTCCTGAAAATAAGGGTGGATCATCTAGTAAAAGGAAACAAAGATCTTAAGATGATAAGTATTTGCCCTAGCTTTATCAATATTATTAAGGAACCAATTCCTACGCATGAATATCTCGATTTCTTACCTAGGAGTGTGATCAACAACAAACCTAATGAAATCCCTAGGAAGGATAGATGTGCAATTGAGGAATTGAATAACAAAGATGACAATACCTAGATCTATGCATTATGCCTAGCTAGGGGCGTAAAACAATAGCGCTTGTTGGGAGGCAACCCAATTTTATTTTGTGTCTTTTGTTTTTGCTTCTTTTTTTCAATAAATACACATTATTACTTCTGTAGTAATTGTGTTTTAGTGTTTTAGTTAGTGTTTGAGCCAAGTAAGACCTTTGGGATGGTTTATGGTGATAGTTGATTTGATCTTGCTGAAAAACAGAAACTTTTGCATGCAGTAGCAGAATTGTTAAAATTCACAGCAGAGTGATAAAATTCTGAATGTTTTACACAAGATTTATATACAAGTTTCCTAGGTTTTCCTAATTTTTCAGAATTTTTGGAGTTACAGAAGTATATGAAATTTCCAGATTACTACAGACTGTTCTGTTTTTGACAGATTCTGTTTTCTATGTGTTGTTTGCTTATTTTGAGGAATCTATGGGTAGTATCGGGGGGTATGAACCATGGAGAAGTTGGAATACAGTAGATATTACACCAATATAAATTTAGAATGAGTTCACAATAGTACCTAAAGTGGTGATTTATTTTATTACACTAACGGAGCTTACGAGCTTTCTGTTAAGTTTTGTGTTGTGAAGTTTTCAAGTTTTGGGTAAAGATTTGGTGGACTATAGAATAAGGAGAGACAAGAGCCTAAGCTTGGGGATGCCCACGGCACCCTAAGGTAATATTCAAGGACAACCAAACATTTAACCTTGGGGATGCCCCGGATGGCATCCCCTCTTTCGTCTTCAATCCATCGGTAAATTTACTTGTGGCTATATTTTTATTCACCACATGGTATGTGTTTTGCTTGGAGCGTCTTGTATTATATGAGTCTTTGATTTTTATTTTTTCACCATCATACTTTATGTACACACCTTTTGAGAGGGACACGCATTAATCGTGAATTTATTAGAATACTCTATGTGCTTCACTTATATCTTCTGAGCTAGGCAGTTGCTCTAGTACTTCACTTATATCTTTTTAGAGCAAGACGGTGGGTTTATTTTGTAGAAATTGATGAACTCTCATGCTTCACTTATATTATTTTGAGAGTCTAAAAATAGTATGGCAATTTTCTGAGGTTATGAATTTGGTCCTAATATGATGGGCATCCAAGAGGGATATAATAAAAACTTTCATAAAGAGCATTGAATATATGAGAAGTTTGATTCCTTGCATTTGTTTTGAGATATAAAGATGGTGATATTAGAGTCATGCTAGTGAGTAATTGTGGATTGGTAGAAATACTTGTGTTAAAGTTTGTGATTCCCGAAGCATGCACGTATGGTGAACCGTTATGTGATGAAGTCAGAGCATGATTTATTATTGATTGTCATCCTTTGTGTGGAGGTCGGGAGCGCGCGATGGTTAACTCCTACCAACCTCTCCCCTAGGAGCATGCATATTAGTACTTTGTTTCGATGGCTCATAAACTTTTGCAATAAGTATGTGAGTTCTTTATAACTAATGTTGAGTCCATGGATTATATGCACTCTCACCCTTCCACCATTGCTAGCCTCTCTAGTACCGCATAATTTTCGCCGGTGCATTAAACCCACCATATACCCTTCCTCAAAATAGCCACCATACCTACCTATTATGGCATTTCCATAGCCAATCCGAGATATATTGCTATGCAACTTCCACCGTTCCGTTTATTATGACACGCACCATCATTGTCATATTGTTCTCATATGCATAAGGTATTCATATAGAGTCATATCTTTGTTCTAGTATCGAGTTGTAATTTTTGAGTTGTAAGTAAATAAAAGTGTGATGATCATCATTATTAGAGCATTGTTCCATGTGAGGAAAGGATGATGGAAGCTATGATTCCCTCACAAGTTGGGATGAGTCTCCGGACTTAAAATAAAAAAGAGGCCAAATAGCCCAAATAAAAAAAGGCCAAAGAGCCCAAAAGAAAAAAAGAAGAAAAAATGAGAGAAAAAGAGAGAAGGGACAATGTTACCATCCTTTTCCACACTTGTGCTTCAAAAATAGCACCATGTTCTTCATGATAGAGAGTCTCCTATTTTATCACTTTCATATATAGTGGGAATTTTTCATTATAGAACTTGGCTTGTATATTCCAATGATGGGCTTCCTCAAATTGCCTTAGGTCCTCGTGAGCAAGCAAGTTGGATGCACACCCACTAGTTCTCTTTTTGAGCTTTCATGCACTTATAGCTGTAGTGCATCCGTTGCATGGCAATCCCTACTCACTTGCATCAATATCAATTGATGGCCATCTCCATAGCCCATTAATTTGCCTAGATGATGTGATACTTTCTCCTTTTTTGTCTTCTCCTCACAACCACCTTCTATTCCACCTATAGTGCTATATCCATGGCTCACGCTCATGTATTGCGTGAAAGTTGAAAAGGTTTGAGAACACCAAAAGTATGAAACAATTGCTTGGCTAACACCGGGGTTGTGCATGATAAATACTTTGTGTGATGAAGATAGAGCATGGCAAGACCTTATGATTTTGTAGGGATAACTTTCTTTACCATGATATTTTGAGAAGACATGATTGATTTATTAGTATGGTTGAAGTATTATTGTTTTTATGTCAATATTAAACTTTTGTTTTGAATCTTATGGATCTGAACATTCATGCCACAATAAAGAAAATTACATTAATAAATATGTTAGGTAGCATTCCACATCAAAAATTCTGTTTTTATCATTTACCTACTTGAGGACGAGCAGGAATTAAGCTTGGGGATGCTTGATACGTCTCCAACGTATCTATAAATTATTATTGTTCCATGCTATTATATTATCTTTTTGGATGTTTTATATGCATTAATATGCTATTTTATATTATTTTTGGGACTAACCTATTAACCTAGTGCCCAGTGCCAGTTTCTGTTTTTTCCTTGTTTTTGACTTTTACAGAAAAGGAATAGCAAATGGAGTCCAAACGGAATAAAACTTTACGATGATTTTTCTTGGACCAGAAGAAACCACGAGACTTGGAGAGGAGGCCAGAAGACCTACGAGGCGGCCACAACCCATAGGGGCGCGCCCCAGGTGGGCGCCCCCAGGGCTTATGGGTCCCTCGGAGACCTGCCAACCCTAATCTTCGCACTATAAATCCTCAAATATTCCCCCTACACCATAGGGCACACCAAAAATACTTTTCCGCCGCCACAAGCTTCTCTTCTTGTGAGATCCCATCTTGGGGCCTTTTCCGGCACTCTGCCGGAGGGGGATTCGATCACGGAGGGCCTCTACACCAACCTTGCTGCCCTTCCGATGATGTGTGAGTAGTTTACCACGGACCTAAGGGTCCATGGCTAGTAGCTAGATGGCTTCTTCTTGCTCTTTGATCTTCAATATAATGTTCTCCTCGATGTTCTTGGAGATCTATTCGATGTAATCTTCATTTGCGGTGCGTTTGTTGACATCCAATGAATTGTAGATTTATGATCAGATTATCTATGAATATTATTTGAGTCTTCTCTGAACTCTTTTATACATGATTGATATAGCTTAGTATTTCTCTCCGATCTATCGATTTGGTTTGGCCTACTAGATTGGTTTTTCTTGCAATGGGAGAGGTGCTTTGTGATGGGTTCAATCTTGTGGTGTCCTCACCCAGTGACAGTAGGGGTAGCGAGGCACGTATTGTATTGTTGCCATTAAGGATAAAAATATGGGTTTTATATCATATTTCTTGAGCTTATCCCTCTACATCATGTAATCTTGCTTAAGGTGTTACTCTGTTCTTATGAACTTAATACTCTAGATGCAGGCAGGAGTCGGTCGATGTGCGGAGTAATAGTAGTAGATGCAGGCAGGAGTCGGTCTACTTGTCACGGACATGATCCCTATATTCATGATCATTGCCTTAGATATCGTCATAACTTTGCGCTTTTCTATCAATTGCTCAACAGTAATTTGTTTACCCACCGTATGTTTTCTTCAAGAGAGAAGCCTCTAGTGAAACCTATGGCCCCCGGGTCTATTTTCCATCATATTATTTTTAGATCTATAAAACTAAAAATCCAAAAATACCTTGTTGCAATTTATTTATGTTTACTTTATTTTGCTTTTTACTTATCTTTTAAATCTATCTCTATTAGATCTCACTCTTGCAAGTGACCGTGAAGGGATTGACAACCCCTTTTCGCGTTGTGTGTAAGTGTTTGTTAGTTTGTGCAGGTGCATATATTGGGGACTTGCTTGTGCCTCCTACTGAATTGATACCTTGGTTCTTAACTGAGGGAAATACTTATCTCTACTTTGCTGCATCACCCTTTCCTCGTCAAGGGAAAAATCAATGCAAGCTCAAGAAGTAGCAGCGGTCGATGTATGGAGTAATAGTAGTAGATGAAGAATCGTTTCGGTCTACTAATCTTGGATGTGATGCCTATATACATGATCGTTGCCTTGGATATCATCATGATTATTCGCTTTTCTATCAATTGCCCAACAGTACTTTGTTTACCCACCGTCTGCTATTTTCTTGAGAGAAGCCTCTAGTGAAAACTACGGCCCCGGGTCTATTTCCTATCATATTAAATCTAAAAATACCTTTCTGCACTTTTTCTTTATTTATTTTATTTTGTGTTTTAGTTAGATCTATTTATCAAAACCTATACAATTTAATCTATCTCAATACCGAGGAGGGATTGACAACCCCTCTTATGCGTTGGGTTGCAAGTTTTTGTTGTTTGTGTGCAGGTGTTGTTTACATAGTGTTGCTTGGTTCTCCTACTGGATTGATAAGCTTGGTTTCATAACTGAGGGAAATACTTACCTTTGCTGTGCTGCATCATCCTCTCCTCTTCAGGGAATTACCAACGCAAATACAAGCAATCAAGCCTGAGGACCCATATGACCTCCGACATGACCTGACCACTAGAGCAGGCCAGACAAGATCCATCTATGGATCTAGAGGGTACACTCCTGTCGGATGGGACAGATACCAAGCCTGTCGCGACCGAAATGATCGAGCTCGGGAGCAGCACCGGACCCGGATGGCAGCCAATCTCCGGCGCGACATAGCCCGGGTCAGGGGCGCCGCTCACCCAATGTGCTTCACAGATGAGGTGATGCAGCATCAGTTCCCCGAAGGGTTTAAACCCGTAAATATCGAGCAATACGATGGGACAACGGACCCGGTAGTGTGGATTGAAAACTTCCTTCTCCACATTCACATGGCTCGAGGAGATGATCTTCATGCCATAAAATACCTGCCTTTGAAGCTTAAAGGGCCAGCCAGACATTGGTTGAACAACCTCCCCAAAAACTCCATAGGGAGATGGGAAGAGCTCGAGGATGCTTTTCGAGCTAACTTTTAAGGCACTTATGTTCGGCCTCCGGATGCCGATGGCCTGAGCCACATGGTCCAATAGCCCGACGAGTCAGCCCGACAATTTTGGAATAGGTTCTTGACTAAGAAGAACCAAATTGTCGACTGTCCGGATGCTGAGGCGATAGCCGCTTTCAGACACAGCATCTGGGACGAATGGCTAGCACGTCAGCTCGGCCAAGATAAGCCGAAGACAATGTCGGGCCTTACCTCACTCATGACCTGCTTTTGTGCGGGTGAAGACAGCTGCTTGGCTCGTAGAAGAAACAACCCCGAAGACCCCGGTAACTCAGAAGTCTGGGACGGAAACAGGAAACCACAGCGCAATAAGAACAAGCGTCGACACAACGGCGGCGATGCCGAGGATACAACAGTAAATGCCAGATTCAGCAACTCCAAATCAAGACCGCAGAAGAAACCCTCTAAAGGGAACAGGGATGGACCTACCACGCTAGACAAGATCTTGGATAGACCCTGCCAGATCCATGGCACCTCGGACAAGCCTGCCAAGCACACCAACCGTAACTGTTGGGTGATCAAAATGGCCGGCAAGCTCATGACCGAGGAACATGGAAAGGGCCCCCGCAGCGAGGACGATGACGAGCCTCGCGGGCCCAACAATGGAGGCCAGAAGCAATTCCCTCCTGAGTTAAAAACCATGAACATGATCTATGCCACGCACATACCCAAGGAGAAGAGGAAGCGCGTGCTTCGGGACATCTACGCCGTCGAGCCGGTGGCCCCGAAATTCAACCCATGGTCGGCATGCCCGATCACCTTCGACCACAGGGACCACCTGACCAGTATTCGTCATGGAGGGTCAGTGGACCTGGTACTTGAGCCCATTATCGATGGGTACCACCTAACTTGAGTCCTCATGGACGGAGGCAGTAGCCTCAATCTGATTTACTGAGATACAATGAGGAAAGTGGGCATTGATCTGTCAAGGATCAAAACCAGTAACACAACCTTTAAAGGAGTGATCCCAGGCGTCGAAGCCTACTGCTCAGACACTGTGACTTTGGAAGAAGTGTTCGGCTCACCCGAAAACTTCCGCAGTGAAGACTTGATCTTTGACATCGTCCCTTTCCGCAGTGGCTATCACGCACTTCTCGGCCGTACGGCATTCGCTCACTTCAATGCCGTACCCCATTACGCATATCTGAAGCTAAAGATGCCCGGACCCAAGGGTGTCATCACTGTTAACGGCAACACGGAGCGCTCACTCTGGACCTAGGAGCATATAGTGGCTCTGGCAGCCAAAGTCTAGATCGGCAACGAGGCGCCGACGTCCCAGCCCGCCGTCAAGGCACGAGAGGCAAGCAAACGGGCCCGAGCCTTATCTCAGCTCCCGGAGCCTCCCTACTACGCTCAACATAAATAGGGATATGCACCCCACAGCATGGCCACCCCATCCGCAAACTAGGTGCCTCGGATGCACAACTTCGCGCTTAAAATACCATCGGCAGCTGTGGGGACTATCCATCCAAGGGCCAAGTGTTCCGCTTAACCAAGCTACGGTCCAACATGTCTTGATGCAGAATATCAGTACCAAACGGAGTCCAAACGCAGCGAAACTTTTTGGAGATTTTTTCTGGACCAGAAGACACCCAGTGGGCCAAAGAAGTACCAGAGGGGAGGCCCGTGGGGAGCACAACCCACCAGGGCGTGCCTAGGGGGTTGTGCCGCCCAGGGAGCCCCCCTGCACCGCCTCTTTGCCCTATAAATTCCCGAATATTCCAGAAAACCTAGGGGGGTCGATGAAACACAATTCCAGCCATCGCAAGTTCCAGAACCACGAGATCCAATCTAACAGCATCACGGAGGGGTTAATCATCCTCATTGGTGCCTCTCCGATGATGCGTGAGTAGTCCACCATAAACCTACGGGTCCGTAGGCAGTAGCTAGATGGCTTGCTCTCTCTCTCTCTCTCTTGATTCTCAATACAATGGTCTCTTGGAGATCTATTTGATGTAACTCTCTTTGCGGTTTGTTTGTTGGGATCCGATGAACTTTGAGTTTATGATCAGATCTATATCCATGAATATTATTTGAGTCTTCTTTGATCTCTAATATGCATGATTATTTATAGCCTCGTATTTCTTCTTCGAATCTTTGGTTTAGTTAGACCAACTAGATCAAATTTTCTTGCCATGGGAAGAGGTGCTTTGTGATGGTTCAATCTTGCAGTGTTCTTCACCCAGTGACAGAAGGGGCAGCAAGACATGCATGTATTGTTTCTATTAAGGATAACAAGATGGGTGCTATTCCTACATGAATAGATCTCGTCTACATCATGTCATCATTCTTATTGCATTACTCCGTTTCTCCATGAACTTAATACACTAGATGCATGCTGGATAGCGGTCGATGTGTGGAGTAATAGTAGTAGATGCAGGCAGGAGTCGGTCTACTAATCTTGGACATGATGCCTATATATTGATCATTGCCTTGGATATCGTTATAACTATTCGATTTTCTATCAATTGCCCAACAGTAATTTGTTTACCCACCGTGTGCTATTTCTTGAGAGAAGCCACTAGTGAAATCTACGGCCCCCAGGTCTATTCTTTATCATATTTGCTTTGAGATCTATTTTTTATTTGCTTTTATTTTCAGATCTATTATTCTAAAACCCCAAAAATACCTTGCTGCACTTTTTCTTTATTTATTTTATTTTGTGTTATTGCGAGATCTATTTATCCAAAATCATACAAACCAATCCATCTTTTGCCCGAGGAGGGATTGACAACCCCTCTTACGTGTCGAGTTGCAAGTATTTGTTCTTTGTGTGCAGGTACCGTTTACATAGTGTTGCTTGGTTCTCCTACTGGATTGATACCTTGGTTTCATAATTGAGGGAAATACCTACCGTAGTTGTACTCTATCATCCCTTCCTCTTTGGGGAAATGCCGACGTAGTTTCAAGCAACATCAGTTTACCCTCTTACATTCCGCATGTTCAGCTAGGAGGGTAAAGGGAGAACCATTGCGATTGTACTTCCAGCTCGCCTGGTTAAGTACCTCAATGGAGAAAGCCGAAAACTGACTGTCATAATAAGCGAGAACTGGTCGGCAATCCAATGACAAGTGTTAAACTAAAAATCGATGGAGGTTGTGCCATGTTATACAAAGGGTTTGTATTCACACAACCCAAGTGATAATGGTCTCTACCTCGGTCCATCCGAATATCACAAAAAATTGGGGGCTAGTCACTAGCCCCTGTAATCAAGCTCCTATGGCTAAGTGAAAGCACTAAAGCCACATAGTCTGATTGCCTCGTTTCCCTTACGCACTACCGCCTCCGGGCACCTAGACGTCGGCTAAGGGTCACAGTGTAGAGGTCGAAACACCCCTTGTAGCATCTACAAGGGGGCTGAAGCCGACGACTGGTAACTTTTAGATTAAAAAACAGCCGCACGGGAGTCAAAATAAACAAATAAGGCATGATATACCATACAAAGCAACCGCATCATAAAGCACAAAAGTTTAACTGTCATCTGATACATGATAGTACGCTCACTCATAAATTACATCTTTTGAGCATTGGGCCTCTATCACCCGAGCAACATCCATTACGATGAGAAAATACGACTCGGGCGCCTATGCTACTTTCCAGGGGGCGGGGGCCCGATGTCCATCTCGACCAGCTTGATCTTTGGCCAGTGCACCATTGTCTTCATGAAGGCCATCCGAGCTCCCTCAATGCATACGGAGCGCTTCAAATCGTCAATCCAGGGTGCGGTGTCGCATAGCTTCTATAGTAAGCCAAAGTAGCTGCTCGAAACGGCTCTGAAGGCCACAACCGTACACAGAGGTACTTCATGGCCGGCTCTGCCATCCGATGCAACTCCATCAACTGCTTCATTTGGTTGATAAGGAGGGGAGGGTGCTCGGGCGCCTGGAACTGCGCCCAAAACAGCCTATGCTCGGCATCGCCCTCCTGGGACGGAAAATGCCTTGCCGCATCCGCTGCACTCCTCGGAAGTTCCACAAAGGCGCCTGGGCAACGCCATACTCGCGTGAGCAAAGCGAACCTGTTACCCCCAAAGAAACTTTGCAGTAAGTACGGCTTACCATCTGCAATAAGCTTCACTTGGCGGAGTTCTTCTCGGGCGCCCCGTGTTTTCGTCCTCACCTCCTGGATCTCCAACTTCACCGAGGACAGCTCGGTGGCTTGATCCTTATTTTTCTGCTCAAGGTCCTCACACTTAGTGATGGCATCCTTGAGCTCTTGCTGCACTTCGGCCACTCCGGCCTCGTGCTTCTCACTAGCGGTCTTCACCGTCGTCAGTTCAGCGGCCGATCGCTTGGCTGCCGCCTTTTGCTCTGCAGACTGCAGCCTCCTGCTTCACCTTCTACAGCTCAGCCTTGAGGTTCTCAACCTCCGCGAAGATAATTGCTGTTATAATAAAGCACTCCTCGCTTAGGGTTAACCCCAAACACCTCGCTTGATGAGGAAAAACCATGGTATTAAATAGTTCAGTCCGGACTTACCTTGCGCTTCGTTGAACCGCTTGTTGAGAAGGTCGAGCTCCTCATCGGAGCTCTTGAGCTTCCGATTCACCTTGGCGAACTCCGCGGCATTGGCGGCTACGCCAAAGACGAGGCCTACACAACAGCTCATGCATGTCAGACTCCCGACCTCTTGATTTTTGATCCTCTGCCAGGTTTTTTTAATCCTGCCAGAGTCTCGGGGGCTACGATTCACTTTTTGCTATCACATGCATTTTTTGACTATTTGATCCCCACTTGATTTTTTCAAACTCACCCAGGGCTCAGGGGCTGCTATATATGAGGATTGCATGACCTTACATAAGAAATTCTACTTATAAAGGGATATTACATGGCTTACCTCGAAGCCCGTCAGGAGGCCACCAAAAGCCTCCTTCAGTCCACTGTTAACGGACTGAATACTTTGTAAAACCATGCCCATCAGGGCACATTTGTTCCTTGATGATGGAGGAGCTATTCAAAGCCTCCTCCATCATGTCCGGCAAGCCAGCTACGACCCGCTCAGTGGCGGATGGCGCTGGTGGCGGAGCCTCGGCCCCCCTCCAGTGGAGGTCGGAATGGACGACTCCGGGGGCCTCGGGGGCTCCGGGACCATCTTCGGAGAGGGCTCGGATTGACTGTGCTCCCCCTATTTGTTTCCCAGAAGGGATCCCCCTCCTGGTCTTCAGCGACCGAGGTGTTGACCTCGGCCATGATATCATCATCCCGCCCCCCGTGTCCGGGCCGGGAGGGGTCTTTTAGGACAGCACCTCCCCGATCTCCTTGATGACCAGAGGAGGTATAGAGCGTGACGCGGTCCCACTCTCCGCTAGCTCGGCTGGCAGAGATTCCCCCTCTGAGACCCGATCAGTGGGGAGGTCGCGTGGCGGGCTGCAAGATGAAAAACATGCATATGGTTAGTAGTAAACCTTAAGGTGAACACCCGAAGAGTCTTCGAATTCATACCTTTGGGTTGGGGGCTTGACCCTGGGGTTCCTGCGGGGTACTGATGACCCACAAGTATAGGGGATAGCAACAGTTTTCGAGGGTAGAGTATTCAACCCAAATTTATTGATTCGGCACAAGGGGAGCCAAAGAATATTTGCAAGTATTAGCAGTTGAGTTGTCAATTCAACCACACCTGGAGACTAAATATCTGCAACAAACTGATCAACGGCACAATACTATGATAGTTTGATAGTAGTAGTAACGATAACAACAGTAACAGTTTTGTAGCAGTTGTAACAGTAGCAATAGCAATAGTAACTTAGCAAGAACAATATGTGAAAAACTCGTAGGCATTGGATCGGTAATAATGTTGGATAATATTCATCATGTAACAGTCATAACCTAGGGCGACACAGAACTAGCTCCACTTCATAAATATAATGTAGGCATGTATTCCGTAAATAGTCATATGTGCTTATGGAAAAGAACTTGCATGACATCTTTGGTCCTACCCTCCCGTGGCAGCGGGGTCCATAAGGAAACTAAGGGATATTAAGGCCTCCTTTTAATAGAGAACCAGAACAAAGCATTAACATATAGTGAATACATGAACTACTCAAACTACGGTCATCACCGGAAAGTATCCCAATTATTGTCACCTTGGGGTTTACGGATCATAACACGTAATAGGTGCATATAACTTGCAAGATTGGATCACGAACGTAGATATAATGGCGAAAACATAAACGATTCAGATCTGAAATCATGGCACTCGGGCCCTAGTGACAAGCATTAAGCATAGCAAAGTCATAGCAACATCAATCTCAGAACATAGTGGATACTAGGGATCAAGCACTAACAAAACTAACTCGATTACATGATGAATCTCATCCAACCCACCACCTTCTAGCAAGCCTATGAAGGAATTACTCACTCCTGGTGGTGAGCATCATGAAATTGGTGATGGAGGATGGTTGATGATGACGAAGACCGAAGATCCCCCTCTCCGGAGCCACGAACGGGCTCCAGATCTGGCCTCCCAATGAAGAACATGAGGTGGCGGCGGCTCCGCATCGTAAAATGCGATGAAATTTCCTCTCCTATTTTTTCTCTAAAAATAGGATTTTATAGCGTTGGAATTAGGGTCAGTGGAGCCTCGTGGGACCCACTACCCACCAGGGCGCGCCAGAAGGGGTGGCGCCCCCTTGTGCCTAGTGGAAAGCTGGGGGCCCCTCCAGTGGGTCTTGGTTCCAGAAATTCTTATATAATCCAAAATAATTCTCCAAAAAGTTTCGTCCAAATCCGAGAACTTTTATTTCTACACAAAAACAACACCATGGTAGTTCTGCTGAAAACAGCATCAGTCTGGGTTAGTTTCATTCAAATCATGCAAATTAGAGTCCAAAACAAGAGCAGAAGCGTTAGGAAAAGTAGATACGATGGAGACGTATCAACTCCGCCAAGCTTAACCCATTGCTTGTCCTCAAGCAATTAAGTTGACAAATTGAAAGTGATAAAGAAAAAGTTTTACGAACTCTTTTGTTCTTGTGTCCATATATATGCTTAAATAGCACCCAGGTTTTCAGCAAAGATCACAACTAACCATGCAAGCAATAACTCTTAGAAATTATATTTACTCATATCAATGGCATAATCAACTAGCGAGCAATAATAATATATTTCGAATACCAACATTTGTCAAAACAATTAAGATATAATATGACAATAATGGTATCTCGCTAGCTCTTTCTGAGACCGCAAAACATAAATGCAGAGCACCTCCAAAGTTCAAGCAGCGACTAAACATTGTAATTCATGGTAGAAGAGATCTAATCATGATGCATTCAACATTAACTATACACAATGCATGAGGATGACAATAGTGCTCTCAGGATTGGTGCTTGTTTGAGATGGTGGTGACTCAACATAAAAGTAAAATAACAGGAAAGTGAATAGATAGGCCCTTCGTAGAGGGAAGCAGGGATTTGCAGAGGTACCTCGAAGCTTAAATCAGAGATAAATGTAATTTTGGGAGGTACACCCTTCCTGTCAACGTTACAACCCAGAGTTTTCAATATCTTCCATGCTAAACACATTAGCTGCAGTTCCCAAGCGATAAAAGTAAAGTTTACTCCCCCTCCACCAACAAACACAAGCCATGGCTAGCCGAATCCATGGGTGCCTTCCATACCAACAACAGTCCTGGGGGAGTTTTGTTTAATTATTTGCAATTTTTGATTTCGGGACTGGGCATCCCTATTACCAGCCCCTCTCGTGCAAGGACGAGTGAATAAACACTCATCATGAGAATAACCCGCTTAGCATGGAAGATACTCACTGGTACAGTGAGGTGCTATACAAACGGTTTTTAACCCCTTTCCGCGACGGCGTTTGGAACCGTTGCCAAGTGAGTGTGTGCGATACGGGGGTCCTTCCCAGACGACCTAGAAACCGTCGGGGATAGGGAGCCATGATGTAGAGGCCTTACCAAATGTAATCGTATGCGATGCATGATAACCCACAAGTATAGGGGATCGTTTGTAGCCTTCTTCGACAAATAAGAGTGTCGAACCCAACGAGGAGCTAAAGGCAGAAAAAATATTCCCTCAAGTTCTATCGACCACCGATACAACTCTACGCACACTTGATGTTTGCTTTACCTAAAACAAGTATGAAACTATTTTGCAAGAATAAAACTACGAGTACTTTGCAAGAATAAAACTATGAATAAATTGCAAGGTAATAAAATTAGATAGTTTTTGTCAACAAGAAAGTCATTTGTCCCTAGGCAATCGATAACATGTACCAGTAATCATTCTTGTAATTTTACATGAGGGTGAGGCATGAGCTAACATACTTTCTCTACTTGGATCATATGCACTTATGATTGGACCCCTAGAAAGCATCCGCAACTACTAAAGATCATTAAGGCCGTGAAACCCAACCATAGCATTAAGTATCAAGTCCTCTTTACTCCCATACGCCATAACCCACTTATCTGCGTTTAGGCTGTTGTCACCCCCGCAACACCGACAATAAGCAAACCATGAACATATTGCAACACCCTACAGCGAGGATCCCTCATGTTTGCGCGAGACGGAGGGCACCATAGGACAGCACCATAAATAAAATATACAATCATACCAACCAAGATCACGATTAACCCACAGGACAAAACGGATCTACTCAAACATCATAGGATAGCCAAATATCATTGGGAAATAATATATGGAGTTGAGCACCATGTTTAAGTAGAGATTACAGCGGGGAGAAGAGGTGTTACACCGCTGCATAGAGGGGGAGAGAGTTGGTGTTGACGGTAGCAAGATTGTTGATGTAGATCGCCGTCACGATCCTTGCCCCGGCGGCACTCCGGCGCCACCGGGAGAGAGGGGGAGAGAGCCCCCTCCTTCTTCTTCTTCCTTGGCCTCCCCCTAGATGGAAGGAGAGTTCTCCCTCTGGTCCATGGCCTCCATGGCGGCGGAGGGGTGGGAGCCCCTCCGAGATTGGATCTCCCTCTCTGTTCTCTTCTGTTTCGCGTTCCCCAGATCTGGCCCTTCACCGTTTCTTAAATTCCTGGAGATCCGTAACTCCGATTGCGCTGAAATTTCGACACGATTTTTTTCCATAAACTATCTTTCTTGCGCCAGAAGAAGGGCCCCAACCGATGTTCGAGGAGTGCATAAGACACCTGGGCACGCCTGGCACCCCCTGGCACGCCCTGGTGTATCTTGGGGGCTATGGGCCCCCGTTTGCGTTGATTCCACCTCCCAAAAATCACATATATTCCAAAATAATTCTTCGTAAATTTTTATCGCGTTTGGACTTCATTTGATATGGATTTTCTGTGAAACAAAAAACATGTAACAAACAGGAACTGGCACTGGACACTAGATCAATAGGTTAGTCCAATAAATCATATAAATTGTTGCCAAAAATATGTAAAAGTTTTATAATATTGGCATGGAACAATCAAAAATTATAGATATGGCAGAGACGTATCAGCATCCCCAAGCTTAATTCCTGCTCGTCCTCGAGCAGGTAAATGATAAAAAAGATAATTTTTTATGTGGAATGCTACCTAGCATAAACTTGATCATATATCTAATCATGGCATGAATATTAAGACATAAGTTATTCAAAGCAATAGTCTATAATTTGACATAAAGACATCAATACTCAGGCATCCCAACAAACAATCATGTTTTTCAAAATATCAACGCTAAAGAAAGTTATCCCTACAAAATCATATAGTCTTGTCATGCTTTGTCTTCTTAACACAAAGTATTTATCATGCACAACCCCGATGACAAGCCGAGCAATTGGTTCATACTTTTTAACGTGCTTCAACTTTTTCAAATCTCACGCAATACATGAGCGCAAGCCATGGATATAGCACTATAGGTGGAATAGAGTATGATGATAGGGGTAAATATTGAGAAGACAAAAAAGTAAGAAAGTCTCACATCGACGCGGCTAACCAACGGGCTATGGAGATGCCCATCAATTGATATCAATGCGAGGAGTAGGGATTGCCATGCAACGGATGCACTAAGAGCTATAAGTGTATGAAAGCTCAATATGAAAACTAAGTGGGTGTGCATCCAACTTGCTTGCTCATGAAGACCTCGGGCATTTGAGGAAGCCCATCATCGGAATATACAAGCCAAGTTCTATAATGAAAAATTCCCACTAGTATATGAAAGTGACTACATAGGAGATTCTCTATATGAAAAACATGGTGCTACTTTGTAGCATAAGTGTGGTAAAAGATAGTAGCAATGCCCCTTCTCTCTTTTTTCTTTTTTTCTTTTTTCTTTTTTCTTTTTTTTCCTTTTTTTTCTTTTTTTCCTTTTTTTCTCTCATTGTCCGGAGTCTCATCCCGACTTGTGGGGGAATCACAGTCTCCATCATCATTTCCTCACTGGTACATGCTCTAATAATGAATAATGATGATCATCACACTTCTATTTACTTATAACTCAAGAGAAATAAAAATTACAACTCGATACCAAGAACAAAATATGACTCTATATGAATGCCTCTGGCAGTGTACCAGGATGTGCAATGATCTAGCATAACAATGATATGAAAAAATGGACAAGCCATGAAAATATCATGCTAGCTATCTTACGATCATGCAAAGCAATATGACAATGAATGCTCAAGTCATCAAAACGGAAGCGGTGGAAGTTGCATCGCAATATATCTCAGAATGGCTATGGTAAGGCCATAATAGGTAGGTATGGTGGCTGTTTTGAGGAAGATATAATAAGGCTTATGTGTGATAGAGCGTATCATATCACGGGGTTTGTATGCACCGGTGAAGTTTGCACTGACTCTCGAGGTGAGAAAGGGCAATGCACGGTACCGTAGAGGCTAGCAAATTGCGGAAAGGTAAGAGCGCGTATAATCCATGGACTCACATTAGTCATAAAGAACTCATATACTTATTGCAATAGTTTGTTAGCCCTCGAAGCAAAGTACTACTATGCATGCCCCTAGGGGGATAGATTGGTAGGAAAAGACCATCGCTCGTCCCCGACCGCCACTCATAAGGAAGACAATCAATAATAAATCATGCTCCAACTTCATAGCATAACGAGAGACTATACGGGCATGCTTCGGGAATCACAAACCTTAACACCAATATTCTTACTAACCACAACCGTTTACTAGTACCTCCCACATATTCCATCTCTATATCGCAAAACTATTGCAAGGAATCAAACATATCATATTCAGTGATCCACAAGTTTTATGTAGGATTTTATGACTAACCATGCAAATGACCAATTCCTGTTGACTCTCTAAATAGGTATAAGTGAAGCATGAGAGTTTAGTTCTTTCTACAAAAGACCAAGCTCTAATAAATATAAGTGAAGCAAAAGAGCATTCTCCAAGTAGCGGTTTTCTATGTGAAGAGAAACAGGCAATCCAAACTTCAAATGATATAAGTGAAGCACATGAAGCATTCTATAAAGCCACACTCAAAAGGTATAAGTGAAGTGCAATGAGAATTCTATAAATCAACCATGGACTATCTCATACCAGCATGGTGCATAAAATAAAAATGAAAAATAAACACAAAATACGCTCCAAGATTCACACATATCACATGAATGAAACGAAAATGAAAACATACCGATACTTGTTCAAGAAAGATGGGATGCCTTCCGGGGCATACCCAAGCTTAGACGCTTGAGTCACCTTGAATATTTACTTGGGGTGCCTTGGGCATGCCCAAGCTTGAGCTCTTGCCTCTCCTCCTTCTCCTCATATCGAGACCTCCTCGATCTTTGATCACTTCATCCACACAAAACTCAACAGAAAGCTCGGTAAGATCCGTTAGTACAATAAAGCAAATCACTACTCTAAGTACTGTTGCACACCAATTAATATTTTATTTTTGCATTGTAGCTACTGTATTATAACTTTTCCATGGCTTTTACCACCGTTAGAATCGATAGTTTCATCAAAACAAGCAAAACAATGCATCAAAAACAGATTTGTCTTAAACAGGATAGTCTGTAGCAATCTGAACACCTACCATACTTATTTACTCCCAAAATTCTGAAAAATTAGGAAAAAATAAAAAATTTGTATATAAAGACTGTGCAAAAAGTTTCAGGACCTTTCGACGTTCCAGTAAAAAATGTAAAATCACGCACTACAGCCAAAGTTTCTGTTTTTGCACCGCACATACCAACAAGCAATCTAATCATCCTAAAGGCAAATCTTGGCACATTATTTTTATAATACAATGGATTTGTACAAGGGGATAATTATTTTTGTTAAAAAATTTCTGTAATTAAGATTCACAAAGTTTCCATGGGCATGAACAAACTTCAAGGCTGGCTCTCACTTTCACAATGCTCGTCTCTCTCACTTTCACTTTTCTTTTTGTGAAGTTTTAAGTTCCCCTCTATAGTTTTTTGTTTTTAAACTTTATAAAAGCACTCAACAGAAATAAATGACTCTATAAAACTTCCAGGTTGTCTCCCTGGCAGCGCTTTCTTTAAAGCCATTAAGATAGGCATAAAGTGCTCAAGTAATGAATCCACCCGGATCCCAAGGTATATCAAAGCCAATTTTAATTAACAATGATTTGGCATTTAGTAGTGAGCACAATGACGAAGTCTAACTCTCTTCCTATGCATCGGCATGTCATACAAGAACAATTCATGCACATCAAGTAAAGGCCAATACATAGCATAAGCAGTTACTTGCAATTTTATCGTATTGGAAACATAAAGAGGTGGAGATGTAGTTCCTCTCTCATAATAATTGCAGGTAGGAGCAGCAAGCACATGCATATTATATTCATCAAAATCATCATGTGTAACGGTAAAAGGCAACCCATCAATATAATCCTTAATAAGAGCAAACTTCTCCGATATAGTGTAGTTGGGAGAATTCAAAAAGATAATAGGACTATCATGTGTGGGTGCAATAGAAACAATTTCACTTTTAACATAAGTAACTATAGCAAGTTCATCTCCATAAGCATAATTCATATTGGCATCTTGGCCACAAGCATAGAAAGCATCAAGTTCATCAAAAAGGGATATTTCAAAACAATCAACGGGATCATAGCAATTATCATAGCATTCATCCTTCGGTAAGCACGAAGGGAAATTAAACAATGTATGAGTTGAAGAGTTACTCTCATTAGAAGGTGGGCACGGGTAGCTAATCCGCTCTTCCTCCTTTTGTTCTTCGCTCTCCTCATCATCTTTTTCATCCAATGAGCTCATAGTTTCATCATTTTCTTCTTCCATAGACTCTTGCAAAATGTTAGTCTCTTCTTGGACAGCGGAGAAGTACTCAATATATTCTTTAACAAAAGCATTGAAAGCATAGTTTTCATAGCAATGTTTAAGTATGGCAAAATTTTCAGATTTGTAAAGAGTAGCATCATACTTTTCAATCAAAGAAGCAATTTCATAAGCACCCTTAAAAACAACAAATTCTTCAATTTGTTCAACATCATAGTAATTATAAACACCTTTGGCATAAGAAGATACGATTCCATTATCCTTAAACTCACATTGGAAGGGAAGGTGTTTTTTAGGGTCTTCAGAACAACAAGTAAAATCATGTATTTCACATAAATTCAAAGCATAGCAATACAAACTATTAATATGATGTCATAAAAGTTCCCCTTTTTGAGATAAGCGGTGTCGCACATAATAAGCATGCTCATTTAATGATTTTCCCTCAACTAAGCTAGTTGGGTTTTCAGCACGAGCACAAATGGATCGAAGATGATCCAAGTAGAAAGCTTCAGTAGTATGATAGATTTTGGGTGGTTCTTCAACCATTGGTATAGCGGGTACAACTAATTTTTTTGGTATTTTGCGTTTCCTACCCATAACTAGAGATAGAAAACAAGAGCACAAAATAAAAACTACTTAGTGATAAAGCAAACAAGCACACACGAGAATATTCACCCCACGCTATTGCTCCCCAGCAACGGCGCCAGAAAAAGGTCTTGATAACCCACAAGTATAGGGGATTGTTTGTAGCCTTGTTCGATAAATAAGAGTGTCAAACCCAACGAGGAGCTAAAGGCAGAACAAATATTCCGTCAAGTTCTATCGACCACCGATACAACTCTACGCACACTTGATGTTTGCTTTAACTAAAACAAGTATGAAACTATTTTGCAAGAATAAAACTATGAATAAATTGCAAGGTAATAAAAGTAGATAGTTTTTGTCAACAAGAAAGTCATTTGTCCCTAGGCAATCGATAACAAGTACCGGTAATCATTCTTGTAATTTTACATGAGGGAGAGGCATGAGCTAACATACTTTCTCTACTTGGATCATATGCACTTATGATTGGACCCCTAGCAAGCATCCGCAACTAATAAAGATCATTAAGGTCGTGAAACCCAACCATAGCATTAAGTATCAAGTCCTCTTTACTCCCATACGCCATAACCCACTTATCCGTGTTTAGGCTGCTGTCGCCCCCACAACACCGACAATAAGCAAACCATGAACATATTGCAACACCCTACGGCAAGGATCCCTCATGTTTGCGTGAGACGGAGGGCACCGTAGGATAGCACCATAAATAAAATATACAATCATACCAACCAAGATCACGATTAACCCACAGGACAAAACGGATCTACTCAAACATCATAGGATAGCCAAATATCATTGGGAAATAATATATGGAGTTGAGCACCATGTTTAAGTAGAGATTATAGCGGGGAGAAGAGGTGTTACACCACTGCATAGAGGGGGAGAGAGTTGGTGTTGACGGTAGCAAGATTGTTGATGTAGATCGCCGTCACGATCCTTGCCCCGACGGCACTCCGGCGCCAGCGGGAGAGAGGGGGAGAGAGCCCCCCTCCTTCTTCTTATTCCTTGGCCTCCCCGCTAGATGGGAGGAGAGTTCCCTCTCTGGTCCATGACCTCCATGGCGGCGGAGGGGCGGGAGCCCCTCCGAGATTGGATCTCCCTCTCTGTTCTCTTCTGTTTTGCGTTCCCCAGATCTGGCCCTTCACCGTTTCTTAAATTCCCGGAGATCCATAACTCCGATTGTGCTGAAATTTTTACATGATTTTTTTCCATAAATTATCTTTCTTGCGCAAGAAGAAGGGTCACAACCGACATTCGAGGAGGGCATAAGACCCCTGGGCGCGCCCTGGTGTATCTTGGGGGCTGTGGGCCCCCGTTTGCGTTGATTCCACCTCCCAAAAATCACATATATTCCAAAATAATTATTTGTAAACTTTTATCACGTTTGGAGTTTGTTTGATATGGATTTTCTGTGAAACAAAAAACATGTAACAAACAGGAACTTGCACTGGGAACTGGATCAATACGTTAGTCCAATAAATCATATAAATTGTTGCCAAAAATATGTAAAAGTTTTATAATATTGGCATGGAACAATAAAAAATTATAGATATGACGGAGACGTATCAATGCAACACACACTAAATTATTTCGCACGTGTGGGATCGGTGATTAAACGTTTCTAATGACGCAATGAAACCAAACGGTGTGTCATAATGAACCGTTTGGGAAACTGTATGTAAGGCACACGGGCCAACATATGAACTGTGTGCAATATGTGCCCCATCGCACATGAATTTTCTGCGGAACTCGTCTGCCATGCAAGACTCCATCGCACACGTTTTCAAACAATTACCGTGTGCGATAATGTTCTATCACAAACGGTTCAGGAGCCCCTTCGCACACATACAAGTGCTACAGACCATTTATGATTTGTTGTGTATCACTGACGGTTGCGGTAAGAGTGACGTGTGCTTTTTGTTTGGGATCCCACATGTTTTCTGAAAAATTTACGACTGGGATTGTATTTTACATTGGGCACAGTTTACTCCGAGCTCTCGTGTGCGATAATGTGATATCACAAACGGTTCTGGAGCCCCTACGCACACATAGTAGTGCTGCAAATCGTTTACGATCTATTGTGTATCACCCACGGTTCTGCTACGATGGACTATGATTTTCGATGTGGATGGCACACACTCATTTAGTTGAACCGTGTGCGGAGCAATTGCCAGGTTAAAGCAAAATATCCCATTTGAATCGGCATGCAAAAAGCAAATTCGCCACAATATGCAATTGAACAAATAGTGACCACAGGAAGAACATTCATCATATTTCGCAACAATTGCAATTGAACAAATGGTAGCTAAATTCCAATGATTTGTCGACATATATATGCATTACATAATTAATCACAGTGTATGAAATACGAAGACCTCATCAGATGGAAAACAATGGATCCATGCGTATATGTTTAGCGGCTAACTCTTACTCAATGTTTCAGGAGAAGGCATGCTGAAATCTTCATTATCACCAGTGGGATTGATGTAGTGATTCAGGAAGAAGTCGCTGATAAATCTTCGAACCATCAGCAATTCACCAGCGGGGAGCGGTTCAGGGGTCCTCAGTTCTAAGAAGGGCTGCAGTATTTTTAAGATCAGAATGTGCCGTATGAGTGGAGTAGAAGATATTAATTAAGATAGACTTACTGGTACTAAATCGCGAGCATCTTCACAACTATCAGCAGATTTGCAGATGGAGATCATGTGTCTGCAAACATAGTATCCACAAAGGTTGGTCCCTGCTTGTTGCTGAGGACACTGAAATTTTTTGTACAGAATTAGTCATGTATTTGTCCTGTTAGGAACAACCTAACCGGTGTTAGATATTTTTTTTCTTTGGATAGAAATAGAAAGAGGTTTATTTAGAAGCTTGAACATTTGACTAGCGTAAGAAAAGGTATTTGCAGACTATTGGATACATTTTCCGAAAAAAATGGATTTCGGTGTGTTACCAGAGAAACGATCTCGTGCTGCAGAGGTAGTTCCCTCTTGAACAGGTTCCCTGGTTTAGTTTTCCACAATGCAAGCACACTGCAAATGAAGATGAATTTTGACAACATCAATTATTGAACCAGATATGAATGCAAATTAATTTCAACATCATAGAATTCAATACCTATCCATGAATTGCTGAAGATGCGTCAGATCCTGAGCGTTTGTTGACTCTCTGAGAGAATCCATGTAGTAAACTGTGTTCTTGTTTGGAACAATGAATACCAATATCCAGTGATTGCTACATATTAATAAAGCCATGAACTTACAAATTATGTCGAAATCTGAAAGACAATCAGTGTATGTGTGGTTGTTTATTTGACTTACCATTCATGATATGGCCAGAGAAATGATTCTGCATGGGACATGTTTTCGAAGATACGAGCGACCGTGTTAATGGCCCACTCCCGTGCATCCTTACCATGTAATGGTGTGCCATTTGCTAATGCAGGATCTATGAAATACACACTCTCCCTTTTTCTTCTCTGCGCATTCAATCCCCTGAGAGGAATAAAATGCAATTAGTTATTTATCATTTACAGCCTTGTATGGAGAAGTTGATCAGAGTTTGTTAAGTACTTACAATATCAGGCATCTAACAAGACTGGCATCGAGCTCGTTGAAGTTGAAGAAGAGATGTAAGTCCTTGAAACTCACACTGATGGAACCAGCATCGTGTCGGAAATGATCTCTGTTGTAGTAGACTAGCAGAACATGATGACCTGCTAACATTTGATACATGCAATATTTATGTAACTCGGGGCAACTGGAGCTGCACTCATCAAAGTATTCGCCAACAAGAAATGGCTGGCCATGGACGTAATTGCGTGCTTCAAGTACATCTACTTTATTTTTAGCAAGCTGCAAATCTATTTCTTCATCATCCATGCCGTCAGAAATAATATTACTCCCTGATTCGAACAACTTGCTGTTAATTTGGTTCTGGGCGATGAGTGCTTTAAGTAAGAGGCAATCGTTCTCTTTCGTCTTCGCTCTCGGGGCGCACTTCCTCACGGGTGCAGTCTTTTTGCCCGCTTCCTTCTTGGTACTTGAAGCACTTCTGGTCCAAGGTCTGGTTGGTTGAAAGGCAGACGGTAAAGCTTTGACGGACTGCTTAGCAGACGGTTTAGCTATGCTGGACTACTGAGCTGGCGGTACTACTGTGACAGACTGCTGGGCTGTAGGTGCAGAGGCATCGGACTGCTGACCATGCATTAAAGCTATGTCGGGTTTCTACGCAGGTGGTGCCAACTTGTCGGTGTGCTGAGGAGGTCGTGCCAACGTGTTGGTTTGCTGAGCAGGAAGTGCTGACGCATTGGTATGCTGATCACGCGGCTGCGGACCGATGGACTGATGAGCAGTCGGTTCTGGACCTACAGACTGCTTAGCAGGCGGTTCCGAAGCATCAAACTGCTTAGCAGTCCATTCCACCAGGTTGGTCTGCTGAGCATGTGCTGCAACTGGGTCTCCACCCACTGCTTCAGCGGCCGGCATCTGAACCGGTGGTCCGTCTTCAGCATTTGTAGCCCTTGCCACTGGCTGCTCTGGGGCGGACGATGACATGTCTTGTACGGCACAAAGTTGGGCAGGCTGATCATAGGTTGATGCATCAGCCATCGGATTACGAGTATTAGGTTCTTTAGGGGAAGCACGCGAGAGCTGCTGTGGCAAGGAGAGTGTCACCAGTTGAGGGGCAACATTGGTTGCTCTTGGCGGGGCTTCAGGGATCTCATCCATGAAGTCTATTTCCTTTCGTGGCCACTGGATGTGATGTAACAGTGTTTCTCCCAAGGTCCTTTGCTCATCAAAGCCTCCTAGGACATTCTTCATGGCAAATTCATTGAATCCAGGCTTTACTTCAGTCATGTAGCCCTTCACACAGCTCGGCTTCAATGGCACATTGTCCAACAAGAGGCCATCTTCCAAGAAGGGTGGGCAAACCCAGGCTGTTGCACATTTTAATGTACCTTCATAATGTGTAAGCACGCCCTTCAGTCTATCTTTCATTCCAGATATATCAGATATAGCATCATCATGAGTAGCTACAGTCTCAGTGTCGCTGGGGTCAGCTGATGCACAGCTACTCTTGTGCGGTGTTGTCGCGCAATAACCAGCATCCTCCATGCCCGCCTCCCCTCCCATCTGATGGCTATCTGTCAGTGTTAGAGTCTTCTGCATCATCATTGACTCCTCAATTTCCTTCCAAACAGTCGGATACATGTCCTTCCTCAACCTTTCATACAATTCATTCTGCTTCATTTCACTCCTCGCTTTTTTCATGCTAAGCCTCTCTTCTTTGCTGAGTGTGAAAGCCCTCTTATGCAAGACATTAACACCTATACCCCTTGCACGGCCAGGGGGCTCTCTTGTTTCCAGAGCATCGGACAGAATGTCACATGGACCTGAGTTCCTGTAGAACCTTCCAGGGATCTCGGAAGCCTTTAACATCACGTGATACAGTTTTTCGTCATGTGAGTTTTCAAAGTAATAAGTTCCGTCATCATGCCTCCTTGCACATGCTTGCAAGTAGTCTCTAGCGCGTTCGCCCCTGATTTCACTAAAGGCCAGTTTCCCACCTATAGCTACTGCTTCTTTGTCCTCCTGGTCCCATATCGGTTTCATGTTGTAGTACCCGGCCACACCCATACGATGGGGGTGTGTGTTCCTCTTCTGAAGTTCCGATTGCTTGGCACTCTTCATAGCAAACTCTATAGTTGCCCTGACCCTTTTGAATTCTGCCCGGTCTGCCTTTGTAATTTGGGGGTATGCAGGGATTGGGTCCTTGCCTTCACTCAACTACTTCTTGTATAGCACGTGCTTCCCGTTTCTCCAAGCATCCCTAGCCTTCTTCAGTGCAGCATGTTCCACCTGCATTCTCCACTGCTCTGGAACATTGAAGTGATCCATGATCTTCTGGACTATCCTTTGCCGTGTTTCTGTGTCAGCCTTCCGAAACCCCGGCAGATTAATGTTGAGCCTTGCCCTGCCAACAAATCCACACACACTCCTGAACCTCGTGCGTGCTTTATCTGGTTTAGTTGGAGCCCAAGACTTTAAATCAATCTCGGTTACTTCATATACACCTTTAGGCTGGTGTGTGGGCTTCCTTGGAGCGTTCCTCCGTGTCCTGACCGGAAGGGTAATTGCTGCAGCTCTATCCCGTTCCAAATTACTTGATCCCTCACCATCTGCTGGAGACATAGGGTTGTCGGAATCAGATGAAGATACATCGCCTGAAGCATGAGTGATGTCGCTGCTACTCGGCATCTACAGAGAACACATGCGAAACTCAGGAAAGGAGGATAAGCATAAAGCTAACAACTTGGTATCAAGCTGTCTAAACATGTCATGCAATAATTTAGAAAATGTACGGCTTATTTGTTAAGTTTGTGTGACTCGGGCACCCACGATCTGTAAATCGACAGTAACTTATTGGAACAAATACAACTTATATGTACTAGTTAGGAAGGTAGATAATGAACAAATATACACTCTCCATTATTTTATAGCCAATTTGGGAACATACGGAATGAAGTAGGAAGAGGGATTGCGAGGAAATATGCCTCACCGTGATGGAGAGCAGTAACTAACAGGTTTCTTAATGCAAACCCGGTAGGACCAAAGGAGAGGCGAGGGTTACAAGATCGATATGCTCGAGGGTGGCTGGCGAGCAAACGAAGACGGCGAAGCGCGGGCAGCCGCGTGTTGGGAACGGCAGTGGAGGTAGGGTTGACGCCGAAGAGCGGGCACACGGCCGGGTTGAGCACGCCGGCGCCCGAGAGGGTTCTGCTGTGGATCTGGGGGAGGGGGAGCTGGCGATGGAGATTGGGTGTTGAGTGAAACATGGGCAGACGGTGGGGGGGTGTTGGCGGCCTAGGTGAAAAGGGTGAAAAAATATTCCCGGTCGTCGCGCGGAAAGGCCTATGCAAACGGTTGCCTCTAAGCGCTCGTGTGCACAAACAGCATAATTTCGTTTGAAATGAAGACATGCTAATTTTGAAATGAAGACGTGAGTTCATCATTTCGCCTCTAATTTTTTCCCACTGTAAGCAATCACCATTATACCACATGTTTGATTTGCTAGTGAGTGTGTGCGATAGGGGGGTCCTTCCCACACAACCCAGAAACCGTCGGGGATAGGCCCTCCGGCCACACCGGCGGGGGCAAAATGAGCTCGCGTGCGATCGGGCGAGGAATCGAAGCCCAATCGTTTCCATTTGTATGTACATCCCACACAGTGAATCCCAGAAAAACATTTCCGTTCGTATGTATATCACACACAGTTTTTAGTGTGGAAACGTTTGTGCAAGGAGGCCTAATGCAAATAGTTCTCTACCGGAAGCCGTGTGTGATTGTTAGTTGATCCAACACGCCTACTTTCTAGAAACCGTGTGGGTTATTTGAGTTCATCACCCACGGTGTTGTCTGAGTAACCGTCTGCAATAGAAAACCCCAATAAGCAAGGTAATTAGCCTATTATTTGATAATCCATCTAGTAATCAAATTGACATTTCTTATAAAACACACCATATATTTCATATCCATATAACGGCAACCAGGAATTCAAAATCCAATTACATCAGATAGCTTCAGCACTCAGTTACACCAAAGAGGGATATAGCTAGCTACGCCATTACACAACAGCACCAAGTTTCACATGCAACATCGAAAACCTTTGGAAAAGTAGCATCATATACGGTAAATAGACAGATGAATCTCATCTGGGAAACTGCAGAAGCGGAAGGAGAATATTGAGCCTTCAGTGATGTTGAATGTCCTTGTAAATTTAGGCCTGTGCCTATGGATAATTTCCCGTCCAACCTTCGTCCTCTTCAGGAAGACTTCAATATTGTACCGTGGGTGTTGAATGAATACCTTCCTCGCCTCTTGACCATGCAGGTGGTTTGAGAGGTAATCATCAGTGAACTGCTTTGAAAAGTACTGAAAACAAAGATATGCATAAATCGTTGTTATAAATTTTGAAATGGCACAAGGGGTAAAAACAAGGTAAAAGAGTTAGTACCATCCAATAGTTGACTAATGTCTTCTTCATTGTGCAAACAAAGATCTTACTGTTATTCGTTGCAAGTTTCTTTATCCTAACAATCTTTCTGAGTTTCTTGACTTGACTGATATTCATGGACATCTCATTTCCACATATGCAAAATGGGTCGAATAGTGGGTCTAAGCCTCTGACAGCAGGACCTACATGTGCAAGACCAACTTGTAAGAAACCTAAATATTAGAATGATTCCTGCAACTGCACAATAATGTGCTATTAGAGAAAGGACCATGCATGAGCAAACCTCGATGGTAAACCGCAGTGTCTCCCATTGTTTCCCTGCAACACATATAAGGAAGATCTTGATCAGGTTAACTGAGAGTTGCCATACTATTAGTAGAATATGTATTGAGTACAGCAAAATTCGATTTATTTCTCACATGCATAACAATACAAAATTGAACCCACAACAAATGAAAATCAAATTGCAGAATTGAACCAAACAGTTAACTGGACATCAGACCAAATGAACCAAAACAGTTAACTGAGCACCATATTGCAGAATAGAACATATACTAGAAGATAAGATAGTGAACGAAACCAAGAATGCTTGAGAACAGTACTACGAAATGTAGCAATTGTTGGACCAAACTGTTAACTGAACATTACATTTTAGAATATCAGATTGCATATTAACATTACAGAGGACAAATCACTAGAAGGCACTGGTGGTGGCCTCCAGAAAACAGCACGAACTGTATTTTAAAGTAGACAACCGCGTGCCGGTGTCGACGGTGGCCTCGAAGATGAGGTGCTCCTCCAAGATCTGGCGGTCGGCACGCATGGAAGCCATAGCGACCTCATCCGTGTGTGCAGCCGCGATTTGCTTCTCCGCTGCCAGATGCTGCTGAGATCCACGTTATACTGCGTGCAAAATGGCTGTGGGCGGTGCTTAATTGGAGGACGGGGCCAGTGATTTCGTCGGAAGGTGTTGCGCCGTCGATCGAGGCATGTGGGACAGGAAAGGAGGAGGATGGTGTGGGTGGGGTGTGGATTACCTGACCATATCGACGAGGCCGCGCAGCAAGAAGAAGGGTCATCGGCGAGGAGGCGGCGCTGCAAGAAGAAGGGTCGCCGGCGAGGAGGTGGCACTGCAAGAAGAAGGGTCACTGGCGAGGAGGCGGCACTGCAAGAAGAAGGGTCGCCGGCGAGGAGGCGGCGCTGCCAGTAAGCAGCAGTGAAGGTTTGAACTTGGAAAGCAAGGAGGAACAGTGGAAATGTAGCTTTGGGTGGGGTGGCGGGGCGGGGAGATAGATATTTCCGCGGTGGCAGAAAAATTTCGCTCGGTGCCGTGAGAAACTAGCATGCAAGTGTGGTTCAAATGCGAGCGGTGGACTGTAGACGACAAAGCTTCCTGCGTAAGCCAAACAAGACAGTGCGCCAAGATATTTTATATCGCATCCCATACGATTCTTGCTAGTAAACTGTTTGTGGTATACCTGATTTTTTTCATTCTGTTTTGAAAAACAAAATGGTGTTACGGAGGGAAAGGATGGTGTTTGAATTGCTAGAACATTTATCTACAGTGAACATGCAACTATATGAGTGTTGTGTTAAAATTTGGAATTATTCCGGATTCATTTGGCATTTTTATGCATTAATTGAGTTTCTAGGCATTTAATGTGCATAATTCAAATTTGAACTACAAGCACATGCTCCAGTGCACCAAAGTTTGTTGAAAAATCACATGTGTGTCTTTGGGTGAATTTATAGGTCCCATGCAAGAATGGGAATGAAATTCAAACATCTGGGCGTCGTGGCTCGGCCGGAAACATTGAGAAACTTGGTTTTTAAATTCCTGTAAATCCCAAACTCGCCTGAAAATCATGAAACTTGGCATGGTGTCATTTCATGGCACCAACATGCTGTGGTAAAAAAGTTGGCCGAATTGGGACAAGTTTTGGTATAAGCTTCTTGCAAATTAGAGCTTCTCTCAAGAAGGCATGTGGTTTCGAGAGGGAACGTGTCACCTTTGTGTGCGAAACGACATACGCTCCCCCCCCTCTTGATTTTTTTACAAAGCAAACATAGAACTATATGAGTGTCGTGTTAAAATTTGAAATTATTCCGGGTTCGTTTGGCCCTTTTTATGCATTAATTGAGTTTCTGGGCATTTAATGTGAATAATTCAAATTTGAACTGCAAGCACATGTTCCAGTGCACCAAGGTTCGTTGAAAAATCACATGTGTGTCCTTGGGTGAATTTCTAGGTCCCATGCAAGAAATGGAAATGAAATTCAAACATCTGGGTGTCGTGGCTCAGCCGGTAACATTGAGAAACTTGGTTTTTTAAATTCCTGTAAGTTCAAACTCGCTTGAAAATCATGAAACTTGGCATGGTGTCATTTTCATGGCACCAACATGCTGTGGTCAAAAAAATTGGCCGAATTGGGACAAGTTTTGGTATAAGCTTCTTGCAAACCGGAGCTTCTCTCAAGAAGACTCGTGGTTCCGAGAGGGAACGGGTCACCTTTGTGTGCGAAACGATATACGCTGCCTCCACCCCCCCTTCATTTTTTACAGAGGCAACATAGAACTATATGAGTGCCGTGTTAAAATTTGGAATTATTCTGGGTTCGTTTGGCCTTTTTATACATTAATTGAGTTTCTGGGCATTTAATGTGCATAATTCAAATTTGAACTACAAGCACATGCTCCAGTGCACCAAAGTTGGTTAAAAAATCACATGTGTGTCCTTGGGTGAATTTCTAGATCCCATGCAAAAATAGGAATGAAATTCAAACATCTGGGTGTTGTGGCTCGGCCGGAAATATTGAGAAACTTGGTTTTTTAACTCCTGTAAATCCAAAACACACCTGAAAATCATGAAACTTGGCATGGTGTCATGACATGGCACCAACATGTTGTGGTAATTTTTTTGGCTAAATTGGGACAAGCTTTGGTATAAGCTTCTTGCAAACCGGAGCTTCTCTCAAGAATGCTCATGGTTCCGAGAGGAAACGTGTCACCTCCGTGTGCGAAACGACATACACTGCCTTCTCCCGCCTTGATTTTTTTACACAGGAAGCTTAGACCAATAGGAGTTTCGTGCTAAATTTTGGAATTATTCCAGGTTCGTTTGGCCTTTTTTATACATTAATTGAATTTCCAAGCATTTAATGCACATAAATCAAATTTGAACTACAAGCACATGCTCCATTGCGCCAAAGTTAGTTGAAAAATCATTTATGTGTACTTGGGCGAATTTCTAGGTCCCATGCAAGAAATAGGAATGGAATTCAAACATCTGGGCATCTTGGCTCAGCCAGAAACATCGAGAATCTTGGTTTTAAAATTCTCGTAAATCCAAAACTCGCCTGAAAATCATGAAACTTGGCATGGTGTCATGGCATGGCACCAACATGCTGTGGTAAATTTTTTGTCCGATTTGCGAAGGCGCACACATTAACAATCAACAAAGTCATTTTGGAACAAGTGTTGTCATGTTACAATCAGAAACACAAGTATTATTGAAACCGTGGGCGTTCTACTTACCATTTACGTGCCGCCACGCATCCCTTTTTTTATTGGCTAGGAGGTGCCGTGCGGGGTAGCTATTTGAGTACGGGAGGCGTGCGATCAGACCCCTGCGCGTGCTCATCGGGAGGAGAGCCATTTGACCTCTATCTGCCGCCCACCTCTCTCCCAACATCTCCATTAATGGCACCCGAGCCCCTGTTTAATGGCGTGGCTATATATGTCTCACTCGACTGAGATTTAAGAGAAAAAAAAGAAAATCTGAAAAGAAAGTTTTGCACGGATCTTGATGTAAGATCCGACGGACCTATATAACCTCGACTACGACTTATAGCAAGACTGATGAATATAAGGATGATGACAGTGAATAATAATTATCTTACATATTTAGGAAGATAATTAAAAAAGCCACATGCGGCAACGCCCGAAATACACAAGTGCAAAAGAAGAAGGAAGACGCAGACAACGATCTGGCTCGCTGATCTCTACTTTCTTGATGCGTTGCTGCAGGCCGCGGAGACTAGTTCTCGCGGCGAGCGGCGATGGGCTCTTTCATGTCCTCAAGACGCTGCTTGAGAGCTTCCACGGATTCCTCCACCAGCCTTTGGCGCTCAATGCGGAGCATGGCATTCTCGTCCATAAGTTTCTTGACGATGATGCCGGTCCTCTTCAACAAGGCAGTGGTCTCCTCGTGCTGCTTCGTCCTTCCAGCGATCTTCGCCCTCAGCAGGTCACACTCGGTGCGGAGCTTAACCTTGTCCTCCCCTAGCCCCCGGATGACACTGGTAGCATTTTCAAACAAGGCATTCATCTCGTCCTGCAACTTCATCCAGTCGAAGATCTGACCCATCAGGTCATCAAGAATAGCGCGCATGCGCCTGTGAGAGTCCTCGCGTACCCGCAAGACATTTTTCCAGGCCGCCGCGCTGCGGGAGGACATCTCTTCTGCATTCGCGGAGTGGCGGGACATCTCTGCTGCTTCCACGGCGCGGCCGAACCAGTCTGCTGCATCGACGGCGCGGCGGGACCTCTGTGCTGCTTCGGCGGCGTGGCGGGACCTCTGTGCTGTTACGGTCGTGCGGCGGGACATGTCGGCTGCTTTCGCGGTGAGGCAGGACATCTCTCGTGCTTCCGCTTCCATGCTCGCCTCTTCCTGGTAGTAATCTCTCAACCCAGAACTCATGCGGGCCATGGCAGACGCAAGGGAACGACGAAGAATGACTTGTTTGTTTTTGTGGATGAGGAGTTGAGGAGGAATGTGCAGTCATCTTGGAGTAGGTAGTATTTATAACCGAGTACTAATACGCTCCTAAGTGGGAAACCATTTAGGTTTTGATCGGTGTGAACAGGTTTGCAATTAAATATAGCGTGGTAGTAATTTGGAATGTGACGGGACGGAGGCTCCAAATTTATTGACGGTTCTATAATTTCTAAGTGCGGCACTATTCCTGGATGGGGTGACGCGTGGGCACACGTTCTCGGCCGCGTAGGTGGCATTTGCAGGGTGCACCGCATTAGGCGATGTCAGCACACGTCTTGTTCCATCAACCGTGCGTGCTCATTATTACCATCGCGCATGCTTCTTTTAATTAGAATGTGTGCCCGTCTAGCGCACACACGTTGATTTGTCTAACTGTTTCTGTTTGTTGTGGCTAATCGCAAATAGTTCATCCGCGTGAAGTGTATGCCGTCAATCGCAGACCCCTTGATCTAGCTTACCATTTCTGTTGTATTGCCAAATCGCAAACAGTTCATCCGTCTGAAGTGTATGCCCTCAATCGCAGACACCTTCATCTGGCTGACCATTTCTGTTGTGTTGCCTAATCACAAACAGTTAATCCGAGTGAACTGTATGCCGTATATCGCACACACACCTTCATCTGGCTACCCATTTTTGTTGTTCCGCCTCATCGCAAACAGTTCATTGGAGTGAATCGTATGACCCTCATCGCACACGCAACTAAAATCTGAACCGTGTTTGATGTATCCTTCATCGCAAACATTTTGCATCTTTTTGACGGTTTTTTACATCACTGTTTGCGATTAATGCATCGCACACAGTTTCATCAAAGGGTCTCTGATCGTAGTGTCGCGTTAGCAGCATCCTGCAGTAGTGACTACATCGTTCCGCCTCGAAAAAAATCATGGTAAACAATCACGGATATACCCTTGGTTTGATTTTCTGGCCCATTTCAGGTCTCGTCTGCTATATTTAAGTCATTTATTTGCACTTACCTTGCATTTAGTGCATATAAAGTCAAAACCCTACTACAACTACATGTGGGTGTTAGTTAGCAAAGAAGGTGTACAAATCATTTGTGCGTCGCTTTGCGAGTTTTCATCCATTTGTCCGAGAAGCGGGGAGAAGTTTCAAACATTTCGGCCGCGAGGTGCGGCCACCGACCTAGGCCTAGTTGGTATTTTAATTACAAGAAATTCAGATGCAGTCCGGACATCATCAAAATCGGTGTGTGCGTGTGGCGTGCTCGATCTCACGACCCCGTGGCAAAAAATTGGTAAAGTTTGGCACAAGTTTTGATGATCGCTCCTTCCAAACCGGAGCATCTCACAAGAAGGATCATGGTTTCCAAAAGGAGACGTGGCACTTCGGACTCCAAATCGTCGGTGACTACATCGTTCCGCCTCGGAAAAAAAATCACAAGTAAACAATCACGGATATACCCTTGGTTTGATTTTCTGGCCCATTTTAGGTCTCGTCTGCTATATTTAAGTTATTTTTTGCACTTACCTTGCATTTAGTGCATATAAAGTCAAAACCCTACTACAACTACATGTGGTTGTTAGTTACACTAGTCACAATGGGTAGTAACTTAGACTAGTAACATGCATATGTTACTAGTCTATGTTACTACCTCTATAGTGGGGAGTAACATATGTGTGGTGTCATGCAACACTTCATTTATTAGGTTGTAGACTCATCTTGTCTTGGTATGTGTGATGTTACAGTAACGAGCTATGTTACCACATGCCCCTATTTGCTAATTAATTACTCACCACATCATCTGTTTTGCCTAGAGATGTGTGATGTTACCACCTATGGTACTCCCACTGTGGGTAGTCTTAGAAAAGAAGGTGTACAAATCATTTGTGCGTCGCTTTGCGAGTTTTCATCCATTGTCCGAGAAGCGGGGAGAAGTTTCAAACATTTTGGCTGCGAGGTGCGGCCACCGGCATAGGCCTAGTTGGTATTTTAATTACAGGAAATTTAGATGGAGTTCGGACATCATCAAAATTGATGTGTGCCCGTGGCGTGCTCTCACGACCCCGTGGAAAAAATTTGGTAAAGTTTGACACAAGTTTTGATGATCAATCCTTCCAAACCGGAGCATCGCACAAGAAGGATCATGGTTTCCAAAAGGAGACGTGTCAATTCAAACTCCAGTGGCCGGTGACTTCAACGTTTGGCCTCATAAAAAATTTCCACGGTACGCAATCACCATTATACCACGGGTTTGATTTTCGGGCGCATTTCAGGTATCGTTTGCTATATTCAAGACATTTTTTGAATTTAACATGCATTTTGTGCATATAAATAAAATTACAACCGGAACTGCATTTGCTGTCGAAAGGGATGAGGATTGTCGTTCGATCTACGAGCATCCAACGGTGCAGACGTATGATCCATGGGGTTTGGGTTCTGGCCAATCAGAACGCACGACTCAGATCGCAAGCGCAGTTTGGTCAGCACACGGCTTTCATTAACGAACCGTGTGCTATTCGCAAACCAGATTGCATATCGTCTGTTCATACATACTGGAGCGAGATCAATTGAGAGTGCTACCTCTATGGTATAATAATAATAATAAACAGTTCATATTCATTGCCTGAGCTGACAGCATATCAAGGTCAACATATTAACAGTTCTTACATCAACAGAAAACCGGGCATAACTCACAAATTCAGTACACGCGACAGTTCTAAATTGAACGAATTAAGTTGCAGGGTAGGCATAAAAACTAGTCTTACGGCTTAATTCCCATGTACATGGGGGAACTGGGATCATTACGTTGACCCCCAATGAACTTGGGTTTTCTGATGATTTTATGCTTCTCTGTTAGAGGGGTGTGTGATCCCTTGGCTGGCAACTCAGCAAATTCATCGTACTCGTCCTCATCGGCAACATCCTCGACACCTAGTACCATCCTCTTCCCATGCATCACTACATGGCAGTTCTTATGCAAGGGGTCTTCCGCATAGAAAATCTGGGTAGCATCGCTGGCAAGAATGAACGGGTCCGCGTGATATGCCATCATTGTCCTGTTAACACAGGTCTTCCTGTAATCATTAACCTTTACCTGACTAAGAGGGATCCATGTGCACCTGAATAATGCCACCTTAACTTTCACATAGTTAAGCTCCCAAATCTCTTTGATGGTTCCATAGTATACCCTTTTATCAGCTTCATCTACAGTCATGCATTCTATTCGAACAAAGCTATTCTGATATGAGGTCTTCTCATCACGTTCCTCAGTGTAGAACGTGTAGCCATGTATGTCATATGCTTGGTACGTCAACACCGTAGGTGATGGCTTTTGTGCCAACCACGTAGCAATGTCATCAATGGATCCTTATGCCAAACGATTCTTCAGCCATTCGACGTAGTTCTTAGTGTGCTCCTTCATCTCCGCATCTAATGGATACACCATTGGTAAGAAGCTTTGGCGTATCTCCTCCAAGTGTTCTTCGGCATAAGCACTGAGAACTAGGCTGTTAAGCAGTACCGTCAAATGGGCTTTCTCTGTCAATTCTACAGGTGCAGCCTTTTGCGTGCCAGCAAGGACCGGCTTACCTTTCAGCCTTCCCTCATGGCGAGAGAGGGGCAAACCTATAGGTCTTTGTTTCATGTATTCGATGCAAAACTCTACCACCTCCTCCGCGGTATAACCTTGTAGGATGCTTGCCTCCGGATGGTTTCGGTTCCGACAATAGCGCTTTAGTATTCCCATGAACCGCTCGAAGGGATACATGTTGCGAAGAAACATAGGACCACAATACTTTATCTCGTCGACAAGGTGCACAGTGAGATGGACCATGACATCAAAGAATGATGGTGGGAAAAACATCTCTAGGTTGGACAATATTCTTGCAATATCCTCTTGCATATGATCCAACTCTTCAGGATCTACAACTTTCTGCCATAGTTGGTTGAAGAAATCATAGAGCTCAATGAGTGTGTTTCTTATATCTTTGTCCATCAGATTCCTGATGGCCACCGGGAGGATTTGTGTCAACATTACGTGGCAATCATGTGACTTCATGTGTCCCAACTTCATCTTACCTGAGCTCACATCCACGAGACTTCTGATGTTTGCGGAGTAGGAAGAGGGTGTCTTAACTGACAACAAATATGTGAAGAACTGTGTTGCTTCTTTTGTACTGAAATTGTAACTCTGGCGAGCGTGGATGAATTTGTTATCATCTTCTGCTTCACTCTTGCGTTTTGATTGATCAGCAAGCATATCGAGCCGTGCACTATCACCATCCTTTGTTTTACCTTTAATCTTGAGCAGAGTACCAAGGATGCATTCACATACGTTCTTCTCTACGTGCATGACATCGATGCAGTGATGTACACGTAGAATCTCCCAGTAAGGTAATTTCCAGAACACCAATTTTCTTAAACACTTGACCCTTGGGTGTTTGTTTCACCGTCAAAGCGTGCTTCTTGCCAAGCACAACATTAATTTGTTTAGCCATGTTGTGGACCACCTCCCCAGCATAGGGTCTTGGGCCCACATCTACCTCTGTCATACCATCAAATTCAGCTTTCATCTTTCGGTATGGGTGATTTCTCCGTATGAACCAACGATGACGCAAATACACGGTTTTGCGCGAGTTGGGAAGAAATCTGGTAGCTGTCCTATCCATGCATGTGACACACCCTACATCTCCCTTTGTTTTCTGCCCCGATGTGTTACCTAATGCTGGCATATCTTGAATGGTGTGCAGCAGCATCGCATGTAGATCGAAAATCTCCTTTTTGTAAGCATCATAACATTTTACAGCATGCGCATCTACCCACACTGTCAGCAGTTCTTCTACCAGTAGCTGAAAGTAAATGTCGATGTCATTTCCAGGTTGCTTCGGGCCTTGGATAATCATTGACATCATAATGTATTTTTTCTTCATACACAACCAAGGAGCTAGGTTATATATGCACAGAAGCACTGGCCATGTGCTGTGATTGGTGCTCATATCGCCAAAAGGATTCATCCCGTCAGTACACTCCCCGAGCCTTATACTTCTAGGATCCTTGGCAAAGTCTTTAAACTTGTTGTCGGTTAATTCCCACTGAGCCCCATCTTTCGGGTGCCTCATATATTTATCCGCAGTTCGCTCATCATGATGCCACCGCAACCTCTTTGCCTCCTAGGGTTTGCAAACAAACGCCTCAACCTTGGAATTAAAGGCAAGTACCAAACAACCTTGAACAGGATTCCTATCTTGATCTTGTCGTCCAATTTGTACTTGTCCTTTGCTCTCCTGCGCTTGTATCGTGCATGCTTGCATGTGGGACATGCACGCAAATCTTTGTACTCACCATGGTACAATATACAATCATTCACACAAGCGTGTAACTTCTGTACTTCAAGTTCCAATGGGCAAACAATTTTCTTCACTTCGTTCGTGCTTCTGGGGAGCACATTATCTTCTGGAAGAATTTCTTTGAAAAGACCTAACATCTCTGTGAAGCCCTTGTTTGATAGACCGTTTGCTGCTTTAAATCTGAGAAGCGCCAGGGTGGCACTCAACTTGGAATATTTCTTTTTGCAACCTGGATACAATTCTTTCTTGGAGTCCGCATCAATGGTTGGCAGATCCTTATACCCAATCATATCCTTTTTTGGGACCTTGAAATCTACAATCATAGCAGCAAAATCTGGCATATCAAGATCGTCGTCGTCTGCGTCGCCGTCTTGGTTTTCCAGTGGGCGTTTCAGCTTTCCGATGTTCCATTGGTAGCTTGACGCCTCTGCCCTGATGTTAGATTCAACATCCATGTGACACTGACCGGGGTTTGGCATCTCGCAGCCCTGGGTATATTCATCCATGACCCGCTCTTCACCGTATCTGGTCCAACGTGTATATCCATCCATGAATCCCCGAGAGAGTAAGTGCCATTGGACATCTGCAACTTCACGTGACTCTGTATTGGCACAATGAGTACATGGACACAGGATGTAATCCGCATCACCAATTCTCTTCTTTGTACTTTCAGCCAAATTCATGAACTCTGTCATGCCACTGATAAAATGTGAGCTTCTCCGATTCTTCATCCATTCAGATCGTTCCATCTGCACCACACGAATGGTAATTAAAAACAAAACAACAACATTAATACACGGATTAACTGATGCCCAAAGATGCGTGCATAAATCACAAGGTTTTATTTTCATAATTACTGAGGGCGCTCCATATTGTTATCCAGACATGCAATGACAAAAATTAATGGCCAGTCAATTTACACGCAGAGTACTACAGCACTACCCTTAGGAATTGAATACCTTAATTAAGCCACTCACGAAAAGAATACCTTAATTAATTAGCCGCGCGGCGACCTCCACCCAGCAGACAGAGAAGCGCGATGCGGCGGCACGCCGAGACAGCAGGGTCGAGGAGCAAAGCTTAGTGCGGCCGCCACCTGAAGTTCGACCTCCACTATCCCGACATCGACCACGATGGATGTGCTCCAATCATGCCGCCGCCGACCTCGATAGTTGAGCTCCTCCTATCTCCTGCCGCAGACCGAGGATTGACCTCCTATGACGCTGCCACCGCCCACCGACCGAGGATTGACCTCTTATCCGATAGCCACTGCCTATGCCGCCGCCATCTCTATCTGCAGAGCGGCTGTTTTATTTTTTGACGGATATCCACCGAGCGGCTGTTTACACGGTATCACTTTAACTTATATGTACAGGGTAGTACATCACATACGGTTATGTCATGGCAACCATGTCTCACCTACATTGTCTTCTCACACGGTTTGGTGCGGAAATCGTGTGTGAAGTTGTAATACCTAACACAAATGACATGTATAAATTGTGTGCCGTATACAACATATAGTGCCATAAGTAGTTCCCGACCGTTAGCTTATCCCCATAGTTTCCCCATTTCCCCCGAATCCCTAGATAGCCTCCAAATTCCCTCGCGTGGTGCTGACATTGGGGGAATGCGGACGAGTGGTGCTGATGGTTTCGGTGCAGCTGCTCCTGCTCGTATCGCCGCTCTCGGCAGGGCCGCCATGACAGCGGTCGCCGCCGAGCACTTGCCTAAGGTCATCAGAAGGCAGGGGTACTACGGATCCGAATCGTCCTGTCAGGTTCCAATCTATCCCGATCATTTTTAACATGTCCAAAGTAGCTCCCTGCTGAATCCATCCTGAATGACCCCCTCCCCCCCAGGAAAGCGATCTGCCGCCGGATCCGCAGCATGACTCCAGACTCCCGCAACACGAGTTCGACTCCGAGTTTTGCGCCATCGAGAAGTACCAAAAGCTGAGTTGTGTGCACGGGCACACTCCCGCTCGACGTGTATGCACAGAGGGATTCGACATTGGCAGGCGGTTTCTCAGTTGCCCCTTAGAGGTTAGTGCTAAGTTCATCATTTTACTTGAGTTAATGCCACCGCTCATCCTGAATACTATTTAACATTGGCAGGGATATGAGGCTTGTGCCTTTGTTAACTGGTTGGATGAAGAATGGCATGGCAGGGCTCAGAGTGTTATCACCAAGCTCATAGAAGATAACATAAAGCTGAAAAGAAACTGGCTAGTCTGGAATGTACAATCAGTACGATGAAGCAAAAAAGAATCAATCACAGGCAACAGATGAAAGCAAGAGGCAAGAAGGAACTAGCATGTGTAGTTTTGGTTGTCGCATTAGCCATGTTCTATGCGTTGTTTGCAATGATGATTAGGGGTTTTGTTTGACAGTATTGCTAAAGCACATCTAGATGTGCTCTAAGTAATGCACATCTAGGTCCTATGCCATTGATGTTACGCGAAGATTCGTGCAGATATTTTCCTTTGTCTTTTTTCTTTTCCTTTGTAGTTTGATTATTACTGGCTTCATCAATAAGAAGAGCTCAATGTATTGCTTGCCAACTGTCCTACTCCGTTCGTACCGGTACCGGTACATAATCCCAAAACTCGTTCTTTGTTTTTGTCCTGAAAAAAGAAATCAGCCAATAGGAGTCATGCGGCTAGTATGCATTCAATGACTTCAGACTACTTAGCATAACATGCATGCAGTGGTCAATTCTCTACATGCAATGGTATTGATTACCAAATATTCATCAAGTTCTCTCATTTTTTCCCCACCTAGGTCGCTGGTACGGAGGGAGTAGTATGAAAATGCTTGTTTCATATTTGGACGCTCCAACGCGTGTGCGTAATTAATTATCACATTGAGAATTGTGCAACCCCGGGAATTTGGAGCGACTGGGTACAAATAAGTGATGTTGATTATATCAGCGGTTAGATAATACGTCAACCCCCGCTCCAATTGGCATTTCGCGCCTCATCTCTACATACCCCGCTTAAGTGTCCTCCATCTTCATCGTCCCCGGCAGGCCGCGCTACACACTTGCACACACTCTGCAATCTCGCTTTCTCGCGGTTTTTATACGACCGCAGCCATGTCGAGTGACAGCGAGGATGACAGTTTGGCCAGCAGTCTGGTGCCCGATGATAGGTCAACATCGGAATCATCCCGCTCGTCTTCCATGAGTCCGGCGTCGAGCCCAGACCTCGATTATATCTGGATCATGGAAGGGATGCCGCCTACGGAGTCGTCAGACGACAACCAGACGGATGAGGAGCCGTCGGAGGACGAAGATGATGATGAGGAGGAATGGTCGAACGACGAGGAGGACAACGACGATAGCAACAACGATGAAGACGACGGCGGCGATGAAAAGCCAACGGTCAGCGGCAAGAAGCGTCCTCGCCAAGACGATGTCGTGGGGCCATCCAACAACAACAACAAGAAGGACTAAATTAAGCAGACTGTATATATCTTTGTTTCCATTCGCTCATATTAATTCGTTATCTCTGTTTATCCTGTCAATCTCATCGCAGACGGTTAGTAATACGTATTCGACAGAGATCTTCTACATTATCGCCCACAGGTTGGTTTTTTGAACTGTGTGCCCTGATGAGCACACAATTCAAAAAAAAAGACTGCATGGGCTGTCTATAATGATCGCACACAATTCTGTTTACCAACCTATTTGCCGGGTATCACACACATCTTGTTATGCCGAATCATTTGTGTTCAACTCGATCATCGCAAATGGTTCATCGGAGCGAACTGTATGTTGTATATCGCACACACCTTGATCTGGCTGCCCATTTCTGTTGTTCTGTCTCATTGAAAATAGTTCGTATGCATCAACCGTATGCCCCGCATCGCACACGCAACTCAAATCGGAACCGTGTTTGATGTATCCTTCATCGCAAACATTTTGCATCTTTTGTGTGGTTTTTTTACATCACCATTTGTGATTAATGCATCATACACAGTTTCATCAAAGGGTCTCTGATCGTAGTGTCACATTAGCAGCATCCTGCAGTAGTGACTGACCACCCCCTGTCGCTCCATGAGTGGTCCGGGCACACAAAATAGATGTTCATTTGAATTTTTAGAGGTGGCACATGCAAATTTACTTGGAACGGCAGGGTAATACCGCATATAGGTAGATATAGTGGACTCATCTGGAATAACTTTGGTTTAAGGGTTTTGATGCACAAGCAGTATTCCCGCTTAGTACGGGTGGAGGCTGGCAAAAAGGTTGAGAAGTGACCAGCTAGAGAGCGAAAACGGTCATGAACATGCATTATGAATAATCAACATTGAATACTAGCATGAGTAGGATATAAACACCATGAACATAAATATCGTGGAGGCTATGTTGGTTTTGATTCAACTACATGTGTGAACATGTGCGAAGTCAAGCCACTTGAAAATTCAAAGGAGGATACCATATCTCTACTCCTATAAAAAGCTGAGTTGGTGATGATGGTGTGCCTGCAATCCTTCATTTACACCGTTCGATTTACATCCAACGCATCTAAGACAAACTATGTCATTTTTGCAAAAAGACCCCCGTACTCCACTCCTCATTTGTAGATAACCCCATGCCTCTCACGTTCAGCCATCTCTCCCTCTCACCTCATCTAGCCATCTCAGGAAAAAAATAGGAAGAATCTGGAGAGGTCGCTGCTTTCGACGCCCGTCTGCCCCAACTCCTCTCATGCCTTCTCTCAGGCTGCATTGTCGACCACCACCACGACCCCCTCCTCCTCGCCATCTCCTCTAACCCCTTCCAAGTCATCCTGAGTTAAATTCATGGTGGTCTAGAAAAAATAAACAAAATTGATACTCAAAAAATAATTCTTAAAGATTATTTTTTGCAAAGCACAATAAGTGTTATTTCTTCAAAAGTTTTGGATGCAGGTTGAACACTTGAACGCTTTTGTTTGCAAAAGATATATTTTATCTATTTTGCCTACATTTACTATTCACCCAGATGCTTGTGAGCTCTAGAGAACAAATAATATCCAAAGAAACCTATCGATATTTGTTAATCATGAGATGACACTCACATACTTTGTCAAATAAACAACTCTCAAATCAATGCATTTCAATGTTTTGTGCAATGCACGGGCATCTTACTAGTCATCATACTACATCACAATCATTTTGATGCATGTTGACACTCAAGATAAATCATTATATATCCACTCCTAGCAACTTAAGCATGGCATGAGCAACTATAATCTCCAATTGTCATTAAAAACATGTTTAATCATAATATGTTGAATCATGGATACTGATTTAAACATATTTACAAAAAAAACAAGTTGAGTTCATACCTGCTTTTCCCTGCCACAGTCACTTCATCATATATCGTCATTATTGCCTTTCACTTGCACGACCAAATGATATGAAAATAATAATAGTGCAAAAGTGCCATGGACTAAGCTGGAATCTGCAAATATTTTATTCAGAGGAGAAGACAGAATAACATGGGCTCTTTGCTAGATCAACAATAATGCATATAAGAGCCATTCAACATTTTCATCATGGGCTTCCCCTTGGTATGACTCAAAAAAAAGAATTTTAGAGAAACACACTGAAATATTTTTGGAGTTTTTAGTTTTTCTTGAAAGAAGCAATTTAAAGAAAGAAAAACAAGAACGAGGAAAACTATTTACACGGGAAAGCTCCCAACAAGCAAAAGAAGAAATGAGAAATCTTTTTGGGTTTTCTTTTAATACTACGACTAAATTAAAATGGAAAGAAAAACCAAAAAGAAGCGAGAAATATTTTTGGATTTTCTCAAAGTTTTTCAAACACACAAGAAGAAAGCGAGAAAAACAAAATTAACATGGATAATACAATGAAAAAGTATGAACATCAACAATCGGAATGAAGTGTGTGAACATGAATGTAATGTCGCTGGAAATACGTACTCCCCCAAGCTTAGACTTTTAGCCTAGCTTGGTAATCACCACCCGTAGTAGCCGTCCGGTCCCATGTAAAAGTGTTGTGGTGGCAGCACCTGAGCGTCCCACTCCTGAGGCTCCTCCTCCACCGCTGCCTGGGAATTCCGGTAAGCGACAATGTCCGCTGGTAGGACGGTGTATCCGTTCCTGGCATGAGAATCAAACAAAGCAGGTGCAGGCAACGAGATATTGTTAAAAGAATCTGCAGCATCACTAAATTGGTGAGCCACCATCGCCTGGTGATCTAGATAAACTCTGGGCAAAGGATAGTCATGGTGGCGTATTAGAACATTAAATCGTCTCGCTAGGCAAGTGGCATAAATACCACCATGGATTTTACCCTTAGTTCTATTAATGTGTAGAGTGCAGACGATGTGCAACAATAGCTCCTAGGTTAAAGGTGTGATCATTGTGAAGTGCACGGCGTAAAATGGCAAGGTCAGGGGCACTAAGTATACTGCCCTTCTCTCTAGCAGTCAAACACTTCGTAATAAATAAGGCAAAGTAGTGCACAGAAGGAAACTGCAGACTAGTGGCTGTGGCTTTTGACACACCCCTTTCCTCACCCACTGTCAAAGTGAGTAGGAAGTCCTCAAACTCTGCCGGCCTAGGCTCTCTTAATTCCCCGTCAGCAGGAATTAAACATATCTCGCAAAATTCAGTGAGCGGTATCTGACGGGTTTTAGAGTATAAATTAAACTGCACCGCAGGAGGTTCATGCCTATTCAGAAAATAAACAATTTGCACAAAGGAGTTCGTGAGGGTGTGGTGTTGGTCACACTCATCTATGAGGAAGTCAGTAAGTCCAACATTTGCAATGAATTGCGGGAACTCTTGGTGGAATCCGGCTTCTTCCATGAAGGCAATGTGCGGCCATTCACACGGCCGGACCTACGTCCATCGCGGAGTGTTGATGTCACCAGCTGATGATTCACCAGTGACTCCCTTGGCATTCTTCTTAGATGAACTCCTTCGAAAAAGGTCCATCTTCCTAAGAACAAATTTCTAAAAAAATTTGACCCATAAAATTTTGTCAACAAAACTTCACAAGATTGATAGCAACTACTCATATGGATGTCTAGAGGCTATACCAAGCATTCAAACTACTTGGAACTCAAGGAATTCAACATGCAAGCTCACTTACAGCAACACCAAGAGTAGCTAATTACTCAAAATATAAACTACTAGAACAAAAACTAATTGGAGCAATGGAGGAGTCACATACCAAGTAGCAATCCTCCAAAATAGTTTCTGAAATGGAGCTTCGAGTAAAGAGATCAAAATCCGCGGGTTTGTGAGCAAGAACGCGCGAGAGAGAGCTAGTGTGATTTTTTTCTGGAGGTAGGTGACGAAGTGAGCTGAAGGGATAAGTAAGGAGGGCCTTGTGGGGCCCACTACCCACCAGGGCGCGCCTGGGGTAGCTAGCGTGCCCTGGTGCCTAGTGGGCACCAGGGGCACCCCTCCCCCCCTCTGATTTTTTTGTATCAAAATTTTTTAAATATTCAGAAAAAAAATTGTGTCAAAATTTCAGAGCACTTTTATTTTTGGGCACTTTTTTATTGCACGGAAAATTCAGAAAACGGGATAAACATGTCATTTTATTGTATTTAACTAAAAAGTAACAGAAAACAAAAAGTAGGGACAGAAGGTTGTGTTTACTAAATTCATCGACCACATGCCTCTAGAAAATAATCCATTAATAAGGTTGATCAAGTCTTATTAACAACCACTTTCGATTAGCATGAACCCGAAGAACTTTCGTAAAACACTAAGTTACCTCAACGGGAATATGCATATCCCCCACAATAAGTATTTCATATTTCTTTTTGGCAGTAGGAAGAGGGAGTTGAAAACTTCCAATAGTAATTGTTGGAGACTTTTCAATAACATTAATACCATTCACTTGAAATTGTTTCTTCGAAAAGTGCACCGTATGCTCATTATCATTGATATGAAAAGTGACTTTGCTTTTATTGCAATCAATAACAGCCCCTGCTGTGTTCAAAAAGGGTCTAGCAAGGATAATCAACATATTGTCGTCCTCGGGCATCTCTAGTATAACAAAGTCTGTTAAGATAGTAACATTTGCAACAACAATGGGTACATCCTCACAAATACCGATCGGTATGGCAGTTGATTTGCCAGCCATTTGCAATGATATTTTAGCAGGTGTGAGTTTATTCAAGTCAAGTCTTTTGTATAAAGAGAAAGGCATAACACTAACAACGGCTCCCAAATCACATAAAGCAGTTTTGACATAATTTTTTTTAATGGAGCATGGTATAGTTGGTATTCCTGGATCTCCTAATGGAGCATGGTATAGTTTTGCCATAATTTCTTTTAATGGATCATGGTATAGTTTTGACATAATTTCTTTTAATGGAGCATCTCAGAGACACCGAATCACATCTCGGTCTGACCGAAATGGTGTGTTTTGGTTCTGTTGAGTGCTCCGGTATCACCGAGATTATCAACTCGGTGGATCCGAAATGCATTCTGTGAAAACTTAAAACTAAGATTTGAACTCAATTTTCATATAAAATATATCTGCTTTTTGTGATGACTCATCTACTCTGCCGATACCTATCTATTCATAGGGTCTGCTTGCAAGATGTCAAGTGCTAGTGACAGCCAGAATGTGTCAGAACAGCACGAGGATCTCAGTGAAGGATCTAGTCCTGAGGGCAGCTACTATGAAGGAGTGAGAAGCTGACCAGAGCTGCCCAAGGCTGCCACAAGGACAAGGAAGAAGAGAACCTCAGATGATGAGATGAGGATTTTGTGGCTAGTGAGGCCATATCAAAGAAGAAGAAAGTGGTGCTTGCTAAAGAGTATGGCACAGTAGCTAGCTCAAGACCTTTAGGCAGTGCCAAGGAGAGAACAGATGTGAGGAAGGTCCCACTCTCCAAGGCAGACAAGGCCACAGCTCCAAGGGAACGCATGAAATTTACACTTGAGGAGCCAAGTGACACAGAGATAGCTGCTGCAAGAAAGAAGAAGAAGAAGAGGGCAAGCAAGACTACTGCTTATGTCATTGTCAAACCCTCCATGGTTGCTAATGATGATGATGAGGAGGAGGAGGAGGAGGAACCAGCAGCTGTTGCACCTCTAGCCAAGACTCAGAAGCTCCTGTCTGATGCAATGAAGTCTGTTGCCCCCACCAAGTCCAAGCCCAAAGCTCGAGCACTTAAGAGATCAACAAGAAACATTTCAACAAGGCCCCAGTGCCTGAAGCTGAGATAGATGATGAGCCACTAGTGCTCAGGAGGTTGAGACCCAAGATCCCAGATCATGACAACACACATCCTGTTGTAGAGAACATGATGCTAAGGAAGGACAAAAGGACTGCGTTAGTGGAGATTGTCAGATCCATATGCTGCAGAGGAGGACAGCTTGTGATTATCATTTTCACACACGAGAGCAACAAGATTTCTATGAGACTGTGCTGCTTGACAAGAAGCCAATAGTCAGGGATATGAAGTGGGTGGACTGGAAATGTATTGATACAAATGAAGAAAACTTCCCCCATGTTCATGAAAGCTTCAAGCTTACAGGTGTTGCAGATTTTGTTGGAAGGAAGCTCACAATGTGGAATGATGAGATGATCATGTGATTCTACTCCACTGCACACTTTTATCCTGATGGGAGAATAGTATGGATGACTGAGGGATCCAGATACCAGTCAACCATCTCAGAATGGTCTGATCTTGTTGGTGCTCCAGAAAAAGAGGAGGAGGATGATATTGATGTCTATGCAAAACCCAAGATGGATCACAACTCTATGGCTAACATGTACAAGCCTATTCGTGAGAAAGATGTTGAGACACATAAGTTTGGTTCTGTGAAGCATTTGCTAGTTGGTTTGGCCACCACCAACACAATCTTGAGGCACACTCTTTTGCCCAAGTCTGGAGATGACAAGATGACCCGTGGCCACTCCATCAACTTGCTACACTTGTTTGACACACCGCAGAAGTTCAAAGTAATGAGCCTTATTGTTGAGACAATCAAGAGAACCACAGCTGACCAGAAGAGATCTTGTGGATTTGCTCCTCACATTCAATTGCTCATCAAATCCAAGGTTGGAACAAGCACATATCTACTTGATAATGAGCATCTCCCTCTGCACCCAGAGTTCGAGGACAATGTAATGGTGATAGACCCTTCACACCCTACATCTGCCCAAGCCCAAGAGAAGATCCAGGAAGCTACAACAGCAAAAGCAGCTCAGGAGGCATCTGCTCCAAATGCTCCCATAGACAACCTCAAGACGAAGAATGACCAGATGACTTATCTTCTGGAAGCCACCCTGAGGATTGAGCGAAATTTGGCCAACCTCTCCAAGAACTAGGAGAGCATAGAGCGGGTAGTTGAGGCAAAGATATATGATCTTGATGTGAAGATCACTGAGGTACAGACTATTGTGGAGAAGCTCAAAGATGATGTTGACACAGCTAGAGCTTATGACAGTGGAGATGAGAGAGAAACGACTGAGAGATACCAGGCAGTACCCAGAGCAACCAGATCTGCTGCAGTGCCTATTGCAGACACGAGGACTACTCACTCTACACCTACTGCTGCTTCTACAGTGCCACCTCCAGTCTCTACGCCACCAGCTCAGCGAATGTCATATGAAGCCTTTGCGTATGCACTTCTCTCAACGCCATCTATGCACACCGGAGCTGCTAGCCAAAGATCGCCTTCAGGAGCTGCCGAGGATCGTGCCGAGAGAGATGTATAGTGCTATACCTATTCGAAATTTTTGGTACTTGTTGCCAAAAGGGGGAGAATTTGTATAGATCATTAGGCTTCGAGAGAGAGAGAGTGTGTCTCACTTTTGCTCATTGGTTTTTCTTGAATTTCTGCTACTATGTATGTTTATCCGTGCTACTTTGCTCATTATGTGTATGAGATACTTTGGTTATGTGTGATTGATCATACAATGCTTCATGTGATGCTTAATGCTTATCCTTATCATTATTCTTGTATGATCATTCACTTATGTTTTTCGTGATGCGTGCTTACTATTCCATTCATATCATTTTGTGCGCTCCACCAATTTGTATGTGACATGGAAGAGTGGCCCATGATCCTAATTGATTGTGCATTTGCATTCAAATACAAATTCTTTATAATGCACAAATTTAGAGGGAGCTCTTGCTTATCACATACTTCTCAAAGCAATGATGTATTTCATTCATTTAATCATTTGTCGAAGCTTTGATCTATACGTTGTCATCAATTACCAAAAAGGGGGAGATTGAAAGTGCAACTAATCCCCGGGTGGTTTTGGTAATTCATAACAACATATATCTCATTGAACTAATGTCCATTTAAGTTAAATATTTCAGGATGTTCAATGATTGGCATGGCAAGGACTAGTGATTGTGGACCCCTCAAAATGCTAAGGAAATGGATTGGCAAAAGCTCAAGACTCTACATTTTTGGCTAAGTGATCCAAGATCACATTGAGTCCATAGGAAAGCCAATACTATTAAAAGGGGATGAGGTGTTGCTTAATAGTCTTTTTGCTCAAGTGCTTAATGATATTGCTCCAAAAACCTCAACCACTTTTTCCATCCAAATATGTCCAAACCCTACATTCCAACTCGGCCCCACTGAAATATGTCCAAACACTTCATCTGGACTTAGCCACTGCCAAACCCTAACAAATCGGATCCACCGATATGGATCTCGGTCCCATCGAGATGGCCTTGCCAGCTCTCTATTGCTTGTTGCAATTATTTTGGTCCCACCTAGAATTGCAATCGGTACCATCGAGATGGCTTGCCAACTCTGTTCCCTTATTGCTTCACTTCGGTCCCGCCGAGATGATGCAATCGGTGCCACCGAGACGAGGTTTGCCCTAAGCCCTTGCACATTGGTTCCTCCGAGTTGTTCCCATCAGTCCCATCGAGATTCCTAACGTTCATATTTTTACACAGGTCGGTGCCACCGAGATTTCTAATCGGTGCCACCTAGTTGGGTCAAAAGTGTGTAACGGTTGGATTTTGTGTGGAGGCTATATATACCCCTCCACCCCTTCTTCCTCATAAGAGAGAGCCATCAAAACATGCCTACACTTCCACCATTCATTTTCTGAGAGAGAACCACCTACTCATGTGTTGAGATCAAAAGATTCCATTCCTACCATTTGAACCTTGATTTCTAGCCTTCCCCAAGTTGCTTTCCACTCAAATCCTTCTTCCACCATAGCCAAATCTGTGAGATAGAGTTGAGTGTTGGGGAGACTATCATTCGAAGCACAAGACCAAGGAGTTCATCAACACACCGTCTATTACCTTTTGGAGAGTGATGTATCCTAGATTGGTTAGGTGTCGCTTGGGAGCCTCCGACATGATGTGGAGTTGAACCAAGAAGTTTCTAAGGGCAAGGAGATCACCTACTTCATGAAGATCTACCCAAGTGAGGCAAGTCTTTCGTGGACGATGGCCATGGTGGGATAGACAAGGTTGCTTCTTCGTGGACCCTTCGTGGGTGGAGCCCTCCATGGACTCGCGCAGGCGTTACCCTTCGTGGGTTGAAGTCTCCTTCAATGTGGATGTACGATAGCACCACCTATCAGAACCACGCCAAAAAAATCCGTGTCCCCATTGCGTTTGCCTTCTCCAAACCCTTCCCTTTACTTACATGTGATATGTCTTACATTCCGCTGCTATACTCTTAGACTTGCATGTGTAGGGTGTTGCTTGACTTGCCATAATTGCTAAAATTTGCGTGCAACTAAAAATGGGAAAAGGTTATGTTTTAGTTTGCAAGTAGTCTAATCACCCCCCCCCCCCATCTAGACATACTTTCAATCCTACACAAATGATGCGCTCTGGACATTGGGGCCCTCGGCCACCGCCCAAACATCGCACTCTCGCCATCGCACCATGTCTATAGTGATGCCCAACCTCTCCTCCGTCCACGCGCCCCCTCTGGACACCTCTCCCCATCCTCCTTCCTCCTCGGCGTGCCACGCCGCATGGTGAGCCCACGACCATCGTCATCTTCTCCCTATCTTCTTCCTCCTCGAGCTCTCCTGAAGCCCCTACGAGCTTCCCCTTTGCCTCGTGGCTTCTCCCGACGCCGCGCCCCTTCCTCCGCATGGCCTCCTTCCTCCAGAGCGCCGGCACATGCGTCGCCATGGCCATGCCCTTCCCCTCACATGGGTTGGTCTATAAATAGGGTCCCCAGCGACCCCCCCCCCCCACGAGCATCTCATCCTCCCCAACGCACTCCCATCTCCCTCCCAGACCCAACCATTCACCCCCGGAGCCCCTCCTCAGTCGGCTTGGCCGCCATAGCCGCCGCTGCCCTCCGCTCAAATTCGAGAAAAGCCAAACCCCTCTTCCCTCCTTTCTCCACCTTCAACACCACCAAGACCCGGCGGACCTCCTCCTACCCACAGTTCATCTCCGGGATGAGCTCACACCCGAAACCAAGACGGGCGACGGCCTTGTCCGTGAGCCTCCATGCCACTGTGGTCCCAGCCCTCCTCGGCGTCCGTGCCTAGGCCAGGTGGGTGCGGCGCCTCCTCCCGAGTCTATCGGTGGCCGGACCCCGGCCGAAGGTGGCCGGTGGCGCTGGGGTGAGCGTCGGCCGCGCTCGGCCTCACCTTGGCCCTGCTTCATCATGAGGTATAGGAGAAGGAGGCGGGGAGAGACAAGGAGCACCAGTGGGGCCCGCGCATTAGCGACCCAGCCTGCCGGGCCCATGCGCTTAACTGGAGACGCACTCAGCAAAACGCGCCTTTGCGTTCTGAAAGTGTAAGCAAGGGCAACTCCAGAGCAGAATGCGTTTTCGCTTTGACGAAAGCATATTTTTTTAAATAAAGCCTTCAGTTTCAGCCCCGCAGCCGAAACCTCTAAATTGCGGGCGTTCACCCGTTAAGAGCGTAAAGAGACAGTTTTTATTTGTTTTTCTGCCTAATGAACGAACAACCGTATCTTTTCAAGCGTAACTCCGAATCAGGTGATTCAAAAGCCCACATTCTCTGTTCGTCGAGTCGTTCTGTTGGTATCATTTTCACGATGTTGTCATGCGCCGAAAATGACCATTTTCCCCTACCCTTATTCAGCCCCCTTCGAGGGAGAAACTTTTCCGGTGAATCTTTCCGCGAGCTCCTCGTACTTCTTCCCGGTGATTCCATCAACCCCAGGCAACCCACAATAGCCACTTGCATGATGGCATTGCAATAGCCATAGTTTTCACATGAATATTTGAATAATTCTTTGCTCATATAATCATTGTGAATGCTATGTAAATGCTTGTAAATCTATGCTTATCTTTATGCCATGTTCTTTTGCATCTAGTTAGTTAACTGATTAATTGCTAATGTTATTATTCTCATGTTAAATTCTTGTAGTTATTTCCGATGCTAGTGATAATGATTTCTCACATGAATAGTATGGTTTGTTATGAAAATACTTGTGAGATTCATGATCATCACTATGCCATGGTCATTTGCATCCAGTAGACCAAATGATTTATTGTTGTTGATGATAAGATTCATATGTTAAATGGTTATGTTGCCCATCCATGTTTTTGTTGATATCATGTTCATATGCATTATTATTTCATCGTGTTATGGCTCAGCTCATCACCATTCAAGTTAAACCTGACAATAATTGAACTTGAACAAATATGTTGGCTGAGTCATGGTGCCACCGAATCGAGCTCACCAGTGCAGCCACACTTGCCTGGATGAGGAGGCCCTAATTCGGTCTATTGTCATGCCCAGTAGGTGACAATAACCTTGTGTGCCCGAGTTGAATGGCATACCGAGGTCCCCGTTTGGGACGATAAAGTTTAGTTTTGCCACGACGGTGGTGGCCACAAAGGTGGCGGATGTCACGAGTTGACATCGGGGCCACCCATGACATAGCCCAAAGGGGAGTTTGTCGGAGTGGCCGGGAGAGTGTCATGCAATAGATTGGTTTTGTTGGAACGTCGTTGGTCCACACGAATGGGAGCATGTGCTAAAGTACAAGTCCATGAGTTCCATAGTGTGGGTCCAGTGTACTAACCTCTGTAGAGTGTATAATCTATCGATAGCCGTGTCCTCGGTTATGGACATAGTTCGTAGTAGGTCACACTATGGGCCAACAATAATAATAACCTGGATAATAAACAACCTCGGTTCCATGTGGTAAGAAGTTGGTTGATCTTTATGTGGTCGTGAGACAATCACGGATAAGATCGAGCTACTTGTGGTCATGTGATGATCACGATGGTATCATTGATACCGATGTTGGTTGTTCATGAGGTGATCATGTGATGATCACGACGGTAAGTTTGATACATATGGTGGTTATGAGATAACCTCTGAGATGAGTAAGTTGGTCCATGAGACCTTAAACATCGACTCCCCCTCATGCTAGTGCTAGTATCATCATCTTCATATCATGAGTAACATGTACATGCCATGCTCACTCTCATGTTGTTCTAGTAGTATCATGTTCATCATTGATAATCAACCTGTAAATGCCATGTTATTGTTTGTCTTGATTGCTTTGGTTACTGTGAGCTTGAGAGTACATTCAAAGTACTCACCAGGCGTGTCATGCCAGATTGCAGGTCATGTCGTGATTGATTATTTGTTGAGGATCCCGAGTCTGCGAGCTAGGTCGTGTCCCAGCCAGAGTCCCTGCAGAGTGGAGTCCATCACCGCCGTCGTTGTTCCGCTGCTACGAGTTGTTTCGCTGCTAGCATAGAGCCACCTTAGCAGGCATAGTGTCTCCGTGCCAATGTAATCCCTTATAATATCCAAACTCTTGTACCTGTATTATTGGTAATAAGAGCTTATTTGTTCTATGCCAAGCAGTGTCGTATTCCAGAAGACTTGATCTCTAGGCCGGAATACGGTGTGTTCCGGTTCCTCTGAGCCGGGGTGCCACGGTAATGCAGATAACATTCAAGATAGTGAGACAAACCTGTTGGTCTCCAAGAAAGCTGATAAAAACTATCTTGAAGACAGTTATACAACCCCAAAGTCCTACCTTGATGTAGTGTTCGAGTTACTGGCCACTACCACTGGCACTAGCTCTTCAAACCCGCTGCCTGAATCAGTTCGGCTTCTTGAGTCTCAGCTACAAGCTGAAAAACATCAGTCGGCTATGCTGCGACAAGAAGCCGAAGGACTGAGGAAGTCCCTACAGAATTTAGGTGCATACTTTCTGGTGCAACGGCAAGAGTTGGAGGATTTTAGCACCAAACAAGAGAAAGCTAATAAGCTTGCTAAGCTTCTTGCTAGCATGTTGCTTTGTTATTCCCTATATTTGCACTGGTGGCAAACTTTGATGCCCAGTGGATGTAATCTGTGTAATCTCCGTAATAGCCTAGTATTAGTTGCTTGCTTATTTATTTCCTATAATCTTGTTTATTTGTTTGCTTGTAGTCACTACAGTTCTTTTTCCCTGGTTTGCTAGTGACCGCAATAACAATGTGCCACATACGGCCTGCGGTAACCATGGCCCTCGTACGGGCCGTAGGATCCATGGGCCTCGTAAGGGTCATAGGATCCATGGGCCTCCTACGGGCCTTAAAATCCATGGGCCTCCTACGGGCCTTAGGATCCATGGGCCTCCTACGGGCCTTAGGATCCATGGGCCATACTGATTGTGGGACAAAACCGGACCGCAGGATGGGCCGTAAATGGGCCAAAATCTGAACCGTCTGTATATGGGCTCACACCATAACGGGCCGTTAGCATGCCGTAAGACAGCAGAGGCTTAATTATATCAACAGGCATAATGGGTCATTAATGGGCCGGATTACATGATAGGATGAACACGGCCCACAAACGGACCGACTTTAACCACGGGATGAATTTGGCCCATTAGCCGAACAGGCCAGTTACGGACCGTAAGTAGTCGTGGCCCAGAAATGAGCCCAAGAGTTTTTTGGGCCCTTAGTAGGCCGAAAGTTAACATGGGCCTGAAACAGCGCAACTTAATAATGGACGTTAATGGGTCCAAAATAGTATATTGTTCATTATGGGCTAGAATCACTACGGGCTGTTAAAGGGCCCAGATATACAAAAGGCCTCATACAGGCCGAAAGACGTCACGGGCCATACATGGGTCGAAAGTGAAAATGGGCTGGAATCATATTGGACAGCCCACATGACGCTACTGGGCCTAATTCGGATAGGCCATAATGGGTCGTGAGTTCCCGGGCCGTAAATGGGCAATATGCGAACAGGCTGTTAACAGGCTTTCCGTGGGCCGGCCCGCTAACTTTTAACCAAGTCAAACAGACCGGCCTTTTAACCTAAATGGGCCACTGTTGGGCCGTGCCATGTGTCGACGTATCATAGGAGCGTCCCGTCCATTTGATGGATGACATCTGTCCCAACGCACGCCTGACACGTGGTTCCTTCGGCCAATGAGAATTTTACACGTGGAAAATCGCCATTGGTCGTTGCTGTTAACGGGGTATCGGATCCAAAACCGGACCAAGTAGCTTAATGGTGACCCGTTACGGTGAATGTCACGTGTCGGTTACCCTTGACGAAAACACTTCCATGACGCGACATTTATCGTCATGGAAGTGGACACTTCCGTAATGATAATTTAAGTATTGTCATGGAACAGTTCTACGATAGCACAGGTATGACTATCTTGATTCTATCATAGAATCGTCACGGATGTACATGCATGACAGAAAACGTGACCTACAGTGACAAACACATATCATCACGAAAGTGTTTTTTTTGTAGTGTCCCCAACCGACCCATGTCCATCCCTCTAACCCCACCAATGAGCAAAATTTTCTGGCGAACCTGCACCTCTCCTTCCCCACACACCCACCCATAAGATAGATCGCCAGCGAGCTTGCCATCCTACGATAGATCGCCCTCAGCTGATGCTTCTTCATCCAAAAATCAACTGACCCAAATTGTAAATTTATGCGACTTACAAGTAGATAAACTGTATTTCTACATAGTCAAAGTGACCAAAGTAAAGCTACCAACATGTTAAATATCATCAGCTTAATCTTTGCTTCTGATGTCAAGCTTGCCGTGTGCATCACTACTGTCGAACATACTATCACATTTCTGCAGAGCAAGGTTCTTTGTAGCACTCCTTGTTGATGCATCTTGCATCCTAGCACAATCCTGGCCAACCAATGTGTAGTCACCCATTGGTAGAATCTGTTCCAACATCTAAGTTGCAAGTCCCCTTGTGACCGAAAAGGAAGAATGGATCGCCCCACCTCAGCTCTGATATGCAGAAGGAATTTGACCTTTTGCCAAGATCAGGTCATGATGCCTTTTATCCATGGTCCTGGGACTCGTCTCATGTTCATTAGATGGCCACGAGGGCCATGGAATTGCAAGATTTTCTGCTACCATGCAAAGATTTCGCAGGCACATGTTGGATCTTTGCGGGAGAACCAGCTCCTGTGGAGGCGCTTAGGTTCGTCTGATGCTCGCCGTACGTGGACCAAAAGAAACTAGGCATATTGCCCCAGCACAGTCGACCGGGGATGCATTGCCCCAGCACATTCGCTCTCAGAGCACACAGGTCCGTCTCCGTGGAATTTAATCTGTATAAAGCATGGTTTCAAGATTCCCCCATCAAATTCTGATTACTGAACTTCCATTGTTACTAATGACAAATTTCTGCTAGGCTGCTAACAACATAAGTTCGATGTTTGGCTTCGTCAGCTTGCTTCTGCTATGCACTATACCTAAGCAACCACGCAGCATTGGGATCATTGTTCGTCGAGTGGTTTTTGACTGAGTTTACAATGCTGCTCTCTTCGAGTCTTGACCAGCACACACAGCATCGCATGCAGTCTGCATCAAACTGGATCCCAAATCTTCCAGTTGAACCTCCTAGATTCTGGCCACCAACTTGCGGGATTGGAATCCAGACAGCCTCTACATCAGTTCAACCAGGATTCAGAATATTTAGTCCTTTTTCGTAGCCCAAAAAGGGCATCCAAATCCTGTTGTTTCATATATTCTCATTATGTCCGCTCGATCACCCGCCCGCCTCCCTAGCTAGCCTATATATCTATCTAGTATCTCTTCTTGATCGGTAGCACGAGCACCGACAAGAATAGCTAATTTCTGCGTGTGGCCCTGAGCTACTGCACCTCCAAGAGGCATGAGCATCTGCTTATCACTTAGATCAGATAGAACACCTTGAGGGTGTGAAGATGTAGTCACCAACTCGTCACCATGTTGCCCATCGGCCCGGAAGGTGCCACGGTCATGGGGAGTGACTAGTGCAGTGGCAGGGAACGCTAGCTGATCGCTTTTGAATCTTATCGCAAGATGATCGAAATGCAAGCCATGTGCACCAAGGCTTGATGCAGCAAGGGGGAAACATGGGCAAGGAAACAACACAGTATGAACCAACAAAATTATGAAAGTTAACTTGATCATGCATTTACACCCAACAGAGCTCTAGAAATACTATTGAACACGCAATGAGGAATAGAACAGATAAGTTGAAGCAGACTTTGCTAGCATGATCCTTCTGTATGTTCGATAGTACTGACCGTGTGCATCTTAATCATGCAGGGGTCCGGTGTGTGCTCGTTGTGTTTGTATCCTCTTGATTATTTTTTGGCGGGAACTTGATATTTTATTACTAGTTAATAAAAACGCATTTTGTCAAAAAAAAATCAAGCAAGCTAAGATAGACCAATCTCTCATTAGAGTCAGAAGCTTATGCGTTTTTGGGGACTAATCTTGTTACGATCGAGACACTTACTACTCCCTCCGATCCATAATAAGTGTAGTGGTGTTAGTTCAAACACTTATTATGGATCAGAGGGAGTAGTAGTTATTTTCCAATCTTTTTTTGCTTTATTTTGCACTAAAATTTTATTACAAATTTTAATACACATGAAATATTTCAAAAAAAAGAGAAAATGTTTTAGAAGGCATGAATTGTCAATTATTCGGTAAACGATTCTGCTGGTACATGTGTGACCTAACTGCTTAGCTTGATTAGTCGATATTGTATTTGTCCAATCTGGCGTCAAAAGATTGAGCACAAATTTGTGATGTGTGCCCATGAGTGATTAAAACTATCTATGTAACTATGATTGTCCGCGGCCGTGTAAGGAAAAGACTCTACACAATGAGTAAGCTACGCGCCATAAGGTATCTGAATTCTCACTTATTTATGGACTTATTTATGAAGTCGCCTCTGTAGAAAAACTTGAGTTCTATCCCGGAGAGATATATTTCTATCAAAGCTTTGTTTAAACACATATACATACATCGTCAATCAGCAAAGCTAAGATAGAAGGAGGAGGGTTTTCCATCCACAAATTTGGAGGATGAACTCTAACAATACTGGCTAGCTCATGAGCAACACTAGTAGTCTCGCGTGCACAATGCTCATAGACTTGTACGAAAAATCCTGGCAAATCTCAAAACAATAGTTGAAAATCGGGAGCCGCCACCTACGGGGATCCAATCCTAGAGTTTGTGCGGTCCACTAGATGCGAGCAGTCTGAGTACACAAAAAGATGCTAAATCCCCATACCACGACCCAGTTCTATTCATCATCGAAGAGCCAAAACCTCAGCAGTTTGAGCATCCGGAACCATAGTTTAAAAAACTGAACTGGTGACCGTATGGGTGAGGCCCTTGGTTCAGGTTTTCACTGCCGGTACACCGGTTCAATTGCTGACTTTTAAGACCTTAAATCTATATCTATATCTATACCTAATAATAAAAGAGTTTTTGCTTCTGGCGGTATGTCACCGAAATTGCCCTCAAAGTTACAAAATATTACCCACCGATGCCACCCATAAGTGATAAAAAAATGTTTCACACAGGGGAAACCCCGCCTGGGACGGCCCATATAGTAGGAACCTCCTATACTGCGCTTTGCGCGTTGGGAGAAGACACAACGCGCATCTTTGGGCCGGCCCATGTTCCAGAGGCCTATTTTCTAAATTTTGTTTTCCTTTTCCGTCTTCGTTTTTCTACTTTAAATAATATGAGACTTCAAAAAAGTTTCGAAAATTAAAGAAAGATAATTTTGAATAAAATGTTTAATAATTCATAAATTTATGTGGATTCAAAAAATATTCGCATATTCAAAAAATATTCCTATTTTGAAAACAAATGTTCAGGAAATCAAAAAATGTTCATGATTTTTTAAAATAGTTCGTATATTAAAAAATGTTAATCAAATTGAAAAAAGTTCGACAATTCAAAAAATGTTCATCAATTGAAAAATATCCTAAAAATTCAAAAATTGTTCGTGACTTACAAAATAGTTTATTGATTCATAAAATGTTCACCGATTCAAAAAATAGTCATGCATTTCAAAAGAATTTCATTAAATCAAAAAAATGTTAGTGAATTTTAAAATTTGTTCCAGCAAACAATTTCCAAAAAAATGTTCGCCGATTCTAGAAATGTTCGCCTATTCAAGAAAAATGTTTTTAAAAATGTTCACAATTTTTCAAAAATGCTTGCAAATAGCATAAAATGTTCATGAATTCAAAAAATGTTGGTGATTTTCGAAAATGTGAAAATCTATAAAAATGTTCATGATTTCAGATATGTTCACGAGTTTAAGAAAATATTCATGATTTTCAAAAATTGTCCACAATATCAATAAAATGAGAGTGCTAGTGTATCTCGGTGATACAGCAAAAGTTGGTCATGGACATTGGAGATTATAATTTGTTTCCCGTTGCAAAATGTGGTCAAGGGCGTTTAAAAATGATCATGCATTTCAAAAAATATTCTTTAAATTAAAAAATATTCATGAATTTCAAAAAAAAAGCCACCAATTTCAAAAATAATGTTCATACATTTTAGAAATGTTCGCCGATTCAAGAAAATTATTAAAAGAAATGTTCACAATTTTTAAAAAATAGTTGCAAATAGTATAAAATGTTTTTGATTTTAGAAAATGTTAGAAAATTTGTGAAAGTTTTCGTGAATTTGAAATATGTTCACGAGTATAAAAAACACTAATGATTTCACGAAATTGAGTGTGATAGTGTATCTCGATGATACAGCTAAATGTGATCATGGCCATTGGAGATTATGATTTTTTTTTCTCCCGTTGCAACGCACGGGCCTTTTGCTAGTGATACGTAAAAAGAGGTCAAATACAATTTCTTTAACTAGACAAGAACATTAGCAGGAAACTTGGTTGGTAGGCCGACTCTGCCTATTTTCCTATCAACCTGAGTTCGACTCCCCACCTGTGCATACGTGAAAACCAACTGGTTCGACCGGTTTTCTCTGGTTCGTTTGCATGTCGGTCCATAAAGCTATAAAACGTGTAGGCCTCCAGTTCCAATTTTTTCCGGCTCAACCGACGGTCCGGTCCGGTTTCTTAAACTATGTTCAGAACAAGCCCCACGTACATTCTCTACAATAACTAGGTCTTCTACATCATAACGTATTACCGCCCCTCCAAAGCATGTACCCATCATCATACAAAAATGATGCACTGATTTTTAATTTTGCTACCTCTTTAGATGGGCGACTCCGGTTCCTCTCTTCGTCGGATTTTCGACGATGTTTATAACTCAATAAATTGTTTTTTTAGTCTCAATAAATAGTTAATTAGCATAAGAAAGGGAGAAAAAGGCCCAACAATAAGGTGGAGGCACTAGCACAATGTTTTTTTTTAGAAAATTTGCCACTTTATTTATCACACCCGAATGTCAGGTACATGAACGAAATTGGGTGTGGCAATCAGCCAGACATGCCTACCGAAATCTAAGGAAATCGTTGCCTTAGCTAAGTTGTGTGCATCAACATTTGAGTCTCTCCCTTCGTGCACTATCTGTGCCACCTGAAAACTTAGTCGACTCACAGTGGCCTTACAGTCCGTAGCTATTCTCACCTTCTGGATATATAAATCGGCAGCAAGATCAAGAGCTTAACGACAGGCCCGGGCTTCTAAATTTTTGGATCAACTAGCCCCTGAAAACATGTCGCGGATGCGGCCAAATAGTTGCTATGGTCATTTCTACAGATTGCCACACAACAGCCACGGTCATTGTTTCTCCCAACTGTTGCATCCACATTGATCTTCGGCATTCCATCAGGTGCTTTTATCCATCTTTCTTCCCTCGGTTTTTGAACAATAGTGGCATATCATTTTATTTTTTCAGGCAGCAGCTCTAGATCCTCCAGGAAACGAGATATGAAATTTTGTGGTTAAAGGGCTCTGGAAAAGCTGCTCATGTTTTGCTTTGCGAGGAGCCCACCAAATTGCCCACAAAGATACTAAATTTTTAGTGAAATCTTGCTCGCTGAGAGAGCCCTGAAGAGTAACTAGCCACAGTTTCGCATCATCGGTAGAATAGGCGATCATATGTTCGACGAGCTCCTCGTCCATGAGTGCCCACACGCACTTTGACATGCGGCAATCGATCAATGCGTGACGCTATGAGTCTACTGTCGAGTTGCATATCACACATACATCATCTTCAGTCATATGTCGTTGTTTCAGAGTTTCAGCAGTGGGGATACTGTTCTTTGCTAGTCGCCATGCGAAAGTTTTGATCTTGGTTGCAACTCGTGCTGATCAAAGCTTCATCCATTGCCTCTGTGACCTAGCTGTTATTCGAGCCGGCCGGCTGTCCCTCAAGCCAATCCTTCCTTCGTCTCTTCGTATCAACAACAAGTAGCCGAGCAGACCAAACCGAGAAGATGCCGGACCTTTCATAGTGCCAAGCCCAGTAATCAGCGTAGGCTGAAGTGCTTGAAGGAATATTTAGAACAGCTTGAGCGTCCATCGGGCAGAGATTTTGATTTACCATAGTCTAGTTTCGTGACTAGCACAATGATTTAAGCAGCCAATACAGAGGCAACATGCACAGCCCACACGCGCCCGCGCGATTACGGGATGGCCCATATGTGTGGTTTTTGGTTTTTGTTTTAAAATAGTTCTCTATGTAGTTTCCCACTAGTTTCTGTTAGCTATATATTCTTAGGAAATTAACTTAGTCAATATTCACAAATTGAAAAATATCTCGCAATCAAAAAATGTTTATGATTTTTTTAAAGTGCAATAATATAAATATATACCCATGAATTTGAAAGACTATTCGCGAAAAATGGTTACAAACTTTAAAAAGGGTTAATTAATTTTTTAACACACATTTTTTATCTTAAAAAAGATGTGTATTTAAAAAAGGTCTATTCATTTATTATGTTAAGAAATTGTCGCATTTTCAAAAAAGTTTGCAGAGCGCTATAAAAAGGTAAAAGTAAATGCATAAAAAGAAAAGAAATAAAAAAGAAATAAAGAAAAAAGAAAACACAAGCAAGCAAAAACATGTACTCCCTCCATTCCGTAATGTAGTGCGCCCACGCTTTTGAAATTCAACTTTGGCCATAAATTAGACCAATAATACATAAATCATTTTACTAAAAAGTTATACCTTTGAAAACTTCTTTCGAATAGGAATTCAAAGGTATCTGTCATGCTCCCTCCACAGTCGCCCATGTTGGTTAAATTTATGATCAAAGTTAAATCTTGAAAAACGTGGGTGCACTACATTATGGAATGGAGAGAGTATGAAAAACGGCAAGAAAACCTCGGAATCCTCTCGTACCATAGAAGAACCTATATGGGTTGGCCCATTAAGCACCTCTTGATGATATTCAGCAGCCAGGTTTTTTCGCCAATTATGTGAGCCCCTATTTGCGAGATCAACTAATCAAAGAGCGCTCGTTCGGGAGCCTCCTCAAGGATCACTTGGGGTGGGTCGAGAGCGTGCCACTTGGCGCGCTCTCAGCCACCACCACGTGTCGCGCTCTGAACGCTCCCTCTGATTTTTGTTTTTTTTCACATGCGTTTTCGGATTTTTAGTTAGTTTTTTTCTGGGTATTTTTTACATTTCAGTTTTCCACTACTCTTTCTTAGCTTTTAAAAAAAATGCGCGAAAAACGTGTTTTCTTCTTTCTTCCCATCAGCGAGAGGCACGGATTTGCTTCCATGAGAGAGACGGTTTGCTTCCGCGAGAGGCACGGCCGTGCCTCTCGAGAACGGAAAAAAATGCGGTTTCTTTTTTTTTTCCTTTTGCGAGAGGCACTGATTTGCTTCCGTGAGAGGCACGGCCGTGCCTCTCGAAAATGGAAAAAATACATTTTTTTCCTTCCGCGAGAGGCATGGGTTTGCTTCCGCAAGAGGCACGGGCGTGCCTCTCAAAAACGAAAAAAAAACATGTTTTCTTTTTTTTCCTTCCGCGAGAGGCACGGATTCGCTTTTGCGATAAGCACGGGATTGCTTAAGCGAGAGGCATGGCCGTGTCTCTCGAAAACGAAAAAAAACATGTTTTCTTTTTTTCTTCCGCGAGAGGCACGGTCGTGCCTCTTTCGTAGAAGGGAAAAAAGTGTGCTCCCAGTTCAGTTTTCTCGTCCATTTTTTTCGTGAAAATATGTTCGTCAAAACCTCAACATGGAACTAGCTTTGAAGATGTTGACGCGAGGAATCCAATGGTGAAAACGGTTCGAGATTTGGACGCATGATTTAAGAGATAAAACGTTTCCAGTAAACGGATATATGAAAAAGGAAAAACTCGCAGTCGCACCCTAAGGAGGTGGGAGTGACATTTACAAGGAGTGCTACTTAACTAGTGATTTCGCCTATTCGCGAGAGATATCTCGCGCACTATTGGGCCGGCCCAGTGCAGTAGTTGCGCACGAGTTTTGATTTTATGTGGATTTTGTGGGAGTTTTTAGTGTTTTGCATCGGTTTTTCTGAAGTTCATTTTTCTTTTGTTGTTCTTTTAACTTTTTTCTTTTTCCTTTTCCTTTTAATTTCACATTTTATATTTTGTTAACACAACTCTAATTTTTTTTATACATTGGGACATTTTTTATATAATTTTATATTTTTAAATACATGATTAACTTTTACTCAATAAATATATGTTTTAGTTAATATTTTTTAAATGCATGATTAACATTTTTTTTCCACAAATATATGTTTAATTGTCCTAATTTTCTCGTACACAGTTGTACATTTTTATACTCTAAAAATGTGTCTATATGCATTCAACAATTTCAAATACATGATTAATATTTTTCCAAATACATTTTTTTGCATGGTTTTTAATACATGTATGAACATTTTTCTAATACATGTTAAATATTTTTCATATTGCATAAAACATTTTTATTGTATAAATACATGTTGACACACTTTCTGAATGATGTGCAACATTTTTTTGATATCGTATAAACATTTTTATCGTCAAAAATATATTTTTGAAGCACTTGTACAATTATTAAAATTTAATTTGCCTTTTTAATGGTTTTTTATTTACATGGACATATTTTTTAAAATTGTATAAAAATATAAAAAAAGCCACCTACATCTTTTTAAACGAAGGAACATTTTTTAAATGGCACATACATTTTTATTGATACAAACATTTTCTAAAAGTTGAGTGAAGCTTGTATTTACACTTCATAAAAAAATAAAATGTGTGATGAACACTTTAATTTTTTTATAATATATATATTTCATATTTTTTTAAGTAAAAACAAAAGCACATGCTTTATGTTCGAGACGAACCTACATTGCTAATGGGTTTCTATTCAACTGCAATGATGCTCTGGAATTAGAAACCCATACTTTAATGCGGGGCATGGTGTTGCGATACAACATAGTGAAAGACCGGTTATTGTATAGTCAACTCCTCTTAAGCTTTGGCGGCATTGTCAGGGTACGGTTTATCAAGTTCTGCTTATTGTCAACTAGTGGATCAGATCAAGTTCTTGATGACACAGAGAGAGTTTTTTTTTTTTGCGAACAAACTTTCGATCTATTCAACTTCAATCATGGCAATACAACGAACACACAAAAAAACATCCAGATCCACAGACCACCTAGCGACGACTATAAGCACTGAAGCAAGCCAAATGCGCGTCGCCGTCATCGCCCCTCCCTCACTAGAGCCGGGTAAAACATGTTGTAGTGGACAGTCGGGAAGTCGTCGTGTTAAGGCCCCGTAGGACCACCGCACCAAAATAGCAACCACCTCCGATGAAAAGTAGCGTAGATAAAAAAGATCCAACCTCCACACGCCCACCGACGATGCTGGGCGCACGACCGGGACATGGGCTAGGAGGGGAGAAGCTTATTCCATCATCAGGGAGCCGCCCTCATCTCGTCTTTATGAGCAGGAAACAAACCCTAACAGAGATTTCGAAGGAATCATCAAACAGGGGCCTCCTACATGACGCTTTGTGCGTCAAAAGATCGCTAGACGCACAGATCGTCGCTACCTGGGCTAGCCCAACTAGAACACATATCTGGTTTTGGGAAAGTTCCTAACTCAGTTTTGTTTCTTCCCTAGTTTTTCCGCTCTGTTTGTGCATTTTTCTCATAATTTTTTCCTTTTCTTTTTCTTCTCCTTTTGTTTTTCCGTAATTCACATTTAAACAAACACAATTTCAAAAAATAATCATAATTAAAAAAACTTCTAAAAATAGGAATCCCAAAAATATGTTCAAGTATATCAAACATTTTTTTGCATTTCTTAAATTCAGAATTTAAAAACCGGTTCAAGGTTTAATAAAATATTCGGAATTTCACAATTCTTTGTGTTTTTTAAATCTATATTTTAAAAATGTTCACAAACTTCAACAATTGTTTGGAATTATATGTTCAAAATTTAAAAAAAATATTCCCATTTTTCAAACATGATTCAAAATTCAAAAAATCACATTTTTTAAAAAATGTTTGAAAAATATTAAAATAATGTTCACATTTTACAAAACAATGTTCAAAAGTCTAAAATGATGTATTCTTTTAAAAAATCAGAATTTCACAGATGTTAGCATTTTAGAAAAATGGTTATTTTTTTCAAAAAAATTGCTATACCGTGAACCACACGCTACAGTACTGCTTAGAGTCAATCGTACACATGGATGAGAGCGTTATGAAATTTTTCTTAGAGAAGGATTGATGATGACGACGACGTCGAATCCCCTCTCTGAAGCCCAAAACAAACTCCACATCGGATCTCTGGAAAAGAATAGGAGGCGGAGATGACTCCATACCGTAAAACACATCGTGGATTTTCTATAATTTTTTCTGGGATATACGAGATTTATAGGCGAAGGGATCATCAAAAAGTGGTTGCCGAGGGCCCCCACATGGCCACTTGGCGCGACCAAGGGGGGCCGCGCCACCAGGCCGCGTGGCGCCCTGGTGCCCCCCCTGTTGCAACTTCAATCCATCGGTTATCTTATTTTCCATAAAAAAATCCTCAAAAATCCTCGCTTAATATGGAGCACTTTTATTCCTGCACAAAAATAACACCATCACTGATACAGTGACATGCTATACAAACAGTTTTTAACCCCTTTCCGCAACGGAGTTTTAAACCATCGCCTTGCTCGTGTGTGCGATAGCGGGGTTCTTCCCACACGACCCAAAAACTGTTGGCGATAGGCAGCGATGATGCAGACGCGTTGCCAAATGTAATCGTATGCGATGCAGGAACATATCGAACACACTACATTCTGGCACACGTGTGGGATTGGTGATCAAACGTTTCTAATTACGCAGTGAAACCAAACGGTGTTTCATATTGGATCGTTTGCGAAATTGTACCTAAGGCACATGGCCATCATAG